>JBBPCX010000011.1:11610638-11627362 GCA_037974365.1 Hydrocynus forskahlii | reverse complement strand
CTGGGCAAATATTGTCAAGCTGATTTTAATAATAAAGGTGCAGATCATTTTCAGAATCATAGTCAGGAAAATGCAGTGAACTTACAATACTAGCTACTAGACTTGCCAACTACTATAATTAGATTGCTCCAAGTAAGCCAACATCGGAATTATTATTCATTATTATTCAACCATGATTTATCCAGTAACTAATGTAATACTCCTTTTTGTTTTTTATTTACAAGGTGGTCACTTAAGCGGTTAAAGCCACCAATCCCAAACCTGCCACTCTTCTCTCACACACACACTCCTCTCTTATCCTCAGCCCCCTCCCACTTCCTTTGATGCTTTTCTCAGTCTGCAACCGTATTTAGTTGGTGGTAAGCATGGTGACTTTGGCTGTGGATTTGAACGGAGATATGCGTTTCTCCTAATCAGCATGCAAATCTCTCTCCCTATTGGGGCATTAATGCATCTTGGAGGGTGAATATTCCAGCTCAAATTGAAAGATGATGAATGCCGAGCCATCCTTCGGCGAGCAAAGGAAGCGGGCGCTCTGAAATTAAAAACATGGTGGAGGAAAATGGAAAAAAGCAGAGGAGAATGTGATGTTGATGTTATGGAGAAGGTTTGACGAGAATATAAATGACGGGAGAAATTGGAAAGCAGACGGTGGCATACGCTGGGGTCACATGGAGTGTAAGAAACAGCAAATATCAGCTCAATAGTGCGTGGAGACGTTTGTATAATGAGGGGAGGCCTATTTGGTAGCATGTTGTCAAAAATCAGTTTAAATGCATGCCTGCCTGCCACCTGTCCCTTTGACACTGACGTCGTATAAAACAGGCATGAGCAGCTGTTTTAAGTTCCGATGGGTGTAAGTTAGTGACACTGAATGTGCAGGAGAGAGCATAATGTGCATTTGCATTGGTCGTGGCATTGACTTTACCTTCGTTGTTCAAGTGTGGGTGTGTATGTATGCGTTTGATGGTGGTGAACCAAGATGCATTCGGATTCCTGCTCTTTCGGCCCTGTCAGAAAGAGACATACTCATTTGGTATGTGTCATGTTGGGGTCAATGCCCTGCTTCACATTTGTTTGTCAGAGGCCTTTCAGCATGTGGCTCTTACTCTGTCTGGACGAAGCTTGCTATGACAGACACACCATGAGATGTGCTGATAAGATTGCACTTGGTTGAGACCAGAACTTAGTATATGGACATGCGTGTGATGGAAGAAATTACAAGAATTGGAATACAATGGATCATTTTTCATGGGAGCATTAAGGACCTGACTCCTAACTAATGTGGCCCCTCTGCTTTGCTATATCTACATAGTCCAAGGCACTAAAATGAAGTACAACATCCCTGTTAGATTCCAGTTTATCAATGCATCTGTTATGATGGCATTTTGTTTTCGTAATGGCATTGTGATTAAGTGAACCAGACACAGCTGTGTATTTCTAGCATGTGTTGACCAAACCCACGAACACGTTCGCCCACCGAAGTACAGGTACTTTTGCTTTTAGCTGCACTTAGACACACTTGAGTGCTGTGGACTGGACAGATTGAACCCTTTTTAGTGGCCATCAAGAGACCATTCTGTACTCGTGAGTGCTTCTTTCTTTTACCAGCGTGGTGCAATTTGACCTGCACCTTTATTAGCATTTCTTTCTGCTGTACAGCGCTCGCTGAAGCAAAATAAGATGATTATATTACTTCTTTCTACTTTGCAAATGGTTAAGTCATTACTCTGGACATCAATTAAATGCACCTATCTCCAGCTTTCCTGCCCCAGAGCTGACTTGTACACATTTTTTGCTTCTATTTTAGAGTTTTGAGGACATATTTATTTATTTATGTCCATCCTTCTTGGAAACTACTCTTCTGAAGCACTTAGCTGACCAGCTAACAGAGACCAGCTTTGATAAATGGCAGAATGTGCTTCACTACTGAAATTTGACTCAGTTTTAATGACAGGATGTGCTTCTTTGCCAGTCTTATTTTTGCTTGGCTTAGAGCTCTAGTCAGGCACGCTTGAATGTCCAGAGATGACAGAGCCAACCAAGTAGAACGCTACTTGTATTTTACAAACAGTTAAAAATAATACATTCGTTGCTGCGGTATTCAGGCTGAGATGTGTGATGATGCTTGTTACCCTTCTGGTTCTGGATAAATTTAGCTGGGTGAGATGTCAGAAAGAGCCCACAAAGTCTCAGAAAGAAACAGCAATTTTTTGATACCTATACTAATACTGGCAAAACGTATTAAACACATCTCCTGATCATACTGGAAAACTGGTCAATACATGCTCCATAAATGTTGCTGATCTATTGGACAGAGTTCAATGTGTTTCACTCTAACAGAAGGTATAGCACTTTTCTAAACACAAAATTCAGAATTTGGTGTGCTATTCATTTCAATTGATATTTAGAATTAATCGGTTGTAATTTTTGGCTTGCAAGGTAGCAAATTCCCTCCAACATGTGAAGATTTAATTAGCTGCAACAACATAGTCTAGCTTTTTACACTGAAACATTTTAAATTGTAAACATTTTTTTTAAACTCCAACTTAAAATCTCATAACAATTGCAATGAAATGCAACAGTAATGTGCAGAATGTAGATTATCAGTCAATGCCACTTTCAGCCTTTTCATAGCTTACTTTTTTTTTTTTACCCAATTTAGTTATCTTCAGTTCTACCCACTAGTGAGGACTCCTCTTTTTGAACTGCCCCTGGAACCTACTTGAAGGAGAGCACCAACTGAGGATTCTGTTACATCAGCAAACAGATGCCCAGGCTGGCTAGCACCATGTTGAGTGATGGAGGAGAGAGAAGGCCACCCCACCTACCCAGAGAGGACAAAGCCAGTTGTGATCTTGTTTGGACTCCAGGCTGCAGCACAACCAGGGATCAAACTCACTATCTTCTGATGACAGAGCTGGAGCTTAGACTGTTGTGCCACTCTGGAGCCAGGCCTTACTTTTATAACTAGTGATTAACGGGTACAACTAGAAGAATCTTTTATTATTCTGACTAACACCAGAATCCTCACTAAAACTTAGAGAGCTACAAAAAAAATACATAAAATATGAGCAACTGTTACAGTGCAGAAAGCACAACAGATTTTGCTTTTGCATATCAAATTAAAACACAGACACAAATGTACAAAATTCGAAAACTTCTGCTCTACAGTGTCATTGTTTTTCTACATATATTTTTCACTATGTAAACTCAGTCTCTCTCTCTCATTCTCTCTCTCTCACACACACACAACCTTTATACTGAGAAATGGTCAAAACCCAAGTGGAACTTCCATTAAGAAATGCAGAAGAAATGGCTATTATGCCATGAGAACTGCAAAACCAGAATAGTATGTTTATGACAGCTTAATTATGATTTAGTTGTTTATAAAAATTTGGTTCATAATGGTTATAAAGGCTTTTCTCTCTTTTTTACCAGTTGTTGCTCTCCTTTCAACTGATGAGGTCAGACCTGGTCTGTTGCTAAGTTACTGGCTTTGCATCTTCTCAATAATCACTATCAGATCAAAATATTAATTTTAAACTACAGAACAGTAAGAGCAAAACAACACCGGCACAAACCTCACTGTCCTCAACAGGTCTGCTGTTTAATAGCCTATTGTCTCTGCAGTAAATGCAAGAAAACAGCAGTTTATCTGAATATACTGGATACGCAAAAAATACAAAATATGTATGAACTGAAATGCAGTATAGTGGGCTTTCTTTTCATGGACAGATCTTTTCCCTTGGTATAACACCCCCCCACCCCCCTCTCCACTCACACCATGCGAACATTTGTTTATGTGCTGTAGGTCGCCTTGGCAATATGTTGGAATTGATTCCCTGGGGTGAGGTAAATAAGAGCTATAGCACTGTCTAACCCAAAGCTGTGAGGAACACATTCAAATGAGGTGTCTAGCATGCAAAATAACAACATCTGGTATCTGTCTATGATGCACTCAATGAATCTGTCTGCATATATGTGTGTGTGTCTGTGTGTGTGTGTGTGTGTGTGCGTGCATGTGTGTGTGTGTATATGTAAACTTTTTTAACTGGACTGAAATCCATCTTAGGAAAAAATGTGTGAGTGGGAGGATTTTGTTACACTTTTTGCACTTGGAGCATCTTTATTGAAACAGGTAATTAACCACAGTCGTTTCCATTGAACTCCGTTAGCATGTATTTCTCCAGGCAAAGAGTGATGATAGTAAAACAAAAACCTAGAACCATGTAACTGAGGAGGTTAAAAAAGGACAGAAAAAGAGATAGGGAAAGAGTGTTTGTGTGTGTGTGTGTGTGTGTATGTGTGTGTGTGTGTGTGTGTGTGTGTGCTTGTGAAAGCAATGACCTCGCCGCAGCCAAGGACTCTGGTCCACCACCCGGAGAAAGATGGATTCGGTGGCTCGGAATGGGCCCTGGATTATCTCTGCTGAACAGGAGCGCCGCGGAAAGAAAAGGATGCAGCGCTCTCCACCATCTCTGGGTGGCTGAAAAATGACTGAGTGAGATACTATTTCTTCTTTAATTCGCGCGGGGTGGCCTGGCTCAGGCTGTGATAAGCCGCCAGTGATCAACATCCTTTGAGTTCGAACGTGACTGCGTGACCTGCCCTCCGAACACACGCACACACACGCAGAGACACACGCACGCTCACTGTTACCACCTCCTCTATCCACATCCAGCCCCATGCAACCTTAAGCCTTCTGTTTGGACCTGAACAAGTCCGAGTTTTTATTCCACTGCCCGCTATCTGTGTGTTTCGGATTGGTAGGAGTGGAAAGCATGGGGATGAAGAGGAAGATAGCACACACTCATGCGGCTAGCGCATATGCTCAATGCCCTGAATCACGTCGTGCCCTGGCTCCAGCCTGACAACGGCCAGAGGTGAGGATTTATCTCAGGACCTCCTTTCCTGCTAAAGCCGTGGTCTAACCAAAAATCTAATTTACAGAATGCAGAACAGCAACAAGACAAGTTTGATCTATGTAGACTAAGTTGAAGCCCATATACACTTTTGGCAGGAAGTTTGAGGATGTTACTATGTGAGATCTGTCATTCAGCGAGGACAGGTCATAAAATCGGACTGGTCATAATTATCAATAAGTAACCGCTAATAACACCTATCAAAACTCACACACTGCAATATCATTTTAGATAGCCCCTTCCTAACTGCAGCAACGAAATTAATGAGCTAGCTAATGGTCGTATTTAAATTTTTAAATTACCTAATGACCATAGGAAGCTAACAGAGCAGTCACACTTTATTTCATAGCGCTTCACTGTGCATGAACATGACAAGATTTAAGTTCATATCATTATTGAAGGTCTGTGTAAAAGAGAAATTTACAAAGTACAACATATCTTAACTGAATGTCTCTCACTAGCTGTTCTTGGGCAGTTTTTCTTTTGTTGTGAACATTGGCATGCAATGACAAATTCACAATTTGAGTGCATCTGATTCTCATTGTAAATGCAATTGAAAGGTTCATATTTGTGTCTATCTGCAGTATTTTGCGGTAATGTTGCCATCGGAATAAAGCACTTTTGTTTTTTTAATGTACAGTAAAAAATTAATAAGGAACATGACTTGTTTTTAAAATGTTTTTACATTAACTAACACAATAGGTATGTGTGTATATATATACTGCTCCGGAAAAAAAAAAAGAGACCACTGCAAAAATTTCAGTTTCTCAGGTTTAATATTTTATGGGTGCAAATTTTGAACTGAACAGCTTTGCCTTAGTTTTAAGAACTGCTGACAATATTTCTCCTCTCCAAATAAAAATATTGTTCTTTAAAGCATAATTTTAAAGGAAATGACAAAACATCAAAATAAGAGAAATGATGCAGCGTGCAGAGGTCTACGTCTCAGACATCGTCCGGGGGTGGGGGGTGGGAATTTCACATTTTTCACATTGCTGGCTTTTACCTATGGATTTTACACCTGCGCCATCTGCTGTTGTTAGCTGATTTCTGTCAAGGAGAAAGGCAGGCCAACGACCACTGACTGGACGGCTGTTCTGGACTTTTGCAGAATGCACAGATTGTCAGTCTACCCCTGCTCATGGAGATACTGATTTAAAAATAAATCTGAACCCAGATTGCAGGCTGTGGGAAGGCAGAAAGAATGGATAACAAATTGGGGAGTTGGGGCTAGAGCTATATCAGCTCAAATATTGGTAGTGCTGTTGTTGGTAGGGCCACAGGAGTCCAAATAATTAGCCTCTAGTTTTTGTTGACAGCAATTAAAACAAGGTGCAGACCAAAGAGTATAGCTTATTCTGATGCTATCTTCTATTTTGTTTGAAATAGAAGGTAGGCTTATCCCTACTAGCCCATTTTTACCAGCTACGTCTGCTATCACTTACGAAAATCAACAAAAGCAGACAAATTTCAGGCTTCAAATGACTTCTACTGGTGTTTGATTAAAATACTTTTGTTTATTTTTTATGGATAATACTATGTAGTACAGTGCCAGAAATCACATAAGCTTACTAAACTGACATCAAATGTGGCAGTTTAGATGTGTAGTGATGCTAATGCTCCTGTGACTTGCTAGCAACACTAAACTTTTAACTCCTTTGAAAAAACTAAAGAAGAAAACTAAAGATACCATACATGATCGACTATATTTAGTGTATGAGAAATTTAGCCAAGTCATTGTTTTAAGTGTTTGTCATTTTCCCCAAAAAATAAGAAAATGTTGTTATAATGAGAATGTTGTTATAATACTAATACCAAGTATATCTTACCAGTTCTATAAATCAAGAGTAGATTTTTTCCGCCAACACCCACGTCAGTCCCGAACATTAAACAACAGCTTGCTTCACCCTTTCTGGTTATGATCAAACACCCGCCAAACACACACACACACACCAACATACACACAAACACACACACACAATACAACACACTACCTTTGCTCTTCCTATACAAACCTTAATTAGATCTTTGTAATTTATTCATCTCACAGCAATAATAGTTCACCTTGACATAGTTCGATTACCGCACTGATCCATTTTGACAGATTGATGTAATTGCCTTATCCAAGTGAGAGAGAAACATTAATTACTGGAGAAATTGGAAAACTTTTGCAAGAAAAAAACTAAAGGAAGAAAGAATTTTCAAAACACAAAAAAGAAAATCAAACTTAAAATAAGAAATAATAGGAAAAAAACCCCCAGATTATTAAGCCTGTATTGACCATGTTTCTGAATTGGCTGTTGATCTTTTCTGTTATTGTGTTTATTGTAACATACATTACAATGCCAACCTTTTATACTGTAACATGTTTCCAATAGCTTATTGGCATAACTATAACATTACATTGTCCGGAACTACTTTTATTTCAATGCTGAAAATGTATACGTATACATACTTAACAGATTGATAAAAGGTAGACACATTTTACATACGAGTAATGAGACCAAAACCTCGTTTTCTCATAATGGCAACTACAGAAGAAGAAAAATGGTTCATGTAAAAAAATGTATAAAAAGAGTTTTGGGTCATTTATGTTGGTCCATTTATCATGATATAGTGTGAAGGGTACTCGTCGTTTTCAAATTAGGCAAAAAATAGACAAAAATGGAGATATGAGGGTTTGTTTTGAAAATATTGATATAATGCACTTACAAAATACAGAACTTCAAAACTCAGTTCATTTCCCCTAGAGGCCTACTTGCTTCCTTGTTGATTCTTCTGTGATCGCCATCCCAAAATAGCGCTCTCGCACTTAAAGAAATCAGACACACTCCTTAAGGTCTCAGGATTTGTAAGGAGATGTGATCAGCACACATTGTCTTTTATTTTATTATTTGTTTTATTTTAAGCTGGTCCCAGGAATACCATGCACATATAACCTTAAGGTAATTGCCAAATTATGGTGTTAGTTCCACTACACCCCAAGTGTGTGAGTTCTAATGAACCATGATCTTTGCTTCACTATTTTAAGGATAAGAAATTGTCAAAGTACAAAATGGAATCTAATTTTGGCGAATTAGACTAGTTATGCTAGTCATTGTGCAGCAGATGAGATCATTCTGACATTTCACATTCTATATTTGTTGGGCACACTTTCTCGGCACTTTGAAGGTCACTTCTATATTATCTTAAAGCATGCAAATTGCACCAGCCCCTTTCTGTTTCTTATGCGATGAAAAGTGGACCTTTAAATGTCTTTAAATGTCTCCTGAACGGTGGATTTATCCAGCTTTTTCATTCTGAAGAGACTGTGACGCATCTTTTGATCTATGTTTAGAACACCCAAACTTTCAATGCAACCTTGAATCCTCTGTTTGATGGGTACCCAGTAAAGTATTCTTTATATCAATGACCCTGTCATTACAAAGAAAGTCATGATGTCAGCAATCATGTGTATACTGCATGTGGCTGCAGTGTTGCTCATTTTAATGTCATTCATTATCAAATCACATAACCAAAACTACCAGCATGTGAAGTTGCTGATGCAAGATACTGAAAGAAACAGAATATGAACACCACTGTGTCTTGTGTAATCATTACTTTTGCACTTATACTGAATGACAGATGCTAAGTCCTCATTGGTTCCCCAGTTCACTACACTGGAATTAGGAACACTGCATACACTGTAGGGCCAAAACACTATGACACCCTGGGCCAGCTGGTGACCTGGTGGTTAGGGAGTTCCCCTGTGATCAGAGGGTTGTGGTTTCGAATCCCAGGACTGCCAGCGGCACCACTGAGGTACCTTGACCAAGATTCCATCCCCACACACTGCTCCCAAGTGCTGCATCACTGGCAGCCCACTGCTTCACTTGGTGAATGGGTTAAATGCAGAGAACAATTTCGTGCTGTTCACTGTGCGCTGTGCTGTGGTGTGTTCACGTATGACAAATGGACACTTTACACTTAATGTACTGTTGGTCCTTTGCAAGGCACTAAAATAGCTCTGATATGCTCCATTTCTGAGATGAAGCTGGTCTTGTTCCAGCACACCCTACATACATTTGATTGGGCTGAGATCTTGGGAATTTGTAGGCCATAGCAACACCTTCTACTTTTCATCATGTTCCTCAAACCAAGAGGCCACCGTCATCGGGGAACTTTTCTTTCAGCACCAGAAAAATCATTAACTCTCCCTGAAACAAGAACAAACACGCTTTGTGACTATAAAACACTTTTATATGATAAAAGTCTCTGCACCTCATGGTATGTTTGAACTCGCGGCAGTTGTTACTGAACCACAAATCATCACATTTGTTGCTGAAATGAATGAAATCACTTTTTAGCTAGAAATTGGAGAGGTTACCCAAGTGGGGTGATTTAAACCGTATCCCCCGACAAAGTCATTAGAAATTGGATTTGACTGTTTTGCAGAAAGAGTAGGTCAGTGGAGGTGGTAGTGCAAACACATTTTTGGACTAAAATGAGTTAGAATGCATCCTGAGTTAGAGTGCCATTATATTTCGAACGCCACCCCTTGTTCTATCAACCACCAATGCTGGTGCAGGTGTTTTTTTTTCTCTGGCCAACAAAATAGCAAATGGTTGCAAATAGGCTTGTGTCCTGCCAAATACTGTTACAGCATTAAACTGCACTTGTGTCAGCCGAAAAATAGAGCCCAAAGGATTTTATCTTAGTTGAATAAAACTAGTTGAAATTGCTCGTTACCCCTTGAAGTTCTTCTGTATAGCAAACCTTAGCTGTGTATTTAGACTAATAAATAATTGCATTCATAGCAAGCCGCAACAAATCCAGCATGGAGGATTGCAAAATACCGATATGCACCGAGTGCTGCTGGTAAATATAATATCGTTTATGCATGCATGGCATTGTTTCATCAGAGTAAAAGTAATAAAGGTGCCAGAAGGGTGCGGAACATGCTTCAAAATGGTAGTTTGTGACACAAGCAAAATAAAAATATGTGATTTTTTTGGTTCATGTTCGTCACTTATCAAAATGAATATGACAAATGTATTAAGAAATCAAAAAGAGCAGTAGATCAGAAAAAAGTAACTACTTTTGCTTGGGATTTACAGGGTTAATTTGGCCCTATTGACTGAATGCTTTCATTGGGGGGATATGAATTAGAACTGAATATGGTTTTGCACAATGGATAGACATATTCACTGTATATTTTGCCATGTATTCCTTAAAAGAAGAGATTTCTAGCTTGGAAGAGATTTTTTTTGGATGTGCAATACCCCTATTGTTCCATATACATCAGGCAGCCATCGTTTCATCATGTCATTCATAACATCCCGAGCCTGGCCATGTGTGTTTGAATATTTCATGGCAGACTGATGGATTCCTAATCTTAGCTTGGAGCTAACGTTTTGTCACAGCCCCATTTTCAGTCTATATAGCTCTCCTTTTCTGTCCGTCTGTGTTTCACACTGATTCTTTCACCCTGACCTCCCTCACTCCCTTTTTTGCTCTGAATTCAACACCATTCTGTCGCTGTCGTTTCTTTTTTCTGTCTGTTATACACACACACACATACATACATTCTTTCGTACACGCTCATGCTGTAACAATGCACATAATAGCTTGCTTTACGACACAAAATTTAACATCACCAAATGTTTCTTAGATAATCTAAATGTTTATTAATGAATATACCACATTGCAGTCACATTATTCGAATTTCAGTAAAGTTACATAATCCACTGGTGAGAGACCCACAAAATGGGAATTTTAATGCATTTAAAATGGCATTGTTTTTAATTTTTTTTCCCAGGCCTTCACCAGTTTAAGCTGTTCCAGCTCTTTAAAATGATCTTTTCGTACATACTAATATCATTTTAGCCAGGTGCAGATTTTCAAACCTGATAGAAGACCCTCTGCAGTGTTAAAACGATTCCTGGACTAATTCTGAATTCCAAGAGTCAATGACCATGATAGTGTTATGTGATTGGAAAATTGAATTAAGCCCCAATCAAGATAAAGCACTCCTCAGCAATTAGGAAACTTGATAAGTTAATTCTGATTTTGATGAGTCTGATGTGCAATCGCTCTCGGCAGTCATTTAAAGCTGCATATTTGTCGGGGGATGTCACATTGTACGAAAGTAATTATTCATTAATTTTCATAAACGATGTCCTAGAACACCCTCCTCTAGTGCTGGCAGATAAGTCAATCACCACAGACATCAGACAGCTTACACGTGGAACAGAGTTCAATATTGGGAATCCAACGGTGGCTACTGAGGAAAGTCTTTTATGTACAGCACCTGGATGCTTTGAAATGACCGCACACTCCATTGACTGCAGAACTAGTGAAGGAAGTTGTAATGCAAGTTTTTTAAGTTTGTTCTTTGTAGGATCACCTGACCTGTACCCACTGCTTGATTTGCACCATGTATTGTTATTACATTACATTGCCTGATCACCATTGCTAATCTTATGACATTACTTGATAGTTACGAAAAATAATAACTTGAGTACTAATAGTGCACCCTTATATACATTTTTTAGCCTGCTATATATGAGTGGATTAGAAGCAAGGTTCATTAGGTGCTGCACATTCAAGCAACATGGATAAGCTGTTTGCCTTCACAGACAAAAGTACAATGCTTTTTAGGTTTAAATTGCTGTAAAATATTATATTTATTTATATTTAATATTATATTTGTTATAACTTAAAGTGGTTACTTTGAAGGTTTTCATCGCTCAAGGGCTTTTATTCTGGATTTGTCCAACAAACCATTAGGTACTACTGTATGATTTAATTCTCTTTTCAGACTATGCTCCCTTGGTTACTGTTCTCAATCACCAATCACTCTTTTCCACAGTGGGAGAACACCGTGGGCAGATGCAAAATATTTGTTTGAATTTGTTTGAGCATGCATGATGACTCTGCCAGCTAAAAAAAAGGGCAGTGGAGTTTGATGGCTGTTCTGACTGGGTATTATGACAGTGATTTTGAATGGGCTTCCCTTCAGTGCTGCCATCCACTGGGTTTCATAAGGCGATATGAGGAGCGCATTGTGAAATAGCAAAAGTTCACAGTTTGGACACCATGGAAAGCTGGTTTCATTATCTCAGTAATTTGAGGTCAGAAACACCAAATGGTTCCAATTATTTTCCACAATAGGCCTGCAGTGTAATATCTGGCCAACATGGCATTTTGGGTTGTATTTAAATTTTTAAAGTTATTGCTTTTTGGGTGTGGATAAAGAGTTTTTAGCAACAGGATATGAATAAGGAACTGCTGAGAAAAGTCAAAATGAAGATGGATATGGTTGAATATGCATGACACAAGCTATTTCATGATGTCAAATTAATGCATTGGTGAAGTAACATATTCAGGAGGCCTACACACATATGCAAACAAGTTTTTTTTGTATTTTTCACATCCAAATGAAATGGAAAGGGGTGTGCGATGGTGCAGACATTGCTAAGATATGGTCTGTTCTTAAAGACAAATGTGTGAAATAAACACGACGAGGTTTCTGACATGGTTGTGCTGTGTGGGTGAGTGATCTACAAATCGACATCTTGCATCTAGCAGAGAAGCGGCCAAAACAAACCATTGCAAATCCATGCAATCTCAAAAAGGAAGTGCGTGCCTTGGAATAAAATGTGTCTCAGTTGACTCTGAATTTGCAGCACCGAAAACCATAAGCCTTCTTGTGGTCTTGTTTCAGCTTGGAAACAATGTTCCATAGTTCATGGTGCTTAAAGTAGAATTTGGTAGGATTCGCAACACTTCACTATATGCGCTACAATCAACAAAACAACACTATTTCTGTACCGAGCTGGAGTGTTCATCAAGCTTGAGCTGAGCCTTAAAGAAGATGTAGCAAAGGTTTTGCAAAGTTACATGCATGATTTTGACAACTATCTGGCAGACATTTATCCAAATTTACCATGAGGACTTTTTAGTACCTTGTAAATTACTTTTTACATTTGTTGATTACTGGATTGTGTGTCTAGGTCTCTGAATTCACACCTATGTTGTTTTAACCACAGTGTGAGTGCTAATAGTATAGCTCCCTTATTTAAATATACACTGATCAGATATAACATTAAAACCACAGCTTTATATTGTGCAGGTCTCCTGAAACAGCTTTTAACCATTGAGGAGGGGACTCCACAATGGGGTGTGGAGGTGTGCTGTGGTATCTAGCATCAAGATGTTAGCAACAGGTGCTCTATGTCCTGTAATTTGTGAGGTGAGGCCTCCATGGATCGGGCTAATTTGTCCAACATTTTCCACGGATACTTGATAAGATCGACATCTGAAAAAGTTGGAGAACAAGTCAACACCCTTAACAATTTTTTCTGCACTTTTACTTATGCTCCTCAAGCCATTCCTGTACAATTTTTGCAATGTGGCAGGGCTCATTATCCTGTCGAAAGAGCCTGTTAGACATACTGTTGCCATGACAGGGTGTACTTGTTCTATAACCATGTTCCAAATGAATGCTCCACTGGCCAAATTCATGCCCACGGTAGGCAATTTCAGGGGTGGACAGGGGTCAGCACAGGCACTCTGACTGGTCTGTGGATATGCAGCCCCATATGCAGCAAACTGTGATGCTTTATGTGTTCTGATACATTTCTATCATAGCCAACATTCATTTTTTTCAGTAATTTGTGCTACAGTAGCTCCTGTGCGGGATTGGACCAGACAGACTTGCCTTCGCTCCCTCACTTGCATCAATGAACCTTGAGCGCCCATGAACCTGTTGCCAGTTCACTTGTTGTCCTACCACTTTTGGCAGATACTGACCACTGCATACTGGGAACACCACACAAGACCTACTGTTTTATAAATGCTTTGACCCAGTTGCCTAGCCATTACAACTTGGCCCATATCAAAGTTACCCAGATCATTATGCAAGGCTATTTTTCCTGCTTCCAACAATCAGCATCAGGAATTGACTGTTCACTTGCTTCCTAACATATCCCACATCTTGACAGGTGCCACTAGAACAAGAAATTCTGTGTTATTGTAGGGCAGAACCCTTCAAGTCACTGGGTTGGTACCCTCAAGGGTACATCTTCAGTACTTTTACTTAGGGCACATAATAGCACCATATTCCATTGCAATTGCATTAACTCCATATATATTTTATTCCAATATTTTATTTTATTTTTTCTTTTAACCATTGTCATTGTGTACATATATACAGAGATGCAGACAGGGACATACTTGCTGGAATTCCGACTATTGAAAAAAAAAAACCCTACCAGTTATCTATTAAACCATCTGCTGGAAGGGGGATAAGGAACACAAACACAGTCCAACTGGAGGGTGGAAGGACAGCTGAGTCAAAATTTGTCCTAAGGATGAGCATGAGCATAAAAGAAACAGGATAAACAGCAAGATCAAACAGCCACGGCACACATCCTCACATGACTTGCATGAGCGGAGATGGTGCCCAGACAATGTGCTTCAAGAATGGGCTTGTTTAAATAAATGACAGGGTGGACAGATGAGGGAAATCAATTTGGTAATACACTGAAATAAGAGTAAACTATGTAAACTAAATGAGACGGGGGGTGAAATCAGGTGATGAGGTACAAACACAGCAACAATAACATGTGGTAACATAAACAGGAAGTGATGTAAACGAACATACACATGACCAACTAGACAGGAAGTGAGGTACATGAAAACAAATGGGGCTCCATCCAGCATCATTGTGGGGAATGTGGAGCCAGCGGCACTGGAGTGACACTCATGAAAAGGTCAAATAAGCCCCTTACCCCAGGGAAAATGAATGCACTGTCCTTTCACTGTCCTTATACTTCGGAGGAAAAGATGTACATACACAGTACCCCTTTTTCTGACAACATGGATCTTGCACAACAATGTCCCAGACTTTATGAAAGTGAACAGAAAGTGAATTTTCCAGGTCACTGAAGTGTAATATGAACCTTTGTTTTCAGCTTAGCACTTTGCAGGAAGCCATCTTTCTTATTTTGAGCAAACCAGGAGTGACATGATGGCAATTAAGGCTGATATGTGTGTGTGTGTGCATGTGTACATGTGTCAGATATTGTTAATTGCTCTCATCCTCTTCCCATGAAGTTTCAAAGTCTCTAGCCACTTCCATCCCCCCAAATTGTCATTGACTGCCCGTTATTTACACATCCAAATGAGAGGACGTTTTATTGACATTAATGACTCTGCAAGAGAAAGGTAAGTGGAAGGGAAAAAGAAATAAACTCTCCAAAGCTAATTATGGAGAGAGTTTGTGTGCACTGGGATATGGTCATGCCACCCTGGTTGGATTTTAATTATGATGGGCATTTGAGAATCTGTGCATGTCCTGTGAGATATTTTACCCACTGCCCATGACACAGCTGACCTGATGTTCTGTTTACGCATTTGTATATGAAATAAGTTGACTTCAACTGAATAAATAAACCATATGTGCTCATGGATATGGATTAAGTGGAGGACTTGAAGCCTCATTGAGTGAGTGTTATGCCAGTGGATCTCATGCAGCTCAGATTTACATTATTAGCCTGGAATATTCTGGCACAAGGCGATACAATTCTGTCTCTGTTGGGCGAAAGAATTTGTGTATATGGCTTATATTTAATGAATAGGAGTGGGGATTTGATGAAAGGAAAGTGTGCGTAGGATCTTTTTTTTGACTTGTGGTGACTTGCACAAAATCACCTGCTGGGAAAACTTATTTCTATCACTTTTTAAAGCTTCCTTCCAAATCCAAAGATCTGTGCAGTGGGCACTTTTTCTATACAATATATACATGCTCCAATTAAAATACCCTACCTAATCTTGTGTAGGTCTCCCCTTATACTCACAGAGGCATGGACACCACAATACCTCTGAGGATTGTTGTGGCATCTGGCAACAAGACATTAGCAGCAGCTCCTTTAAATCCCATAAGCTGTGAGGTGGGGCCTTCGTGGATCAGACTAGTTTGTCCAGCACATCTTAATGTTGCTCAGTCTGATTTATATCTGGGGAATTTGCTGGTCAGGTAAATACGTTGAACTCTTTTTGTCTCTCAACAGTTTTTGAAGTGTGGCAGTACACATTATTCTGCTGAAAGATGCCACTGCACTTGGGGGAAACTCTTGCCATGAATAGATGTTTAGATAGTATGCATCAAAGTAAAATCCACATGAATGCTAGGATCCAAGATTTCCCAGCAGAACATTACCTAGACCATCACACTATCTCTGTACTATCTTCTCCCCAGGTCAGCGATGTACATACTGGGACGTGGTTATGTAAAGAAAACATGATCCATCAGATCAGGCTACCTTCTTTTATTGATCTATGGTCCAGTTAAAGTGCTTAAGATGGTGGGCAAACATCATCATGGGCACTCTGACTGACCTGTAGCTATGCATCTCCATATGCATATGCAACTCCCCATTACCTTGTTGCCAGTTCACAGATTGTTCTTCCTTGGACTACTTTGGTAGGTCCTAACCACTGCATACCAGGACCATCACACAACACCTACTGACTGGAAATGCTTTGACTCATCTAGCCATCATAGTGTTTCATCCCACCTTTTGACAGCTCCCATGAGATAAACTATGTTCCTCACCTCAAATCAAGTCAAGCCATATACACAGTACACAGTGAAACAGAACAATATTAATCCAGGACTATGGTGCAACATAAAGAACAAAAACAGAAACACCAAAAGACTACATATGTGCAGGCAGGACAGGAATACACAGAGTGCAAAGACAGCATGAGTGGGTGAGAGTCCAAGAAAAACACAAAAGCAACAATAAATTTCTG
>JBBPCX010000011.1:11579882-11601111 GCA_037974365.1 Hydrocynus forskahlii | reverse complement strand
CCCTTCACTCCAAAAGACCTGAGCCTCCGCAGCAGGTACAGCCTGCTCTGCCCTTTCTTGTAGAGGGCGTTTGAGTTATGAGTCCAGTCCAGTTTACTGTTCAGATGAACACCAAGGTCCCTGTAGCTCCACAGCCTCAATGTCCATACCCTGGATGTTCAGTGGTTGCAGTGGAGGATGTTTGTGCCTGCGGAAGTCCACCACCAGCTCCTTGGTTTTCCCAGTGTTGATCTGGAGGTAGTGCTGCTGGCACCAGTCCACAAAGTCCCGTGTCAGTTCTCTGTACTCCCTGTCGTCCCCATCAGTGATGAGGCTGACTACTGCAGAGTCATCCGAGAACTTCTGCAGGAAGCAGTGGGTGGAGTTGTGAGTGAAGTCTGCAGTGTAGACGGTGAAGAGGAATGGTTCCAGAACAGTTCCCTGTGGAGTCCCAGTACTGCAGACGAATCTGTCCGACACACAGCCCTGAGTCCTCACATACTGTGGTCGGTTGGCGAGGTAGTCTAGTATTCATGTTGTGAGGTGATGGTCCACTCCTGTGTACTCCAGATTATCCCTCAGGATTGTGGGAAGGATAGTGTCGAAAGCACTGGAGAAATCAAAGAACATGATTCTCACAGAGCTTCCAGCGGTCTCCAGGTGAGAGAGGGAACAATGCAGGAGATGAATGATGGCATCATCAACTCCAGTGCCAGGCTGGCAGGCAAACTGCAGTGGGTCCATTGATGAGCTCACCATAGCCCGAAGCTGAGCCAGGACCAGCCACTCCAGGGTCTTCATCAGGTGGGATGTCAGAGCCACCAGCCTGTAGCTGTTGAGGTCCTTTGGTCGTGGAGTCTTTGGCACTGGTACCACACAAGAGGTTTTCCAGAGCTGTGGAACTCTCCCCAGCTTCAGGCTCAGGTTGAAGATGAGCTCCATCACCCCACACAGTTGATCTGCGCAGGACTTGACAACCCTTGAGCTGATGCCATCTGGGCCCGCTGCTTTCTTGGCTTTGATCCTCCTCAGTTCCCTCCTAACCTGGATGGTTGAGAGAGACAGGCTGGAGCCGTGAGCTGAATGTGTACTGGATGCTGTAGTTGGGGGTAAGGAGCAGTGAGCAGGGTGTGTGGAGTAGGTGTGAGGAGTCAGAGGTGGAACAGCAGCAGTGGGGGTGGGGGTGTCTGCAGCCGATGTCAAAGACTGCACCCTCACTGAATCAAACTTGTTAAAGAAGTGATTCAGGTCATTGGCCCACCTCACACCCCCCACCGGCAGACACCCCCCACCTCTGTTCTTTGTGGCCTCAGATGGTTCTAAGGCCTCTCCAGACTTCGCTGACATTTTTCTGCTGAAGCTGGTTTTCCATCTTCTGCCTGTAGCTGTCTTTTCCGTCCCTGATCAGACCTTTCAGCTCTCTTTGCACCCTTTTCAGCTCCTCCTTGTCTCCTGATTTGAAGGCCCTCCTCTTCTGCTTGAGGACAGCTTTTATTTCTGGTGTAATCCAAGGTTTGTTGTTGGAGAAGCACCGCACAGTCCTGGTGGGTACAGTGTTCTCCACACAGAAGTTAATGTAGTCCGTCTATCCGCCGGCAGCATCGCTGCGGGTCGCAGAGCTAACAGCTGGTGCCGGCTGTAGACAAAGGAGCCACGCACCGGGTCTCGAAACACGGGTGAAAAAGTGGGGAAAAAACAGAGAAAAATGACCAGAACTAGCACGAAACGGTAGTGCATGGTGTCAGAATTAAATTACTAAGACTTAAGTAAAAAACAACAAGAGTAAGAAGTGGAAAATAAGAAAGAAGCTCATTAAAAATGAGCGGAGCTGCCGTACCAGGCTGCCACACAAGGGGGGGTCGCCGTGTGTACAACCATAACCAAAGATTGATGAGATGGGCACTGATTTTGCAAAACTTTAACATAATTATCCAACACAAGACGGGTTCTGAAAATGTTCTTGCTGATGCACTCTCCCGGGTGGTTTGATTTTAAGGGGGGGGTTTGGGGGTGTCACCTGCCGTAGAGTGTGGTTTTTGTGTTTTCTCTTTCCCTGTCACTAAGCTAGGTCGATCTTTGGACACTGATAGGAGGAGGAACATGTCATTCGGCCTCCTGCCTTTTGCTGATTGGCTGATCGGAAAAGCAAGACGTGATTGGAGGAGTGGTCGTCTGGAGTGCCGCCTTAGAAGAATAAAACCAGAAGATGTCACGAGATCAAGGAGAGAGAGAAAGAAGAGAGACAGAGACCTTTCTTTAGAGATAGACGCCTTGTTAGACTCCTTTTCGCTGGTTGAATTTGTGTGTGAGTTTCAGTACAACTTACCTGTTGGAAAGTGCACTGTGGTTTGTAAAGTTACTGGTCATTCCCATCACTCTGTCCATTCCAGGTTGGCACAGTTTAGGTTTTCGCTGGTTTGCAAAGTTCATTCTCATATCTCATCACGTAGATAAAATACCTGTTAGAAACACTAGTTTGTATGTTTTTTGTATGTTTTGTTTGTAGTTAGTGGGGATTGTGAGGTAGGATTAGGGACCCTTTTTATTTTGTTCATTCCTTTGGTATTGTCTTTAAAGTCCAACCTGGAAACCGTCTTGTAAATATAATTGTACATACTTGTACATACCTGTTTTCCCTTCTTTATTTATATTTCGATAGAAGTCTGTACATAGCATACCCCGTAGTGTTGGTGTCTTTTCACAGCTGGTCTTTTGTATTCTTCTCCCCACCTAAACCCATCATTCCCTAGACATAACAGTTGAATAACATTTTGAATAAGAAGAAAAATGTATATATTTTTGGTCAAACTGTCACTATAAAAAAACAGCTTAATTTGAGGACACTAAGGTTCACCCAATTCAAATATCTTATGGTGGTTTTCCACTGACTGGTACCAGCTCGGTTCGGTTCGGTTCAGTTCAGTCCTACTCTGTTAAAATCTGGTACCTGGTACCCGGTACTATTTTTGGTACCACCTTTGTCGAGGTTCCAAGCGAGTATCTGAACCGATACTAAATGATGACGTGTACATATTGGAGGTTACTTATTGGTGGTTGCTATTGTTGCGTCAGTGTTGTTGACTGAACCCAGACAAGCCGCACGGTATTTACCTCAGAATACAACTTTCTCTGCTCCGTCATTTACCTCAAAATACAGCTTTCTCTGCCTCAGCTTCAACTTTCTCTGCCCCGGCATTTACCTCAGCTTAGAGCGCTCCGCTCGCGCTGCTTCTCAGAATGTTTGGTTGCCATAGCAACCAGTTGTAGTGGAAACTGAACAGAGTAGAACTGAACTGAACCGAGTTGGTACCAGTCAGTCGAAACCCCCCACAAGAATGGAACCGGGTAGCAGGTACCAGATTTTAGTAATGGAAAACTAAAAAGGCGAGTAGAGTCGTACCGAACCGAGCTGGCACCAGTCAGTGGAAAACCACCATTAGTCTAGTCAGATTATTTTCTGATTCAGTTTAGTTTTTAGAATTGTATTCAGTTTACCTACTAACTGCAGTGTCACACAGTAACATCAGGCATTTTCCCCTCTTGGGCTCTTGGGTTATGGATGGCTATATTATCTCCAGGATTTATGATCTTGTGGTGTTGGGCTGAATACTCAAAGTTGTATCATTCAGGAACCCAGGAAGTCTATCAGATTGCTGTCTCCATAAATGTTACAGTCGCTTATCCTATATTTTTGTAACATTTTAACAGTGTATTATAGCATTGAGTATTTTAACATTTACAGTGTTTACATACTACATACTACAAATTCTGACAAAAAGTGACACTTTTTAGGTCTTCTAATACACTGTGCCACTCTTGGATTTGTAATATAGATCCCTTATTGGAGATCCCTCTCTGTTGCTCCCAACACTAGAATGCAGCATATTACTAGCTCTTAATTTGAGGGAATAAACTCTTGTGCAGCATAAACTTTTTTTGTTCTTCTCTTTGTCTATTCTTACATTCTCAGTTTCTTTGAATATACTTGATCTTTGTGCAGGAGTCACATTGACTTGCGCAGCCTAAGATCAGGTGAAAGGATGAAGAGAGCGTGATGAGAAGAGAGCAGTAGGAGAAACAGAGATGAAGGGAAGAAGCAGCAGGACTGATCAAGCCCAAAGAATACGGTTAGTTGTAAAACATATGCCTATTTCTAATCAGTGAGAGAAAGGGAGAAAGAACAAGAGAGAGAAATTGTGTGTGCGTGAGTCTGAAGGCCACTCTTGAAATACCACTTGATTTTTCACATTTTTATTTTGTCAACTCTCCTGGTTCATAGCCAGTTCCCTGCTAACAGTGTGTGACAACAAAGGCAAATAAAACTGCAAAGAGAGAGACAGAGAGAGAGAGCGAGAGAGAGAAAGAGAGACAGTGAGAGGGAGCGAGAGAGGCTACGTTTGAACTGAAGCATTGAGAATGATCAGGTAGCGGAAACATTTTTGCACCTTCATTGTCAAACAGTGACAACAACATGGATGTGTCACACGCGCTCATTCCAACTGCTGTTAATTAGCGCCAAGTGACAGCTCAAAAGATGAACAATGGCAACATCACATCCTCTTCCTCATCCTTTTCCATTCTCCTAATACATATTGGCACTCATCACAAATCGGACCCCCTAGCCCCCCTCAGATAAGGTCTGAGGCAATAGAGAAAGTAAGTGACACTAAATTATTTTCAACTTGACAGGCACGTTGCTGTAGGTTTGTCAGTTTTTGCTCTCTCTTGTGAGGGGTCTGTATTGTTGAGGATAATTGAAAGTATAACTGAGTTTTTGGAGCAGTCTCAGTTGACAGAGAGAGAGAGAGTGTTTGAATCTCTTCTTGAAGAAAAATAACCACACAGGCCAGCCATGACTCAGAGTGAAGAAAAATCACTTCCAGGAAAGAATTAAAGATGAATTCAAGTCAAGTTGCTGGAGGTAACCTTGCCCTTAACTTTAACCATTTCTGGTTTTGTGACTGATTGTGACTTTTTTGTGGTTTTGCTTGCTCTGGAACACTGATACCAGACTGAGATCACCAGGTTATATTAACTCTCATGCTGGGGCTGTACCATTAAGACCCTGGTTTTAGCCATGATTCACATTTTGGCCAAGTCTGTGCTGGTTACCTCTAGCCTGCAGATTCTTAAGATGGATGTGAGAAAATGGGAGGAGCACAGACGTTCAATTTTTTGCCTCCTGTCCGAGGATCAGACAAGATGGGTTATATCAAACATTTGATTTTGTTAACCCTTAGAACAAATTTTTAGTCAAATTTGATTTCAACAAATAAAGACAGCCTAAAATCAGTGTTTGCTCTCCTACATGTGTTTGCTCTCCTACACACCGTTCGCTGTGCTTTTGCTTAGTGCACCGCTGCTTGGCCGCCCTCTGGGACCCCTCCTTCTGCGGGTTTTCCTCACACACCTGTGGGTGGAAACTATCCTAAAAGTCCTCCTGGGTGTTTTTTTCTGTTCATTTTAGGACCAAAAATGTAAGAAATTTCAGCATTTTTGTTCTTCATGGGCGTTTGATGCTATTTTAAAACCCTATTAGTAGTAATTATTGTGATTATTATTTTATTTTAGGGCTTGGCAAGTTACCTTGTTAACACAAGTTTTTTTAAAAAAAATCTTTTAATTTTGAAAGTTCGTTACTTTTCTGTGTTTGGGGTTGCATGCAGTGCACAGCTCTACATCTTTTTCGCAGGGGTCTGACGTCTCATTACTTTTGTGTGTATTATATGGACAAAAGTAATGGGACGCCTGACCATTACACCAACAGGGACACTGCATTCAGATACATAGATTTTAATATGGAGTTGGTCCTCCTCTGCAGCTGCTATAATGGTTCCACGCCCCCATGCTCTGGACTCTGAGAGGAAGTTGTTTTTCTATAAACAACTAGATCTAACGTGAATGCCCTGCGGTGGCAATTAGCTTTGGTTTTATATTTGATTTGATTACATTAATGTTTAAGTTGAGATTTACAGTAATATTTGAACTGTAGCTGTGTAACTGTGTTAAAGGGAACACTGCTGTAAAAAAGCTCCTTATTTGTTTAAAATGTTTGCAAACCAAATGTTATTGCACTTTTCTTCATATAGCAGTACCATGCAATTAATTGTGATTAAAAATGTAATCATTACCCAGGATAATAACTTTGGTTCTTTGTGACTTAGGAACACCAAACAGTTCAGCATGACATCTGACACCCTGAACATCAATACAAACCGGGTGAAGTTCAGTATAAGGAATTGTAAGGAGTTGTTTAACTATTTGTTGCGCCTCTGGCACAGATCCTTGACACTCACATTCTAAGGGGTAATGTAATTAAGTAGTGTATACTGCTGAAAGACTCCCTCTGAATTCCCCAAAGAGTCACTTAAAAGTATGTTTGTGACTTGGTATATACAGCAAGTAATAAAGAATGACAAACAAAATAAATCCATTTACTGTGGGAGCACAGTCTAATGCATGTACGTTAACATCACACATTCAGCACGTCACACAAATAACGTATGTTTTTCAGGGTTGTTCAGGTTCACAGTACTTCCTACTTCACTGAGTTTTAATGAACTTGGTTTGGTTGAGTTATATCTGAATTGTTTACTGTCATTGCTGTTCAGGTTTGTTGTGAGAAGTTCGGAGCTCAATTTATTATCCAAATTCATTAACAATAAAAGGTGACTAAAGTATGAAACACATTTCTATTCAATTTTTACTTTTCAGAATGGTAGTTTGTGAAAAATGAAATTAAAACCTAGGTCCTTTATCTTTTGAGGTAAAACACTACTGTCTGAACAAAACCTTTCGTCTTAATTTTTGCTCTTTATTCAACTTTTTTACACAATTTAAAATAGATTTGCTTTAACACTGTCAAATTTTCAGGACTAACAGACTGACAGAGCAATTCAATGTTCAATCAAATTGAATTCAGTTTTATTTGTATAGTGCCGCTGATGTCACAGTGCAGCTCTACACAATTAGGGCCTGAGTCCCTAGTGAGTGAGCCAATGGTGACAAAGATGAGGAAAAAACTCCCTAAAACTGGAGGAAAAAACCTTGAGAGGAAACAAACAAGACTCAAAAGAGGAACCCATCTTCCTCTTGTTGACCGGGAGAATGAGGAAGAATAAAAGAGATGAACTTATTAATATTAACAGTCAGAGGCCTTTGTGTACAGACTTAATCAAAACGAAACAGTTGTAAGTCTATGACTAACAGAGTAGATACAGTTAGAGTCAGTAGTTTTCATTTTTGTTGGAAGAAGAGTGAAGAGTAATTTGAGAGCACATCTGGGCAGTACAAAGCAGCCAAACCAGTCTACGAAAATTGGGCAAGGGACCACAGCGATAGCACATCCAGGGTGGGGTGGTAACCTGAAGCCCCAGTGGTGGTTGACCAGGCTGGATGGATGATTAGTCTAGACTTGGGGCGCTTTATGTGGGGAAAAAGCTCTTCACCCAGCTGTAGCTCTCATAATTCTGGGGATGAGTAGCTAGAGAGCACTTTGAGATCGAAGTGATTGTGGAGGTTCGTAGCAAGAGATACGTTTACAGAACTGTTCAGGGGCAAGGCCATTATATGTCTATAGTAGAATTTCATAATCATAATATGGTCAAGTTTCCTAGTTCTCGTGATGCCTCTAGCTGCCACATTCTGAACTAGTTGAAGTTAATTTAGGCTCTTGTTGGAGCATCCAGACAATAAGGTGTTAAAGTAATCCAGTCTGGAGATAATAAAGGTGTGAAATCATTTTTGTAATGTAGGGATAGTGTGTATTTAATAATACTTAGTACTCAACCTTGCGGGACTATGTATGCTGATTCCGTGTTCACAATTGCAAACTGACAAAGGTTGGTCAGATTTGATACAAACCAAGATAAGGATGTTCCTGTGACCATGGCCAGATTTTCTAGTGTGTCTACTAAAATAAAGTAGTCTGTAGTGTCAAATTCCACTCTAAGGTTGAACAAACCCAGCAAAGACACAAAGCCTTTGTCAGCAGGCAGTGAAAGATCGTTTACTTTATTAGGACTGTTTCAGTGCTGTGATGAGGCCGGAATCCAGAATTTTTTATATACGCCATTCTTATACAGAAGTGAACGTAGCTGCAGGGCCACCCATTTTTGGTGCCACTTCTCATTGGAGACCGTATTTAATTCTGGCACAATTCCAAAATGAAAATCAGGGGCCGAGTATTGACAATTTAAAAAATCGATGTTTGTGGTCGAGAGAGAGCGGATGGTTGAGCTGCCTTCAGAATCTGTGTCAGAGAGAAAGTCCATGGAGCTGGAAAGAGACAAAAATTGAGAACACAAATTCAGAGAAAGACATTAGGAGTAAAAACAAAGAAGACAAAAAACAGACAACAGGACACTAAAGCTCAGGTCAGTTCTGAAAAAAAGGTGTGTGTCTCTGTTTGTTGTGATTTAATTCAAATGAATCAGCCTGTGTTTATTTGTAGCAGGAATGGCTCGGTAAGAGACAATGAGTTGATTCCCCTCTTGGTGGTTCAGTAGTAAAGCTTCGGCCAATGAATGAAGAGAATTAGAAGATCACCAGTTTGAATTAATGCTGTAAAGAGATTTTCCTTTTTTTACCTTTTTTTGCCCATGAAACAACAAATGTTTGGCTGTCACCAAACATTAATTTAGTAACAACCACGCAATCACACTTTGCATTTTCTCATGGAAATGCATCTAGGTGCCATTTACACTTTTGCGCTATGTTTTATTTTAAGGCACTTGTTTGATCATTATACCAAGGAGAGAGCTTTTTCTGTCTGCTTCTTTCACGTCTTAAAGGTGTGGTGTTATCTAGAGTGAACTGAAGAGTTCTCTGAACATTCAGATTCCTTGTATGTGTTTGCTCACATACTTGGCCAATAAATGCAATTCTGATTCTGATGATTCTGATTCTGATCCTGATTCAGTTAGGTTAACTAAGTCTTCTGGACCAGATGGAGAGCCACTTGGAGTTAATTATCAATAAAACTAGGAACTACGGCAGATGTTACTGAATGACTTATACAAAAATGACTTGTACATCATGGTTAAGTTGAAGCTAATATGTAATGAGGTAGTGATCTGAGATTACTGTGGTCAGTGGAACAATAATGCTATCCACATTAGTAAGTAGACCCCATTACATTTTAAATAAAGCCTATAGTCTCAAAAATTTAAGCAAATGCGTATTTCAGAGAATCATGTTCTTTTTCAAAGTAGATACTGAAATCTAACAATTATTACTTTATCACTGTGTACTGCTAGGTTTGCTAGGGAACCATAAAAACTGTATAAGACCATGGGGGCCCACGTTTTTATTTGTATCTAGATTAGTTATATGTTAATGTAGAAATGTTGAAGAATTTCAAAAGAAGTGATGGTATTTTCTAAATTATACTTAGGGCTCCTCTGTGAATAGTCCCTCCATCATTTAGTCTAGGGTTGTGTACAAAGGCATAGCTGGTGGGGGGTGGCCCAATTTAGTGCCACAAACTCATCATGTCTAATGCAACACTCTGTAAGACATAAGGCATCAGTAATTCTTTCATTTACAATAACAGCTTTTGGGGCAGCCGGTGGCCTAGTGGTTATGGAGTTGCCCTTGTGATCAGAAGGCTGTGGGTTTGAATCCAAGGCCTGCTAGTGGCACCACTGAGGTACCCTTGATTAAGGTACCGTCCCCACACGCTGCTCCCCGGATGCTGTGTTCCTGGCTGCCCACTGCTTCACTTGGGTGAATGGGTTAAATACAGAGAACAAATTTTGTGCACCGTGTGCTGCGGCGTGTTCACGTATGTCAGATGGACACTTTAGCGATCTTATGTTAATCAGTCCCATCTTTAGATCCAAGGTGCTGTTTTGCTGGTTGTTTGAGAAAGATTGAGTAAATTATTAGAACACACTTGTTGAGTTTTTCTTCTGTTCCATTCAGTTCAGGGGACAGACAGTCTCGATAGAGTGGGACCCAAGTGGTGACTCAAGGCGGATAACAGACGGCTGGTTTAGCCAGTTTCTCTTCTGCCTGGCCTTGGCGCTGGTTTGTCAGCAGCGACTGTCTGAGCTGCACTGCTGGCGAGCTAACAGGCTGTGGGCTATACTGTAAGACCCCCCTCCCGTGAGGGGTGGATATCATCCCAAGCCAAGAGACCAGGCTTGCCCTCAAACATGAACCAACTGTCAGTAAAACCCACAATGTCTCATGCATCTTTAGTTTGCGGTCTTGAGAAGAATCTCTGAATGGATCTGTTCTACATACAGCTCCAGGAAAAAAATAAGAGACCACTGCAATTTATTTTTTAAATCAGCATCTCTATGAGTATGACAACCATTCCATGCCAGTGACTGTTAAATTCATTCTGCTTTATGAGGTACTGATTGTGGGGATCACCTGAATCAAATCTTATTCAATGAGGAAAAGTATATAAAGCCACTTTAATCAACACTGTATCAACACTCTTCTCTTGCAGTGTGACCAATTGAATGGCAAAACACTACTACATTGTAGGTAATTATTGCCATTTTGTTCGAGTGAACATGAAATTTGTTTTCTTTGAATTGCTCAGGTTCTGTAAACATGGCATCATTTCTTTAATTTTGATGTTTTGTCATTTCCTTTAAAATGATGCTTTAAATAAAAAAATATTTTTATTCAGCAGTTCTTAAAAACTAAGGTAAAGATACAACCTGTAGAGCTGTATGTTACTTTATGTAGAGCTGTATGTTACTAATGCTTCTGGAAGTCTGTGAGGTTCCATGAGATTTACACATGAGATACATGAGATACATGAAATACTTGGGCTTTGTCATGTGAAACTGCCTCTCACCTGCTGAAACTTGTTTCCTGATTGTACATTATCTTTCCAACAGCAGTCTCCTTTTCTGTGATGCTACAAAAACTTTACCAATAGAAATGGTTCAAAATGACAAACTGAAATTTTGTCTTATTAACTTACATTGAAAGTTAAGAAGGTTTGGTAACACTTCATTTGAATGGTCCACTGTAGATGCTTTGTTGAGGATCAACTAAACATATGTTAAATGTAGCTGGAACCTTTGAAACCCAAACCAAAAACACAAACTGTAACTGAAAATCATAGTAACCTAATAAAAATCAATAAAATGTAATCCTCAACCTAATACTGTCGATAATAAAGGTGAATTTTAAGATTAAGTTTAACAATTCAAATATCTGTATCTGTATTTTGATGGGGGACCATCAAAATAAAGTGTGACCAAAGGTTTTTTCCTATAAATTACTTATACTATCTTTAGCAAAATGGTACTACAATATTGGAAATCACATTTTTAAATAGCCACTGGGTCTACATTTGAAATTCACCTTCTCATAGCTTCATGAAGTCTTGAGATTAAGTTCAGACGCTATATGTTCAAGGGGTCAAATGTACATGCCTGCATTTATGATTCATCAGATTTATTGCAATGGTATTTCAGCACTTCAGTATTGAAATGTCCTTGTCCTACATATTTTAAACCACCTATGTCTTCTTAGTAAGCGTACTGTTCACGTGACATTATTGTAACTGACAAATTAGTTGAGAAACTACACGTCTGCTATTCACCATGTACAATGTGTAATGTGCTCTGATCTACACTGACAGAAAAGACACTGGCACATTCATTCATCTACTGTTTCAGTAGTTCCTCTGCAGACCATAATAAAGCTGTTACTCCACAGTCAAAGTCCATGCAACTACCATAGGGGCATTGTGTATAAGAAAAATCCATTCCTCTTCAGGTAAAGGGTAATGTCTCTATTAGCCCCAGCTGCCATTTTTAGTTTCACATTTTCAACTCCACTAAATTTTCTTGCGCAATGAAAATCGGACTGTTGTTGGTAAACACAAATATAATGGAATATAAGAAAGAATGGGGAAAGCAGAAAATAGAGTCTCATCTTTCAATCCTGTTAATATGATTAGAATGTGAAACATTTATATGGATTGGTTTAATAATAAATGCTAGGATTAAAAATTTACAGCCTTCAGAAATTTTCCTCCTGAATAAATGACGGTTAAAAAAAGTCCACATTTTGAACTACAACCCATAACGTTGCACATCTGCAGAATTATTAACCAACAAGTCGTAATATAGCCAGGGCTTTTAAACAGGTCAAAGTTAATGCATTTAAACCTGACTCACTTGACTGTCACTGACCTCTCTCTCCTTCCTCCATGATGTTTTCTTATTGTCTGTTTCTTATATACACACACACACACACACACACACACACACACACACACACACACTCCTCCACACCTCCAACCCCTCCCCTTTCTTTGTCTCCAGAAACTGATTGCAGATGGGGAGTGAGAAACGGGTTCAATAATTTAAGGAGTGGAGGCTAATTTTAATCTGTCTCAGTGAAATGTGCATACAAAGTGTCAAAGGTAGGGCACGCCAGGGATCTGTCATGTGATTCATATTCCCCCAAGAGAATTCATTATATGACACATCATAATTTAATAGATTTATAGATTTAAAAGAAGTCAGTTTGACTCCCTGGCCAGCCAGCGAGTTGGAGACTGAAGGAGAGGTGGGTGGGAGGGAAGGGGGCCCAGTGGAAGGATGGGATACTAAATTATGGAGAATCTTACCAGAGCAATTTGTCTTTGGAGGACATGATTGCCTTGGCTTTGTAGACTGATGATCATCTGTTTTACAGAGTCTGTTCCACTCTGCCCAGTGGCTGCAGAAGGTGATGAGTAGGCTCTGATCAGGAAACTGATCTGAGTTTGAAGAGTTCCTTAAGCCCATTATGCAGAGGTGGTGCGGTGGTGGTGGTAGTGGTGGGGGATAAAAGCTTAATTCTACCTTTTAATAGAATTTTGTTTTAATTCCCTCAGGGTAAGATGTACATATGAGTGCAGATGCAGTGCCAAACATATCTAGACCTCAACAAGATCTCACACGTCTGAATTTAACATTTGATTGTCTAAAATTATTCTCAAATTGTGCATAGTCCTGACCACTACATGAAGTGGGGCTCAGGGCTTAAAAGATACCATTAAATTTTAGTCATTAACAAGCTTTAGACAAACAGAAATTGATGAAGAGAGAGTGGTGTTGATAAATTAAGTTCCCTCCCACTAAAACATTATATAACGAGCGAAATTCAACTCCAGCTAAGAAAACAGGTTGTAAAACATACGCTATACATTTTTCAGGGTTTGGGGTGACCCCTTATTTCCAGTGAAGGGAAATCTTAAAGCTTTAGCAGACCAAGACATTTTGAACAATGGCATACTTTCAACTTTGTGAACACAGTTTGGGGAAGAACCTTTTCTATTCCAGCATGACCGTACCCTAGTGCACAAAGCAAGCTCCATAAAGACATGGTTGGACAGGTTCAGTGTGGAAGAATACAATGTCATTAAAGTCCCTGTTGGTATGATGGTAAAGCTTAACAATACATTTTGTCTATATCGTGTAATATGGCCTGCTTGAATAAATTGGAGCCACATAACATCATAGTCTAGGTCTCACATTCTCACATCTGATCTAAAGAACAACAGTGTAAACATTGTTGTGGCTTGAGGCTTGTGCCTTGTTCTAGTGTCAGTTGATGCTGTTGAAGAAAATCCCTCAACAACATGTCTTGAGACCCTAATGAAATTAAAACACTTGCCATTCCACTATTGGAACTGATGAGTCCTCAGATCTTTTTTAATATTATCCAATTAAATATTTGAATTCAAATAATAATTAAAATTAAATAAAATATTTTCAAAATTGAGAATTTACTGCAAAGTAAATAAAATTTTAAGGCCAGACTGAGGGATTTCCTGATGTTTTAAAAATGGTGAAAAGTCAGCAGCTTTTGTGACATAAAATGGAAGAAATGGAAAAGGACAGGAGTACGGGTAACGCGTCTCTAAAGACCCGTATTCATTACGCTTCATGACCCCACTTTTATGACTAGAATAAAAACTAACAAAATTACAAAAACAATTGAGTAGTCTTATTCCAACAAGCATCAGTTGTCATAAAGGCTGCTTTAGTAAATTTTGATATCATTTTACCACAGAGAATACTTGATACATTTTGGTATAAGCCTTTGCAAATGTTTATGTAAGTTTATGAATATTGGATGTTATTAAAGTGCTCTAAGAAATCTGTGTTTCAGATATCTTAAACAGATACTTAATGTTTCAGAAATCTTAAAGCTGTTAAAGACTTTAATTCTTTGATTATTTTTTGAAAGCCTCATTTATTTAAAACCCAAAAATAAGTTTGTCAATTAAAAGGAGAATAAAAATCAAAGTAGCTGTGTTACTGTCGAAAAGCCTGTTTCTGTTTATTTCTGTCACTATGATTGTAATGGTAAAAAGTAGTGAGTAGAATTGATGTTTAGCCAAATCCAGTAAAAAATGAATGTTAGAGAGAGGAAATAACTCTTACTCAATTCTGTAATAAATCTAACCTGGAATATCTTAAAATTCTGTGTTGTCAGAGCTGGCTCTGAAAGGTAATTTTGTTTACAGGGGTAAAAGGTTGTTTCGGCGACCCAGGGAAGCGGGTTGTTTTGTCTGGGGGTCCTATGGGTCCAATATTTATGAAAATATCTGATACCAACCATTACTTATCACAGAAATGTGGATATTCAGATTCACCGTGGTAAGAAATGCGCATACGACCTTAGTATTACTCATCCCCAAGCACTCATCTGCTCTCTGCTTTAGAGAGGCTACCCCACAAACACCTTATTTGAAGTGAATGAATTCAAACGTGACACACTAGCAGATGGACAGAATGAGAGAAGCAGCCAAGATGGAGAAGAAGAGATGGAAGAGAGGGAGATATTTCATGTCAGCAAAGTTTTTATAAATCTGGACCCTCTTGTCTGTCCAGTCTAGATAGAATGATGTATCAGCAGGTGAATACATGTTATTTAATTCATTCATTCACACACACACACACACACACACACTCACACTGCCTGTATGAGTGTAAAAGCTGTATTTACCCCTTGCTTATAATTTCTCTTTTTTGTTCACCTGCAGTCAAACCTCTTAATTAGTGAACATCCTAATTGACAAAGACCAAAATGTTTCAGTATATCCTCTAATTACATTACTAGCTCATTTTAATGACATGACCAACAATATCACTGTTTACTGAAACACATTACAGGAATTTTCCACAGTCTTATATTCCACTGGATGTGAATCACTTGATATTTAATTAACGCTGCTATTGTTTGTGCTAACAAATAAACCAGTTTTGGCATTCTGAATTATAAGGGCCTCCTAATACGATATTATTTTTAAAATGTTAATGCTCATTTGAACTTTAATGAATTTACTAGGCAAGGTTATCATTTAATTTATGGCCAATATTTAATAACTGTGAAAAGAGTTATTACAGAAGTAAAACTTTGCTCTGTTTTTGTTTTTACCAATATATTGCATATCGTCGCTGTCGGTGGGAAACCTCATATGTCCAAAACGGCTATTTTTCAGGAAACTTAAAAAACGATGTATATTCTAAATAAATGAATACTGTGTCATCAAAATTGGTATAACTATTTTCAACACTTTTCATTGGTTAATAATTTCTATATTTTACAGACCCACAAGGAGACTGACCAATCGTATCGATTTATGAAAAAAAACCCCAACAGAGACGAAAAGTGGAGTTACCAGGATTCTGCCAGACAGCAACGATATATTAACAAATACCACGTGGAATGAAAAGTTATGAAAAGTGACTGTGTTTGTGCCTGTCACGTCTAGCCGTGCTCGGGGAGTGAGGCGAGGCGCAAGGCGCAGGTTCCATAGGTGGTATTTATTTACAAAAAGGACACAGACTCTACAACAGAACATAAATAGACATGTGGGCCTGTAAACACAAAGCATAACTAAGAAACATAAGGAGCGGGAAACTCCTAAAGCCCAATCACTTAAACAAAACCCTGGACAGCTGACAGTGATCACAGCCACAAAACATACACCATTTCAAATAAGAGACCCAAAAACAAAAACTCAACAGTAACCCCACTGCGGCCGCTCTGTGGACGTCACAGTGCCATGAAAATATGATGAATGCAATAAAAGGAGATAGCAGCAGGTGATGAGGGGATGAGACTAACATTCAATAGCATAAAGATTAAAAAAAAGATGAGTTATATTGCGCAATCCGAATGACAACGTAATGACATAAAGCCTGCAAATGATCACCTGCAGAACGAGGAAGAGTTATACAGTCTCATTGCCACAGGTAGTGAGGATTTCCTGTGGCATTTGGTTCTGTATTTAGAGGCTCTGATGGTCCATCAAGGAGACGTGTATTGGGGTGAGAGGGGTTCATGATACTGAGAAGCTTTTTCAGCTTTCTCTTCTCATACAGCTCCTCCAGGTTCTCCAGGACAGAACCAGCCTTTCCAATCAGTTCGATCAGCCTGTCGGCATCAGCTGCCTTCACCGCACTGCCCCAGCACACGGCTGCAAAACACACCCACATGGTCAACGTTGTCCTACAGACATTAAAAGACCTGGGCCTCCTCAGTAGGTAAAGCTGACAACGTCGGTGCTCTCGGACCAGTCCAGTTTACTGTCAGTGTGTAACCTCCAGTAGTCCTCAACCACCTCAACATCCGTCCCTCTGTTGGTGACAGGGGTGGGAAGATGAGCCTGCTTCCTAAAGTCCACAACCAGGTCCTGGCAAGTTGGGTTCAGCGGTGTGATGCGCTGGCCAATGTTGGCTGGGAAAGCTCGAATTCTTGGATGTGCATGTTACTTCAGCGTGTACCACCTACCTAAAGATTGCGGCAGCCCAAGTATATTCCTTTATGGCAACAGCATCTGTGGGATGCGTGGACAAATTTGTCCAAAGAGGCCTCACCTCGCAACTTACAATACTTAAAAGATCTGCTGCTAATGTCTTGGAGCCATATACCACAGCACACCTTCAGTCCATCTCTCAATGTGTCAGAGCTGTTTTGGGGACCTACACAAAAGGTGTTTTAATGTATTGACTGACTGATGTATATAAGCCATAAAGGTTTGAAAAGTGTACTCAAGATACTTAGAAGTCATTAGGTCTTCATTCATATAAATGTAGAACTGAGGACGATCAGTGACCAGAATATTCATTCATAGGTCCCTGTGTCGAAATGTATGGTCTTATAGTCTTAAGGAATAGTTCTCCTGACATCCTGAAGGACTTTAAAAGGCTCTCATTGTCATTACTCAGTCTCGCCTTCCAAAGCTATCCCACCACATTCAGGTTTGAAGTTGTCTTTAATATTCTGGTCACTGATCGTCCTCAGTTCTACATTTTTATGAAAGCAAACCACTGAAGACCTAATGACCTCTAAGTATCCTGAGTACACTTTTCAAACCTTTATGGCTTATATACATCAGTCAGCCATTACATTAAAACACCTTTTGTGTAGGTCCCCAAAACAGCTCCGACAGAATAATTAAAAGAAAACAAATCTCTTCATTCTTAAACAAAATGGGAATAATTACCTTTGATGAACTTCTAGTAGTGTTTTGCCATTCAACTGCTCACATTGTGAGAGGAGAGTGTTGATTACAGCAGTGTCTTTATACTTTTCCTCATTAAATAAGATTTGATTCAGGTGATCACCAATCAGTACCTCATAAAGCAGAATGTGGTGCTTGTGTAGGAGTTTAACCCGCACTGGCATGGAATGGTTGTCATACTAATAGAGATGCTGATTTCAAAATAAATTGCAGTGGTCTCACACAAACTGGACCTCGGGGGTCAAATGTGCTCAGACATGGTACAGTCCACCTGGAGCAAGTACAACTTTCATCACCCTGTTCATGTCTAACAATTTTGCACAGTATGCCTATCCAGGGAACACCCACACCTGTGTCTCAATACAAGTCCCACATGGCGGCCTCTAGCAACCGCTGACTGGGATGTCATACATACATTCTTCCTATTGACACATACCATAAAAATATATGCCTCTCCCAGGGGGCTTCGTTCTGTAGGACACGGAGGGATGAAGAGAACAGAAGCCCCCAAAAGAGAGCGGACGTGTCGGACCCACGCGGGCCGCCCTGGCCGCACTAGCGGCCAGCACTGAGAACATCCAAGGGGAGGTGGCCATGTGGGGCCCACAGGGTCTGCAGTTCCTGCCTCCACCCCTCCCCTGCCTTTGTGTGGGCCTGGAGGCCCTCTGGCGCCCCGGAGTGGCGCCACTGGTACTGTGATACCCCAGTCAGAGGCCGCTAGAGGCCGCCACGTGGGACTTGTATTGTGACACGGGTGTGGGTGGCCGGCTAAGAACCCTGACTGGCAAGTAAGGATTTAGTAATATGTGTTGTATAGTTCCTGTCTGTGTCTGTGTTATATTTAAGTTAGGACGATTCATGCCCCTGTGTCAGTACACCCTCACGCAACCCTCCCATTTCCCTCACTTGTCCCTTCGGTTTGTACCAGTAGTCTGTGTTTTGCTTTGGTAGAGTTTTGGCCCTCGAGCCTTCCTTGTGTTTGTTTTTGTAAATAAAGAAAGAGTAAAATGGAAATCCGCTGCTCCCTCACTGGTACGACCCCTCCATGAAAGTATGTTTCCTATCTGTCCTCTTAATCAGAATCGGAATCAGAAAACTGATTGCGGAGGGAATCAGTTAAAAAAATTGATTCCGGAGGAAATTGCTTAGGGACAAACACTAATATTTAACCATCATAATTAATAAAACAAAAGTGTAATAGCTTTCACCCTGTGACCCACAGGGGGCATGCACCGTCCGTCTGCAGTGTCACGAAAACCCTTGTTCAAGGGCATGTTCTTAACCAGGAGTATTATACAAGAGGTTTAGCAGCCAGAATTCCATGAACTGAATTCACATTCACATGTTCGGATCTAATTTGATGAACAAGCAGAGCTCTATTATTCTGTCATTATCTGGAAAGTGACCACACGACCCGACCACAATATGAGCTACAGATGAGAGATAAAGTTGGTTATGACATACTTCTTTGACTCGGCTTACACTGGTGTCCTAAAATCCGTCTCTCCTGCTTTGGCACTGGGGGAAAAATCACCCAAAGTCTTTAAAGTTTATATAATGGGGCTTAAAAGCAATGAACGGGAATAAGCAGTGGGGCTATTTCTGGAGCTTTTCATAGTAAGAGATCAAAGATAAGCATGTGCAAACAGATACATGCATATAAACTGAAAATGAAGTGTGAAAAGTCATCTAGATCATTTTCACACACACACACAAACCATTCAGTGCTGCAAATAAAATAAACATGAAAAATGTTGATGTTATGGAATGAAATGCAAAATTCATATGAAGTCCGTCAGAATATCTTTCTTAGGAAGATAAGGCTAGAAGGAGCAGAATCTGCCCTGGAAATTCAGTGGGGTCTTGGGACTGACAGCACATTGAACATCTGGGATTTTTTTTCTTTTAAACCTGGCAATAAACCGCAAGTTCAAAACGGGAAACGGCAGTAAAATGAAGAAAAAGATTCTGCACTCTTCACATTTGAGGCACATTTAAGGTATTTTTCCTAAAAAGACCGTTTTGTCTCTGTCATTAAACCAAAAGGGGGATGTTTCAGATACTTAGAAATTCTCAAATTCTTGTAAATATTACAGAGATGATACTTGTCACTTAAACTGTTATACTGATATCATTTGTAATGAAAAACTAAATGACTAATAAAGAAGAACTGTGCTCTCCCTCACATGTCTCATCAGGCTGACGCCGGCAGCTGTTTAAGATAAGTGACGTCAGGCGAAGAACATTGAGTCACAGGGTTACAGCCACTATGTGATAAACTGATGGAGAAGAGCAGACAGAAGTTAACGGGGACCAGCTGCTCTAACAGCTACAGCAGAGCGGCCCTTTACCCTAAAAACGCCACAATGTCTGCACGGCCTCCATCCAAGTTTAGTCTTTGTTTTCTAACGTCCGTCACGCTGTATACATCCATGCCGGCATACCTTTGACTGGCTTTTAACTTTGGTTTGTGGCTTTTTCTCACATCTTTTCTCTTTGTGGTCTGAGCACCACTGTACTTCGTACATCTGTATTATTATGGCCACAGCTGTTGCGTGAAATAGTGTTTGTAAAAGTTTTCATTGATCTGCTTTTTGGTTGACATTTTTATATACTTAGGACTTCACCGGTCCCCCTAAAGCTTGGCATGCTTGTGGCCCCACATGGCCGATACAGCAGGGGAGATTTGTTCGCACTAGTGCCCCTTGAAACGGGGTAAGCACAGAGTACTTTCTGGGCACTAGCTCAGCAATCATTGCCACAAATCATGAGGTTTGTGTGGTAAATAGTCCTGTAGGAGGTACATAACCCTAGCTCATCACTCATTTGTGGAGTTGCGCCACCATTTGAATTATGTCTATGCAAAAATCTAGTGCTTTACTTGCCGATATCATGCCATACTGTGGCATGATATACATCTTTCTTTGGAAGAATGCCAGATTTTGTCAAATTTGGTATGTTTGCACTTTTTTTGGCTACATCAACTCCCATCGCCTACGGTTCCATTTGACTCACTCAATAAAATGGCCAACAACAGCCAAACAAAATTTAGCTGCCAGTACAGGCCCAATGGAAAGTGACCATTTTTTCATACGTGAACACACGACAGCATGAACAGCACAAAATTCTTCTCTCTGTTTAACCCATTCACCAAGGGAAGGAGCAGGCAGCCAGGAACACAGTGCCCAGGGAGCAATGTGTGAGGGCAGTATTTTGCTCAAGGGTACCTCAGACGTCCCACTAGCCGTCTGGGGATTCGAACTCGCAACCTTCTGATTGCAGGGGCAACTCCCTCAACACCAGGACACCTGCTGCCCTGTTGACAATGACATTTTTCCCATTAACCCTCTGGCCCTCCCGTGGGACATTTTTGTCCACTCCACTCTCTTTTTTTTTTTTTACCATTTTAGCTGTGTTAATGCGTATGGAATGAAACTTCCCAAGGGTCTGGAGTTTATTCAGCTCATTAAATTTTTTACTTCAACTCATTAAATATATCAATAATATACTCCAAACATCCAACTGTAACACTTGACTCCCTCGTGGCCACTTTTGGCCAATAGAAACCCATGAAAACTACATTTTTAAATTCCTTGTTATTTACACTGTTAAATCATACAATTTTGGTTAAAATGCTTTCATTCTAAACTCAAAACTTCTGTCATTTATCCATTTTTGGCCAAGCAAGCAATTTTATATAATAATCTTAGTTTCCAATAGGGGAGTATGATGGCTTACTGCACTCCAATG
>JBBPCX010000011.1:11560613-11579782 GCA_037974365.1 Hydrocynus forskahlii | reverse complement strand
ATATATACATACACATATACATATATATAAACAGCATGTTCATGTTCCAGGACATACCAATACATTGGTTATATAACAATTTTCAGCATGTTCCCGGATATAGGAATATGTGTTCTAGTGAATTGTAGGAATCCCACAATATGATTGCTGACAGTGGTTATAGGCTGCATCAGCTTGTCTAAAATGTGGAGGACGCCACATGAAAGTCATTCAGTTCTCCAGGGCTGCTGCTGAGCAGATTGTCACTAAACACCCACAGGAACCCCCTCACCCCACCAAGCCGCTTTCTTGTCTTCCCCTTAAGATAAAAGAGTGAGAGTGCTTTGTTTATTGTTTTCTCTCTCCCTATTTAATTAGTTAAATGAGAAATGGTTTCAAATTTTTTCTCTGGACCACACATTCATTACGTTTGCCACAGTGCGTCTGTGACTCTAACCAGGAACTGCCGAGGGGTCCAAGTGGGGTTTATTGATGTAAACCCTGCTTAGTTCATTAACATCCGCCAAAACAAATGATTATCAACCTGCAAAGCTGTTTCCCAGAGCCTCCAAATCCCTTCGCCAGCTGACACTCAAAGTTTACTATTACTATGTTGATACATGTTAATGACAATACTTGTTTCCCCCCTCTGGCTGTAATTAAAGTTCAGGTGAAAGGTTATCATCATTTCTGACATTCCTTCCAATGTCTTTTGGTTAAATTGTTGTTAATATTCATCCTGTGTGTTAATTATGGCACATTAATTAAGTTTCAAGCAACATTAGGCCATTTCTCTGGAGGAAAGAGATTTCATAGGCTGCAGATAAGCAGCTGAGCTGAGAAAGCTCTAGCACATCGTATAAATAACAGCTGGTATAAGTTGTCTGAAGTTGCCAAAACTTTATTTTATCCCAAGATCATCATAAGCAGTTTAGAGGATTTCAGTAGCTGAAAGCCCAAGTGCAAAATGAGTGCTGGTTGAGTGCATGTGGTAGATGAATTTGAGACAAGCTTTAAAGGCTGTATCATCTTAAGCTGTATGTAAGGTCTTTCTAGAGGTTTAGAAATGTGAATTTGGAGATACAGTTGTACAAGGTAGTTTAGAGACGGCCTTTCAAACAGATCCAGCACAGATCAGGGGTAATCTATAAAATAGTTTTTCTTCACTCCCCTTACAGCTAAATGCATATTCTAAATATGTTAGTGGGTATTTCTATTTCCCCAGCATAGAGAAAGATCATCTTGCACTTTTAGTGTGGCTGGGTGGTGGAGGGATATTGAAGATAGCAGTGGGAGGTGACAGTCCTCACAGCGGTGTTAAAATCTCACTGAATGTGTTGATCTTCAGTTAAGCTTTCCAACTTGAGCTAACCAGCTTCAGATCAAATTGTAGTGCTTCAGCATCTGTTTATTTTGACAAAGATTAGATTGACTGTACTATTTAGTATCTCAGATAAATTGTGCTATTTATTATATTATTTTATTCATATTTTCATGCACAAAATAGCTCATAATAGTTCTTAAATACATTTAATGATGTCAGGGTGATGGCATGGATGAAATGCAGCACAACGGACTTTATTACACCAAGCCAACTAATAAATAAAGAAAACTGATGAATATTAGTAGCATAACTTGGATCTGCATACATGGGTGAGGGTTATGGTTGAGTGACAGATCACACATGCACAGACGGGGTATAAACACACAATGATAACAGCTATGATGGGGTGCAGCTACAAACAGACAGGTGAACATGTTCAACAGAGGGGTAGGACAGGGGACTGAAAACTTGAACAGAAACCACATGAAGCAGGACATGCCAGAATCCAAAAATAAACTGAAAACGTAAATAAAGTCAACGTAAATCAATACAGGGTGTGGTCGAGGAACAGGAGAGAACCAGGAGTGACTGAAAGGAGCAATTCTGTTACAGTAAAGGTTTCAGAAGGGGTTGTTTGCATGATGCCATGGAAGAACCACTTGAGGAACTTCCCTGAATACCCGTGCAATAGATGGTTTCTAAATGAACAACTGAGTTTTGTGAGTGCCAAGAACTTTCAAAAAGAACATAAATAACCTCCACATAATTCAAAGGTTCTTGGAAGAACACTTACATTTGTAAAAGTACCACATCCTTATGTAAAGATTCTTTATAACTTTTAAAACTTCTGTAAACTAACACACCTCTTTTGAAACATTTTCAAGAGACGGTCTACTTACAGTTCTGTTTACAGGCATGCTGTTTACACTCATATCAGTTTTATGAATGGAAAGATCAGTATTCTGTCTTTTTTGTCAATCTAATCAATGGTAGATTAAAGAATCTTATTGAGGAGAACATTCTTGAATGTTACTGAGGGAAAAACAAGACTGTTCTCTTCGAAGCGGGGTTTCCTCCTTTAACACAGAAGCTACGAATGCATTATGTATTAAACCTCACTTTTGCTCCATTCATCAAAGATGAATTGTTTTCATTTTGTAGAATTTTAAAGTGTGCACTCTTTTTAAAGAAATTGCTAATCAATAAAAATATTTATAGCTGAAATTGGCCTCCTTTTCTTTATATGAGCTGTCACTATATATGTGTCACTGTTATGAGACGTTTCTGCATGGACCATGGTGCAACATATAGCAACACTCCATTCAACAGAGTGCAAGTTACAGCACAGACAATGGACAACACAACAAGTAGACACAGCAATTGTAATGGTAGTGTATGTAAACAGTATGGTGTGGACGCACCTGACAGAATGACTAGTACTACACCATTGGTATGATCATTGCACAGGAAGCAGTTAGCAGCATTGAACAAAGTGCAGGGAATGACAGAAACAATACAATACATAGACAATATAGCAGTGTGACAGTAGTGTGAATGGGATTTATAACTGAAACAATACAATAAATAGGCAGTACAGGCTGTAGCATGAAGGATATAGATCTGAAACAATACAATAATAGACAATAAAGCAATATAGCAGTGTGACAGTAGTGTGAATGGCTGTAAATCTGAGACAATACGGTTAGTAGACAATACAGCAGTGTAACATAAAAGTGGGAAGCGTATATGAACCTTCCAGAATGAATAATATTGCACCATACGTATATTATGAATACAATAGCACTACACATATATTATTATTGGTGTCCTTCAAGCTTAGTTACGGAACATAAATGAACCACATTCCATTGCAATAATATTTTCTCCTTACATTTTGTAATGATGCTCTTTAAAATAAATATTAATTCAAGAGAAATAAGTAGTACCCTTTGTTCATAATAAAATATATTTAGTTGTACACTGAATATAGACATCTAAGCACAACAAAACATTAACAACACGAATGCGCATGCTGTGTCCATACGTAATGTTTATAAGTGTATAAGTTTATAAGTTTATAAGTCTTTTATGACCTAAAAGCATTTATAAAGGCTTTTTCCAACTTATTCTCAGCTGAAGCCTATGCCAAGATGATACAACACCTCTTTCAGGCCAGATTTTGCCCCACGTTCTGTATAATGCATTTATGACTTTTACAGGAGTGAAGTAACCTTATGATCACTGCCTTCATGTAAAGTGTTAGCTGAACTGCAGCACAATCGTCATCAAAGCATAATCCAGGTGTGAGTTTCTAGAAGACTCACTGAAAATACTTGATCAGTGCAAGTCATCAAAAAGTCTTTCATAACCCCAGCCCTGCTATGCTCTAAACAAGACGGCAGGCTCCCTCTAAAATCTGCACAGTGGAAAGTGCTGGTCTGTTGCTGCTCACTTCAAAATAACAAGCTCATCATTTTCAGAAGTGCACAATGGTGTTGAGTTGCCTCGGCTGATCCAACACAACAAGCCTGTGGATTACTCTAAGCTGATTTACCCATAATTTACTCCCCCACCAGCCGAGCAAAAGCACAATCCAGCTTCTCATGCCTCGCTCTCTCTTTCTCTGTCATCTTTAGCTGCACACATCAGTAGCATCTCAGGAAACACTGAGAGAGGCAGTGAGCCAGAAATGAAACCAAAAAATTGGCCAGTTTGCACTAGAAATAAACCTTTTGTTGCACCTGGTACATAACAAAACTGAAGCATTTGCAGTAGTCTTTGAAGATCCCTTAGGTTGCCTGATTGTAACAACATGCTAGTATCACTGTCAGCCACAGCTGAATTGCACATACTACCTTTTAGCACAGTATTACATATATGTACTGCATTACATTGTACAGAATTACACTATATGTACTGCATTGCACTGTCCAGTATTACACTACATGTAATGCGTTATGTTGTACAGTATTGCACTATATGTACTGCATTATGTTCTACAGTATTACACTAAATGTATTGCATTACACTGTTCATTACTGCACTTTATGTACTGCCTTACACTGTCCAGTATTACACTACGTTTACTGTATGAAATTGTCCAGTACAGTAACCCCCCGCATTTCGCGGGGGCTTACGTTCCAAGAGCTCCCGCGTATAGTGAAAAAACGTGTTGTGTTGTGGTAAAAAAAAAACAACAAAAGCCTAAAAATGCCTATTTTTGTAGTGTAAACCCTAAATATGCCCCCAAATATGCTCCTAAAACACTTTAATTTCATTTTAAACTCAGTTTAATACATTACCCATAACAAACATGTAAAGGTAAACCTGTATCCGTACTGTACAGTTTACACTGAACTCCTGTAGGCTAGAATGTATTAGAATGAATGAATTAGAATGTAATTCATGCATGGGCATTTTCTTTGGTATGTGCTGTTTTCTTTGGTATAAGCAGGGTAAATACAGTAATAAATTAATGTAATTATTTAGTAATGAAAATACAGTAAAATGTAGGAGTCATCACCAATCATTTTTACAGTTCAATAATTTACTTTTCATCTGGCGGCATGTCTTATACAGACGCTTCGGGAGGAGTGCTGTATCGTAGGGACCCGCCAGTTAAAGCAGACACTGGACAGCGACTGAGCTCAACAGAATCCTTTAATTTAATTTACAGTAATAAAAATACAGGGCTTTAAGAAGACCAAAACGAAAAACCAGAGAAACACTCAAGATAACTCCATGGGGGAAATTCTGGACTGCATCAAATGGCAGCAGGTGCATCAAACAGCATCAAACAGTAGCAACCAATCAGCATCAAAGGGCAGCAGCCAATCAGCAGCAAGGAGAAATAAATAACATTCTCGGATTGGCTACTTTCAAACTTCCCACCTCTGAGTACAGCAGTGTTTAACCATCCCAAGACCTGCTTTCTTTGTGTTCTCTGGACAGTACAAAAACATTCATATAGAAATGTAGCTGAATTTACGTGAACATTTATGTTACAAAATTAGTAAACTATATTTTTCTTAATAATTTAGCACTAAAATGCATGAAGAATTATTGCCATGAAAAAAGCAGAAGAAATGTGGAGGATATCTGTGGTTTCCACGGATTTGCTGGAGTTTTCGCCAGCAATTAGTAGTTTGGTTCTGAGAAAAAGTGACTGATTCCAAAACACTTTAATTTCATTTTCAACTCAGCTTGATTCATTACCCTTAAAATGTAAAGGTAAACCTGTACAGGCGCTGGACAGTGTACACTGAACTGCCGTCTCCCACAATTAATTAATACAAGCATGTTTTCTTTGGTATGTGCTGCTGTTTTCTTTGGTATAAGCAGGGTAAATACAGCAATGATTTAATTACATTTAAACACACAAAGTCCACTCTTCAGGAGTCTTAGTAGACCCTCTGCTTACAGGGGCCAGTACAATTACTCCATGCGCCGTGGAGCTCTCTCACTATGATGAAGCACTTGCGTTCACACCTGCAGAGTAAGAGAGAACACAGGATAAGCACACAGTCAAACACCAAGCAAAGATCTTGCCCAAGGTTCCAGCTCAACGAGGCTTGAAGGAGCTCTCCACCGCCACTGGAGAGACCGTCGGAAGAGAACTGGAAAGTCTGTAGTGTGCGCTTCCTCTCTCCTTCTTACTGAAGCAATGCAAAAACATAAACCGAGAATGGTAAACCTTTCTTTAGAAACCCTGAACCCGAACCAGAACTGCAGGATGGTAATGGGTGACCATGCAATGATTCTGTGGATCGGCTGGGCTTTTAAACACACACACGCTCATGCAGACAGTCAATCACACGACATGGACAATAACTCAGTCACTTTACTCAATCACAAGACAGGTGGACCTGCTGTTAGGTACCTAGCAGCCCAGCTAATGAGCTAACGAAGCTCCTCACTCTCACCTGGGTTGCCTAGGCACCCAACGACCACACATGACAACCCATGACATCACACACTCGTGGTCAGAGCTGTGTACCTCCTAGTACTCAGCCGACAGGCTTCGTTTGGGGCGGACCAGACGTGACGGGCACAGAGCGTTTGGGCGCCATCTTAGGGCTTTCAGAAAGAACGAAACGAAAACACGAGAACAGGAGGGCAGCAGCCAATAACTGGAAATTTAGCAGAATTTATATTTGGACTACTATTTATTTTACAAAATTAGTATATTATATTTTTCTTAATAATTCAGAACTAAAACACGTAAAAAAACATATTGCCACGAAAAAACCAGTTTGCAGTTTCCGCGTTATTGTGGGGATTTCCGCGCACAATTATCAGTTAAGTTCTCAGAAAAAATCCGTGTTAGGCTGATTCCGCGACTCCTGATCCGCGTAAAAGCGGGGGGTTACTGTATTACACTATATGTGCTGAATTACACTGTCCATTATAACACTATATGTACTGCATTACATTATACAGTATTACATGATGTGTACTGCATTACATTACACAGTATTACACTATATGTACTGCATTACATTATACAGTATTACACGATATGTACTGCATTACATTACACAGTATTACACTATATGTACTGCATTACACTGTTATTTACTGCACTATATTTACTAGATTACATTGTACAGTACAGTTTTACACTACATGTACTGCATTACATTATACAATATTGCACTCTATGTACAGTATTACATTATACAGTATTACACTAAATGTACTGCCTTACACTGTCCCGTATAACACATTATGTACTGCATTACACTGTCTGGTATTACACTATATGTACCGCATTACATTATACGGTATCACACTATATGTACTGCATTACACTGTCCATTATTACACTATATGTACAGCATTACATTGTCCAGTATTACACTATATGTACAGCATTGCATTATACAGTATTACACTATATGGACTGCATTACATTATACAGTATTACACTATATGTACTGCATTACATTATACAGTATTATACTATATGTACAGCACAACACTGTTCATTACTGCACTATATGTACTGTAAGAAATTGAACAGTATTACACTATAAGTACTGTCTTACTGCGTCCAGTATTACACTATAAGTACTGCCTTACTCTGTTCATTATTGAACTGTATGTACTGGATTACACTGTTCATTACGGCACTATACGTGCTGCCTTACACTGTCCAGTTGGTTGTGGTTTCATATGTTTATCTTTTTATCCTCTATTTTTTAAGAACATAAATAATGTATACTGAATAATGTATAGTGCCTTACACTGTTTATTACAAGACCAAATGTACTGTCACAGCTGTTTGTCTCTCAATTTCTTATTTATAGCCTAAACAAATGCAGGTTCCCTGGTGGAGTAGACACAGATGTCCACACTTTAAGAGAATGTATTTAGCTCGTTAGTACACTACTGGCAGTGAAGTACAGATTTTTTACTGTATTTTGATTGAAATAGTTCAACACTTCAAATGTACATGAAGGAAGCAGTGATAATAATTTCAGAGTTGCAGCTCTATAGTGCTGCCTCAGCATCTGCTTTCCATGTCAAATGCAGCATGGCAGTTTCTGAGCAAGGGCAAGCAAACATCCAGACATGAAAATTCAGAAATGAACAGCTTATTTTAAAATGATATATATAAAGATATTTTTCAAAAGACCAATAAGCGGTGTCTTAGGTTTGAACTACAGCATATTATTATGCCTTTAATTGCTTGATCAGAATTGTAGTTCATGACAAAACGAGTCAAAATTTTCAACTGATCATATGCTTTCATAATGGCAGTAAATGCATTACTTAATAAGAATAGTGAATTAAGTATTAAGTCTTTTTCACACGGTGAAAGAAGTATATGAGACTTTAAGAGTCATGTTGCTGATCAGTACTGGCTCGTGCATGCAGATGGAATTGGTGTGAATGAAAATGTGCTTTTCTGTAGCTATACAAAACTGAACTGAACCAGTAACTCGAAGTAACTTAATTCCAAAATCAGTTGCAGCAAGTATAAGTATTAAGCTGCATAAATTTATTGTTCGCTGACTTTTCTTCAAAATGCCCTCAGAAATGCTATGCTCTGCATTTTTACTTCAGTAAATGCTAGAAGTCTGTTTTAACGTTTTCTGTAGGGTGGATGCGAGTCCTTCCTGCCCATGAGAGATGCGGTAATGAAGGCACACCTGTCGGTATCTTGCGTCTGCTCATTGTGTGGCTGTACACCAGCTTCCTCTGCTGCTCGCCTTTGAAGTGGCAGACTGTGGAGGGGGGGGTTAAATCTCAAGGATTGTGAACCATCAAAAGCAGCTCAGAGTGTGATGAGGAAGGAGGTTTCTTTTTTAGTGATGCTTGTCATCCTGGTTCCTTTCTCCTGTCTGTGAGACCTGTTTGAGAAAATGCACAGCAAGTTTGGGGCACAAATAATAAGTATTGTTGCTGGTGGGGGATGAGTTATTTCAGAGCCAACTTTTGTGTCTCTCCATTTGACATCTGGTTGGTGGTTATGACTGTTAACCAACACAGGTAGTGAGTGCGTCATGCACACCACAGGCAGACCGTATTCTATCGGGATTCACAGCACCCGCATGTGGGCGTCCTTTAACTTATTACCTGTTAACGAACGGCAAGCTCATTTTCTCTCTTTGATTTTTTTTTTCCAAAACATTACAAGTTACATGCAAATGAAATCTAAGATATTTTTATAAATTTTTATATTTTTTTATATTTTATATATATTTTTAATTCTTTACTATTAGCAATACAATCATTTAGCAGTTAAATTAATAAACATAATGTTAAAAGTGTCTTAAATGCTTCAAATGCTATACAAATGTAAATAGTAATTAACATAGTCATCTGTTAATATTGTGTGTCATTATTGTCTGTGTGCAACTTCATGTTTGCTGTCTGTGCTATGTTTATTGTCTGTACTATGTCCACTGTCTGCACTGTTTACTGTCTACACTATGTTCACTCTCTGTACTTGTTTGCACTGTTAGGTAGCCCCTACAAGTTTGTTGAATGAGTAGCATCCTGCTTCAGTACAGTGACAATAAAGGCATATCTATGTATCTATCTATTTATCTGTCTGTCTGTTTGTCTGTCTGTCTGTCTGTCTGTCTGTCTGTCTGTCTGTCTGTCTGTCTGTCTGTCTATCTATCTATCTATCTATCTATCTATCTATCTATCTATCTATCTATCAAAATATTTATTTTAGCACAACAATAATTAGTGTGTTAGATTCTGCCAATGTCTTAGTTGAATAAACCCCCCTCCAAAAAATATAGCCAGGTTAAATTAATACAAGTTATTTTTGATTGAAATTATTTTTACGTTGGGTGAGACAGTGGTGAAGGCACACATAGACCGAGTAAACCTGACTTTAATCTACAGTGCAAAAATGTTCAACCTATTTAAAAGAAGACTCTCCCTAAAAATGAACTGATTTAAAGGGATATTGGATTTATGTGAGAAGATATTCCGTGACAATATTGCTGTTTGCATAAGTATTCATTCCCTGTGCTGCAAAAGCTCCAGGTTTACACAGATGAAGGATTTTGCCCTAACAAGGACACAGTAGGCCTACAACTGGCCTCTACTTATAAATCACTTACAAAGTTCACCATTTCTTGATAAAAGCCCCTGTTCATTCAAGTACTCTCAGTGAGTGGATCTGAAGGCAAAGTGTGAACATGAAAATCAATGAGCATTTTAAATAAAAGTTACATTTTTAGGCATGTACAAGAATAAGAGAGGTCAGTAATCTTTTTTAAAGGAGCTACAGAGATCAGTGGCTGAGAGCAGAGTAAAGGTTCAAGAGCTCTGCATCCAGCTGGCCTGTGAAAAACTGAACTAAAAAGCACACCAGGAGTTTGCCAGTGAGCATCAGATTGACCCAGTTAAAATGTCTAAAATAAGGGGTAATCTAACACTGCCTATCCATCAACAAACACTATCTCAACAAGGGCAGCTTCATGCAGTTTGGATGGTTTTCTTCAGGAGAGTAACCACATACACTAAATAGACACCTAATCATCACACCAACAGGGACTTCAAATGCATAGACTTTCTTTAAAATACTTTAAGATCATATGGGTTGGCAATAAAGAAACACTGGCTGGAAGAATCTGCGTTCAGTCATTTGTAATCCAGACAAATCTGTTGACTTTTCAGAGGACAATTTGCAAGGAATCGTAGGTGCCTAATATACAAATCTTTAATTTTCGCCAACTTCAACTAACTCCAATGGAAAATTGTGTGATTGAAGAGAAAAACATTTTCATTTCTGTAATTACCAAGAACAAAAACTCAACTTGATTTTACTTATCTAAATGCAGAACATTGACTCCTAATCAAGTTCAGCTTAAAATACACTACAATAAATTAAGCCAAATATTGTTTTATTCATGTGCCAGTAGTCACTTGAATAAAACAAAGCAAACATTTTAAATGAAATGCTTAAGGGCACTTAAAGCTAGAAAATCAGATGAACAATTTTGCAGCTATCTTAAGTTTGCTGAAACTTACACTTCAAAAGGTCTAAAGGTCAGCTAATAACTATGGATTTTTTCACTTTCTGCTTTTTCCATAAGACAATTTACATAATTCAGCTTTATTTTAAAATGAAAGTGGATTCTGGGAAGCGAGATATCCAGTATTGAAATGATTACTAAGTTATTAGAGCTTCATGGAGCTGAAAGAACTCTCCTCAGTCCCACTGAGTGGAGGGACTAGTGGGGAAGGTTCTTCATTTCACCATGGGCCCATACGTCAAGCTTCTCTCCAGCTACACAATATGTGATTCATGGCACTCACTAATTGTCAACAGTGACACGTAACCTCATGCAGACATCTCCTAGCATGTCCTAGAATGTGTCTCTCCTTGAATGTGTGTATCCGAGTGTGTCTGAGTGTGGGTGTGTGCATGTGCGAGTAAGAGTGGATACGTGCGTGTGACCAACAGAAGTGCAGAGCTATTTCACTCTCCCGTTGATTATTTTAATGGAAATGCTTCTCTGTGACGTTCGCACCAGCTTATCGGAGGAAAGTGGCTGACTGTGAATCTGTCTCGCTTGCAGAGGTGTTGCTGTGCGGGGAAAATGCAACACCTTTTTTTTTTTTCCCTCCACGGCCCAACACAAAAGCCCTGCAGCGGAACTGCAAGTCGCAGATAGCAAGTACACCCCACCGCTTTACACAATCACAAATACATACATTTGGTTAAATATACAAGGCACTTCACTGTTGGTCTGATAACATAGCCCGGTGTCATTGAAATAGTGCGCCGAAGAATGAAGGAGAGAAAGGGACCTGTCTGGATAGAGCAGGCTTGAAATTTGAGGCAGAGGGGGAAAGAGAGAGAGAGAGAGAGAGAGAGAGAGAGAGAGAGAGAGAGAGAGAGAGAGACAGAAGAGTGAACACCATTTTGTTGTAATTATATGATCACTGGGATGCTTTGTCTCAAGAGAAATGCCTGAATCAAATAGGATGGAATGTTGGTAATGTACATTTGACTGTAAGTGAATCTAGTCAAGGGTGGGCTATAGAGCAAAAAAAATAAAAAAATAAAAAAATACACCTACAACTAGTAAAGGTATTTTTCACCACACACTGTCAGAAAAAGGCTATCAGAGTCCAAAGACTGTCCCTGGCATTGGGCGGCTGGTGGTTGGGGATCTGCCCCTGTGGTCAAAGGGGTTCAAATCCCAGTTCTGCTTATGGCACCACTGATGTACCCTTGAGCAAGATCCCTTCCCCACACACTGCTCCACGGGCACTGCGTCGCTGCCTCCCTGCTACTTCACTTGGTGAATTAGTTAAATACAGAGAAAAAAAAATCACATTGTTCACACTGTGTGCTGTGTTCATGTGTGACAATAACGGGCCACTTTCATTTACTTTACTTCACCTGGCAAAACATATTTGTACTATATTCAGCTGCAATTACATTTTTATGCTGTATAGACTATGTACAACCTGTCCTAACTCTGACATTAAATTAAAGTCACGATTATGTCTCATTTTTTTGAGAAAGTGAATGTAGAAAATGTTTACAGTCATTTAGGGCACACAATTAGACATGTATGTTTTATTCTGTTTTTATATTAGATTAGGGTTTATTTTATATTTAATATTTAGATTGGGGTTTTGGTTTCTTACTTTCCTTTACATGCTTTTATGCTGTAAAACACTGAATGTGCAGGATAATGTGCTGAAAAAATTAACTTGCCTTGCCTTGCCTTAAGGACCATGTTGTTCCTTTGAAGGTGCATCAAGTTGTTTTTACGTTAAAGGCCCAAGGAACAAACAGCTTGATGCATCTTTCTAAGACCAGCATAGGATATTTTTGGCTCACAAAAAAACATGACGTGTGTGATAATAATACATTGTTTTTCTGAGTTGGACTGGAGGAAATGCACCCACAAAACAAAAATACCACCATGTAAAAAAGGTCAGGAAGACCTTTTTATTCATCAGTTGCAAAACTGAACTATATAAAATGAGGAAATCATCTGTGTTGCTGTGTTACAACTGTTGTTTATACACAGGTCATTTTGTACAGGTTCCCTGTATTTGGTCTAAATCTGTCTTTTTTGTCAGTTTGTTTATGGTACATTCAGTGTTCAGTGTATGATGCATTACAGTTCTTTCATCCAAGAAATACACAGAAAAACATACTGCAGTAACAGTGACATATTACTAAACTTTAACCTAAATAACGTTGAAAAAATGAAGTTGTCAGTGAAAAACCCTATCCCCCCAAAAAAATCAGTAAAAGAACAAACCCCCCCCCCAAAAAAAAAACCAAAACAAAAGAACAAACAAATACAAATTCACAGGATTAAAACCCTCAAGTGTACATAGCAATGGTTATTGCAAAATTGCCACTTTATTGAACCATTTATTGTGCGCCATTGGTCATGACATTTTGACACGGTGTAAATGAGAACAGGTATTTTTTAATTATGTACAAAAATGAAAAAAAAGGAAGTGCATAGTTGTGTTCTAACAGCAATGGCTGGTAGGTTAACATGGGTAACCCTGGAATAAAGTATAATGTACATAATAATAGCCCAGGCACATGAAATAATACACTGAAAACTGTCAGAGAGGAGAGGAGCCTGTCAAGACTGTCTGAAAGTGAAATTTGAGGTTGTGGTGGATTTTGTGTTTTAATATAAGATGAGTGAATCATTTGTTTAGTAATTGTGTGAGTAACTCTGTCTCTAGAGGACTTGAGGTTGATACGGAACTACAAAGTGTCGTAATCAAATAAATAACACATGAAAAATGAAAGAATAATATCTGAAAGGTAGCTCACCTGCTAATAGTCTTATGTCTTCAGATTGGTGTGTGATCCAGTAAGTCTTGAGACAGATATGAAACCTGAGTAATTACACATCTTCAGTGAAATGTACACTGACAAGTCGGTTCATGAAAAAGTATTACCTTTTTGAAATATTGTACAGTACTGCTTTACGATACTTATGATGACATCAGAAAAAATCTCATTTATTCATGCTTCTGAATGGGAATTTGCCTAGGCGTTTTGAGATTAGATGAAAAAATCCAATTGTCATTGGATGTGCATTGAAAAAAACAATTCAATAAAGCAAAAAACAAAAACAATAAAGCATTAGTGGTTGTGTAAGTACAATCCCATAAGTTTAACTTGTTAAACACACACATTAGCTGTGTCAGAAATGTGCACTTGTTCACTCGTTCACAACATAGTGTTTGCTATATAAGGGGCTAACTAGTGAACAAGAAATCCCGTCTGCCGGCCCGTATCGCACACCACACTCACCCCCGGACCGCGGCTCAAAATGCCCGGGCCGATTTTTTGTCCCAGTCCAGCCCTGGGTCCGACTGTCCTCCGCGGAGAGAGAGAGAAAAAGAAAGTGCACGTGTGACTGAATCTCCTCCATTTGAAGCCCCACTTTCCCCCCGTCTCTCCTCCCTTCGCTTCGCTCCTCTTCTTGACTTTCGTGGGATAAAAGTAGTGTGCCGTGTGTCCGAAAAGCGCACTCGTTCACTCTGTAGGGTACGGTAAAAGAAATCCGCAGTGCATGATGGTCCATGTGTATTAATGTAGTGTACAGTGTCTGGACACTAGATTTTGGCATGTCGCGTGGCGATTTTGTAGTGCACTATGTAGTGGGTGAAATTGACGGTTGGAATTTCGGACAACACTACAAAATGGCTGACTCACTACAGAGTGCCCTACATAGGGAACGAGTGCACATTTCGGGCACAGCTATTGTCTAGCACAACATTGTGCTGCACCGTCATTAAACGGCAGGCTAGCAAGTCCTTCCCAACTGCTGTTTGTTATAGTTCACAACTTCTCACCAACAGAGAGTGTACTAGGGGCTGCTTTGTGTTTGGTCAGAATAGTTCCCAGATTAATCTGTCAGTTGAACAAGACTGCGATATTTGAATATTCATGTCTCAAAGTCATTTTCCCACTTTTGCTAGTCAGAATGAGATTGCAGGCAGAGATGGGAGCGTGGAGAGACGGGACCCTACGAGGAGAGACATGAGTGAGAGAAAAACAAACAGACAAGAGCTAAGGGGGTTGAGCTGGTGTTAGCTCCTGAAACATTCACATTGTTTCACAGTTGTTCACGATCATTGCATGAATCACGGCCTGACACATCATTATGATTATGATGATGATGATTATTATTACTATTATTACTGCTACTACTACTACTACTACCGTCAGGCACAAGAGAAACCAGATGTGAAGCACGTTACATAGTATATAAGCCCAGGTATGGAGGAAGCCTTTGCTCAGCCACTGAGTCTTCATTATACTCCCTGACAGACCCGCTCTTCAGGACCGTGAGTATTCCGGTTTCATACCATTTCTTGTGTGTGAGTGAGAACGATCAAAGTGTGTGGACTGCCTACTCTCTCGTTTGTCTCCACGCTACGCTGGCGTAACGGTCGGCCAACTACAACAACTACTACCACTACTACTTCTACTACTACTTATAATAATAATAATAATACAAATAAGAACAATTTATTATTATTATTATTATTATTATTATTACTATCATTATTATTATTATTATTACTATCATTATTATTATTACTATTATTATTACTACTATTATTATTATTATTATTATTACTATTATTATTAATATTGTTGTTGTTGTACTTCATTTGGGAGACCACAGTGTTCATCTACTTTAATTACTGTAAAACGTTACTGTGGCATGCAGCTGTGTCCTGTGCTGCCATTTGTATTAATGTTTGTGTGCAAATTTTATCCTCTCCTAGCTCCTAGGAGATTTTGATTAGTTCTAGAGTTTGGCCAGTTTTAACAGAAACTTTGTGTCTGTTAGGTTAGTGGTCCATATGGTTAGGAAAAAAGAGTTTACTTTACTTGAAAGAAGCAGCTTAAATTCAAGAAGTGGTGGAGAATTGTCCTCTTACTTACATCCAGCTTGCCCCTGTTGTTCTGGAAGCATTTATATTGCGTCTAACACCTCTACCACTGTTGACTGCCCTACACTAGAAAGAGACTGGAGCCATAAACAAGGAACGAACAAAGCTGTATGCAAAAGATCTGGTAGAACCAGGGAGTTAGCAGCAGTAAGTGAGACATTAGGACAAAGTTTTCCTGAGACAGTCAACTGGAGAACAGGACCATTTAAGTAATTGAAAATCAGGCAGACAGGACGTGCTGGTTACTCTGCACATAGATTGCGCCAAACAGGAAAAGAAAAAATAATAATGAGTTAGCATTTTCCCCCTCAAACCCCCTCCAACTAATGACATTAAAGCTCTGGGCCTAGAATGAGAATCGTTTGATAATGAGTTCGTATTGAGAAACATCTAAATTGATTTCATTATGGATTTTCAAAGAGCCAATCCTAATGCACTTCTCAGCTTCTCAGCTAATGCATGTCCCAGGGAGGTCTTTTACGTCCTTTATGGGTTCTCACAATCAACATTTACACATTTGTATTTACATCTATGGCGCCGTTCTAAGTCAAGTCAATTCCAGTAAAGTCAAGCGTTTTCAGCAGTACACAGTGAAACGGAACAACGTTCCTCCAGGACCATGGTGCAGCACGGGAACGGAATAGAAGACCACAAGTGCAAACAAGATGAAAGAGAGAACAAGAAAAAAAACACAAGAGCAACAAAACAACCGGACAAAACAACATGTAGTACAATCGACCGATAAGTCAAATGTGATAGGAACAGAGCTGCAAATGACACCAAGAAAGACAGAAACCACCATGTTTTGCTTTCCGTGCTTTAAGCTGACTGGGTTACACTGAAGAATAATTGGAGTCGAGAGTTTAGCTGACATCAGCAGTTACAGATGGTTAAAAAGAGCTTAAAAAGATGACACCACATGAACGTTTCCGTCATCCCCATTTCTGCAAATGGATGGATAAATCAATATGGAATGGAGGTCAGATAAAAGTCACTGACCGCTAGCAGCATCTCTGTCTGACTTTTGGGCATGAAGCATGACACTGTGAAGCCCATGAAATACAGCTAAGTGTCTGAGCCATTACCTTTACACAGTCCAGCCCTAACTGGTTTTCAGAGAGTGCACATTTTTACAGAGTCCCTATGTAAATACTATTTTAAAAAAATCCTAAATGGCCAGGGTATTAACTGGATAGAGGATCATTCTCCTGTGGTTGGCTGGCACACTGCCCGGGGTGACTCCCTGCCTCGTGCCCGGAGCCCTGGGATAGACTCCGGGAACCTGCAATCCTAGTGAGGATTAAGTGGTTACAGAAAGTGAGTGAGTGAGTGAGTGAATCAATCTCAGAACAACAGTGAAACTGGCATGGTGGTGGCATGTTACTGTGTGTGCTGCACAGAGTGTACCACATGGCAGTACTGCTGGACTTATTGTATGTTTTGAAACTGTAAAAAATGGTAGGTAACTCTATGAAACTCTTTTGCTTTGGGAACTGCATAATTGTTTCCGGATATGTTCCCTCAAAATTGACATGGAACATTGGGTGGAGGTTCTTAATTTTATTATGTGGAAGTTCCTTATGTGGAGGTGGTTAACTTTACATTTGCTTACTTTGGCAGATATTTTAACCAAAATGACTTCAATTTCTCGTACATCACAGGTGTAGGCAAATACAATGTTAGGTGTAGGCAAATATAAAGTTAGGTGTAGGCAAAGATAATGCATGTCTCAGCTTTTCTCCGGGAAACAAAAAGTCCATGGTTCCAGCGCCAATGCCTCACAGTGTATGGAGGTTACTAATTTTATTTTGTGAAGGTTAGTAACTTTGTTATGTGGAAGCTTTTAACTCAAGTTATGCAACACTTCTTAACTTCCTTCATCATGTGGAGGCTCTTGGCACGTATTTCATCAAGCAGTCTTCAATTCCCAAGACTGCTAAGCACCTCTGAGGTACCCTTGAGTCCCCTCACACTGCTCCCCAGGCGCAGTGTTCCTGGCTGCCCGCTGCGTCACCTGGTGAATGGATTAAATACTGAGGAAGAATTTTGTGCTGTTCACAATGTGTGCTGTGGTGTGTTCACGTATGACAGAATGGTCACTTTCACTTTAATGAAAGTTTTTTCAGGATACCACAAGTGGTTCCTTGCACTGAAGAATCTTCGCTTTAGCAACTTTATGTTCAAGAGTGTACTTTTGCTAACCAGAAACCATCATACTCATTTGAATACATATTTTTCCTAAATATTTTCCATTTCTTAGTTTTAGCCTTTAAGGTTCTCTTTAATTTATTGTAACTATAGTGCACAGTCTCAAGGAGGTTTCAGGGTCACATTTCACTCTGTGCGCTCGTTTAACTGTGTACGTGACTAAAAAAATTCTTGAATTTTGAATCTTGAATGCTTATAACTGCACTACCAGTAAAAGAAACAGTTGACATTTTTTCCTCTTTTTCACTTCTTAATGGTTTGACTTAAAATTTGAGTAGCACGCATTAGTCCTAGAGCACAGTTAACATTTCTACAGATGCAGAGCAGTCAGTGTTTGCAGAGGCGTTTCCACATTTCAGTTCACTTCACTTTCACAATGCTTCATGGTGGCATTAATTCGAGTGTAATGTGCATCGTTTCAGACTTATAATAAACAGCCATCCCTGCCAATTTAGCCAGGTGATTTCTCAGTCTGTGAGAAAGTTCTCAAAAATCATATTTTATTCACACAGCAGGGGTGAAGGGCTCTTTAGCGGTTGCCATGGTGAGAAAGAAGTTGTGCAATTATGTGAGTGTTCCACTACTGGTGTGTGTGGCAGGGGAGGGGTGGAGGCAACTGTTCAGAACATATGCAAGAGTCAACTAAGGTCAGATAGGTGTGTCCACAGTCCAGCTTGATTCATGATCGTCATTTATGTATGAAAAATTAATATCAGGCTTGATGAATTATCTGTGAGAGTGTCTCCTTTGACTAAACCAGGAGAGCGTGAGCCCTTGCCCTTCGCTGGAGACTGCCGATGACTGCAAGGTTGTCTGGAGCACAAACAACTTCACAGCTACTTTCTTAAAAGGAAGACGGAGCAGCAGCTGCATGACGTGCTCAGTGACATTTAATCAGTGCTTGCAGGAAATGCAAATCAGAACACGACGGATTTGTTCGGTTTTTAAGTCCTTGAGGAGCAACTGCAGAGTTTAACAGATGCAAAACCTGGACATGTTGATGCACTATGATGTTTTATGATTTACTTTATTTACATTTATTCATGAACTAAAGTCAGGTTAAAGTTAGGTGCCCATTAGTTTGTGGATAAGGAGAAGACCAGAGATAAATATGTGAATTAGTACATTTAAGCAATAAAATTTTTTACTTTTATGTATATGTGTATGTATAAATATGTGTATATATAAATATATGTGTGTGTATGTATGTGCATATATATATATA
>JBBPCX010000011.1:11527348-11538792 GCA_037974365.1 Hydrocynus forskahlii | reverse complement strand
AAGTGGACAGTTTGATTTCACAGAAGTGTGATTGACTTGGAGTTACATTGTGTTGTTTAAGTGTTCCCTTTATTTTTCCCAGTGTATTTAGACCTACTGTTTTCATGGTTGATGGTAACTCCTGTCACCAGCTATATTACATGCAATCTGATCATTCTTCTCACCTGGACCTCACTGAAATAGGCAGCACAAGTCTCATGAAAGTGTAGCTTCTTAACATTCAGTTTTTATCACATCTGTGTTTACTAGTAGAAGAGGAGACGCTTTATCATGACAAAGTCTCACTTTGTGGAAAGAAAAAGCTTGCTTATTTAGGGTCCATTTGAAAGTGAGGTTTGGCTGTGTTTAATGAAAAAAAAAAAAGAGACTGTAACTCACTGCCAACTTTTCATTCGGTCTTCCTCCATCTCTCTTTGCACCCCTCTGTCAAATGTCTGTTCTCTTTGTGTTTTCCTCAAGAGGAAAAAAATGGACAGAGAAATCTGTCTTTCCAAACCAGATTTTTCAGCTGTGTCTCGAGGCTTCGCTGAATAAAGACCCAGACCATACTCTACACCTTTTTTTGTGCCAGTTGCAAGTCTATTTTTTTTTACCAGATTATAAACTGACACATTTCATAATTTATAGAAATTAGATGGCATATCTATTTTAAGTTTCCTATGTCATATTATTGCAACGTAGTCTTTCACACATACACTTACACATGTACACACAACACCAGGTCATCTTTCCATCTTTTCCATTATACAGAGCAAATGAGACTTCCCACCTTTTAATAAAGAAATGAATGAGTTGGAAAATGTGTTTAATGTGGAATTTAGGTATGAGGTCTTTTTATACCTGTGTGTGTGTGTGTGTGTGTGTGTGTGTGTGTGTGTGTGTGTGTGTGAGTGCAGGTGTAAATTGCTGCGAGATATATGCTGAGGCTGTTAAATTATTCAGGGCAACAGCATACCTTCCCCTGTAGAGAGTGTGCTGGGAGTCTAAGTCTATATGTGTGGGGGAGTACAATAAGTAGACAGACATGTCATGTGTGATGCGTGCATGTGTGTATGTGTGTGCGTGTGTTGGTGTGTGTGTGTGTGTGTGTGTGTGTGTGTGTGCTGGGAAAAGGCAGTACATATTATCTTCCTATTGCATGGCGGTGTATGTGAGAGGATGGGCAGATGAATGAGTGAGGTGAAAACTTTCGTAGGTTTGTGTGTGTGTGCAGTCCGTGTGTATATGTGTGTGTGTATGTGTGTGTAGGATGGCCTTAGGGAAGCATTGGCACGGTGCTGGTGTGTGTCAGCAGGGCTTCCTGACTGACGGCAGAGCAGAAATAATGTTTTAAAGGCTCAGGCTTGGTCATGGTGCTTAAACCAAGCAGAACCTGCTTTATTCCCCATCTCTACTGAGAGAGCCTCACCCACACACACTGAGGAGATAGACAGACAGCACAGGGCCCGAGGAATGACAATATATTGTCACAATAACTATAGATAGATCTTGAGAAAGAAAGAAAGAAAGAAAGAAAGAAAGAAAGAAAGAAAGAAAGAAAAAGAGAGTGTATGTTGTTGTCGTGGGTGTGTGTGTATGTGTGTCAGAGAGAGAGAGAATAAAACAGAAAGAGAGGAGAGAGAGAGAGAGAGAGAGAGACAGAGAGAGAGACAGAGACAGAGAAAGAGAGGAGAGAGGGAGAAAGAGCGATGATGTCAGTGAAGGTGTGTTATGTGGATATTTTGATAGTGTGTCCACTAGGGGGCCTACTGTGGTCAGTGTAGTGAACACAACTGGCTTGATGTATGGAAGAGGGGGGACACAGGAAAAACACACAGAAATGCTTTACTGCAGAGCAAAGAGAACTGTTTACAGGCAAGGTGAGTGAATTATGGTGGGCTGTCTTGTAGCATAGTGACTACACTGTTCATTAAATTACATGTTCAGTTAATGTTGAACTTTAACTGCAGATGTTTGCTATTTGGTCAATTATAAAGCTGCGTTTGCTATTTGGTCAATTAAAATTTAATCAAATGTAATTTTGATTAAATGTCCAATACTATTTTCAGTCCTTCAGTGGTAGATTGTGTGCTTTTAGAGTTCATTCGCTAAGATAAACGATAATAGCCTTGTAAAAATTCTGCATTTTCTTTCCTCATAACTAACCATTCCCCTCCTCTCATCCTCATATTAAGATGAGTCATTCCGAACAGTATCTGTGCTCATTCATTCTCTTGCTGTTACTGGATTCACTCCGGACTGTATTCCTCCAAATTGCCCTAGTTGTAAATTTCTGGGCCTTGTGGTAATTACACTTACACACATTGCTTCTGTGACTCTCACACGCTGCCTGTAAATGACCACACAGGTTCGTGTGAGTACCAAGTATGCAGATCCCGAGCCATTCTTAACGGTTAAGAGTGTGAAAGGATGCGAGGGATGGGAAGATGGGTGAAAATGATTTGCAGGCGCTTCAAGATCCAAAGCTCATAAACAGATCAGCTAATGTGTGAAAGCTCATTTGGAGCTGCGGCCCTGCTGTAGTCCTCTCCACTGTTTTACAAGTGAATTGTTGAGTCATGTGTATCCACACTACATAAGCCATTTGCTTGTGTGTGCGTGTGTGTATGTGTGTGTGTGTGTGTGTGTGTGTCTTTGTGTGTGAATGGTTATGTGTGTATGTGCATATGGGTATATGTATCAGTACTGGTGATATGTTCCAAATTGCTGGAACCCTGTCTTATGTGGGTATGACTTTGAGAGTGCATGTCTGTCTAGTTCCTATCTGGTGGCGGAAGACTGATTCCAAGCCTCACTTCTACACCGATGGAAAATTAACACAGGCAATGTCAGAATGCAGTTCAGCATTTTGGAATGAGACATGGGCAAATTAGTTTTCATGTTTCATACGACTGAAGCCTTCCATCAAATTTGTTTCTTTGTTCAATAATGTGTACGATCACCATTTTTCTATTCTCTCTGTCCTCGATATCAACAAGTATTAGGATGTTCCTTGTAACTGTTGGATTCAACTACAGTGAAATGCAGCATTCAAACGCCCAGGCAAGTGAGTACCAATCATCAAGCGGTATATAAAGCTCTCCAGCATTAAGCCATGTTCTTTGAAGTAATGATTCGCCATTAAACAACTTTAGGTACATTTTACAAAGTTTTCTTAACTCAAAAAGACAGCAAATGATCATGTCACCAAATGAAAACCTTTTTTCATTTTGCATTCATTGGCAACTGGTAGAATGGACCAATGCCAGCTTTTTCAACTGAGTATCAGAAAGAAATCACTGGCTGATGATACACCACAGCTTGTATTTTTTAGTAAGATGGAATTTGCCCATTTACCACTAAAATGTACAGTTTCATCCATTCGAGTGCCAATTAGTTTTGGTGGAATTCCGAAACCCACAAGTTTATGACACACTCTCAGATTGCCGTTTGAAATCCAGACCTAATCGGTGCCTGACCTCAGTGATCTTGTAGCTGAATGAAATGAATCAAATCCTCACAGAAAAGTTTCAGTATCTAGTGGAAATCTTTCCTAGAGCAGTAGAGGCTGTTGGTACAGCAAGGAGGGAAGCAGCTGCTGCAGCCTACTCATGTGCTCAATTAAAACTCAAAGAAAAAATAATTCAAGCAAAAGTAAAAGCAGCCTATCCAAAAATGTACTTTTAATTGGAACTACAAAGGGCCAGGTTTGAGTTTGACAGAGAACTAAAATGAAATTTCTGAGGTCACCCAGCATGTATTGACGTGCAGTTTTTAGATGATATCGCACCTTTTTGGGGAGCTCTTTAAATCAGAATCAGATTCAGATAACTTTATTGATCTCCGAGGAAACTGCTATGCTATGACTGCAAAGACACACAGAGACACAGAGACAAGAACAATATAAAGTCTAAATAAGTCCAATAAAATCTGTAAAAAAAACCCTCAATACACTATCCTATATACACAAAAGCTGGGTATAAATAAGTAACTTACAGTTAAGTTAATTCTAACGACACAGATGGTAGTTAGGAGTACATCACTGTACTTAGTAGAGATCAGTAGTGTATGAGTAATACTGACATAAATAGTGATATACACATAGGATATAAGCTACTGTGCGATGTGCCAACTCTCTGAAGGGTAAGAGAGTAACAGTAGTGGAACAGTCCAGGTGCTACACCAACAGAACAGAACGAAATTAAACCAAAAAAGGTATTTGCAAATTAATATGAATTTGTAAAGTGACGCTAAATAAAAAGTAGATTATTTTCCTCACAGATATACTTTGACCTCCAACTTCTACTTCAGAACATTAAAAATTGGTTATTTTGGACAAATACTGATGCCACAGAAGAACCACCTTAGCTCCCTGATGAACCATGTTTGTAGATGATAAGTAAAAAGAACCTTTTGAAGGTCTAGAGGACCTTCATTAATATTTCTAGATTCTTTCAAGAACCTTTATGTTGAGAATCTTTATAACAATATCGTCACACTCACATATCTCTTTTACAAAATCCCACCCATTTTTAAGTTTATTTAGAGAATCAGAAATGGTTCTTCACTGGCCTCATGTAAAGAACCCTTTCTGGTTCTCTTACTTTCAGGTTGTCTCCTTTACAAATGTGATCTAAGGAACCCTTGATTAAAGGGTTCTTTAGGGAACCAAGTGATTCTTCGGTGGCATTAGTCCAAAGAGCCCATTTTGACACCTTTATTTTTAAAAGCTCTGTAGAGTCTCAAGGGCAGAAGCTGGAGCTGTTTCTGGATTCTTGCCCTGTGCTTTCCTTCACAAGCTGCTGCACCAGCCCGCTGCTATACTTAGCTTACACATCCACTGGCTTGTAGCGACAGTGGAAAGGCTATTGATCTGAGCGACTCTTCTCCCTCCCTTCCCATGCCTCCCCTCCCTCCTTCTCCTCTTTAATGGAAGAGCGGGACGGGTCTGTGAGAGGGCTATTTTCTCTCCGTCTGTGCGGAGATGAGGAGAGAGGGAACTACATTAAGAGATGAAGGACACCGAAGGCTTCCCAGGAGAGACGGGAACGCGAGGCGACCCGACTGAACTCATTCCAAAGCTGCTTCCCTCAAACATCGGCAAAACAAACACCACTGCGTGTTACAAAAAAAGCAAAGAGAAAAGTGACACACGCTGGCTTCGACAGCAGGATAGAGGCGAGAGATAGAGAAAGACAGAGCGAGGGAGCAAGGGTAGTGACAGAAAAGAGGAAAAAAGCTGGTAGGTAGAAGCAAATTTAGAAGGTGGGCGAGTGAGGGACAGAGACAGATGGGCATGCTTTAGACAGGAAAGAAGCCAAAGGCTTGGAATGCAGCTAATGATTATTACTTTAAGTCATTCATCTAATGACTAGATTTTAAACTGATCGACTAACTGTCCTTATTTCAGTGTGTTCTTAATTTAAATTACACACAAGTTTACTTTTAAAAGTAAAAAGTACTAGATGGGATTCAGTTCCAATGAAGAACCACTCTTGCTTCTCCAAAGAAACTTTAAATTAATGCTTACTTTTTATGTAAATGAGTATAAAGACCTGTTGAAGTTTGAAGAACCCTGCAATTATAACATGACCCTTTTTAAAGAGTGTTATTTTCATTCTACTTTTAAGACAGTAACTATAGACAGTCAGCTAATTTAAAAACAAGACATTGCGCCATGTTGCAGTTTGTAACAGGATCAGCATAGAACTTGAGAGAATCAGGTGAAAGAGGACTGTTTGAATTTTATAAGTGCTACAAAAGGTTTAAAGACAAATTACATTTTGAAGATTTCACAAAATTCACCATGGATCCAAATAATGTGGTGTGAGTTTTCAAGAGGTTTGAACCTTTCAAGAAGTTTGAACCTTTCATGAGGTTTGAATCATAAGATATTGCCACAGACATGAATTTTGATTGGTCTTAATTGGCCATTTTGTTGAGGGAGCCAATGGAAGGGCAAGTATACAAGTATCGAAATTTTAACTTAAACTGTTCTTGAGATTTGAATGAATCATTATGAGGTAGAGTTACACACTTCCTAGAGGACATCTTGTGATTTTTGGCAAAACAGTTTGTGCCCATCCCACTTTAGCGGGCACAAGTGTGAAGGGACAGAAAGTGTTAAAGAAATAGGGAACGATTTTGACCCTTCTTTGCACTGCAGTGGGTGTCATAATGAAACAACTATAAATATTGAAATCCTCTCTCTCTCAGTCTCTCCCTATCTATACACACAAATACACACATGGAGCACACAGCTCAAAGTCTGGCTGGTTTTCGTGGGGGTCAGGCGTCCCATTACTTTTGTCCATAACTGTAAAACTGCTCTGCTGGGTTGAGGTCAGGTAACTGACTTCGTCACTGAAGAACATCCCATTTCTTTTACTTGAGATACTCTTGGGGTTGCTTTCACAGTGTGTATTACCAATTTGCACTGTAAATTGCCTTCTAATCAATTATGTGAACAAAAGTAATGGGACGCCTGACCATTACACCAATATTGACTTTAATGACACTGCATTCAGGTACATAGATTTTCACATGGAGTTGGTCCCCTTTTGCAGCTGCTATAATGGTTCCTCCCCCCATGCTCTGCACTCTGAAGGTAACTTTTTTTTTATAACAAACTAGATAAAACGTGAATGCCCTGCAGTGTCAAATAGCTTTGGTTTTTGATTACATCAATTTTTGAACTGCAGCTGTGTAACGGTTTTAATGGAGACACTGCTGTTAAAAAGCTTCTTATTTGTTTAAAGCAGGCCTATTTGACTTATGGCCCGCAAGACTGCCAGTAAATCACAATGTGTAATTTGTGTGATATAATAAAATTGTGGTATACCGGTAGCTCTGATCTACTTCAACAATGGTTCCGATCCGTCACGTTATACTACGCACCTACGTGCTGGACAGGCATGCACTGTGACTGGTTGCTTCACTCGCTCTGCTCTTGCACTCAGATTGCGCTCCTTCTGTAAAAGTATTAAAGTTAAAGAAAATTGACATGTGTCATTCGTTCATACTAATATAATATCTATTATCATCAAGAGTATTTTTTAGTCATTAGTTGACAAATATTCTGTGTGGCCCATGAACCCCAGTGATTTTCATATTCGGCTCACTTGCTACTGAAGTTGAATAGCCCTGGTTTAAAGTATCTGCAAACGTATCTCATTTGTTTAAAGTATTTTGTTCTCATAGCAATGCTTTCAAACACTTTTGAATTAATTATTTAATTTTGTGTATAACAATGTGATTAATCGATTAACAATGTGATTAAACATTTTAGTTGTTGGCATATTGTGTATATATATATATATATATATAGTGCTGTAGCTGTCGACCGCACTAAATGTTGTCCTGTTGTTTTGTTGCTGCTCTTGTGTTTTTCTTACACTTTCTTTCTCTTTACACACTGTGTATTTTCTCCTGTCAGCACATTTCTTCTTGTGTTGTTCTGTTTTTTGTTTTTGTGTTGTACCACCGTCCTGGAGGAGCATTGTTTTGTTTCACTGTGTACTGTGTATATAGCACGAGTGTTTTGTGCGTTTTGCTGAAATTTTGACACAGTGTAAACAGCAGCTGACATTTTTAGATAATGTGGGAAAAAAAGATATTTTGTTTTGACAGCAGTGAGTGTTTTTGTAGGTAAAGGATACTTCAGCAATTAAAAGTCATATAATCAGTATTTTTTATAATCAATATGGTAATGTAATCAGCACAATTATCACAAATATGTATACAGGTGGGCCTACCCTGATGAGTTGTGGTAGGAATTGTTTGGATGTTGGTGCTTCTGCGATGTCTTTTGCCAAAAGAAGCAAAAAATGTCCTGAGAAAAAGGTCAGGCCAGGATTTGCAGCAGTCATGAAATGTGTAAGAGTCTAATTGCTGATAGTGTGCAAAGAAAATCATGATGTAATGCTCACTGCTGCATAGCAGCTTTTTTTTTTACTCTCATTCCATTATATACTAATATATGGCCTAAATTATCCTGCCCAGGTACCCAAAAGCCTCAAAATCTTTCCTATTCTTACCCAACCAGCACCTCATTGTGCCATGCAGAGCTCTATATAAAACAAATACATTGTCCTCGCTTCCTCCCACCAATTTTTATTAAGTACGGTATCCCGCCAGGACCAATATTTCAAAGGGAGCTGAAGTTGGAGGCCATAAATAATACAACATTAATCATCTAGGACCCGGTTTGACTTGTCAGATTTATCACACCTCTTAATAACGGTGTGTTTTAAGTGCTGTTTGCACACATTAGGCTGCCTCACAGGCTCGAACGCAGCCCTGGCTGGAGAGTCTTGCAGCCTTGTCTCGGGATCTTTTCAAATAAACAGGGAATAAAGTTAGCTTTTACACACCTTAAACCACACACCTTTAACTTCTCAGCAAGATTTAAGAGGGAAAGAGACATAAACAAGCTGCTGACAGCTCTAAGCCGAGGTTGTAAGAAAGTGGGGAAGCACTTTCTTCTTTCCTCTAGGCTATGCAACGTTCCAGCAACTACTTATTTTATTGCAAGTGACTGGTTATCCACACAACTTGACTGTATGCTTCTACCTAATTCAACTAAACAAGACTGTGGCTAACAGGATCTTTCATGATAAATTCACCTGTTTGTGTAGCTGAGAAAACAGAGTAAGGATCTGTTTTGCGAGGCAGTGGGGAAAAAAAACCCCCAACAGATCAGACAGTATCCCAGTCAAATCAAAGATTTCTAAATTATTACTGGCTTGGAAATATAGGTCTAGGAGAAGTATGTATCTGGTTTACATTATGGGTTGTTTTCCAAATCCTAGACTAAGCCTGAACTAAATTGGAATTTTTAAAGGTGACAGCAACATTAGCCCAAGACCAAGGCTTAATTTCTCATCATGAAACCTGCATTGCATGTGTGCTCTTTAGACTTTTATACATTCTTCTCCTTCTTCAGAGGACCAAAAGAGTTCTTCTATGTGTTTCTCTAAAGAACCCAATTTCACTACTTAGTTCAGTACTGCTTAGTGCACTGTTTAAATGTAATTATAATAATACTTTACAAATTACATAACTAGTTATATGATTAATTGCTTTTGCATTAGATTCAGATAGAGTCAGCACTATTTTCAGATCTGAAGCACCTCATAGACACAGCTTGTGATGAACTCACTAACTTACTTATTCGCACACACACTCACTCACTCACACACACACACACACACACACACACACACACACACACACACATACACACACACTCAATTTCTTCCCCCCAACCCTCACTCACTCACTCACTCACTCATGTTTAGAAGACTGTAGATTCACCACAGTGAGGAACTGTTAATACTTACATACTATTTAGTTGTTTTGCAACGCTGACACTTTTTGTGCTTGTTTTCATCTCAAAGAATGAGAAAAATATAGTTTCTTCTTTACATCTACATCAAGATACACACCTTCACATTCCCTCACAACATGTCTCAAGAATATGTCTGCATTTCAGCATCATTTTGAAGGGCAATCATTTTGAAGTGTCAGGATTGCTGACACATTTAGTCAAAGTCTTCATAGAATACTGCTGCCCACCATGGGGTGTATGGTGGTGGAGGCCTAGTGGGTAGGATACTTGCCTCTGGACCAAGAGCACATTCTACCTTCAGGAGACCACCACTGGGTTCCTGAGTAAGACCCTTAACCCCAAGTTGCTCCAGGGAAACTGTCCCCTGTAGTTAGGGAATGGAAGTCACTTTGAATTTTAAAAAAAATGCCATAAGTGTATCAGTACTTTTCCTTTGGAGGTTTGTTTGAAGCCACAGAGGAACTACTTGTGGTTCTCAATGAATGGTTCTTTAAGGAGCAGGTATGTAAATGAGACAGATGAGAAAAAGGTGAAGAACCTTTTTTAAAGGTTAAGAACCTCCACACAATATTTGTCATTTTATTGTTTCTATTGTTGTATTACCTTTTATTCTTTCTTGTTCCTTATCCTATCTTATCTTATCTAACAGGTAAAGGTATCTTAAATGTTAATACAAATGAAAGGTTAGACTACACATCAAAAAATGTGGGAAACACTCATTTTTCAAAGAGTATCAGTGTGGTAGCAGATAGTTCAGTCACAGCACTTGAGCTGAACACTTGCTTGGCACATCATATGAGCTACATCTGTGGAGGGTGATTATCGCCAAGCAGAGTGGCTGCGCTAAGGAATCATCGCAGCCTAGTGATAATGACCAGGTGTAGCCGGGGGAAGGTGACATGGTTGGGTCATGGTGTCATAGCGTCACCCTTTATCTGCGCCTGGTGCCATACTCGCCCACCAGTTCTGTCCTCTCCTCTTTTGTGCTCGGACACAATGTTGTTTGATTGAGCTATCCTCGCCACAATGGGGACTCAAACGAGAGCGGACAAGATAAAGATGTGGGTCATGCACCCCATCCTTCCATCTCCAAAGAGGTGAGAGGGACTGTCAACCTTCTGCATGGTTAGCTTTCATTTAAAATCACAGAGACAGGCATGGTATTTGAGATAGGAGTGATTTCCTTCATTCCCACCATTTGCATTGAGAATTTCTGTACGGTGGAGGAGAATTCAAAAGGGCATCTCTTTGAGAAATTCCTCTTGAAGAATTTCATTGACCGTGTCTGGCTCTACAAGGTTAAACCAAATTAGAAGTTGGCAAGGTGAAAAAAGTTAACTTTCTTTGTTGTCAAATAAAAAAACAAAAGAAAAGAAAAAAAAAAAAAAATCGTAGCAGGTCTTACCATCATGAGCTAATTATGATTATGAACCGTAAGCATTTTCCCAGCCCTTCCTCATCTGTCTGCACATGTTAACACCTGGTTTATTTGCTGGCGAACATCAAAAACAAATCGCGCTTCATGAGCACCCGTTCCTTTCTTTGTCTCAGCACAGCAAGACAAGCTCTCAAAACAAGCGTGCGAAGAACAAAAGAATGTACAGATGAAAGGTAATTTCCCTCAAGTTTTAATTTTGTTTTGGCCATTTTATCCCACTTGCTTGTTTCTTCTTCTAATGAAGAATGCTGTTACCTTGAATTACTGTACCAGGTTAGGTTTGTGTTATCATGCGTATCCCATGTGTCTCTTCCACAACCTACATTTGCAAGGTTCTCAGATATAGGGGGAAGTTCACAAGGTCTCCCACCTGCTGTCACACCTGCCATCTTCAAACTCTGAACAAAGAAACACCTACAACATTTCTTAATGAGCTGTTTTTCCAGAGCCAGCGATTCACTTGTAATTACTTAACCCTCTGGCTCTCCTCGGTTTTACTATACATTCAGCGTCCTCGTGGACACTTTTGGCCAATTGAAACCCATGAAAACTACATTTTTTAATTCCTTGTTATTTATACTTCTAAATCATAAAATTTACATTAAAATGCTTTCATTCTAAACTTAACACTTGAGAAATGTAGTTTTTAGTGTTTTCTTCCAGATTATGTCATTTATC
>JBBPCX010000011.1:11513317-11525476 GCA_037974365.1 Hydrocynus forskahlii | reverse complement strand
ATTTAAAAGTGTAAATAACAAGGAATTAAAAAATGTAGTTTTCATGGGTTTCAATTGGCCAAAAGTGTCCATGAGGAAGTCAAGTGTTACAACTGGATGTATGGAGTATATTTTTGATATATTTAATTAGTTTTTAAAGGTCTGAAAAAACTCCAGACCCTTGGGAAGTTTCATTCCATACGCATTGACAAATTATCAAAAAAAAGAGAGTGAAGTGGACAGAAATGTCCCACAGAAGGGCCAGAGGGTTAATCTTTATTGCGATGATTTTTATTGCTACCATATGATCAATTTACTATAATTAATTATATTTATTTGATTTTCTTTATATATGTCATATTACCATTTTGTTGTGTAATTTTATATATTTTATTAAAATATCTTTTAGTTTCAACCTGATGCAATAATAAAAATAAATAAATAAATAAATAATAATAATAATAATAATAACATTGATAATAAAAAAAATTATAATCACAAGCCTATTTGGCTGCTTTTTTACTGAAAAACATGCAATATACATTGTAAAATATAATATATATTCAGACTGTGCAATATATATTTCTTAAATATAGATTACAATGATACAATGGATTACACCAAACTGTTAAGGCTTAAAACTTTACTAGCAATGATAATATTTTCTGCTTTATAAATGAATTAATAAAGTAAATCATAAGCACGATACTGAGCTAATCAGCAGTGAGTCACTTGGAACAGATGGTTGAATTCACACACTTTGGAGGAAGGTTTGTGTTGGGACTTACACTCTCAGTTTGGTGCTTCTGTCACACAATAAAGGAAAGCCTTGCCTAATGAAGACCTGTTATTAAGATTGTGCTCATCTGAAACACTGAGAAATATGAGGAAATAATGCAAAATGGTTTGAGTAAAATTAATAAATAAATAAAGCCATTTGTGCCACATGTCCTGTATCGAGTTTCTCCAAACAAAACTTTAGCACCATGGACAGCGCTTAAAATATTAGACTCAGGCAGAGCGATTCTTTCTTTATAATTTTTCCTCATGTGTTGAGGTTCCTTTCAAAAAGAATGAATGGTAAAAGCAAACAGAAGGCCATGACATACTTTGTCACTCTCACTGTTCCAGTGTTTTTCAAAACCACCATTAATGAGAATGTGAAGACATTTTTAGACTACAACAAGCAGCAAGTCTCTCACTTGTTTGTTCCCATTCCTCTTTTTCCTCCTCTTGCCCTTTAGACAACATTGTTTCTACTGTCCATTTTCCTTCTAATGGGGAATCCTGTACAAGGTCAGGTTAGAAAGCAGCCAAACAACCACACAAAAACTCTGATAATTTCTGTGAATGACCTAAAGGGAAGTTATTTGTGAAAAGAAAAGAAATGATATATGTCTATATTTTTGTGAATGAGTAAGTGTAATAAAGAAAGAGATGGAGAATGATAAACTCCTAGAAATCATCATCAATAATAAAAGCAGGGTGACATTTGATAATTAATTCTCTTTAGGTGAACAGCACTCGATGGATTATCTATAGATTTTCAAATTATTAATTAGACAACAATATATGGACAAAAGTATTGGGACATGCCTGTCTTTCAGGGTTTGGGCTAGACCCCTTACTTCCAGTGAAGGGCAATCCTAATGCTTCAGCATACCATGACATTGTGGACAACGCCATGCTTCCAACTTTGTGAAAACAGTCTGAGGAATAACTTTTCTAGGGAGACCAACTCCATATTAAAGTCTACGTATTTGAATGCAGTGTCCCTGTTGGTGTAATGGTCAGGTGTCCCAGTAGTTTTCTCCAGACCCAGCCCAATCATTTATGTCCTTTATAGTGGACATTTTGTTCACCTGTATCTTCCTTAAGTATTTGGAGTTATAAAGCCCTATAGTATTCTGTAGAGGACATCCTGGGCTTCCCAGTGATGTGTCATGTGATGGATTTGCATGCTGGGAACAAGGACTGCAATGGCAAGACATACATGAGGTGCAGCAAATGCAAAATGTTCCTCTGCCGAACCAAAAAGAAAACATGCCTCCAGGACTATCACAGCTAAAATATCCAGAGGATGTTCTATGACTTATAATTCACTGTTGAACTAAAATACATGTTTTGTTGTCCTTGCAAGCAACAAGCAACAGAAGAGTGATACAGAATTGTATTGGTTTGATCAAATTGAATGTGTTCTTGGGTTAATATCACTTCAGAACATTTATTTTCACACAGAAATCGTCCTGTTGTCCTCTACAGTGGACATGCTGGGAAATTAAAATAAAAAATATATTCAAAGAAATTTAAAGGTGTTTTTTAGTCGCAAAAAGATAAAAAATCACACAAAAAAAGAAATTATGAGACACTTTTTTCCTTGGTTCTCAGGAGGATATAGTATATATGGTGCCAGGGTTAGGACCAGGCTGAGAGTCAGGTTTAGGGTTATGGAAAAGAATGCAGTCGAAATTTTTGTTGCACGTAAATTAAGCATACGATTAACATCTACAGAACATCTGGGTTAACTCTCTAAATATAGTGTTTTCAAACATTTTTACCATTATTTGAATTCACTACACTACTAACCATGTTAACATAATTTTTGTCATTGCATTGCACTATTGTTTAATGTCTATCTTTCTGTTTTTTTTTCTATTGTCTTTTATTGTATCTTTTATTCTCTCTTGTTGCACTGAGCATGCTGATGACACAAAAAATTCCCTCGAGATAAATAAAGTTCTTTCTTATCTTAATGATATAATTGCCTTTAAACAGCACAGCAGAAAAAACTTTCAACAGCTAAGGGCTAAAAGCCAAAAATTATCAAGAGAAGGAGAACGGAAGTAAAAGGAGGGCCGTATCACATGATAGCGTATGCCCTCCCCGCCACGATATTGACATTCTGACACCCCAGCAGCCTTCCCCACTTCAAGGTTTGTCCACTTCCTTGATGCATGAAAAATTAAACCACTAAAAATGCAGGGTCTACTCTGACTCCTTTCTGTGCCAAAAGTAAATAATACACCCTGGGGACAAGAGAGGCTTGAGGCAGAGTAGAAACCTGAACCACAGTGATCATTCTGAATTCCTCTGGGCACAGTGGAAGGGGCAATTATGGCCCCATGCCTGAAGCTGCACCACTATGGGGCCCATTAGCAGGCCGATAATGTGTGCTACTGTACTTCAGAGCTGCACTAAATGGCTTATCAGCAGTAATGAGATGCCCTAGGTTCATCAGAGACATCTCCGTTTGTGCTGAGAAATCTCTGTGGTGTTAGTTTAAGTGATATGCGTAGAGACACATCATGCTGATGAGGTGCGCCGTGATGGGACGTTGAATCCAAATCATAATAATCACCGCAAGAATGTTTCCTGGGGGGGCGGGGTGTGTGGAAAGGGTGGCATGATCTTTCGTGTTGTCTTACATCAAAAGCTTTTGCCAGGTGCTATCAGATCAAAGGTGTGACTGAATCATGTGGAAGAATGAGGTACAAAAGAAAGTTTTGTTTGTTTGAACAATCTTGTGAACTTGGCAGAATGATCTGCTGACAAAAAGAAGGCACACACCTCATGTTTGATAGAAAGGTGTAAAAGAATAAATGTTTGTTCCCACACTCTTAATAATAAAGCTGTCAAAAGGAATTCTTTGAAGCAATGTGACAGACAAACTATTTTTGGTTCTCAAAAGAAACACTCGGTGGATAGTTCTTGAAGGGCCAAAGTTCTTAAAGGGAACTTTAAAGAGTCCCACATAATGTTAAAGTTCTACACTAATGAAAAGTTTTTTTTTTCCTAGAACTGTACACCCAATCCAAAAACCATTATTATTTAAGAGTACATATGAGCAGTTGGTTCATTTTGTGCTCTCAGCTTTCTCCTGACAAGGTATTAATAACCTCGTCATCCCACACACTTCCCCGGTTTGACTTTGGGATGGTGGCCAAAACATCTAGTCAGGGTCACCTTGCTTCAAGCTGTCATGTTAAAAGGAGAGCAGATACATCAGTCGCTGCCAATTATAAGACCCTAGACTGCACTAACTTTAGAGAGCCACGGGGAGAGCTGGGGTCAATCAAAGGTCTCTGTCCTTTTACTGGTTCCCTAAAGAAAACCATAATCGTTCAAAAGACCATCTGTGGTTTTCTGGGTCATACTCTATACCCTGCAGGATAAGAACTGCTAGGTCAAATCCCACATATGGACCAAGGGCACCAGGTGACAAAAGAGGATTTGTAACAGTGTCGATCTGGACAGATAAAGCTGAAACACCCACTACCTGATCCAGACTTTTTGTCTTCACTAAGCTCCACTTCATGACATGCTTGGCAATGGTGTTCTCAGCCTCCACAGGAGTTCACACAGACCTCTGACACCTCCCACCATTTTGCAAAGAGCCATAGCTGATAGTGGAGGAAGGGTTAGTCAGTTTAATTAACCTCATGTCCCGAGAAACAGGAGTCACACCGGGCTCGGAAGGTGTCCAGCCTGAGCAGAGGACTCATAAACCTGACACTGCCACGTCTTGCACCTTTCTGCTAGGTTTCATCTCAGATTAATGAAGGGGCTGGGCATAAACTGCGTAATTGTAAGTGAAACGCTTGAATCTTTCTCAAAACTGCAGTGTGCGCGGTACATGTGGGAGTAACGGGCTGTACATAGCATCAGCCTTATATTAAAGCCCCTATTATTTAAAAATCCTATTTAGTTGTTCTTTCAAAGCATGCATTACTCATTGTGTCCAAGTTACTCAATGGTTTGGGTCCTAATTGCATCACTGATATGTTTGAAGTATGTATTCCTGGTAGGTTTCTTAGCTCTCCAGGATCTACTCAGCTAGTGGTGAGAAGATCTGAAACAAAATCTGGAGAAATCGTGTTTAGTCACTATGCTGCTGGAGCAAACTGCCCATTAACATAAGATCTGCACCAGCTGTGGGCTTAAATAGCTAAAAACTGCACCATTCTCCTCAGCCTTCTTTTAAATATCTGCACTTCTATTGCACTTTCAGTTTTCCTGATTATTAATTGTCTTTTGGCCCCATGGTAGTGCAATGGGTAGCACTGTAGCCTCACACCTCCAAGGTTGGGGATCTGAATCCAGGTCCTGGTCTTGTGTGTGTGTGGAGTTTTGCATGTTCTCCTCGTGGTGGTGTGGGTTTCCGCCGGGGTTTCCGTCCAAAGACATGTACGTCACATAAATTGGGTAATCTAAATTGACCATGTGAGTGAATGGTGTGTGTGTGTGTGTGTGTGTGTGTGTGTGTGTGTGTGTGTGTGTGTATGTGTGAATGTGTGCCATGTGGTGGGCTGGCACTGCGCCCAGGGTGAGTCCATCCCTCGCACCCATAGACTCCGGCCACCCGCGAGCCTAGTAAGGATTAAGTGGTTACAGAATATGAATGACTGATTTTCTTTTATTTCTTCTATTCGTTTATTAAATTCACTTTTATTAAATTTTTATTCTATTCCAGTAAAGCACATTTAATGACCTTTTTTGTGTATGATAATGTGCTATATAAACAAACTTGACTTGACTTGACTCGTTAATCTGAGATCCAGCATCCCCATATGGTTAGGTAACATTTTACAAATTCAAAGCTGGGGTCTTAAGAAGCTACTGTGCTTGCTGGCTATTACACTGATTGAACATTTCATGACAATGGACCATTTGAATAATGTTACATTTATTCACGTTATGTTTCAAAACAGTTTTTGCTCATAAAAAGGTGAGAGACAAGGGTAGAGGGCACAGCATTTTCTTATGACAGTGATAACAGTGATCAGTTCTGAATTGTAGCCATTACAGAAGTGTGAGCAGATGAAACTTGCTTCAAACGGTTGTGTATTTTTGGTTACAGAAATGAGGTCTGAAATGTGAATATGGTGGCCACACGTGGATAGAGGAGGTCCCGAAAGTTTGCTCATCCACACTGTAAAGAAAAGATTTCACTGTGAAGTCATGAAATAGCATAACGACATAATGTTCTTTATCTAATGTGAAAGGCGATGCAATGTTCACAATTTCTAAGCTGCTTTAAAATGAAATGTATTTTTAAGCATAAAAAGCATATTTCTGGTTGTTATTTGGGATATATGGACTCACCTTTTAATGCACTTTCTTATCTCTGTTTCGCAAGCTAGATGTACTAATGTTCAGTGAATGGACCTTCCTACTTCATCAGTCAAACAGAATTAGCATGATTAACTGTAGTCCCTCTAGAGGACAGTAAACCTTATGTATGAGAATATTTTTCAAGGTAGCGCCTACAGTGTTGCTGTAGCTACAGTGTACATGTCAGCAGTTTTTTAGACATTAAAGGAACATGGCAAAGCAGAAAAAGCACCAGGGCAAATGTTCACACTTTGACTGACACACATAACCGCACACACACCTACGTCTCACAAACTCTCAGCATCACTGTCACAAATCACTGTAGAGTGAAATTGAAAACATGAAATGAGGTGAGTACTATTATGTGTATAATGTGTGTGGGAGTGGAAAGTAGTGCTGTAAATGTTTGCCAAGCGGGGGACATTTGTTTTGACATTCTGTGTGGACCTGAGACAGAGTTAGGAAAGGGAACTGTCAGAGAGCAGTAGGGGGCATTTCCTTGATCAGCCTGGAATAAGAACTCTAAAAGAGCTCTTCTAGAGTTTGCACTTATGTAAGCAGATAAGCAGATAATGTATATACAATTCTGGTTATATATATATATATATAGCTCTGGGGAAAAAATAAGAGACCACTGCAATTTATTTATAAATCAGCATCTCTTTGAATATAACAACCATTCCATACCAGTGTCTGTTAAATTCCTACACAAACACCTCATTCTGCTTCATGAGAGATCACCTGAATCAAATGTTATTTAATGAGGAAGAGTATAGAAAATACTGCTGTAATCATCACTTTCCTCTCTCATTTGGATGGCAAAACAATACTAGAATGTAATTATTGCCATTTTGTTTGAGTGAACAAGAGATTTGTTTTCTTTGAATTATTCACGTTCTGTAAACATTGCATCATTTCTCTTATTTTGATGTTTTGTCATTTCCTTATGCTTTAAAGAATTTTTATTTGGAAATTAGCGGAAATATTGTCAGGAGTTAGGCAAAAGCTGTTCAGACACTTGCACCTTTAAAAGATAAAGAGAACGGAACATTTTTGCAGTCTCTTATTTTTTTCTGCAGCTGTGAATACATACATACATGTATGTGTATATATATATATATATAACCCTGCTTTTACGCAGTTCAGCAACAGAGAGAGAGAGAGAGAGAGAGAGAGAGAGAGAGAAGACAATTACTGAGAGTAGAATCGCTGTCTCTAAATTGATACGTTTGTTGCAGAAAAAGAACATTTCATGTTGTGAGATTTTATGTGAATCTTGATATGTTTACACACTGTGAGGTATTTTCAGATTTTCAGTGAAAAAAAAGTTACACAAAAGTTTTGATATAACTAATGATATATATTATATGGCCAAATGTATGTGGACACCTGGCCATCACATCTGCAGAATATGGGCTTGTTGGACGTCCAATTCCAGAGCCATGGGCATTTAATATGCAGTCAGTTACTCCATTACACTAGTGCATTGTGTAACAGAGGATTTTTACAGTTTTCAGCATTGGCTGGCTTTGTTTTGCATTTGAGTGGTCCACTGCTTTGTGGCTGAGTTGTTGTCATGCCTAGACACTTACATTTCACAATAATAGCATGTGCAGTTGACCGGGACATATCTAACAAGGCAGATGTTTAATGAACTCACTTGTGAAAATTTCCCCAAATCTCCTGTGCCATCCCGTAACAGTAAAACATTTTAAGTCACTGAACTCTTCAGTACAACCCATTCTACTTCCAGTGTTTGTCAAAGGAGATTACATGACCATGTGCTTCATTTTATATACCTGTTAACAACAGGTGTAGCTGAAACACCTGAACTCAATACGTACACATGTCTGGGCGCCCCTCATTGGTGGCAGCCTATTGCTTCATTCAGTGAATGAGTTAAATACAGAGAAAAAATTCCACATTTTTTCACACTGTGAGCTGTGCTGTGGTGTGTTCACGTGTGACAATAAGGAGCTGCTTTACTTTACATACATTTGGCCATATAGTGTGTCTGTGCCAAGTCTATAAACTCAAATGTAACTAAATTTAAAGAGCTGTACTGTGTTTTATAACAGATGAAATACTGACAAAACAATACAAAAACCTTAAAATTGCATTGTTTTGTGCCATTTTTCCCTACAAAACAATATGACATTCCAAATTCCAAATTTGCCATTTACAAATGACTTTTCTTTGATGATCTTGTGTTGCCGTGGTACAAAGGGTCCATTCATTTTATTTGGGAGCATCACTCTGTAGTGCAAAATAAGCTGCTTTTAGATAAGACAGAACGGAATGGGGATCTCATTATATCTGATCATCTGAAAACAACATTTTAACATGCAATCCACATTCCCTAGTGGAAACTCTTTGAAAGCATCTAATGGTCACTGACATTGATGCAAAAGGCAGAAAAAAGGAATGTTATGGTTATGTAGTTACAGGAGTTTGTGGTCTTTGAAGCTCCTTCCCTCCATTATAAATATATCAATATAAATCTCTCCTATAAATAAATTAATAATTACATTTGTTTCCAATAAAATTCCCATTGCTTCCTTGCTGTTTCCTGTCCAAAGTCTAGCCTGGCTCCTTAACTCACTGCATGATTTGCATCGCAGTTTCTCCCTTTTTGCCATCCCACCTACCAATCCCATACCTCTTCTGGTCTCCACCTGAAGATCCTCAAGGTGTTGAGGATCCTGAAGGTGTTGTCCTGCTTTTTCTTACCCTTGTCTGGCATGCGGGTGACACTGGTCAATCTATCTTTTTTTAAAGTCCCTGAATCTAATGCTTGTCTATTTTCCCATCTCCTGGGTCACTGACTGATCCACCTTTCTTTCCAAACTTCAACTGTCACCATTACTTCAACGGTCATAAGGCTCATCCTGTTAACTTTGTATTTTCATCCTGCCTCTTTAATGCTTGGTCACCTCTTCTTTCCAAGCCCACCAATTACCACCTGGACTTTGCCACTCGCACCACTGCAGCATGGGACAGGTCTTTCTGCCTCAGTGGATTTCATCATTGTCTACCTAACACTATTTTCAAGCATCTCTTCCATAGGCTAAGCATCCCTATTCATCATTTACCTTGCCAATGACGCTTGTGCACTAGATTTTGTATTTTACACTCTTTTACACTCTGCAGTTTACCATAGTGGCTCCACATCGCCTCGCAGCCTGTCTTCTGCAAGCTAAGCCAGATGCCTCACCCCTGCAACTTCTCCAGCTTCTTCTAACCTGGGCCACCTCAACCACCTATTCTAGTCTTACTGTGCAGGAACCAGCTTAGAACATCCTTTAGTTTAGCTCTATCCACCTCTTCACTAGATAGTACTTGACTTTAAGTATGCCTTTAGTTCTGGCTATTCCTGTCTGGTTTATTTTGTGAAGATGCTCCCCAGACTCCTGGGAACCTGCTGCTTTGATGGTCATTTTGATTGCTCTTCTGAAACTGCTGATTAAATCCCCATTGGAGCTGTGTCTTCTTGTCACCGCTGGCCTTCTGAGGGAGCTTGACTTCTAAGTAGGTGACCGGTCCACAGGGTGATAACTGAGCAGTCATTTATAATAACAATCAGTAAAAGTAACATGTCCCATTATAGTAACGCGTGAACACACCACAACACACAGTGTGAAATTCTTTCTCCGCATTTAACCCATTCACCAGTTGAAGCAGTGGGCAGCCACTAGTGTGGCGCTTCTGCCAGTCCCTGTTGAATGTACCTTCAATTTCACGAATCCATCTTACAGTCATTTAGGTATTTGCCTGCCATGCTGCTACATCTGTGTTCCTGTTTATGATCTAACACAACCATTCACAAACCGGTATCAACCAGAGGAGGGCTCTCTTGCTGAGTCTTGGTTCCTTTCAAGGTTTGTTCCTCATGCCTCAGGGAGATTTTCTTTAACACTGATATCCTTTGCTTGCTCTTTAGGGGTGTTATTGTCAAGATGTTGTCAAGATGGTGAACTTTTCCTCACCAATCCCACAACCCTCATCAGCAACACAATTAACTCTCTACTCTTCATTCCAAACACCACAAAAAGGCCACTGAATATTTTAACAACTACCTCTGTGTAGTTGCAATTTGTAGGTACCTCTACAGGTTCATCTACCGTATTCTTAGATCAGCGAGTCACATACAACTGCTACCCAATACACAAAAAAACAAACAAAACAACAAAAGAATTGTTTTGTCTTTAATTACATATGCTTGTATTTTTTATTTACGTATGTTGTTGTGCTTGACAGGGATCAGGTTAGTCCTTGACTATAGAGAATTGTAAATAGAGATTTTCCACTGAAATGGAACATATAACCCATAATTAGGTTTGATTCCTTTCTAGAAATTTTTGCAAACACCCTACAGCTCTTTAGTACCTCAGCCACTTTACACAAAATTATGTCTCTGTTGTTTCTTTCAGACAGCAGGCTTTTTTGGCATGTCCAAATGCACACGTTGTATGGAGCATCAAGCTAATAATCACGTGATGTTTAACACAGAGAAGGCAGTGAAGTAAGGTGCTATTTTAATGGTTTGGTGGTGCAACCACTTGTGCAAGACTTGTGCACAAACTTCCCTGCTCTGGAACATGATTTCACTGGAATCAGTCTTGCTCCTCTGATCTGACATGGACTAGTTTATTACACCATGAGCCACACTATTTGGCAAAAAGTATTGGGACGCCTGACCATAACACTAACAGGGACTTTTGCAGCTATAACAATTTTCACTCTTCTTGAAAGGCTTTCCCCAAGATTTTGGAGTTTCTGTGGGAATTTGTGCCCATTCATTCTGTAGAGCATTTATGAGTTCAGACACTGATGTTGGACAAGAAGGCCTCGCTCACAATCTCCGTTCCAGTTCATCTTTAAGGTGTTGGATGGGGTTGAGGTCAGGGCTGTGTAGAATGGAAAAGGTTCTTCCCCAAACTGTGTCCACAAAGCTGGAAGCATGGCGTTGTCCAGAATGTCTTGGTCTGCTGAAGCATTAAGATTGGCCTTCACTGGAAGCAAGGGGGGGCAAGCCCAAACCCTGAAAAACAGGGTCTGTGTATTCCATTGCTTGTTTTGAGTGCTCACATATGGATTTAAGCTTACTGCAGCTACATTGTCTTCTTGAAGAAATGTATGTATAAAAACTCAAATATATTCACATAATTAACGTACAAATCTGGAATTTCATTTGTGAACCCAGCTGACAGCCCTAAATCATTTAAATAATAGCAGGACCATGTTTTTTAATCTTTTTAAAATTAATTCATAGTGGTTGAGCATATAACTGATTGTGTTTCAAGACAGTGTAGGCCATCATGCATAAGAGATGAAGTGTGCACAGGTCATGTCCATGGGTCATTAGGGCACGCTGTATTATACATGCCGTTACCATGGAAATGTGGCCCTGGTCACAGGAGCAACCTGTTGAAGAGACAGGGTCAGATGGCAGGACAGCGACACGAAACCCAGCAGCAACTTCACGCCGGAAGCCTTTGCACTTTCCCCTTGTGGCACAAAACCTCCAATCTTTAACGGCACCTGCCCAAACTTCGGAGTTTGCAGGATATCTGGAAGGGAGCACATATTTATCTCCTTTCTCTTCTCTCTTCTCTCTCTCTCGGTCTCTCTCTGTCTTCCCCTCAGATACATTCTTCCCCCCCATATTTTGTTATTATTATTATTATTATTATTATTATTATTAATAATAATAATAATAATAATAATAAAAGGCCAATTTCCTTGAGGCCTTTTTAGTGCCAGTGTTTCCTCTCCTTATGTATGAACCGTAACATTATACCTGCCTCTCGAAGTGGGACCGGGAGGATAGCGGGAGAGGGATGGAAGGGTGGTAAGGGAGCAAGGAATGAAGTTAAACGATGCTGAAGCAGGCCATGGCAGCATGCAGGTGTCCGGCTTAACGAGCTCCATGAGCAGCCCTGCTCAGAGGTTAATTTGCTCTTCAGTGCCATACGCCTGCCGGACCTCTCCTGAGAGAGAGAGAGAGAGAGAGAGAGAGAGAGAGAGAGAGAGAGAGAGGGAGAGAGAGGGAGAGAGAGAGAGAGAGAG
>JBBPCX010000011.1:11465463-11491300 GCA_037974365.1 Hydrocynus forskahlii | reverse complement strand
TATACATACATATATATATACACATTTACATATATATTATATATACACATATATTTGCATACACATACAAATGTCTATATTTATATTGTTTGTATTAGTTATGAAGTGTACTTTTTTTTTTATCTTGTTGTGTTATATGTGTTGTATAGTTTTTAATCTATTGTTTTGCTGCTCTTACCTCTGTACTGTCCAATTTCTGCCTTAGTAATGCAAATTTCCCATGTGTGGGACTAATAAAGGTGTATCTTACCTTCCCTTAAGTAAATAAACACTCCTATCAAATAACATCTTATCCAAACAGCAGGAGATGCAAGTGAGTGACAACAACAAACACAACACTCCCACTGTAATCAACAAAGCCATGTATACCAGCTGGGAGGGGTGGGGCTCTGATTTTGATGGATGCTCCAATTCTATTTTTGAGTCATCACACCACACTGATGTTACACCTTAAATACTGCAGTTAAGCCTTGACTCAGAAAACAGTAAAACTGTCATTACCCAAAAGACAGAGGCTTTTAACCGACATTAAACTGTTTGTAGGAACATTGATAGACTGCTGGAAGCTTCAGTGATTCATTTGATGGTTTTTAATCTCATGCGAGCTACTAATATTGCGTTTAAAAATATTACAGATTCATGGATAGATAGTAAATAGGAAGCTATTTTCAGCTATTAGCTGATACACCCACAGTTGAAATGCCTTTGTTTGTCAGATATTAGAGCTCAAGTTGTAGATTATTAGCTGAAGCACACTTAACAGTGATCAGAACCCCGAGACACAGTAGTTATTGGAATCACTACTGAGTGAATACTGTCCATTCATATCTGTTGTTCTGGTGTGGTGTGGGGAAAGGAGTCCCTTGTCAATATTTATAGGACTATGGGGCTACAAAAGTTAAATCAAGATCATTCCGCTACGGAAATATATTACCAAACACACCCTATGTTATAAACAGTATTAACTATGTATGTGTACAGTCTTGGCTCTGCATTTTCTGAGAAGCGAAGGGAAATAAGTCTGTGGCTGGTATTTTTGGATGGAATAAATCTTTTCTTTAAAGGTTTTTTTTCTTAAGCTGTCATACTGTATATGTACAGATTTCTGCTACTGAGGTAAACTCTTTTTTTATTTTGGTCTTAGTGCAGTGGCTTACTCCAGCAGAATTTCCCCTCTGTCTCACTAATTCTGTTTTTTGCTTGACTCTGCACTCAAAACAGCTCATGTCACCGAGTTGCTTAACTCTGACTTGTTTGTGTGCGTATTGGTATGATTAGAAGTGTTTTCTGGAGACCAAATAATCTTGTGCATGTTAATACATGAAATAACCATATATATATATATATATATATATATATGCTGTTTAATGTCTTCGATGTATTACTTCTTCCCACAGTAGTAGACACACAAACCTGACAGTAATATTTCAAAATCTGGATGGAAGGATGGACAGATAGATGAATAAATATAATTTATATACACAGGGCAAATACACACAGTTAGACACACTGAACATTTTTACACAGTGTAAAGACAACTGTGCATAAACAGACAGAAGATACAAACTTAAAGAAGTACATAGTGTATGCGTTTGTGAAAGAACAAAAAGGGAGGAATCATCCTATCCTATCCTATTGTGCTGAATATAATGACCTTTGGAAAAAAAAGGTTGACCTTTGAAGGAAAAAACATTCTCTCAAAGCAACAAGACAAAAATACTACCAGCATGGACAGAAATATTTACTGTTACATCATTCTTTCATAATGTTAGTTTGTATTTTGAATTTCAATTTTGATCTGAAGTAAAAAAGCTTTTTCAATATGCTATTACTTAAAGAGAAAGTTACTTTACCCGATAACCTACCTTTATTGACATACTTAATTGTTTCTTCATTGTTTTTCAGTATATTTCAGTCCACTTTGGATCTACTTAGCAAGAATTTGTTTCACGTTTGTGTAATACTTTCCCTGGAATTTCTCTCTCCATTCACACCCAGTGGTGCAGTGGATTACCCCACCTGTGGGTAGACCCTCAGTTTCTAAAATATATATTAAACTTATTGAACATAACAAGAAACTTTATCAATTCAATCCATTTGGGACAAAGAGTTAGAAAGTACTAACATACGGTTGAATTGGGAGAAGTTGCTATCTAATCTGAATATGACATCTAAGAATATAGTGTATCAACTGATTCATTAGAAAACTGTTCATAGAGCGTATATTACACCTTATAATAAAAGATTATACATATGTTTTGGGACTGTCCAATTGTGTCCAAATTTTGGTCTGATGTGAATGCCTGTTCATTTGATTTATTAGAGATTTCTCATGTACCTAATCCTGCCCTTTGTCTTTATTTTACCTGCCTTTGACTTCTTAATGACACATCAGATGTCATCTTAAAGATTACTCAATGTAAAATGGTATTCGCTGGATTTACTGCGGCAAAGAAAACAATCACAAAACACTGGTTTACTCCTGGGATGAATCTAAAATCTTTTTGGACCCACAGTCTTGTCTTACTAACATTGTTAATCTAGAACTCACCATTGCAAGACTGAACAGAGCATGACCGGAAACTGTGAATGCCTGGAAAAGCCTTTTATCTAAAATTCTTCACTGGAGAAGAGATTGTAAATGAACGGACTACAATATATAATGTGTACATGTTGTCTTCACAAGGTGAGAAATTTTCTGAAATGCCTGCTGTTTCATTGTATTTTTGTTTATAAAAACTCAGTAAAAACTTTGGATCACAAAAAGTTTGTGTGATACTGTCCAAATTGTGGTCTGAATATAAAATCACTCTTTTAATCCATTTTGAAGAACGCAAAAATATTGACAAATGGTCACTCACTAACTGTTTAATCCCCAATAAGGACACACGTACCTGGAGCCTGCCCTGGGGCCGATGTGCGTGAGGCAGGAACTCTGGGTGGGGCGTACACACCCTTCACTCACACACTCACACCTACGGTCAAGAAAGACACACACACACACACACATACACACACACACTCACACACTCACACCTACGGTCAAGAAAGACACACACACACACACACACAAGGCCAGGACGCATGAGGCACAGCGCTCCCTGCTGCACCACTGTGGGGTCGTGTAAAAGTACTAAGTTAGAATTTTATAACTACATCAGTCTGTCTTTTCAACAAAAGAAATTGTTTTGATCAAATTGAATCTGTTCTTGGGTTAATGTCGCTTTTTTCATATTCTAAATTCAGTTCCATTTTCACACGGAAATCGTCCTCTATAGAGGACATGCTGGGAAATTAAAATAAAAAATATATTCAAAGAAATTTAAATTGTGTTTTTTTAGTCCCAAAGAGAAAATCACACAAAAAAGAAACTGTAAGATACGGTTCTCAGGAGGTTTTAAGAGAAGCATAATTATTGGTATTATATCGGCATAGCTGATCTTTTTTTTTATATGTTTATTTTGGAAAGTTATGTTAACATAGGTATTAGCGTTACTGTTATAACAGTAATAACTTGCTTAATATGAAGATATTATTTGATCAAGATGGTGAAGAAGATCTAAGTTTGCATTCAGTAATGTGGTACAGATTTAATATACATGAGGTATTAAATAGCCCAAGAGCACAAGCATGATGCAGTGACTGTAGAATGTCTATAATGGTGTATTATATTGGATCAACAATCCTGCCCTCCCCAAGCTAGGTTAAAGTCCTTTAAATGAGAGTATTATAGTGGTCTTCACTCTACATGTTGATCTTTATGATGCATATTTTTTGGATGATAGTTGCTAAGCTCTGTTTTTATACAGCAAGGGGAAATGCAATTTCAAGTGGCCTTTAAAGTAAATCTGTGATGCAAAGAGCATAATCTCGCTCTCTCTGTGTCTCGGCGTAGCTGAAGGCTCTCTCCTGGCCCACATTCAAGCAGGGCGAGTTCAGAACACTTCTCATCAGCCAGCTCAGCTGGGCCGCCCGCCTACTCCACTTATGCCAACTATCTTTAGAGTCAGTGCAAACTCAGCACTCTTTCTGCAAGTACCTTTTAAAACATCAAACGCAAGCCTGCGGGGTCCCTTTCAACTCTCTGAAAACAAAAAAGTGTGAAAGGGAGCAGGAGGAGTAGAAGCAAGAAGGGAAAATGGAAATGGAAAGCACAGAGCTTGTTTTTTTGGTTAAGTATGCCATCCAGAACGACTTTGTAATATGTGTTATTTCACCTTCATACTTTTATCCGGAGTTAGGCATTTAAATCCTAATTTGTCGACACTGTACTGAAGAGTTTACAATGCAGGAATACCTCACTGACTCATTCAATTTAATAGTTCAGTGTGTAATATCAAATCATGCGTATACAGTCACTGTGCCTGTCTATATTAGGACAAAGCTTTTCATTAACATTAAAGCCGTATTCAAACAAGCAGCTTAAATCTGATGTTTTACTTACACTACATAGACAAAAGTATTGGGACACCAATACACCAACAGCGATGTTAATGACATTTTACTCAAATGCATAAACTTTAATATGGAGCTGGTCCCCCCTTTTGCAGCTATAACAGTTTCCACTTTTCATGGAAGGCTTTCCACAAGATTTTGGAGTTTCTGTGGGAATTTGTGCTCATTAATTCTGTATAGCATTTATGAGGTTGGACAAGAATGTTGGATGAGAAGGCCTGGCTTGCAATTTACGTTCCAGTTCGTCCCAAAGGTGCTGGATGGGGTTGAGGTCAGGGCTCTGTGTGGCCAGACAAGCTCTTCCACACCGAACTCATCCAACCATGTCTTTATGGACCATTCTTTGTGCACTGAGACACAGTCATGCTGGAATAGAAAAGGTTCTTCCCCAAACCATGTCCACAAAGTTGGAAGCAATGTTGGTGCCCAAAATGTCTTGGTATGCTGAAGACTGCTCTTCACTGGAAATAAGGGGCCACCTGAATGCCGTAGATAAGAGGTGTATTTCTTTCTTGCTTTCTTTGTCCTATCTCTGCCCTTCTATTTCCTTCTACCCTTTCCTTTTTTTTATCAGATCGGATTTGAGCAGGATAATTTGGACAGCAAAACAGGTTTGTCTATGTCTGAATGTCTAAGACCGTTGATTCTGCACATCACATATTGTAGGTTAAACATGGAAAGTTTAAGCTTTTAACAGGCATTTATATAAATGTTTACTCTGTATGCTGTGATTTTTCAGTGACGGGGGACACCACATCAGCCTAGGATTCGATTCTAGACCCAGTCAAGAGTGTCATTCTAAGCAAGCATTTAGTATAAAGGCATGCATCCAGCTTGCGATTACTTTTGCTAATATTCATGAAATTTTATGTGCTGACACATGATATGATTTTTAAGGCAGTCTTCCAAGTTTGGTGCCACCTAAGCCATAGGGGTGCTATAAAATGCAAATAACCATTTCTCAGCCACTGCTTTACTGCTTTTTTGAAGTTAATAAAAGTAAATTGGGCATTTGGCATGCATAACATCTTTTAGAAATGGAATTTTAATAGCATATTCATATTAGTATTCTTTAACACCTTATGAAATTTCACATTAATTGGCCACTAAGTAGCACTATTCATATTAAATACAAATGTCCTGCTGTGTTTATGTTGTTTTCTTGTAACGCAGTCTGCTGTCCAACCCTTAGAACTCAGTGTATTAGTAAAACCTGATTTTAACAAATAAAAACAGTGTAAAACAGTCTACAACCGGTGTTTGCTCTCCTACATGCTCACTGTTTACTGCGCTTTCGCTTAACACGCCACCACTTGGCCGCTTTCTGGACCCCCCTCCCTCTGCAGGTTTCCCCCACCCACTCGTGGGTGGTGACTATCTTTAAAGTTCTTTATCTTCATTTGTGCGTGAGGCCATTTTTAAAACCCCAGTAGCGTTTATTATTACGTTTTTAAATTAAAGTAACTTTGGTTCTATGTGACACAGGGACACCAAACAAAGCTCAGCATGAAGTCTGATACCTCAAACATCAACACAAACTGGACGTACATCAGTGCTCAAGTAGTCCACATCTGTTTCTTAAACCTGTAAAACTATACTTAAATCAATGTCCATTGTTCAACCAAGTTACTGCACGCTAGGTACACCTAAACAACACCTGCCATAGAAAAGACAGAAGTTAAGAGTTAAGACAAAAGTAAGGAAGGGAAGGGGATAAGAGGTTTTTTTTTGGGGGGTGGGGGGGTGGGGGGAGGAGGGGATAAGCAAGCAGAACCGAGAGGCATAGTTAGTCACCCAGGTGCTCCTTGAAGAGGTGAGTCTTCAGGGGATGCTTGAAGACAGTGAGGGACTCCACAAAAACCATCTGTGGAGCTGGATTTTTAAATATTTTGGCTACAGCTCATGAATCAATCAGTGTGGGCAAGTTTATTACGACCTAAAAATCTATGTCCATCTGTGATTGTTTGACTGGGATCACTCTGTGGATTACAAGTGGCTCAGTGTTAAAGTGCTTGTCTAACAAGCAGAAGATTCCTGATTCAAAACTTACATCTGAAGAGTCGACTGAGTGAACAATCTTTATAAAATGATATCTTTGGTCTGGTTGTATTAAGTGAAATGCAATTTTTAAAAAATTATAGCCTAATTGAATCACACTTTTAAATGTTGATGTGCATAATGGCTGCATGTGTCTATATGGGTTTGGATTTTTAGTATGTAGGTTTAGTGATGGTGCATAGTAATCAGGCTAATGAGTCAGCATCTTTTTAAAAATAATGAGGCTGTGCATTCATTTTTTTCCCTCATCACCAAACACTTTTTTCATCTGTGAGATCCTCTGTAATAAGCAGCTGTGACACTGTAACACTGTATGCCATGCGTAGGAGTGACGGGTTAGAGACAATGGAAAAGTGCACTTAAATCATACTTGCATTATTTTGCATATATTTATTATAAACGGCAATCACTACAGCGTCAGAATCAGTATCACAACCCCACAACACAATATTATGGGTTATGAAGCACAGAAAGATTTTACTGTGATTTTGAAAGATTAGTGATATGCATGTGTTGTAATATTGAAGGCTGGTGTAGCAGAGAGGGTAATATTTCTGTCCTCCTCCTCACTGCAGACCTTTATTTTTATTTCCCTGCACATGCAAGCACACCACTCTACACCAGTATGAGTCCTTAGGGAAGACTTCTAAAGATACATTTGCCTACATCTTCAACACGATTAAAATTAAAGGTCATGCTGCATCAGAGCAAATGCCAAATACATAACTACAAAAAGATTGTCCAAACTTCAAATTTAAAGGGGACATATTATACCTCTTTTTAAACAAGTTACAAAACATGTTCATGAAGTTCTTCGCACAAAATCACTCTCACATAAAGAGATCTCACCAGCTCTATTCTTGACAGTTTCAGTCCCTTTCTAAGGGCTCTGTCACTTTTATGCAAATAAGTTGTTGCTGGCCACGCCCCACCCATCCCATACTAATGCTGCACGTTTACCACATGTGAAACAGAGGTGCTATCCAGCCCTATATGTTCGACCCCGAGTCGGACCCAGAGCGAGATGAACACAACACTTCATGGTGACTTGCCTTTGCCTGTAGCCGTAGTGCTCAGCTTCTTATGCGTGCTCGTAAAACCAGCAGACAAAAATGGCAGATCTTCAACTAATCTAGTGGGTGGGGCTCGACAGATGAGGGGTGGATCTATGCAAATTCTTTATTCTGACATCACAATGGGGAGGGCTGTCCAAACGGCTCAAAGAAGTATATGATTTCTGACACCAAAATTTTTCAACTGACTCACAGAAAATGGATGTATGTTTTTTTTTTTTTTTTGCGCTTGGAGTGTTTATAGGAGCAAATGGATGCAAAAAGTGAGTTTTGCATAATATGTCCCCTTTAACGAAAAAGCTGTTCACTGTCGGTCTTATTTCCAGTTAAAAAATTGAAGTAGCAGCAACATGTCCCCCTACATTTGCATGTTTAGCAGACATGCTTGTCCAGGGTGCCTTACAACAGTAGACAAATAATGAAAAATAATGAAATGCTAAATTAGTACCTCTGCATATTGATGTTATTTTTTCACCTAAAATATTGCAAAACTCCATTGATGATGATTTTTCAATAACAGCAGTAAAGGTTTAGTTATTTGCAAATTTCCCACTTGTGGGACTAATGAGGTTTATCTTATGGCTTGTCTTATTATAACTGGATGTTATAAATAGATAATGGTCACTGGTTACAGTGCATGTCATTGTAACCAGTGCAGTTCACTCATGTCAAGGATACAGAGGTTCACAACAGCCTGTTGAATTCAATTCAGGCATCTGAGCACATTAATAATTAATTTGTCACTTTCCTGACCCAGCCTAGCAAATTATCCCACACCATGTTATTGACCCTTGGACAGAAACTCCAGCTTCTCCACCATCCAGTACTCACCGTCATCCCCATGAGGCCTAGTGCCCAAGACGATGTCACAAGCAGGCTCAAACTGCACATGATAATCTTCATTAGCCACCTGCCCCTCCTTGGGAAAAGCTCTAATATGTGGAATTTGTTGGGTTGTGAACCTGTATGTGCTGTCTAAATGTCAGTGTACCTGATTGTACTCAATTAGGGTGCAAGAGCAGTTGATAATAAATGAGTAGGTACTCAGACTGGTTAGGGGTGAGGTTGAGGGGTAATTACAGGGGTGGACTAGTGAAGACGAAGTGTAATGAGATGCAGTGTGGCCTCAGAGATAAGACCGTAAAAGGTGCTATTAGGTCATTCTCGGAGATGAACCTTACCATAATGTTTCATGAGTGGATCTTTTGATGCTAAGCAAGTATCACTTTTGCAGTTCCCGTAATGTGGTAATTTTAAGTATTTCTTTAAAAGAAGATAAGTAAAACGCTTTCACAAGGACAGTGTTTCTCCTAGACCTGTTATCTTGCGTGTCACCAAATATGATCAAAAACGATCATACACAATAATTAAAATCCAAAACAATGATTACACTGTTTTGCAGTTTCTACCCATTTTTAAACAGGCTCCTCTGGCAAATTATAACTCACTTGTGAAACAATATCCAATATTCCTTCTTTACAGTTAGATAAAATGGATAGAGAATTTAATTTTGGTCAAAAAACAGCACACATCAGTTCCTGTAACAATAACGTATCTTAGACAATTAAATATAAAGATGGAATAGTTACCAGATTTAATGATATATCTTGGCATGAAACCTTATTAACATTATTTTAAAAAGAAATTAATATGTAAGACTTGCGAGAGATATTAGAGATTTTTTTAGAGAAGTGGAGGCAGATAAAACTATGTCAATGGTGGGCTTGTTTATTTGATAACTTATGAAAATGATGGAGTAGGGAATTGATTTTTACTTTGTGGTGAATTGTGAATTGCTGTAAAAAAAATAGGAGAGACTATCAAAGCACACGAGGAGTCAAGGCTAGCTAATCCAGTATTATCCCAAAGAAGAGCTAACATAGCACAAATTGCTGAAAAAGTTAATGATGACAGAAAAGAGTAAGTACATACAATACATTGCAGCTTTCTTGTTATGTGGCTGGGTAGCCGCAGACCAGTCAGAGTACCCCTGCTGACCAAAGAGCAAGGTGTTTACTTGTCCTCCAAATTCCCCAGATCTGATTATGTTTTACCATAGGTGGGATAAGGTGGACAAACTAGTCGAATCCAAAAGGGGCCCACCACTAAGGACATAAAGGATCTGCTTCTAACGTGCCAAGGGTCTTCAGAGGTCTTGTGGAGTGTCATGCTCCTCGCACAAGATTAGGTACACTACATGGACACTATATGTTTTTTAAGCTTATTTCTAAGTTTATTTTGTAAATTTTAACAATTTTGGTAATACCAAAGACCATAACAGTTCTGGTAATTGAAACCATTGAAAGAAATTTTGAAACCGTCCCATCTAAAATAACTTGCTGTTATCTTAAATGGCCACAAACTGTTCAACAAGCTGTCATGTAGCTATTCTGATTTCATATTATTAGTCTTTTGCCATCCAAGCTGTTTCAACTGCCCCAGTGCTTGACTATCCTTAAGGGACAGTTTGTGTTGCATTAAGAACCATCAGTTGCTCTGTGGAAAGAATTGGCAGTTTCACTGGCCATTTAGATCCTCACTTAATCTTCTCTTCTAAACCAGACTCCATGAGTGGCATTAACTCTGCACTTTTAGCCTAAGTAACAGTTCGCAGGGGAGATAACAAGTAAAGGTTTAGAAAAATAAGGATAAAGACATTAGCTTGCTTTTTTTCGATGTCCTTAAGACAGCTGTAGTGCACTGGGGCTCAAATGCAGCTATTTTTCATCCTGCTGTGTCTTTTAAAGGGTTGACAGAAGTAGGATCACTCTTGTGCGTGATCAACATTCTTCTGAATCAATTTGCCAATCACATTTGGACGTCATGCCGACTCAAAGAGAAAAAAAAAATAAAACAGCCCACCTGGCTCAGGACAAGAAGTGTGCATCTGCGTGCATTTACTTCATTACTGCCACTGTGACACTGAGCCAGCCCTCATTCATGTTCTGTGAAATGTGTTGTTTACATGGCTTCAAGGAAACTACTTAATTGACTAATAGGTCAAATGCATCAAGTCTATTTTCCAATTTGATAGTGTAATACTTCTTGTTCCTTTCTAAATTTTATTGAAAATGCTTTAAGAGGAAACGCTCTGCATAATTAAATGGAAGGTGTAAGAAAGTAATTCAGAGTGGACTGATATGAAATGCTCCATTCTAGAGAAATATATAAAGTCGGCCATCGTGGTGATAAGAACCGGAGGTTTGAAGAGCTTAATACATCTAAAAGCTTACTAATTTTAAAAATGATTTGTAGCCTGTTACCTAAGACAATATTTCGGAGATACATGTTTGGCCTAAAATGTATTTTTAATACATTACTGGGAGTCAGGTACATGCAGGGCTGGAGGCTATCCCTTTGGATAGTGCGTCTGTCTCTAGTCCACCTGATGTACATGTCTTAGGACTATGGGAGGAAACCAGACACCCTGGATAAAATGCATGCAGACACAGCGGGAACAGAAAAAAGCATTGAGACACCTGACAATTATACCAACAGGGACTTTAATGACATTGCATCCAAATACATAAACTTTAATAATATTGACTTTTATTTTGCATGCAGGTGAAAGATCACAGTTTTAGGGAGGATTGGGTGCATTCGTATTCTCTCATCCTGCATTACATCTACAGTGAGCATCCATGACTAAAGCCATCCTTGGATTTTATGGAGACTTTGTGGCTTACTAGTTCAGCTGGGCTTTAAAGAACCAGCACAGAATTTTCCCCCTTATGCTTTACTTAAGGCATAAAGGGGCCTAAAGCAGAACTTGAACATAAAGGAGGCAGCTGGTGGGCTGGTGGTTAGGGAGTTGCCTGCTATAAGAAAGTCATGGGTTCAAATTGCATGACTGCTAGTGACACCACTGAGAGAAAGAATTTCACACTGTGTGCTGTGCTGTGGTGTGTTCACACCTGACTATAAGGAGCCACTTTACTTCACTTTGGTGGAAAATCTTTGATTAGCTTTACCTGGGATGCAATATTAAAATTAGCTCTTGGATGCAACACACAATGGGCAGTCAGCCAATGTATTATTTAGATTTTGGCTGATCTGTGTGGAATTTCATGAAGTCAATAAAAGGAGGCAGGTATTAGAAAACTGTGGCTGCTCCTGTACCAAAAACATCATAGGATAATTCTCATGACTCATTGTGCCATCTAGCTTCTTCTTCATTTCAGTGTAGTGCTTTATTTTATTCATCCTGTTTAATAAAGGCAATGATTTTTCATGTTTTAATATATTATGCAGAGATAGTATTCATGTTTTTAGGTAATAGAATTGTTGGAAATGGACTAGTGTGTGTTTTTAATGTGTAAATGAGCTCACACAGTGAGAGTTTCAGGTTAAAAACAAAGGCTAATAAAAATTGACCCATTTGTCTGTTAGGAAACAGAATCTAAAAAATTCATAAAATGAGTTCATCCTTAATATGTTTTTTTTAGAACAATATTTGCTTTGCAGTGAAATATTTTTGTACTGCCCAGTAATCACCCGTTTGAAATTACTGTGTATTTACTGTTATCCTGGATGACATACATAACATTAATTGACCACAGTGAAAGAAGGTCTACTCTGTATTACACATCGGTGTACTGTGAAATCAGCTCATACAGCATTTTACCTGACAGGGTGTGATGTTCACTTTAGTGATGCAAATAGGATTACGTTATGGTCACACTCTCTGCTTAATTCCAAGCAATGAGATCAAAATAATTGGCCTGTATCCCAAAATTTCTGGCTGTTTTGCATGTTTTTTTCTCTCCACACTTTTTGCTTGGCATCATCAGCTGCATCCACCAAATGGCATCACCTAAAGCAGCAAGAAACACAGCATGGAATAATATTTTAGTATGATCTTGAACTTTTTATTTTGGTTATGTGGTCAAGACACATCGGCTGCATTAATATTTAATTTAATGCTAAATTCTGCTAGCGCCTATAAATCAAAGTTATGCCAGCATGAAGCTGCTGTTCCATAGGCTGCTTGGTTGTTTCTTGGTGTGACGTCCCCAGTCGACGGCCGCTAGAGGCCGCCATCAGACTAGTTTTATGGGGACTTTGACTTTGACTATGGGTGTGGTCTCGTCCCTGGTTGGTGTTAGGAATAAGGGTTCTCAGCCGGCCCAGTATCAAGGAATAATTTTGTTGTCTTTTCATTGGTCTTAGGTTTGTGCACATTAGATAAAAAAGATACTTCTGTTTTAGTTTAAGTTGTCAGTCCACCGTCACCTTTACCCTGAGTTGTGCTCGTTTCCTTTTATTTTATTCCTTTTCTTGATCTGTGGCCCTCATGGCTTCCTTTGTTTTTTGTATTATAATAAAGTATTTCAGAATGGAAGTCTGCAACTATGCCTCCCATTTGGATGGGCACAGCCCTTACATGACACTTGGCACTCAAAGACTTTACTAAAAATCAAAAAAGCATGCGCTTTACTAAAATGTTTTTGTGTTTTATTAATGTTTTAACAAAGCCTTCAAACGTAGCTTAGCCCCATCCACTAACCACATGCTCATAAGGTGCAGGGTAAAAGACCTAGAGAAATAATAGTTATTCACAAACTGGAAATGAACAGAAAGTGAACATTTAGGGATGTCGAGATAGCCGCGTTGAGAAAACAATGTCCTTTGTCACCCACATTTTCTCCAGGAGAATTCCATCCTGATCACAGCATGTTGTGCATTGCATCCTATCACACATGTACATCTGACCCCAAAGGTGTAAACATTCATCCAGAAACATGTTTATGGTTTGCGCCTTGGTCTACATGCTGTGTTTGCTGCTGTTGTCATGCTAAACACGTTTTTGAGACATAAAGGCAAATTTAAAGTAAAGTGGTCCCTTATAGTCACGTGTGAACACACCACGGCACAGTGTGAAATTGTTTCTCTGCATTTAACCCATTCTCCAAGTGAAGCAGGGGGCTGCCGCCAACAGGGGCATGCAGAGAGCAGTGGGTGGGAATGGTATCTTGGTTATCTTAGTGTTTTCACTAGCAGTTCTGGGATTCATGACCTTCTGGTCACAGGGGCAACTCCATAACCTCTAGGCCACCAGTTGCCCAGTTTTGCATTGATTATCTTACACCTGCTTTCTGAAGGTATAGGATAATTAGTGCTAAATGACGCCCCACCAGTTAAGTGCAAGTGCCATAGGTAATCATGTAATAACCCACTTTTTTCAGGGATCCTCCCATGCTTTGTTTGACCTTTCCCAAATTCACATGTATGAGGAAAATAAGTGCTTTTTACATTTAATCAAACCCACAGCCCATGAACTGTGTGTTTAGACTGTGCTGATTTTAAACATAACACACAAGAACAATGTGTCCAAAAAAGGCTTAGTGCATCAAGCCCTGAGTTGTGTGATTTTTATCAAGTCAAATGGGATCTACACCAACATTTTGTTATACAGCACCTAGCAATGATGACTACGAAGGAATGCTACATATGTCTAGGTCCATTAAGTACTATACACATGGAAAAAAAATAAAATTCCAGAACAAGGGTACCCACTGGTATCATATTAATATTTTAGACTAGATTTTGTAGCAGTACCTATGGAAATTTACTAATGCCCTCATATGTTTTTTTTCATATGGATGCAACCTCAGGAAGAACCAAGGAGAGCCTTCTTAGGCTAAACAAAGACATTGCCTAGATTATTTGTTGAGCCACAAACAACAATTCATTTGGGGCTGTATTACACTGTTATGGTGGAACAGGCATATGCATACACACATGAATAATTGAATATCACAGGCTTTCCCTGGTGGTTTTTGATCCATCTGCAGCTTTAGACCAGGAAGAGGTATTGCCAATTATTTTAAAGCCCTCTACCATTATTTCACTGTGAAAAGTGCCCCCCTCCCTTTGTGTCCATCTTTATCTCTTCCCACTATCTTCCCTGTGCTGCTCTTCTCAGTATGCCACGCTTGGTTTCTCCTGCAGTATTGGCTCACTGCAGTATTGATCACGCAGCATGGGCCTTGCTAACAGACTTTGGGCCCGGTTTTGGGGCTAACAAGGTGAGAAATAATAATGGGGGAGAACGGAGTCGAGGTGTGTGAGGCGGTCCATTCTGACCTCAGCTAGCTATTAGTATTCCCTCATACAAGATCATCCAATTTATTGCTCTTCGGGGGATTCATGTGAGAGATCATACCACGCTCTCTCTCCCTCCACTCTCTCTGTTTCTCCTCCTGAACCTTTTACCAGTTTTAGTAGTTTTGCTCTTGAAGGGGAACACCGCTGATTTTTTTTTCTTTTTTAAACACATCATTAGTGTACCTTTGTGCAATACATAGGAGATGTTTTAGAAAAATCCTTGTGCCGCTCAAGGTCTGGCAGTTTTCATTTTTCAGAATGATGAAGGATGATTCTTTTGTTCATTTTCAAAAAGCATACACTTTTTAAAAAATAAATACTTATGGTTGTCTGTAAGCCTAAATTGGCTCTTGCAAAAATTCACATTTTATAATCTGGCCACACAAAGCGGCATGGAGTAGTTTCCTGAAACAGCTGTGAACAACCAGATGTTTCTGCATATGTTCCATAGTAACTTTCCCCACACTGTGAAGAACAAATGTTTTCTGGAACAGTATGTACATACATATATTTTCCTTTCTGCAAACATAACACTTTTCATTTAAATCAAAATTAAATGAGATATTTTGGTCTCATCTGTACACATCTGTCACAACAGGACCAGAGTGAACCCAAGAGCAGAGTATAAACGCCCAATAGGTTTACGCAAATAGGCTGAATGCAACAAAAACAGATAAAAGTGATATTCCAAAACCAGAAAGCAGTCCAACAAACAAAGACGTACAACTTGTCTTACACAATAACTGAATCACAGAGTCCGGGCAACAATGGTCAAAGTCAAGTAAGGCAATGCAATGAACAAAGAGGGTGAGAGGGGTGATACAAAAATCAGAGTCCAGATAAACAGGCAAATGACTCAAAAACAGGAACATGAAACAGGAGATATGGTATGCAAGATAAAATCACTGTAAATGCTTTACAAAGGTTCATACAAAAAACTGGGATTATTTGTACCGATGAGTCATATGATTAGAACTGTGAAGGTGAATCTGATCATGTCCTCAAGGATCTTTGTAGTGGTGTGGACTGGGTTAGTGGAATGGAATTAAGTGCAGAGAGAATTTCTGAACTGGATTCTCATTGTGGCCTGACGCATGCACTAAACATTTTTCCAATATCCTTTTTTCTTGTCTGTGTGATTTTTAACAAACTGCAGACAGGCAGCAATGTTTGTTTTAGACAGCAGTGGCTTTCTCTTTGCCTCTCTGTCATGCTCACCATTGTTGTTCAGTGTTCTCCTGATTGTAAAGTCATGAACATTTACATTATTCAATGAAAGACAGGCCTTAGAAGTTGCCCTGGGTTCCTTTGTGAATTTTACATGACCTGCTCTTGAAGTGATCTTTGCTGGTCCACCACTCCAGGTAACAGTGGTCTTAAATTTCTTCAAAAGTCTCAATGTGGATTAGTGGAGGGTGTGTTCTGTGACAGTTCTGAAAACAGCATATTCAAATCCATTTGTTTATTTCTGATTAGTTAATGAAACCAATCATGAAATGTTCTTATAGGGCACCTAACATTATCCTGCTATTCTACTATTATGTGAAATGGTTTTTCATGTGCAATATGAGTGCTAAAACATTATCATTACGTGCAATAACTTATCATGTGTAAAAGTCTTACCAAGTTTTCTAAATGGGAGCTAAATTATAATTATTTCATTATGTGCAATATCTTATTATTATTATGCTCAATTGTCTTACCATGTGAAATATCGCTACTTATGTCTATATTACTTATATACTACTGATCTCTTACATTCAATAACATACTCCAAACCACCATTTGTGCCATTAGTAATTCACTTAACTGTAAGTAAGTAGTGTATGCCCTAGTGTTTGTTGATATAGCATAGTGTTTTTCATATTCAGGTTTTTCTGCAGATTTCTAATGGATTTATTTTATACTGTCATTGTCTCTGTGTGTCTGTGCAGTCATAGCATAAGCAGTTTCCTCCGGGATCCATAAAGTTTTCTGATTCTGATTCAGATTCTGATTCAAAAAGGGAATGAAAGTTCCCCGTCCACCAAACACAACAAACTGAATACAGGAACACTGTGTGCCCTCTGTGGGTATTAATCTGATACGAAGCTTCTCAATGCAGTTCTCTTGTTGATGACATTTTCTACAAGTGAAACTTGCCTCCCACACAGCAGGAGATTAGGAGGATTATGAAAGCAGGTATTAATTCTGGAATACCTGGAAACATTGTTAAGCATGAAGAATGAATGGGACTAGCATCATGTTTCATGTTTTTGCTGTACTGATACACCCAGTTCAGCTTGTAATTAAAACTGAACTATGTTTCATCTGAAAAACAATATGCACATTCACACGCAAAATAGACTGGAGATGGGAATCACATATGCAAACTAGGTGCTACTCATGGGGCTCTGAGATACACTTGTGATGATTAATTAAATCATAAAGAGCTATATTCAGCTAACAAGCCATTAATTTACAGGTTATATGATAGTTTATGTACTACTTCTTGTCTTGTGCAGGTAGCTGGTGAACCTGATGTGAACTGTACTCTGCTCAGTACGGTATATGCACTATATGGACAAAAGTATTGGGACACACCTGTTTTTCAAGGTGAGGCCCCTTACTTCCAGTGAAGGAGAGTCTTAATGCATCAGCATACCAAGACATTTTGGACAATGTCCTGCTTCCAACTTTGTGGACACAGTTTGGGGAAGAACCTTTTCTACTCCAGCATGACTGTGTCCCATTGCACAAAGCAAGCTCCCTAAAGACATGGTTGGATGAGTTTGGTGTGGAAGAACCTGACTGGCCCGCACAGAGCCCTGATCTCAACCACATCCAACACCGCTGGGATGAACTGCAATGGAGATTGTGTGCCAGGCCCAGTTTTGTGGACGGCATTTATCCCTCAGGTCACGACCAGAGAATGTGTTTTTTAGTGAACAGTAAACCATAAATGAAATTAGAAGCTGTCTTGGTCTCAGATACATTTTTATATGAGTGGTGTCACTATTTACTTCGAGCATGCACCTGTGAAAGACATCTGCACCAGTGCTGCAAAAAAGTGTAACATGTTGAATTATGGCTATCATATTTAGTTGACATAATCTTTTTAGGACCTATTACTCATGTTTTAATAAGATTGACCTGCCACATGTATGTGGTGGCGGTTTTTAATCCCACCTATGTTTTGTCTCAAAAATTTCTCAAACTGGAATTAAGAACAGCCTTAAAAAGCATTAGAATGGATTTGTTGACACTTACCGAAACCCTGCGTTGAATCTCTCCCTCTCTCTTTCTCTCTTTCTCTCTCCCTCACTTTTCTCTCTCTCTCTCTCTCTCTCTCTCTCTCTCTCCTTCTCTATCTCTTTCCTTCTCCATCCCTCTCTCTTGCTCATTGTCTCTCTTTCTTTCTCCATCCCTATCTCTCATTCTTTCGTCTCATTCTCTCTTGCTCTCTCTCTGTTTTCTCTGTTTTTCCTCTGTTTCTCAGCAGTGCATGGATAATTGTATACAAACTACTTCTCTTGCACAAAGAATGAGAGGGGCAGCAGGCGTATGGGGGACCGCTTCTTAATTGGTCATGGGCTATGTTGTTTTCTCAAACAGAAAAATGGATAACAGAAAATATATTTGTGAAAATACACTTCAGATATACCTGGGAAGTCCTAAACTCCAGAATTAACATAAAAAACACTGATCTCTGGCATTCAGTCTACTCTTTTCCATTAATAATATCTTGAATTTATTTGAGATCTAATGACATTTTGAGAAAGAAAACACACACATAAACATATAAATGTTTATATCTACAGATTTTAAAATGTGAACTCTTTCCAGTCTGCCCACTCTATCTATCTGCCTGTCTGTCTGTTTGTTTGTTTCTTTCTTTGTTTATGTACTCATTCGTTCAGTCATTCATCATTCATTCATTCCTTCATTTATTGCCAGGAACTCGGGTATCCAGTCATTGATGATAAATCTAAAAACTTTTTGTATAATTGCTTCAGAGGTCTGTAGTAGAAATTTATTTCAATTTATAATTAAATGTTGGTAGTTAAGTGCACTCTAAGTAAAGTGCACTCTAAGAAAACAGTGGGTCAGATGTGGCATCATATTTACTTCATCACAAGAAAAACCCTGATGAACTGAGGTAAACAGTTTTACGTTTTAAGGAAAATGGAGCTGCTAAAATGAACAGTAAGGGCAGATACATGGTAGGAGTACATATTATAGTGACTCATCAGTGTACAAAGAGATTTATGTAGGTTTTTTTTTAATTAAGTGTTGCCCTTCAAAAGTGATGGTTAGTGCAGTAGACTACAATATCCATTCTCCAGGTTAAAATGATGTGCTTACATCGTCTTTGCTGTGTATTGTGATGACACAAAAAGGACTGTTCTGTGCCAGCACAGACTAATGCTGCTTGAGGGGAGTTGAAAATGATTAAAGGGTAAAGGGCCAGAGCATCTGAATGTATATCTTGGTTTGATTGGTTGAGAGTTAATGTAGTGTAATTCTTCTGCATACCAGGACATTTTGGTCAACGACATTTTTCCAACTTTGTGGACCCAGTTTCGGGAAGAACATTTTCTATTCCAGCATGACTGTGCCTCAATGCACAAAGCGAGCTCCATAAAGACATGGCTGGATGAGTTCAGTGTGGAAGAACTTGACTGGCCGCACAGAGCCCTGACCTCAACCCCATCCAACACCTTTGGGATGAACTGGAACGGAGATTGTGAGCCAGGCCCTCTCGTCCAGCATCAGTGCCTGACCTCATAAACAATCTACAGAATTAATGGGCACAACTCCACAGAAACTCCAAAATCTCGTGGAGAACCTTCCAAGAAGAGTGGAAGTGTTTATAACTGCAAAAAGGGGACCCACTCCATATGAAAGTCCATGTATTTGAATGGAATGTAATTAAAGTATCAGGATGAAAGTACTCACTCCGGTGGGGATTGGGGGGTTCCTGGGGAGACATGGGGGGAACAGAAAACAAGTTTTAACTGAAAGACACAGAATACTGGGTGGGCCCGGTAGGTGACAGGGTTAATCCGGTGCGTTATCGATGGCAGATGATGTATGGAGGTTGTAGGAAAGCTCAGCCCTGATGAGGTAGCGGGCCCAGGAGTGCTGCCGATCCACTACAAAACATCTCAGGAAGCGCCACAGCTGTTGGTTGGTTCCAGCTGTTGGTTGGTATCCGGAGGAGAGGCTACAGGACGAATTGATCAGACGGCAGAAGGCCTTCCAAAATCTTGCAGTGAACTGAGGCCCTCTGTCTGAGATGATGTCCTTGGGGAACCCATGCAAACGGACTACATGCTCTAATATAATTTCTGTGGTGGTTTTGGCTGAGGGGAGTCTGGCCAAGGCCACCAGATGCACAGGCTTGGAAAACCGATCCACAATGGTGATGATAGTGTCCCTTCCATCTGACTCCGGCAGACCGGTGACAAAATCCAGTGCGATGTGTGACCAGGGTCGATGAGGAACTGGAAGCGGGAGGAGATCACCTGGAGGAGGTCGATTGGGTATCTTCATCCTGGCACATACCGCACACACCTGGACAAAGGTATCTTCAGCCACTGAAGGCCACCGAAATGCCCGCCAAATGAATGACAGAGTTCTTTTATTCCCTAAGTGGCCGGTGACGGCGGAACAGTGCCCCCAGCGGAGAACACCCAGATACACAGAGGATGGCACGAATACCAGTCTAGGTGGGACATCTGCCGGAGGAGGTTTCAAGGCATGTGCCTGGTGGACTTCATCTTCCCGCGCCCATTTCAGTGGTTAAGCATTTTTGGGAAGGGCCAGTTACACACAGCTTCCAGCTTCTGGGGATCTATGGTCACAACCTTATCAGAGATTAAAAACGCCAAGAATGTGGTGGAGCACTCGTGGAATGCTTATTTCTCTAACTTACGGTACAGTTTGTGGGTCAGCAGCCTCTGTAGAACCATCCTCACATGCTGGGCATGTTCTTCTGAGGTCCTTGAGTACTTAAGAATATCATCCAAATATACATACACTCAGTGTCCTAACATGTCTCATAACACATCATTGATAAACTGTTGAAAAACAGCCGGACTGCTGCATAATCCGAAAGGCATAACAAGGGTTTCATAATGGCCAGTTGTTGTAATGAAAGCCATCTTCCACTCATTGCCCTCTCTGATGCATACCAGGTTATATGCGCTCCGGAGTCGATCTCCACCTCTCTATCAGGGTGTTGAAAATTGGCCCTGAGTTGGCGGGTGAATTCTGGACAGGAATAGGCGATGTCAGAATCCGTCCTGAGGACCGCGGTGACCCACTCTGCTGCCTGCCCGGTCGGTAGTATAGTGCGGCGGCCGAAACTCAAAAATGAGATTTAGATTAGTTAGAAAGGCATCACACTTCCCATTTCCCCCATCCCATTTATCTGGTAATGAAAGTTTTGGTTTGGTAGTTGAAGGGGTAGGGATTGGGCTGCGCTCGGCAGACAGCTCTCGATAGGCTTCCTTGAGAGTCGTGAGCAGCTTCACTTGGATCGTAAATGGCTCGTGCAGTGCTGGTTTTAAGCTTTTGAATTCTTCTGTGCAACTGGTTGGTCTGTCAGTCATGAATGTCATGTGACCAGATCTGTATGTATTTAGGGTCATTTGGGAGACTGGTAGGCAGGTTTGTGGGAAATTTCTAAAAAGGACAGGATGTGCATAGACAGCTTCTGGTGCAGTTCTGGCGAAAAAAAATAGGACATATTAGTCATAACTGTATGCCATCTAGAAAAATAAAATGGACCAATTGTGACAAGATGAATTTGCCAATGGAATTGGCAGTGGAGAGGCACTTGGACTGTAAGAGGGTGGGAGGGTGGCTATGTCAAAAACTCTACCAAGCCAAGAAAGGCCTCTCTGTTAAAGGAGTCAGAAACCGTTCCATAATCCATGAGGAGAGAGATCCTGATATTATTTATTCAGTCACAAGGAGCATTCAAGATGCACAGATTGTATGAAATGTGAAAGCTTCTACTATTTGGGCTACACTTTGATCACATATCAAACTTGAACTAAAGTAGAAAAAACACCGGTCAATATGTTTTTTGTTTTTCTCAAAATTGCTTTAATAATTTCATACTCACGCCATACTTATATCAAACAATTCCGAGTGATGCAGCCATTGTTGCAAACATAAAGGCAACATTATTAAAGAAGTTTTGGATTCATGGGTTTTGGTGGGGTGCGGGCAAACAAATTGAACAAAAAATTGATTTTCTTTCTGCCTTATATTTAGTGAAGGCTTTTCAAGCATAGCTGCTCATGAACCTGAACAGAAGAATAGATTAATGAAAGACCAAGATAAATGATTGTCTATAATACCACTCATTTCTCCAGTGTTGGTCTTCCTTGTTGTATAGCACTGAGCCAGAATTGTATCCGCACTGCAGCAATCAACAAGAGAGACGTGTGACATTGTCAAGATTCATGCTGGCAATGACAGTGTTTCCTTTTTAAATTGTTTTTTTTTTTGTCCACCAGTGTCCATAGATGGTAAATAAATGGAGCTAATTTTGACAGAATTCCGAGGCCTGCACTGACTTTGTTGAGAGTGGTAAAAACAGAGTAAACCTTTAATATGTGCCATTGGTGAAGGAGCATACAGAAGCAACACAAGGCCTTTGCATGGTGGCAGTTCACTGAGTTGCTTGAAAAACAGTGATGATAAAAACTCCTTTAAAACCTGTCATTTATTCATTGCCTTACTCAATGCAAGACACTAGAATCCCCACATGAAAACACAACTGAGCTTGTGATAGCCTACATTAGTACCAGATTTATTATACCCAAAAGAGGTTAAATAGTTGTAAAAATGCACTTGTCAAACTTCGCTGGTTGAACATGCTCAGTTCTGCAAGCATATATCATGCCTGCAAAATGCTGTCTATGGCCCGATGTACATTTCAGCAAAGACCACATATTGTAGTTCTCCTACAATCAGGCTGAACTGAGCGTCTGAACACAGAGCATCTGTCGGAGGGTAAACTTGTGCATCAGTCCCAACTCCATTCAGTGTTATAAAATTAATCATGCTTTTTGACTGCCTCCCAGCTCTAGTGTCATTTGTAAGTTCCTTTTAACCCATGTACTTATAATACGGTTCTAAAAAGCTCTCACAGTGGTATTTATTTATTATTTTAAAATAAGTGTTCATTTTAAAACATCATTTTCACTTTCCTTATTTGTTCATTCATTAAACTACATTAAAACATTGACATATTTTGTGTTGTTCTACTGGGACCTGTTGCAACAAGAGACCTTAATTCAGATGCCGTTGACATTCTGTCATTATTAGCTAAGGCTATTTCAGAGATTTTTTGGCTATTGCACCAGCCAAAGTTACGCTTAGTAACTAAAACCAGTACATGTTAATGTGAAAACATATACTATATGGACAAAAGTATTGGGACATGTCTTAATTATTGAATTCAAGGGCAATCTTAATGCTTCAGCATACTAATACATTTTGGACAGTCCCATGCTTCCAACTTTGTGAACACAGTTTGGGGAAGAACCTTTTCTATTCCAGCATGACTGTACCCCAGTGCACAAAGCAAGCTCCATAAAGACATTGTTGGATGAGTTCAGTGTGGAAGAACTTGACTGGCCCGCACAGAGCCCTGACCTCAACCCCATCCAACACCTTTGGGACGAACTGGAACGGAGATTGTGAGCCAGGCCTTCTCATCCAACATCAATCCCTGACCTCAAAATTCTCTAAAGAATAAATTCCCACAGAAACTCCAAAATCTTGTGGAAAGTCTTCAGAGAAGAGTGGAAGCGGTTATAGCTGCAAAGGGGGGACCAACTCCATATCAAAGTCTATGTATTTGAATGCAATGTCATTAAAGTCCCTATTGGTGTAATGGTCAGGAGTCCCAATGCTTTTGTCCATATAGTGTGTGAAAGGATCACATTTGTTAAGTACTCTGGATTACTAAATGGAACTGTGCATACTTACCAACAGATGCCACCAAAGTAATCTTACAAGCAGTGAAGTTTCCAAATGAATTAAATAATTATGGGGCATCGTTTGTAAAAACAGCTTCACAAATTTAGAGGTGTCACTTTTTCATCAATTTTCACACATTTAGAGCTAAAAAACAGCGTTACATTTTGGCACATTTTCTTGCTGCGTAACTGTTAAATGTTAAATTTAAATGTTAAATCTAAATGTTAAATCTAAACCTAAATGTTAAATGTTAAATCTAAATGTTAAATCTAAATTTAAATGTTAAATCTAAATTTAAATGTTAAATCTAAATTTTAATGTTAAATCTAAATTTAAATGTTAAATGTTAAATCTAAATGTTAAATCTAAATCTAAATGTCAAATATAAATCTAAATGTTAACTGTAAATCTAAATGTTAAATGTAACTCTAAATGTTAAATCTTAAATCTAAACGTTAAATGTAAATCTAAATGTTGCTTTTACAAACAGCTAGCTGGTACTTAGCAGGGGGCTGGACTGTGTTGCTGTGATATTCCCTCACCAACATGGAAGATTAAATGATCTCAAATCTAAATGTAAAACATGAAATATATATCTTGCACTCTAAATATGAAACTTCACAGTTAGATAGGGCTCGGTGACATCTTTCCAACGACCCCTCATTTAACATAATAGCCCTGGGGATCCGCAGTTATTATCCGAAAACCGTTCGGGTGTACTTTAGTCCCCCATGGAACGTTCTCGCGTCTTTTCTAGGCGGGGCAACTACCAATCTCCGTGAAACTTCACATTTAAATAGGGCTCAATGAGACCTTTCCAAAGACCCCTCGTTTTACATAATAGCCTCGGCGATCCGGAGTTATTAACCAAAAACCGTTCACCTCGCCCAGGTGTCCCATTACTTTTGCCTGAGGTGAACGGTTTTCGTCTAATAACTCTAAATGTGTGAAAACTGTGTGAACATTGCGCTAAATGATGAAAAAATGACACCTCTAAATTTGTGAAGCTGTTTTTACAACTGGCACCCCATAAATCATAGCCAGCTTAAAGTTATATTGATTAATAAATATAACAGCTTAAAGAAAAAGGGTAAATATGAGTGGGTTCAGGAGGAGAGCACAGAGTAGAACAGCATTTTTCAATCTTTCTGAGCTCTGAGCCCTCCCAAGATTTATTTTGGGATTTGTGACCCCCTCCCTCTTATCGCATTCTTGAAACACACCACAGCTCTTCACACTTCTCTGTGAGGGGGATGTGGAGTTTTGCTCTGGAACGGTGTCTCTGTTGTAAATGTGTGCTACGTTGCTAGCTCTGCTTTTTGTGTTAAAGGAGTTTTTGATTGTATTGGAATATTTGCAAAGACCCAACAGTACTTCCTGTACTTCTAATTAAATAATTGTGAATAAAACAATGTGTGCTTTCTTGCGTGTTTTGAAGAACAGCCTGAGACCCCCTGATTGATGCTTAAGACCCCCCAAAAGTCTCAACAATTTAGGGGAATCTCTGTAAAAATCTTCAGTGCTGTGAGCAATGAAACTGGTTAATGAGCATTTGCTTGTGAAAAGAAGTTTCATTTGTAACTTAATAATGTTCTACTTTAGCTCAAATAAAACTGAAAGCAAATTCCTCAGACAATGTTTTAGACTGCACTTCATATTGCAGCCTTGTTGGACAGATTCTGAAGAAGAGTGCGGCTTCATCAAATTCTGAACCCACAGAACTGTGATGGTGGATTGGTTTAACATTACATAAACTAGAGTTTGTTTAATAAAAAAAGATGGGTTATGAAATGCTATGCAAACTGACTGAACAAAACCAAGCTCTGTGAAATCTGGAAAAAAATTAAAAAGCTGAGCAGATTTGGACATTGTTTGAGTTTCATGGCTCCAATTGTAACGCAAAATGCACGAGCATTTTTCATGCAAAATTCGTATGAGCCTTGCTTTACTTTTTCCTTTTTGGAGAACTGTTGTATTAAGGCAGGGGTGCCCAAACCTGTCCAGAAAGGGACGCTGTGAGTGCAGGTTTTCGTTCCAACCAAGCAGGAGGCACACCTGATTCCACCTCTGTAACCAGTTGGTCTTATTTTCAGTTACTCAGGTGTGGCTTCTTTTTGGTTGGAACAAAAACCTGCACCCACAGCGGCCCTTTCTGGACAGGT
>JBBPCX010000011.1:11411758-11465363 GCA_037974365.1 Hydrocynus forskahlii | reverse complement strand
GGAACAAAAACCTGCACCCAAAGCGGCCCTTTCTGGACAGGTTTGGGCACCCCTGTATTAAGGCAATACAGCACCCAAGGTTGTGCTTTATCACAAATAACATCATGACAGTGAAGCTCTTTGATCACAGATTTGAAATCCTCATTGCAGGACTTTAATGCTGGCCTCTTTAGAATGCTAAATTTACCATAGAAAGGGTTTATTCCCACTCGGAGGGCACTGTTAAACTGGATTGAAATTCTCTGTAGTATTATTGATATTCACAGGCACTGCGGAGGGCGGATGCCCTGCCCAGGGTTAGTCCCTGCCTCACGCTGAATAGGCTCCGGGAACCCGCGACCCTCATAAGGATTAAGTGGTCACAAAAAATTAATGAATGAATATTGACAGGCATTCCTTTCTCCACTACCCCATTCTTAACCACCCCCCCCCCCCCCCCCCACACACACACACACACACACCCGCCAAAACCCATGAATTCACTCTTCACTCCTGTTGATCATGTCATGACTGTTCCACTCTGTTTTGCCAGGATCTTCCTCATCTATTTGTATGTCTCTTTCTCATCTTCCATGCTCGTTTCCCGTTTTCATTACATTACATTACATTTATTTGGCAGACACTTTTATCCAAAGTAACTTACAATACGAGGAAACACTCACGTTTCAGGACAGTGCGAGAACCAGAGGAGAATTCTAAGGGCTAAAATCTTTATGTATGAGTAATGCAAGAAGATCAGGAGAGGTGATGCTCTCTGAACAGATGAGTCTTCAGGAGGTTTTTGAAGCTAGAGAAGGATTCTGCTGCTCTTGTCGTTTTTGGTAGCTCATTTGGTAGCAGGGAATCACAAAAGAGAAGAGTCTGAACTGGGTTTACTCTGTGTGTAGGGATGGCAGAGCCAGACAATGTTCCTTGGAGGAGCGGAGGAGGTGAGTAGGAACATAAGGCTGAATGATAGAATTAAGGTAGCTGGGTGCTGACCCAGATGTCACTCTGTAGGCAGGAGTTAGTGACTTGAATTTAATTTGGGCAGCTATGATGTGGCCAGTTTAGGTCAATCAGCAGTGTGGTGACATGCAACCTTTTGGCATTCTTAAAACAGCATGAATTTCACTTCAAGACTGAAATCCAAGGATGTGTCCAGGATGGTTATAGTGTCAGGCTGCCTGTCTCCAGGCAGCGAAGGGTGGCGCAGATGCAGGATTCCATTTAAAACTTTAACTTTTATTTTCAAAACAAAAAGAAACGAGGGCGTAAACACAACAAAAACCAAAACACTGGTGACAGGACAGGAGTAAACTCGAACTAAAGCAGGAAGCCAGTGGACCGACACCAGGGTCCAACATGAACCGAAGTAAATACACATACACTTAACTCCCTAACCAATACAAACAAGACATTACTTAACATAAATCCCAAACAGCTGTAAATAAGGCTCTCCCAGACTAGAACCCGGTGTACTCAGGCAGGTGTCAAAATAAATTTCCTTCATTCATACAAACAAGGGCAGCCTCTAACAGCCGCAGACCAGGAATATTACATGTAGAACACTTGATAACACGGGAGTCCAAGGTGAACAAAGGATATAAGGTGATCTGTGGAGCAATTCCTTTACAGATATCAGGGTAAGATAATGTTAGCTTGTGTTATTGGAGCTTACATATGTGTAACATCTTTCACATTCAGTCATTCTACAGCGGGAAAATAATACATGATGAAGATGTTGTAGATACTATTTCTGATAACACAGTGAAAAATATCTGTTTCATGCAAGCAGCTTTTGAGGGGGGACATAATGTCTGTAAAAGGTCATTATTTTTGAATATTTGAATAGTTGCAAGAGCATAAAAATCAAATAGTTTATTTTCTAATTTAGCATTTTATATATATATAATACAAATTATATACACATAGTTTTATCAGTCAATTTTCAACTAATAGGCAAATACTCAAATCCTTGGGAATTTCAAATAGTATTTTTGCTTGAAATGTTTATCCCTAGTCTGTGAACAGACTACTTGCAAAATCAGAAGCACAAAACCCATTGTCAATTGCAGTGGTCAGTATCAAGAAATAATGGGCCTTCGAATGTTGGGATGACCGTTTGGTTTGACAAAACTTTCTGCAGAATCCTGTGGAATGTAAAATAATTTATGATAATGAGCTCCCCCTCCTTTTCTGTTACTTGACTATATCAGGTTACTTGTAATATGATACGCATTAAATCATGAAGTTACTGACTTGCATTAGCAATTTCCTCTGGGATCAGTAATGCTTTCTCATTCAGATTCTGATTCATGCTACAAGCTAAATAAATATATATATATATATATATTTGGGTTAAGACTTGTATTTCCACATTTAGTTTTCAGGTGCCAAGGTGTTATTATTACAGATCCATGTATCTGAAAATGTCTGTCATGACTGTTTGATTAAATTAAAAAAATCTATAAAAAAAATCCCTGTTAATTATTTTATAAAATGAAAACTCTGCTACTGTACATCCTCTAGCAGCTACAAAAGGTTATCTTGAAAAGTTATTTTTTCAGTTTATTCTTCTCCAATAAAGTCTTTGAAAAGCTCTACACAGTTTGTTATTGTGAAAGATAAGTCAACATAATCAGTAGATTACTTGGTGACTAAAATTAATTGTGACACTGTTAATCACAAAATATTCATCATGAAACTTCAAATAATGTAAATCATTTATGTCTATCAGGTAATGTGATTTATATAATGAAAGACCCATTAATGTATCAACAATCACTTTATAAAGACAATAGTGGAGTTGTCACGTGTCAATGGAAAGAAAGAAAATAAGTGAAAAAGTAAAGTGGCCCCTTATGTGTACACACAGTGTGAACAATGTCAAATTGTTTCTATGTGTTTAACCAGTTTACCAAGTGAAGCAGGGGGGTGCCACCAACGAAGGGAGTCTGGGGAGAAATGTGATGGGATGGTACCTTGCTCAAGGGTACCTCAGTGATGGCACTAGTGGTGCTGGGATTCAAACCCATGACCTTCTGATCTCAGGGCGAACTCCCTAACCACTAGGCCAACAGTTGCCCTTTATTTGTTTTTTAAGTGAGTGGACACACACATGCAAATGCATGTATGGACACACTACTGTAAGAGAAGCAATGGCAATGGCAACTTGAGCCCAAAATGGGGTGAGATGTGGAGAAGTGTGGAGTGATGCGCTATATGGACGAAAGTATTGGTAAGCATAACCATTGCACCAACAGGGAATTTAATGATGTAACATTCAAATACATGGGAATTTCTGTGGGAATTTGTGGCCATTTATTCTGTAGAGAATTTTGAGGTCAGGCACTGATATTGGACAAGAAGGCCTGGCTTCCAATCTCGGTTTTAGTTCATCCCAAAGGTGTTGGATGGGGTTGAGGTCAGGGCTCTGTACAGGTCAGTCAGACGAGGCACAGTCATGCTGGAATAGAAAAGGTTCTTCCCCAAAGTTAGAGGCATGGCATTGTCTTGGTGTGCTGAAGCATTAAGATTGCCCGTCTCTGGAAGTAAGGAGCCTAGCCCAAACTCTGAAAAACAGGTGTATGCCAATAATTTTGTGTATATAGTGTGTCTTCTTTACCTTAACCCAATAGTAACAAATCAGAAGTTTATTAGAGCACAGCGAACCTGTGTATGACATCCTGGCAGGTACGAAGTATGTAAACATTGGGTACCTCACAAACTGCACTGGTCTTCAGCACTCTGCTTGCTAAACATATGGAAAAACAATACCACCCTCTGCAGAAAGATTACACATCATTTGAGTGGAATGAAAGGGCTAAATTTAATGGTTGCTGCGATTATTACATCTCACTTGGCCTACCCACAATGCCTTGCAAGAGGGGGTGTGAGGAATAAGGTGTCTGCAGAAAGTAGACTTGCAGGGAATCACAGTCTGATTATAATTGATTTTTACCCCTTGGAAAGTTCAATTATCAGAGTATACGATCGATTCAGGGATAATTGTACTCCTTTATTGTGCTGGCCTATCGTGGACCAGTCCTTCTAACGTGTCCGCTCCTGATTTGTCCGTCTGATAATTGGTGGACTAATTGGATTTAATTTCAAATTATCGCAACTTTGGAAAGCACAGGAAATGGTCCATGCCAAATCAGCTGATCTTGAGTTCTTCGGCTAGTCTTAATGATGCTATGAAAATTTGTGATGAATATCCAGTGATGCAAATAGGCCTAAATGTGTCTAAAGCATGATAGAAGTAAACCAGGTTACAGGTAAAAATATTGGGCTTATTTTAGAATGTTAGTTAAACACACTTGAGGCTAGACATTTATTTTTTTATTTTTAGGTAATTTGCATGTATAACATGTCTGTTCTTGAACTGTAATAAAACAGCCAACAAAAAATACATGTTTTATTGGGTGTAGCCAGTTTAAGTCAATGCATCTGTCTGCATTTTCCAAAAGTCAACTACTTTAGGATTAGTTTTGCCAACACTGATTCCAACTTTAGCACTTTAACACAAATGGTACAAATCAACATTTCTCTACATTCAGAACCAAAGTATAATTAATCTATATTCAACATTGTACTTGTTAATTGTTATATTAATGAGATGATGAAGGTAATACCATATTCTGAGAGATCATCCATAGGCTAGCTCTGTGTTGTTTATACATGCAAATAATGTATGTTTGCATCTCATTTGCACACTTGATGTGCATATTTGCATATTTACAAATCATCCGATAAGAAAAAAGTATTAGCAAACAGCTGGCAAAGATTCATTTTTATATACCATTTTTTAACAGCCTTGTTCGCCACCATTGCTTAACCTTCAAAATGTCAAAAAAAGTGATGCCTTAGAAGGGCTGCTTTTGATTCATTGAATCCTTCAGTCAATCATTTCTGTAAATACAAACATTTTTAAAGGCCTTTTCCCAGAATCATATCTCCAAACCAAATATAATTTTATCATTTGTACCTTTAAACAAGAATAAATGAAAATGTTGATGCTCTGTCCTACCCATAATCACATGGCTTAAAGGGAAGAGAAGAAAAAAGGCAAGTCTGTATTATGGATCTCATTTCCTCGGGGGAAATATTCAAGACTTGACATTATTTTCTGTCTTATTTTTCACAGGGGGTTAAATCAGGGCCTTGCACCCAGACTTTTGTACAGGAGATGAATCTTGGAAGCTATTTTCTGCCACATCACTCTCAAAACAAAAACCTTGTTGACGAGAAAAGATTTTCATCAGTTGGAGATGTTTTGGTTGAGTTTAACACAGTGCTTGCCCTGTTAAATAAAACATGGGGCCGTTAACACAGGCAACGCACAGCAAGATGCGTCCAACTGCATAAGCTTCTTCCAAGGTTGGATGAGCTTCAGTGTACATGCTATCTCCAAGGGGGCTGTTTTTACACCTCTCCTGGCAGTCTAACTCCTCCATGGTAGGGGGGAGCAGAAGCTATTCTCCAAAGTAAGAAAATGGGCATGCTAAATGAATATCATCAAACAACATTTGCTTCTAATTCATTTGATTCCATTGTTTGACTACAGAAATGCTTAAATCATATCTAATTAATTTAAGATGAAATACTCTTTCGTATGAAAGGTATCTATATTAAATATAAAATTGAACAGCTCTTTATTTTAGAGTAGTTTCTCAAATGTGCCATATGTATGCATTCACTAATTTTTCCTCTTTACCTGCAATCGGGTTTTGATCAGCAGTGCCACTACAATGCAACCAGTCTTTTTTTTTTTTTTTTTTTTTGGATGATTACCAGAGTTCAGTTCATCAAAGTTGGATCACTGGAACAGTGGCATTCAGTCTAAATACTTTTACAGTACAATTAATACATAAATTAAAATGTAAAAAATTATATGTACATATTTGTGAACCTAACTTTTGGAATTCTTTAGTTTAAATTTAACACTGGACACAGTGGACTAGTTTCGTGTTCTACGTGATTCAGAGGAACACACTAGATATTTTACTAGATACTGTTTAATTATGACAGGGCAGTAAATGCCAACACAAAACTTACCATGTGAAATGTCATTACTTATGTCAACATTACTTATATACTAATGATTTCTATTATGCGCAATAAAATACTCCTAACCAGCATTTGTGTTATTCAATTCAATTCAATTTTATTCAATTTTATTTATATAGTGCTTTTTACAACCAGGTTGTCACAAAGCAGCTTTACAAAGTCCAGGTCCGAGCCCCTAGTGAGTAAGCCAAAGGCGACAGAGGCGAGGAAAAACTCCCTCGGCTGGAGGAAGAAACCTCGGGAGGAACCAAGACTCAAAAGGGGAACCCGTGCTCCTCAGGTCGATCCAGAGAGAAAGGAACGACAATCATTATGGGGATGAATAACAAGGCAGGGCCTTAATTAACAACATTATAGACATAACTAACTCAACTGTAAGTTACTTATCTATACTGTTTGTACCCAGTATTTGTGTTTGGTATAGTGTTTTTTTTAATATTGAGTTTTTCTCTGTAGAGATTTTTATTGGATTTATTAAACTTTGTATTTTACACTGTTCCTTTCTCTGTGTTGCTATGTATCTGTGCAGTTGTAACATAAGCAATGTACTAAACTAAATTTTAAATTACGTTGTTTATTGCAGTGTTGCTGAAGGAATAGCACCGGATTCATAAATTGTCCAGCTAGAACTTTAGAATGGCTAGAGATTGCATTTCTAGCAGAAACATAAGTGCACAGCTCTGCATGCCACAATAGCTTTACTTCCTTGCTGTGCTATCTTCCTGCCAATGGTTAGAGAGTGCTCTCCTACAGAACAGTGAACAATAGAAATATGCATTATTGATAGAAACTCCGGCACATGCCTTAAGAATAGTGGAGGCAATAGTAGAGGCAAAGAATGGCTGGCTGTTGTATAGGCTCATGTGATTTCTCAGCTGCTAAATAAATAAATGAATGAATAAATAAATAAAACTAGCAAACAAGGGCAGGGGAAAAAGGGGGTCAGAATATCATTTTTCTGTGGTTAGCTAGATGACTGTGGATTCGTGGAGGGGAATTTGTTGAAAGAGTGGGGCAGTTCAAAATGTGCCGTTGTATAGTCTCTCTATTGATCTCCAGTGTGATTCTCGGAGACCCATTTAAACCAAAAATAAAGTGCTTCCCTGCATCTGAGATGCCACCAGAGAACCCAGTCATGCAACATTTTCTACAGCTAGGGTTTCTAAAAACCATGCATTTTGACATTTCATGTGATATTGCTCTGTAGCTTCTACGCACACAGAGCCACATAGAAGGCAAGGCAAGGCAAAGTTATTTGTACAGCACATCATCATACACACAGGTCATTCAATGAAATAAGCATTAAAGGGAATACAAGCAATAAAAGTAACCATAAAATGAATACAGAATAAAAGTGGGTTCAAATAACTGAAGATAAATAAAGCAATATAAAAGAATACAGGTAAAAGTGCATGGTTTGTATGCAAATCTTGATAGCAGCAGAAAACACAGTGGTTTTTAAAACACTTCTTTTTAAATCTGGCAACAGCTGGGGCTGATCTGGTCTCCATGGGGAGCTGGTTCCAGCAGCGGGCAGCAGAATGACTAAACCCTGTTTGGATTCTGACCTGGGTATCACTAGCTAACCAGCTCCAATCAAACTAAGAGACCTACCAAGCTGATATTCTACAAACATCTCTGAGATATATTTAGGAGCCAAATCACCAAATGATTTATAAACAATTAGCAAAACTCAATTATGTATCTGATTGGAAGTGTAAAGACCTGAAGATCAGTAATGGGCTTTCTTTTAGTAACAAACATATTCTATTCATTATCTTTTCCAAATGAGCTCCATCACTTGCTTTTCTCAACACTGAATGCCTTTGCTTAGTGCTAGGTAGATTATGTCCTTTGTACGTCAAACCTAACTTTATATTTGTACACCTTATGATGGTAATTAATACATTCACTTGAGATCCCTTATTTACAGACAGAGATGGAATTCCGAGTTCTGAGAAAATAGAAAACTATATAAATGAATTAACAAACCATCCTTTCAGAAGTCAAATAAACGAGAATGAAACTGTAAGTCTGGAAAGAAGTCTTAAGTGGTTAGCGCTGGGGCTGTGATATATGAAAGCGCCACAAGTACTGGTCTTCGAAATGATTCTAGCTGGTGTAAATCTGTCTGTGCTCAAGCCCCACTGTGGCGGTGAAGAGGAGCCCTCCGTTCACTCTCTGACACTCCTGTATATCAGGAAGGGAACTAAATTTTTATTTATTGTTTTAGGGTTGAGAAATTGGAAGAATGAAGACACAGGGCTTGACTTTCTCATGATATAACGCCAATGTTCACTGATGTTTTTGTTTGGAAGAGGTCCTTCACGCTGACTTCATTTAGTATGAAGTCAGCATGAAGGACCTCTTCCAAAGGTCCTTCATGGCTCTTCAAAGTTGATTCTTGTGGGGTTTTTGTGTGCAGGTAGTGGTGATTAAAACAGACATGACAAAATGAGTAAATTTTTGTTTGAAATAGACTTGCATGTGTTTTTTATTAAACCGCTGGCATCAATCAAGTAACTGTTTCAATATTTTCAGTGCAAAGTCAGATAGGCGCACACTGTGGCATAGATATAGTGATCAGTGTCAGTCAGCTACCACTGTTTCTTCAAAAACGCTTAGCATATAATTATTATGTGCTAATTATACCACTATCATGCAATATATAACTAGCTTCATCACAAAAACTGTATGTGCGAGGGAAAAACTAAACACAGATTTGATATCAGCATGAAAAACACTAGAAAATCCACATAAACTTATCTCTGATGATTTTGACCTGTTGAGCTGTGTAATTTTTATAGACCATGGATGCAGATATCCTTGGGCAGCTCTGTCACAACCACAGTGCTTTAGAAGGCTGCCAAAATACAATAGAAACCATGCAAAAAGACACTATTTATTTATTTTATTTCTTGTAATCTATTTTAGATATGCATGGGCATGCATAGCTCCATGTCCTCCTCGTGTGTAAAATCACCTTGCACAGTTTCAGCAATTCCCTGGCCCAGCACTCTTGATCCAGCTCCCAAGGTAATTATCAAGCTCTTCATGAGCTGGATCAGGGCAGAGTGTGTCTGTAGATTTTGCAATGCAGTTGGCCCCTAGACCTAGGATGAAAAAACACTGCTGGTTGTTTTTAATACCATTAAAACAATAGAAGAAGTCCCACAGGGTGACTGTACAGATCCCTATGGGCAAATCCGTAGAGGCAAGCAAGGCAATTGCTTAAAAGTAGGGTGGCAATTGGGACAAACTCCCAACCCAACCCCACCTCCCCACCATGGCTGACCAAAATTTCGGATTATTCCCACCTCCCCTGACAAAAAATTGTGTTCCGCTCCCTACTCTGACCACAAAATGTTTCATTGCCTCTGTATGGAGTATCTCAAAGATTAAGGAGCTGTAGAAAAGCCTCCACAGAAAAGAAGGATGGTACAAGGCCAAGAGGTCTTATTCCTTACCTAATAGCAAAACATTCCACATTTTTTATATCATTATGCTGTCATTGTTAACTGCCATTTCCACGTACAGTATCATTGATGCAGGCCAGCATGGTTTAAAATGTTTACAGTGATGCATTTCTTGTGTTTCAGCGCCCTATATTGTTCTAGAAATTGAATCAGGAGATTCAGCTCGTTAGTGTTACAAACAGGAAACATTCCAGATCATACAATTCCCCTTTTTTCATTGTACAGGTGTTAAAATCAGGCTGTGCCATGTCCCTCTAATTGATGTTCACAAGTAATGTCTTTACCAACCTGAACAAGAAGTCTCTAGGTCCCAGAAGCAATGCATCTTAACTACCCAGCAAGAGCGGGAGCTTTTGGCTTAATACACCTATAAATAACACAGGTGGAAATGATTTAGTAAAGAGGAGGAATCCAAAGGCACTTTTATTTTCTTTTGTGAATTGCATACTGAACCTCAAGAATAGTATTACAGGGAGGAAAAAGAAACTTGAAAGGTATATTGAAAGTGAGGCTGGGAAAGGCTTCTTCTTTTCAGTGGGGCATTAACTGTACGCTAATACACCTTCCAAGAGGCGCAATTCACACGGGGGGATGACTATTTCAGAAAGAAAGGGCAGTATCAGCAAATAGCAGAGAGGCAGAGATCAGACCGTGCCGTGCTGGCCGGCTTCACTTTACATACAAATTGCTGTCAAAATAAAATTGCCTGTTTTGAATGAGGAATTATGGGAAGAACCAAAATAAATGGCTATGGTCATCCAGTGGGGCAAAGAAGAAGACAGAAGCATGAAATAAAATGTGCCTGCATCTCACGGGATTGCATTGTTTCTTACTAAATAAAATCCCGAGTGCGGCAAGATATTTATTCAGTAGAAGCTGAAGATTTGCTTTTTTATGATTTTTGAACATTGTGTGGTAATAAAGAGGAAAAAAACAGCCTTACATCATCTTCAAAGCATTTTAGTTTTTCTTTGAAAAAAAAAAATCTGAAATGATCCTGGCACTCAAGACAGTCCTCTTCCCGCAGAGTAGATGACTTCTTTTTCCCTCAGCCTGACATGGTCAAGAGGTGTGAAAAATGTTATTTCTTAAGCTTCAGCAGCTCAGCTGATTCCAGCACGTTTCTGAGAAATAGCACTTAACACTTGTTCCTTTCATTGGAGGTTAATGAAATTTCCTAGAACTGAATATGAATAAAAGCTACCAAAAAGGTCATTTGGAGCAATACCATAGAAGGCCTTTGGTTCTGTAAAGAACCTTTCAATGGATGGCTCTGTAAGGGAAATGTCTGAATGTGAAGAGCCGTTGTGAAGTTCAACAAATCAGAATAAAGGCCTTTACACCCGTGATTTATTTGCACAGTTAATTCAGATGTCAGTAAATTAATACGAATGCAGGTAGACTATATGGACGAAAGTATTGAGACATACCTGGGACTTCCAGAGAAGGGCGATCTTAATGCTTCAGCTTACCAAGACATTTTGGACAACGCTATGCTGCCAAATTTGTGGACACAGTTTGGGGAAGAACCTTTTCTGTTCCAGCATGACTGTGTTCCAGTGCACAAAGCAAACTCCATAAAGACATGGCTGAATGAGTTCGGTGTGGAAGAACTTGACTGGCCCACACAGAGCCCTGACCTCAACCACATTGGAATGGAGTGCAAGAATGAATGGCTGTAAATTCCCACAGAAACTCCAAAATCTTGTGGAAAACCTTCCAAGAAGATTGGAAGCTGTTACAGCTGCAAAGAGAGGACCAACTCCATATTAAAATCAATGTATTTGAATGCCACGTCAGGCATCCCAATAATTTCGTCCATATAGTGTATAACTGATGATGGCTTATGCAACAAATGCAGTTTTCTGGATGGTAAGAAACAGCCTCCATTCGTTCATTGAAAACATTGCAATCGGACTGAATTTGCTGCATTGTTCTCTTTGCCGTTGGCATGGCAGAAACCAAGATGATAAATCAGCTGTTTCCCAGTGACTGGCACTGATCAAAAGATTTTTTCGGTGAAGATTTTTGTCCATACTTGGCTTCTACTTATTCTGTTTGTTTCACCTTTTTATAATTCTTCCCCTTATTATTATTTTCATTATTATTATTATTATTATTAATGCAATAAATAATCCAAATACTTTTAGACAATTATTCACTATCACCTCTGATGACGATTACATGATTTGTTTAACATATTATATGAAAAAAACAACTGCCCCCCCCCCTAAATAAACAAAACATGGGGACCGCCCAGTCCAGTGTTACCTGAAGTTGCTGAGGTCTTTATTCTCTGACACAGCCAAAGGCCATCTTCCTAGACTACAGCCTCTGAGCTGTCTACTTCCATGATGGAATACATAAAAAGACACATCCTATGATAAGTGAAGCCTTCTACATCAAAACAAATATTGATTAAAATTAATTGCTAAAAGCATCCATTTACCAACATGCAGGTGAAAGGGATGAATAAAGCGAAATAAAGAAGAACATTTATCAAGGGCATTAGGAGGCAAGCGCCTGATTTTAAGCCGCAGCCTGGGCTTTACATTTTGATAAATTGGCACATGGGCTCATTTGGCCCGAGCATGAGAGAGCGACGCAAGCATATTTTAAACCATTAAGGGCTAAAGTTAGCCTCCGCCTATTGGCCATCAATCATAGGCCTTCAAGCCCCATGGCTGATGCTAACGCTCTGCCACATAAAGGCGGTGTACAGGAGCCTAGAACAAATGTTTCATTTTCAGTTTGATGATCAGCTCTGCTGCTTCAGAAGCTTGGGCAGTAGATAGAGCCAGAATGAGAACATTCATTTTGTCATTCACTGATGAACAATGAGGAGGATTTCCAAACCCACATTTCTGAGAATGTATGAAGAGGAAGAATATACTAATTACTGAGTGGGGTCCAAGATTTGTTCATGCTACTAGAAGGCTGTAACCCCTGTTTTTAGCTATGCAACATACCTGCCAGTCTAGACAATAGTCGATCCCCTCATTGGATCCTGTCCACTGCTTCACTTGGTGAATGGGTTAAATGCACAGAAAGAATTTCACATTGTTCACACTTTGTGCTGTGGTGTGTTCACGTGTGACTATAGTAAGGAACTGAATTTTTGTCATATAGATGTTTACCACAATAAGACAAAAATAAAAACAAAAATCTCTAGAGAATTAACTGGTCTGTTCAGTCATACACTTGTATGTTGAATTGTCACATTGCTTGTTTTGCCCATTTCTGCCTTTTTTCCTCTGTGCCATGTGGCCTTTTGTTTTGTTTTTTAGCTCTACCTTAGCCCTGCCCCTTCATCAACGTATCACTTGTGTCTCATCCACGTCTCCACCCCTTCCCGGGTGTTTCCTATATATGCCTCTGTCTGTGTGCTTAGTATTGGTCGGTCCACCATGGCCCTGTCTTGTTTTCTGTCTGTGGTTCTCATTGTGTCTCCTGTGACCATTCCCTCTATAAGATTCCCTGTTATACATTTATTTGTGTATTTAGTGCTAGTCATTTTCCTTTGTGTCTTCGGTTTCCTTTATAAAGAAAATTATCTGTGAGTATGTCTGTTTCCAGTCCTACTTACAGACTGGCACTGAATGAGTTTGTTTTGGGTCGCTTCATTATTTTCCCCATCTCTCCGAGAACCTTTACACTTTTTCCTGCACATTTCAGTCATGACATAAATACAGTGTTTGTTCTATGGAACCAAGTTTTACAGATGTAATTTTTCCAAATGAATGAACATTCAAATTAGTTTGTCTACTTTGCTAAAAAAAAAAAAAAGAAAAAAAAAAGGTATCAGAATATTACATTTGTTTATCCTCTGCAGATTCTGACTTGTCACTGGGCAACTGATTTTAGACCTACTAGGCAATGAGTAGGTAGTATGAACTGTCCAACTAGTATTTCATTTAATAGCAGCTTATTATAGAATTCACATTTAATTGTTTCATGTCACTGTGTTGTGCTGTGAAGCAAGACTATGTGTTCCTAGCTTTCCCACTGGCTGTATACATTTATTAAGCAAGTGTAAATGATGTGTACAGGATGTGTAGTCAATGTCCAAAAGTATTTGGACACCCATCCTAAGTACTGAGGTCAGGTATTTCAGGAACATCCATTACTGTTAAAGACTATAATATCAAACACACAACATTGAAAGTAAAATAGGCCAAATTGCCATGCATGCAATGTTTGATGGATGCTAGTATCACTGCTAATATTGCTTTTAATAAGGATGATGAAGATGATGATGATGATGATGATGATGATGATTATTCCTACAGCTGCTACTACAACTACTAGTAGTATCACCACAAGTATTCCTACCATCCAGCTAATATTAATCACACTCATACTTGCCAAACAATCGGGTTCCCTACACTAGTACTCTTGAAGATGTGTAAGTAAATATTAAACTACACATTAAGATCACTACCGTGTTTACAACACTAATAAAATGTATAGCTTATGAAAAAATCATGAATATATTGTAAATATTCCATTTATAGTGTGCCTTTACCAAGCCATGAGTTTAACCAGTGTACAACGGAAAACTTTAGCTGCCTAAACATTAAATGCATTCTTTATTCTGTATCATATTGCTTGCAATAGAAGAACAAAGAGGAGCTTTATATTAGGATATAACCTAATCACATTTCTGTCTCATGTCCGAGAGACTCCAGAGAATCAGCCTTAATTATTTTCATTATTTCTGTAGCCAATCATGGAGGTGCATGAGATGGTCCTGAAGGTCCCATCTTTTCCCCTACACATGTTTGGAGATTTAATTCAGTCCAGTTAAAGGAGTCTTTCTTTAGAAGTGGTCTATGGGGTCCCCTTTCAAAGTGCGTTCCTGCCTCAGGGCCACGTTTAGATAATAAAAATGACAGCAATTTGAGCAAACGTACAGTGGAGGCAAACACTTCGTTCAATTGCCTGAGGCTCTTCCTGAAAAGTAATATCTTGATCTTAGGAGGGCCTATGAGAAGAGGCAGCTCGCGTGTGTTAAGAGGCAAAGGGCTAAGAGTGTGAGACAGGGAGACAGAAAGAGTCATCTTCATGCAGTCACCCCTACACATTACTGACCTTGGTTATGCCACTACGCTTCTTATTTTTTATATACAGACAACTATGAGGCCAAAGCTACATTAAAATTTAACGCCAAATAAAAAGAAACGAAATAAGCTACAGCTTAAAAGGCTTATGACCTTTGTGTGGGTTTTTGTACCAAAACCTAATTCATTTTATATTACATACCATTTTCCAATCTCTTTATGGTCTTTGGTACTGTTCCTTTAATCTGGTAAATGTAAACAACCCATTCCAAAAGAAACTGGCCGCCTTGTAGTGTCTCATTCAAAATGCAGTCCAGGTTGAAACATCTCTTTTAACTTGAACTACAATCTGCAATGCTGAACTGCTGTAGGCTTGTAGGTATGTATAAATGTGTTGTTTTTTGAGACATCACAAAAGCAGTGAATTCAAGAGGTTTCATTTTTGTATATTGCATGAACAATATGCACTGAAACTTCAACGGTGTTTATGTAATATACTGAAATCCTGCATTTCACAAAAGCGTGTAAAGTTTAAAAATGTGGTTTTCCATAATAGAACCTTTTTAAGATCCACTGTATCACTCATTCTTGTTTTTGCCAACACTGAAAGTATCTCTGTTTAAAACAGTACATGTAACATTTGTGAAATTTGTGAAAAGAGCTCAAATATAGCTGTGTGTAGAATGTACATGATAAAGCGATTTTGTGCAAATGGTATTGTTTCCAATAAGCAGTTTGACTTAGTGCCCGTCCACTGGTTTTTATCACCAGTATGCACCTGCTCCTGGCTCTTAAAACGATGTGTGGCAGAAAAATCTCTTCAGAGTATAGAATTTAAGCTTGACCACTAATAAGGCAGCCTAAAAAATCATGAGGATGGAATTAGCATAAACTATTTGACATTTTAACCTCCAAGTGCTATTTACTTCAGCTGAATGAAATTGCTTTTGTGAGCAGAAAATTGCAGTCGTTTGAAGTCAAATGTCAAAAGAGGTTGGCATTTAGTGCTGCTGTCTTGGGGACGAAACAGAAAAGTGTCACATTCATAATGAATGGAAAAAAAGGAAGAGGAAGTAATAATTTGGCAAATCCTGGATTTATTTCAAATGATTAAAATGTACAATTTTAGCTCAAGCCCCCCCTAATACTTTCCAATTCCCAGTGACCATAAAATGATCTATCATGTATTATAATACCATATTTTCTTAAAATAATAACGAATAACTCTCTCTAAAGGACTTTACAACTATTTAACTGCACAACTATACAGTGATAGAAAAACCAAGATGATGGCACACTAAGTTCTTCAGATAGATGCAGCCTGGTCGGGTAAGACTTAAGGAGGGTACATAAACGTATGTTATGTATGAACACGGTAGTGGTCTTCAGTTACTGCCTACCACTGCTGGAGTTTGTGACTGTTATATGTAGACCTTTTAGTTGATTTGACTTGATTTAAAGACACAGTCATTGCAAGACATTCAAAGAGTGAGATAATTGAGAATAACAGACACATCACAAAGTAAACTGATGCCACGTAAGGCCTTATTTTCGTTAGTGTAAGACTTTAATAGTCATTGATTGGAGCTGTCATGAGACTCAGGTGCCTTTTGCCATCGAAACCCCCTGCTTTGATATTGAGAGTGGATATAACTGATGCATGTTCAACCTGAGGGCAGATATGGAATTTTGCTGAAATGAAATTTGGTGATGCTGTAAGTACTCCTCCATGCCCTACAAACTTAATAGAGATGTACTGAGGAAAAGGTCAAATAGTATGGAGACTGGAACAGTCAGGGTTTACACAGACCTTTTTCAAAATAGGACAGAAGTAAAAAGGCAGTGTCCACATATCCACTTACAGAACATTAATGGCTAGGATATGGAAGCCCTGAAGGTTGAGTTGAAAAAAAAAAAAATGTGTTCCACACTTAAAAGTTTCACATTTTACTGCTTGTATTGTGCACCAAAACATGTGTAAAATCAATGTTTGCAAAATTACTCCCTTTTTTCACCCTAATTCTCTTCTAATTTTTCCTACTGTTGAGGTGATCTAGAAGGATAATGTATGTATATAACATTGGCTAAAACTTAGCATGCTACGCCAGCTATGGCCGGCAGGGTGGTTTATTTATTTATTTATTATGTGGCACTGATGGCTATTTTTCCATCCATTGTGATCAAATAAACTTATAAATTAGTGACATCAAAGCAAAAGTACTTAAATTAATGCCGTCTCCAAGTAGGATTTGGTGAGACACAAGAGCAAGTGAGCATTTTATTTACATATGTGAACAGAAATTAAACACACAGGATGAAGCAAAAGGTTAATGGACAGGAAACCATACAGGGTACAAACACTGAATTAAAGACAGAGATGTCAAGGAAAATGTCATGGTTGACTGTAATTAGGGAAATTATATATATATATATATATATATATATATATATATACACAAGACAGGGAAGAAAGAACACCTGGGGACAAGGAGGAGCTAACAACCAAACATGTGGACTGGGAAACAAATACAGACCGGAGAAAGCACAGAACAGGATTTGACAAAACGGCACATCTCTCAGGTGATTACTATCCAAACCCATGGGAGATGGTCTAGAGGAAGGGGCAGGACAAGGTGAAACAGAACCAAAAAAGAACAAAAATGCAAACATTGGATAATCAGAGAACCATAATGCAGACAAAAATATAGGCACAGGATCATTAGAAAGCAGAGTCACAAAGACAGAACAGTATTATACAGACCAGAAATGTCAATTCCTTACAGTTCAGCCATTTAGTTTTGGCTTACACAAACTGGGGGCTGCATGGCAACAATTCCAGGACTCCACTAAGTTTAAATAAGGTCCAAGAGTTAGAGGGTGGCTGTACCTGGGTCCCACATGAAGGAACCCATATCTAGAGTCAAACACTGGACTGTCCAAGATGCGACCAGAAGGAAACCTGGGAACATGACATGACAATGAAACATCAGATTGTAGGACATGAGGATCGGGAACAGAGAGAGAACAGATTGGTTTAAGGGTTAGTGAGACCTAGTCACATGTCCTGGGCTCTAGCTGTGGAGGCTGCCACATCCTGGGCAGCTCTCCCGATGTGACCACTGAGGTCAGAAGCAGGTGCCAACAGGATTCCTGAGAATGGGGAGACTAGCAACTTTGGGGCTGCATGGCTATTGAACAAAGAACCAGGAGACAGGAGAGCCAGTGACTAAGAACCAGGAGACAGGGGAGCTGGATATTTGGAAACAGGAGGACAAGGTGACTTAGGGCTATCTGGAGTAGCAGAAGGTGCTGGTGGCAACAGAACAGCAGGAGGCACCAGCAGTGGTGAGAAGTTCTCCGGAGCCACAGGGGTGGTGCTAGTGGTAACAAGGAACCCTCTGGAACAGCAAGGGGGACCAGTGGTGACAAGGACCTCCCCAGAACAGCTGGGGGTGTCAGCCCTGACAAACAGCTTCTTAGAGTAGCAGACAGCAGCAGGAAGCCATACGGGTGCCAGCAGTGATGACCAGGCTACAGGCTGTAGCAGCAAAGCACTATGTGGGGCAGCAGGTGGTGAAGCTTTTTCCAGAGCAGAGGGGATGTCCCGGTGAAGAGATACTCTCCAAAGTAGAAGGCAGTACTGGCGAAGACACTATTTCTAAAGTAGGAGGTGCCACTGGTGACAAGACGCTCTTTAGCAGCAGGCGGCATTGGCGAGGAAAGTGCTCTCTGGGTTGCTGGTCTCAGAAGGAAGAGCTGCATCTCTGGGGCTCCTTCTCCTTTGTTGCTTCAACCTCTTTGAAGAATGGCTCAGCCTGGCTGAGTCCCTCTGGGCCATTTATGCCACCAGGGTTACATGTTCTCTTAATGAATGCAAGATGCCTGGAAACCACAACCCACTGTGTGCCCTGACACGCCAGGGTGTGCTCTCAGTCATTTGGGGACGTCATCCAGGACACCAGTAGAGAAACAAACCAGGGATAGGGAGCCCGGAGGCTGGTTCATTGGTATAGTGATGCCCCAGAATAGTTAAAGGCAGATCTGCCAAACCTCACAGAAGCCCAATCTGTGGGGTTGCTCTTGGCCTCCTTGCACCATGCATGCCCATCAGTCACCTCCTGGCCCTCTCCCAAGCCCCCACACTGTGTATCAGGTCAAGGTATGCTCCATTCCTCCAGCTAGCCAATGTGTCCATCTCGGTTTTCGTCACAGAGTCACTTGCAGCCGCTTTGGGGAATTGCCTCTTGCCCCTTCCTGGCCCAGTCACCAACCTCCTCCAGGCAAAGATAGCAAATACAATTATTACTTGCTTTGTCTATTATTAGGTCAGTCAATCTGTGATGTGGCGTCTCTTAGGAGGACTTGCGGAGACATAAGACATAAGAAATTTACATATGTGAACAGAACACAAACACACAGGATAAATGAGCTAAGGACTACGAACAGAAAAAGTCATACAGGGTATCAGGACTGAAGTAGATGCATTTGCACGAAAAAATGCGAAATGTAATTGTGTGGTTGTTACAAAACCAAACATTGGTTTTATGGCCGAAAAAATTAGCTTGCACCATGGACTAAACCCAATTCTGATTCACAAGTCAGCGTTTACTGCTGCACCATAGGGGTGGGGGCATGAACTCGCCAATTTTTACCAAGCCATTTATGGATAAAGATGGCCAACTCTTACCAAGCCATTTATGGGTAAGTTCACATAGCTGCATTTATGGGATAATTATTTTTAAACCACAACAAACAATGACACACATCTTTTTTTTTAGAACTGGTCTGAGCTTTAGTCTTCTTTCCAGCCTCCTTATCTGTGATAAGGACTCTCTCCCCAACACACATTCATAAGGGGACTTGACCGTCTATTCTTTCCCCTTGTATATTACAAAGGCGACTTGACCACACAAAAAAGACTTTTTAAAATGATCAGTACTCAGCCCCTAACCAACTGATCAAAAACTTAGAAACTGCAAAACTGTAGTTGAGACTGTATCAGCAATCACACTAATTAAAGACAGAGATGACAAGAGAAATGCTACAGTTGACTAACACCAGGGAAAAAAAGTTACAGGGGTATAAATACACAAGACATGGAAGAAGGAACACCTCTGAAGGAGAGCAACAAGACGAGAGAGATTTCCCCCCAAAAGTGTGATTTTGTATCTTTAAGGTATTTTTATGTTTATTTTTTGCCATATTGCCCACCTCTAAGGGGTGGAGCAGGAGACTTTCTGGACTGGGATCGGGAACCTGTGCCCTAGCTCTTTATCAGTAACCAGTTTCCATCAATCAAAGTAACAGTAGATGTGTCCCAACTAACTTTGGAAAGGGTGGTAAGCATAAAGTGTCCATTTGTCACAAGTGAAAATACCGCAGCACAATAGCATAGCACAGCACAGTTAATACTGCTGTCCCTGAACAAGGAGCTCTAACTCAGTGTAAGCCACTTTGTAGGCAAGAGAATGGATTGCGGCTACTCTCCTTGCAAGTTTCTCCAATTCACTTGATTGCACTTGGAAGTTCAAGTGAAATCTAGTTTTCCATGCATGCTCTTAAAACGAAAGGTTCTTTCAGGCGACTACACAGAAGTTCTTCAAAAGAACCATTTTAGTCAATGAGATATGTGAGTGTAAAGAACTTTTTTAAAGTTTAAAGAACCTCAAAATGTAAAACTCTCATATTCAAGTCAAGAAACACCTAAGAGCCTCTATTATTAAGGATGGCTATTATATTGTGCAGAATTCTTTCTTTTTTTGCTCGGATTAGGAATTCCATTCAGAATGCCAATGGCCAGGGTGTCTGTAACTGTATCAGACAAGGTTGTGAACCCCTCCTCAAGCCTCAGCTTCATCAATGTGTCAAGCACCTCATCTACCACTGTGTACTGAAACCAGTCACTAGGTTTATATCATTCTGTTGTGCGGCCTGCAGGTTTCCTGCAAACTGGGGTTATGACTTTCAGACAGAAGTGAAATTCGAAGTTAATGGTGTTGGGGAACATCTTAAAGCTGCTGTGGGTGTGAGTGGGATGGGTTGCAATTTGTGTGTTACCATTGTCCTTACTGGGAAGAAAACCATTTTTTAGATTATATCATTATATATTCAAAATTGCAACAGTCACTGCAGTTGCCATGTAAACCTTCTACAGTTAATACCTTCTTGAACTGCTAAATCTGAAACGTGATTCAGGCAGCAGCACATTACACTGGAGATATTCCCGCAAAGGAGGATTTCGTACACTGTCACCTTCTTCCCTTCTATCTCTGAAAATCACACACTTACTCAGATTCGAGCTGTAAATCTAGCCAAGATGGGGCTATAACTCTGGAAGGTTCTCTTAGGACACGCTTGTAGATGGAAAATACGGCTGTGTGAATGGGAAGGTTGCCTGCTATAAATCAGCGGAGTCCGAAAGAAAGTGTTAACTCAAAGTTCTGGCTGCCGAGCTGTCACACAGCCATCATCGGTCACATGCGGGAAAGTGGATTCATTAGCAATAGCGGTGAGACCATCTACATGTATGACTTGAGTTTTATTTATTTATTTATTTTTATGTTTTACTATAGCTGGTGGGTTTAGCACTTGGTAGTGTAAGATCAAATGAGGCGTGACACTGAATACAGGCACTTGGTGTAATGGGCTTTGCAGTCTTTGTCTCCTTGGCACCGCTGCTGGACGCTGTTTCTTTTGTATCTTCACACACGGGGGCTGGAGAGAGTGTGTGTACCCTCATGTATAATGCATTGTGTGAGGGCTGCTGTTTATTGGGTTATGCATGGATCTCCCCGAACAGCTTCACTGGCTGCTAACCAGGCCCTGTGATTTGAAAAGAAAATGACTCGCTCTGCTTTCTGTTTAATTTCTTCTGAGACTTCGCATTAGTGAGTTCCTAAAAAAAAAAAAACCTCCATCTCCCAGAACAGAACAAAGTGAAAGTATGCTCGGCTCGCAGACTAGTGCGTGGCAGAAAATGCTTTGCTTTCTTTTCATTTTCCTAAAACACATATGCCACCGTCCGTTCGACAGATATTTGGAGCTGTAGGAAAATCTCTGAAGGCCATTTTCTTTGTATCAACAGGTTCTGAAGTTTGGCCAGCATTGTATGGTTAAAAACAAGAAAGCTTTAATTCCCCTGCACAGACCTTCTCATTTACTACGTACACAGTGAGAGGTCTTCTTTCAGGTTCCTTCAGAATTCAGCCACAAGAGTTAGTTCAGCTTTCCATGCTGTGATCTTGCGACTGCTTTTGAATCTGATTGAGCCTGTTTGTGTCTTCCCTAACCTCCATTAACACCTGGCACAGGAGACATGCTTTTGGACTGTCCAGCGCAGACCCAGACTGCGTTCAGCCAGAAAACAGCCCACACTAGCCCTGCTACATCAAACGCGGAACACTGTCTATTTCTCTCTCTCTCTCTCTCTCTCTCTCTCTCTCTCTCTCTCTCTGCGTGTGTGTGAGTGTGAGAGATAGCGAGAGAGAGAGAGAGAGAGAGAGAGAGAGAGAGAGAGAGAGAGAGAGTGAGGAAACAGAAATAGTGTTTGGATTGGAAGTGTGTCCAGCTCTGCCACAACGCATAGTCTCAGTTCCTGGCACAGGAGAACTTGACAAAACACAACAGACGGATGGTATAATTAGGTCTGAACTGGCGAGGAACCAAAGTCCAGCAGAGGAAACACAAATCGCGAGGACACAGATTGGTACAACAGAGCCATCTGAAAGTTCCCAACCAGAAGAGCAGGGGCAAGCTAGTCTCTGTTCGAGTCATCACTTCCATGGTAAACAAAAACAAGTTCTTTAAAAAATATGCCTCAGTGGGATAATCCAGTCAAGTGACAAAAGAAAGTTAGAAACAGTTGGAGGAAAGAAAATGAGTCATGCCTGTCTCTTTGGTTGATGATGGCTCCATCTCAGACAAACTCCTTGCCACTGAGAGTGTGACATGAATAATGCCGAAACATGAATCTCATGCCCGTTTGTCTGTCATTTATTTTTTAACATTTATGAAAAAAAATCATCAGCCTAGTTTTCCCATTTGAATCCGGATCCACATTTAACAGTTAATCAGAATGCAAAGCGTAGCAACCGGGTGAGCTAGAACCTCCCGCACTGCCAGCTAGCCTGCCTCAACCTGTCATAAACAGCTGCGCACAGTCTATTTCTCTCTCTCTCTCTCACTCACAAACACACACAGTACAGCTGGAGGAAGATGTCTCATTATTGCAAACCATGTTTCATTGCCTTGTAAAGGATGTTAGTATAGGGCAATATGCATAATGTATTGTTTATTAATCGTTATTACAGTATTTGCCTTGACTGATATCCCAGAAACCTGCAAAGTACAAATGAGACTTTACCCAATTTCTGAACCGTCTATTGTGCAGTATAATCACTCTGATCAATAAAAGATGTTTAATAATGTCATACTGCAATATGATATGGACCTTATTTTTTTCTTAGCTCGTCAACATTGCAAAAAATTTAAGAATTCATTACTTTGTATTCCAGTTTATACTTGTATTCACTCTGGCGACCCCATGGCTGCAGAGCCAAAGTTAAGATAGTAATGAACTGAATGTGTCCTTAATAAGAGAATAATGATAACCTCGATGATTGTGTCACTTGTTCCACTTTGACTTGTGACTTGCTGGATGATTACGTTTGTTGTACAACAACATGAGGTCCTTATGGTTACAGTGCCATGCTGGTTATGAATGAGGAAGGGAGAAGAAAAATACTCCATTAGATGGTTTCTAGAGGTGTGTAAAAATCAGCAGCTTTGGTGGTATTGCTTTGACGTATGTCAAGTATGCACAATAGTTGCACAACTACTGACCAGACTTGTTACACAGCAATGCACCACAAACAGCAAGTATGTGTTTCTTCTTTGCATCTGTTGTTCTCCTGAGTAACATTTGCTATGTTCACCATGGATGCACCCGAATAGTTCCTACCCACTCCCCCTGATTTTGATTGATTTGGTAGAAAAGTGTATCCACATTCTTGTGAGATCTACCTGTACATTTAGTGTGGCCTTGGGCAACAGATCAGGAGAAATCAGGGCATGCAGATCGGAAAGAAGGCTTCATTAAACTACTGGGAGACAGTCCATGGCTCATGAGATTTAGTTATCGAATGACTGTCAAATGATAGTAAATGTACTCATTTATACTATCAAATATATTATCATAATATATATATAGATATTGTAAGTGTAAAGACAAGGGCATATTGACTGTGTTCTTAAACCAAACTTGAATGGTTGCATCATGAGTTAGAAAATGTTATAATGTTCATTGTTTAACGGACCAAATCACACTGGTGTGTTGGTGTACTTCAGTGGAATGTAATCATGCCTCACGCCGAAGGATTAAATTTGCTCTACCACTTATGAACACATGGACATCTACACTATAGATTGTTATTCTTCAGCAATCATATACAGCTCTGGGAAAAAAGAAGAGACCACTGCAAAAATGTTCAATTTCTCAAGGTTTATCTTTTAGAGGTGCAAGTATTTAACTGAACAGCTTTGCCTTAGTTTTTAAGAACTGCTGACACTATTTCTGCTATTTCCAAATAAAAATATTGTTCTTTAAAGCACAGTGTTAAAGATAATGACAAAACATCAAAATAAGAGACATGATGCAGTGTTAACAGAACTTGAATAATTCAAAGAAAACAAATCTCTTGTTCGCTCAATCAGCATGACAATATCTACCTTTGACGTACCTCTAGTAGTGTTTTGCCATCCAACTGGTCACATTGAAAGAGGAGGTGCTTGTGTAGGAATTTAACAGACACTCGCACGGAATGGTTGTTACACTTATAGAGACTGATTTAAAAATAAATGGCAGTGGTCTCTCATTTTTTCCACAGCTGTATATGTTGATTGATGACTATCATTGCTATTGCAACAATATTTGGATCTCTGAAATGGAAAAATGCAATTTTATTCATAATGTTAATAGATGTTCATGTAACAATATTTAATTTATTTTGGGACATTCCAGAGGTTCAATAGTCAGCTAGTGTTTTCAATTGGTATTAAAAAGGGGAAAAATGGGGAAAAATGAAAATACACCTAAGAGACCTGCTGAAATATGCAGTATTGTGTACTATGCATTTATTGTGTAATAGAAAATACCTGATACTTATAAAGCTCCATTCTCTAGCCTGCCACCAGGAAGGAAAAAAAGTAAGTTTCATTGTTTTGACTGGACAGGTGAAAAGTGACCTTGATAGGTAATTCAAAGACAAGAGCCTTTTCCTCTCTTGTCTGCTTCTTCAGTGATTGGAGTAGGGTGGTATTCACTGGAGTACACTGTAACAGGTGCAGTGAAAAGGCTAAGCCTGGATTAAATCAATACCTTCACCTCTTCCGCCCTTATTGCACACAGGAAACCAAAAGATTTTCATTAGATGGCCTGGTCAAACTTTTAATATCTAACCCTTATCCCTGGAGCAGGATCCTGTTTTTTCTTGGTAGACTTCTAGATGGGTGTTGTCTTTCTCCACTAAACCATTATAGTGGTGAGATCTTTTTCATTCACTGTTATTTATTTATCTGTCTATTTATTCATTTTTTTCCTGGAGAGGAGTGATTTCCCCAAACACACAAATTACAATGAAATAAGAGCATCTGCATTAAGCTTCTTATGGGATTAACACATTTTGACATACATCCTTTGGAGCAGAAATCACTAAAAAAAAAACAAAAAAAAAAAACAAACTTCCAAAGCAAGAAGATACTGAGCCCAACAAGAGATTTTCCTGCTCACTTGCAGCACAACGGCACCGAAGGTGATGCAAACAAGAATCTAACACTGTTCATATTTTCGATCAAATGGAAAACAGTGGTAAAATAACAAGGAAAAGGGAGCTTCCAATAAGAAAGGACGAATGTAGAGGTGGGTGTTAACACATTTGTGGTTTGATTAATTCAGGAGAAAAAAGAGTGATGTGGGGAGATTTAGTTAAGTATGTAAATGGTTTGAATGTAGGATGAGCACTGGTGTGAAAATTGGATATTTATTCATTCTGACAATGTGCTGTGGAGAGATCTGCAGAGATCGCTCCTTACCTTCATGAAGGTAACTATGTGGCAGGCCGGCTGCATTTGAGATGTGATTGTTTTTGCACATCTGTGCCATTACTGTAAGCAATGTAATTAATATACACTATAATTAATATACACAAGACATTTTATATAATCCAGTGTTGTAGTGGATTCTGAGACATGCAGCACTTTGGGGTTTCATTTTCACCTGCATTGCAGGATACTGATCTACAGCTCGGAGGTTTCTGTACGTTCCTAGATAAGAATTAATGTGAAGGTTCAGTCAAGAATCAAATATAAACAAATTTTAAACACATTTAACATGTTTAAACATGACTGACTTGTTTGGGGTCTGAAATTCTCTAGTTTTGCACTCGAGTTATGAGGCTAATATAATGAATAAGTAATAGATGTAGTCCTGGTCAGAATCACTGGCAACCCTGAACTGTAAATACAGAGAAGTTTTCTAAATACCTTCAGAAATAAAAGCTATTGAAAACACAATGACCCAGACACAATGATTGGCGCAATTAACTAATAATTGGTTGCAGCCTCAAGCCTACGATCTTTGATAGCCTCAAAACATTTCTTGTAACTGTCTAGAAGCAACTGTCTGCTAGTGTTCAGGTCACTCTTCTTTTGCTATGCATTCAAGCTCTCTAAAGTTCGCAGCAGTGCTTTTTGCAATGGTCCTTTAGTGCGCAGGCGCGAACCTGCTGCAGCATGTTGTGGCTGCTCCGTGTCTCGCCTTTGCATTTTAGTGTTTTTAACCTTTTTCTTTATTTTCATCAGTTATTACGGTTTAAAATATCAGGAGCTGAACCTTCTCATTATGTGTAAAACTTCATGCGCTGTTGTCTTACCGTGTGCAGAATCATGTGATGTTTTTCTAAATGGGTGTTGAATAACTTCGTTATGTGCAATATCTTATGAGCAAAACTCTTACATGTGCAATATCACTACTTAGGTCAATGTTATTCATGTACTACTGATCTCTACTAGGTGCAGTAACGTACAAACTACCATCTGTGTCCTTAGATTTCACTGTGTCCCTCCTTTATAGTATTTATACCCAGCATTTGTGTTTATAGCATAGTGTATTTCATATTGATTTTTTTTTTCTCCAGACTTTTATTGGATGTATTTAGACTTTCTGTTTTATACTGTTCTTGTCTCTGTGTCTCTGTGTGTCTTAACAGTCTTCACATGAACAATTTCCTCTGGGATCAGTAAAGTTTTCTAGTTCTAATTCTGATTCTGAATAGCAGACTTCAGCTCTCCAAAGGTTTTCAATAGGATTTCGGTCAAGACTCATTGCCGGCCATTTTGAAACAGTCCATCTTTTCCTTTTTAACCTTTCTTCTGGGCTGCTGTTTGTGTGATTTTGGGTCATAGTCCTGCTGAAAGATTGAAGACCTTTGCCTTAAGTTTTCTGACACTGAGTAACGTATTTCACTCAAAAATGCACTGGTAATCCTCAGATTTCGTCATTCCTTTGATACATTCAGTGCCACCAGCACCAAAGGGAACAGAGCAGCCCTGCACCATGATAGAAGCTCCACCATGTTTTACTGTAGACAGCGTGTTTATTTCTTTATGGACTTGATTTTCATAGCCTTAAAGACAAACTGATGCACAAAATTTCTAAAAAAACTCTACTTTGGTTTCATCTGTTCATAAAATATTATCTCTGAAAAACTTTATTAATGAAAGTTTTATCCATTAAAGTTTTTGCAAAAATTTGTCTTGTCTTTTATTGCCTTTTTGTCAGTAGTGGTTTCCTTCTTGGCCTTTGCCGGTGGAGCCCTAAATGGTATAATATGTAGCTTATGGTGCAAACTGAAACCAATAGTCCAAAATACTCCAGATCAGCCTGAAGTTCTTTAGATGTCTTGTGTGGTGTTTTTCCACAATCTGTGTCAGCCTTTGCAGACTTCTCTCATTGACTTCCTTCTTAGTGCCACATCCTGAAAGGATCTGAACAGTTTTATAACTGTGAAACTTCTTGATAACATTTTAAAGAGCTGAAACAGGAATTTGAAGATCTTTGGCAGTTGGTTTGTAGTCTTTTTAATTGTTATGTCTCTTGCCTTCATGTAAGTCTTATTTGTTTTGCTTGTGGAAATTCAACAAAAGAGTACCAATAATATTTTTTCCAGCATACATTTTCTATCAGTGTTTTTTATTCCACTACATAAAAGTATTTTCTCATTGATTTTTTTTTTCACTTTGAACATTTTATTAAATATCCCGATTATACAAACTTATTTCACTTTTATTTCTGAGCCAAAGGAGGGTAACGAAGCTCAAGGCTTTTCACACCAGGTTAAAGAAACTAAATTCAAAATAAGTCAAAATAAATGATCGTGGTTGCTCATGGTTTAGTGGATCATTTTAATGCTCAGAGCTCTAAGGTAAAACATTGGTTTCCTACTGAATGTTAGCAACAAATGCCTTAATTGTACCCCTTAAAATTACCTTAATTTTCCATACAAGAAATTAAGGAAAATGAAGGGAAAAGTGCAGAGATTAAGGCTAATTAAGGGGTAAAACTACTGAATTTTCCCCTTACTTTTTCAAATGTGCCTCATAAATAATAGAACCTCCTGAATTAAAGCCTTAAATTTAAGTTTAAGGGGTTTCACACTCATGCCTTAAATCTAATTTTAAGGTAATATTAAGGGACCGATTTCACAAATTAATGGTCATTTAATTCAGATTAAGGGGTTTGGCACATTTTAAATACATGGTGTTTCATAGTGATTATGGCTGGAGAACTTTGAGTGTCTCTGAAAAATATTATTACTGTTATGTTGATAGATTAATTAACCTAAAAGTACATTGATTTGAGCAAGAGGTTTTGTGTATTTAAAAATATCTGAGTGAAAAGACCTCACTAAGATTAAGCCTTAAATTAAGAATTAAATAGTGAAAAAAATGCTGTTTCTGCCTGCGTTTTCCCATATAGCCTCATGATGACAATCACAGTATGGATCAATGCTGCATCTATGCATGAGATGTAAATAAATCAATTATCGATACATTCTACCTGCATGGATGTTTTGATAACTGTCAGTAAATCAATAAATGAGCCGAGATCTAATTTTAAGTGTACAGTTTGCATGATGCTAACAGAGAAATGCTTCCAATATTTTTTAGCTACATTAGCCTTATAGCCTATAGTACAAAGCTAATGTGTAGTTAACAAACATTTTGGGTAAGGAGGAAATTGTCCATTTGAACTTTGGTCAAAATATTAATTCAAAATAAATTCGGGTCTAGAAATCAACATTATCCTCTTGTGGACATCACACTTTGTTATTGTTTTAAAACCTGCTCTGTGTCTAATGAATCGGCTGTTAGGATGTTGTGATATTCTTCTTCCAGCTGTTCCAGACTTTTCATGCTTGTTTGAAAGAAATGCTCCAGTGCCTCCATACCCTCCTAAACCTCGCCTGTTTATTTCTGTGCCTCTCTGAGACTCTGCAGTTTGCTGTTTGAAGTTCAGGCTGAGGTATTTGACTGGCTTTACTTGGTAAGCTTACCTGGCTTTTGCTCTCTCTCCTGCCATGGCCCAGTGTCAATCCCCCTTTTGCTCTTGCCTCTAAACACACTCAAGAGAAGCAGCCAGAGAGGAAAATGTGTCGAGTATTTAGTTATGAGGTGCTGATGCCAGTGTATATCCTGCATAAATATGTAGCTAATTAACGTTGTTAACAGTTGTATGTTAACAGCGTTGTTCCTAAGTCTGCAAATAACGTACTGGATATAAATTGATGGAGCCTGACAGGAATTGTGTAGGGAGACTTGTCTTACAATGAAGTTTATCTGAAGTTCAACATCCTTGAAAATCTTGTCGTGTTGATTTATCTGTAAATTGTCCCTCTACTGTAAACAGTAAGTTCTTTTCATCTATCTGGAGGTAAAACTGTGACCTAGTTTAAATGAGCAGCATATATGAAGCAGCTATTTCAGAACAAAATGACTTTTTATGTGTATTATTCAAACTTTGGTTTGCAGAAGCATTGAAGACTGTTCACTGAAAATATTTAACAAGTCCCTTCGGTATAAGGGTTGCAGATGAGCAGCTTGTGTTGCCTCTGAACAAACAAAAATAATGATTTCTTTGAAGTTTCTGCTGAGATGTTTGCAGCTTTTAATGTGAAGTAATTTGGCTTCAGACGTTGGAGCTCGTACTTGGAGCCTGATACAGATAGATGTACAGGCCCCAGCGTTTGCTCTTTGCTGATTACTGCTGTGTATAAACTGAGCTTAAGATTTTTAGCCTGGACACTGCTTGCAATTTACATTTGATTTGGGCAATTAGACTTATTTTTAGAGCAAAGTTTAGTCTTTTTTTTTCTTTTTTTGGCTTTTTATGATGCAACACACACATGCAGACATTTGATCTTATTGCAGTTTTTTTTTTTTTTTACATTTTTTAGGATGCATCACCAAACACCCAACACAAAAGGGATGACAAATCCTACCATACACAGTACACCTTTCTGGGCACACTACAGGCAACATCAGGGCTTTTACAACAATGGTCACTGAACAAAGCTTTTGACATGTGCAGAAAAAAAGATTAAAACTGAATAGGAACTACATGATTGGGTTGTTTCAATGTTCACACTTTCTAATGTTGAACACTTTATTTTAATAAATATAGAATGGGAAAGAAATGTTATGTCTCACATTGAAATCACATTTGGGACCAATTGCTATGGGGTGGGAAGTTCAGGTCCAGAAAGTACAAACCCACCCCAGAATTTTGTTCCAGCAACCTGGCTTTTCTGATCTGCCCAATCTAAGTTGACTCTGAACTTAGCCTCCAGTCTCATGGACCTGCATTCTGTGAGGTTTGCTAAACTCCATGACATCAGGCGTATAAACAATACACATAAGAGAATGGTTCATATCAACGCCAAAACCACTACATTTAGATTGGGCAAATCAGAAAAGCCAGGTTGCTGGAATAAAATTCTGGGGTGGATTTGTGCTTTCTGGACCTGAACTTTCCACCTCTGCCATTCGCCAGTGGTTTCCATGGTCTCCCCCAGGTTCGCCAATTTCCATGTCACATGCATGTCAGGTTAGTTGGCCTGGCGAGCCCTCCAGCCCTCTGCATCCTTGATTATGGATAAGCGGTGTAGATAATGAATGGATCGATAGGTTAAAAACTGACCACTAGGTAGATAACTTTACAGATTAACATAACAGTATGGTACAATGTTTAGTATTTTTCACTTTAGAGCACTGGGATGAGTTTGGATGTATGCATATACTAGAAAACATCTCCTACCTGCGAGAAACACTGGAACTGGTACTTTTTGTTTACTGCATAACTTGTTTGCAAACTTCAGAAAACCAAATTTTGTGAAATGCATGTAAAATGTGTCTGCAGCGTCTCATCAGGTTAGAATTTTGCCACGGCCTTTTCCCTTTTTCAGTAATAGTTCCTTTACAACAGACAACAGAAAGGAAGCAGGCCGGGAACAGACAGAGTCAAGGACATTCTGTGAGTGGTCACAAAGGGCATTTTTTCTCTCCATTTTTTCACCCCTTTCTTGCTTTATCTGCTCCATCTGACTGTCTATAGAGTCAGGAGGAAACGAATGACATCACGCTCTTGCTGGGTCGGGGGAGTCAGCAATTCCCTTCCTGAGCAGGTGCGTTATTTTGAAGTTTCTAATTATAACCTTTAATCAGAGGCTGCTTTTGATTGGGTTTAACTGTGATAACTAGATGAGAGGAGTGGAGAAAAAAGGGCAAGCAATCAGAACATTCTCAATTGGAGGGAAAAAATGCCGTTTTTTGTTATCTCGGCAGGGGAAGAAAACGACTGAAATGTTTTTTTTCCCCCTTCTTTCTTTCTTTCCTTCTTTCTTTCTTTCTAAAGTGACTTAAATGAATTTGAATTGCACTACGTGAGCGTCCTCACAAGGTGAAGAGGGGAGCTGAGCGGTGACAAGGAGGCCGGTTTGCTTTAAGCTCGCTGCAGATTGCCTTTGTTCTGCTTCACAAAAGTGGGTGAGAATATTTGGCAGGCTGCTTCGTTTGATGGATGCCCAGATGGCACCCTGCAGGGAAAGCAGCCTGTTGCTTCCCTTTGCTTCGACGCACTGCTCTTTCTTTGGTGCCAATCACCTTTCTCATTACCTTGCTGAGCGATCAAGGAAGGGCTTTAAGGACAGAATTATCATAAGCTTGAAATTAGAGGTAAATGCATCAAAACTTGGCAGTTTAAACCGAGACGGAGTTTACATTAAGTTTTTTACGTTGGTTCAGGATCGATTAGCGTTACCTTCTGAAAACTCCATCAAGCAGTCTTTGATATCAGAACTTTTACATGATGGTGAGTCATCAAAGGCTCAGTGTATTAAAAAAATCTGTCCTCTCCTGAGACAGTATCTCACACACAGACGAATTTCAGTATGGACAGCATTAAGTCACTTTGACAAGGCGGATCTTGTTGCTCTTGTATCTGAAGATAGTGATAGCAGAATTTTCTTGTACAACAAGACAGAGAGAGACTGCACATGAAGTTGGAATTTCCACCATTGAAAAATACCTCTGTGGTTGTGATTTTGATACAAGAAATGACAAATATTGAGGGATTCCTCAGCAGTGGGCATATACATGACAAAATATGACAGTGCTAGAGTTGCAACTTTGTTAACTGCTCACTTTTACACATCAGTTCACCTTTATCAGGGGGTAATATCACCTCAGAGAAAAAAGATGTAGTGCTCACTGTTGATTTGACTTTGGTGCATTAGGACTAGTCTGTAACACTTCGATAGTTAAAGTAGTTGCTTTATCGTTTGCATTGCTGCTACTCAGAAATGGATCGTTCCACACAGTCCACACCACCGCGAGTACTGCAAGCTCACACTTACCAGTGTTAAAAAGCACTAAACACGTTTGTAGATTATTCCTCTGTCACATGAGCGTATTTGTGTATTCTGAACTTGCCGATGGCATTCTCTTTCAATGCGCTGCCTTTGAAGAGAAACAGAACAGTTGTTAGCCATTTGCCAAACTCCTCCAGAAGTAAATTCAAAAGTGTGAGTCACTCATTGTCAATTTGTTTTGCATCTTTTAAAGCTCATCCTTTCCAGATGCCTCGTCTGAGAGGCGCGTGGAACTCCAATCAGGAGTCACTTGTTCTGTCAATGAAATATTTGCAAATGGGATTGCGCTGCCAAAGCACATTGTCAGAAAGCAGGCGGATGCCAAGTGCTGCAGTTATTGCTCCACAAACTCAGAGGACAAACATCTGATGTGGTGACAACGTTTTCCACTGGCTTTTCAAATTAGCATCAACAAGAAGTTGTGCCGGCACGGAAAGTCCCTGTTGGAATCCATGGCTCAAATTGATAGCAAATACAAACTGTTGTTTACAATCTCCCAAAGACTCTTAGCCTTGCACTCAGCGTAGTTTTCGCACTTTCTGTGGTGTTCATTTGATTTCCAGAAAACTGTGATTCAAACTGTTGGTGCTCTGAGAAGAGTCTGCTGAAATTGTAAACCTGGTTTAGTTTATTATATATATGAACTGCCAATGGCCAACTATATAGTAAAGTGACCATTCTGTCATGTGTGAACACACCACAGCACACAATGTGAACATCATGAAATTCTTTCTCTGCTGTATTTAACCCATTCACCAAGTGAAGCAGCGGGCAGCCAGGAGCACAGTGCCCGGGGAGCAGTGTGTGGGGACGGTACCTTGCTCAAGGGTACCTCAGAGGTGTCACTAGCAGTCTTGGGATTCGAACCTAGGACTTTCTGATCGCAGGGCAAACGCCCTAACCACTAGGCCACCAGCTACCCCTTTATATAAAGAAAGAATGAAATTTTCTGAAATAGCTCCGTCATTAGTAAAGAACCAGATTTATATCCACCAATCCAAGTTATTTTGCTTGTGATAGAAGTGAATTTGAATCACTAAGTTAACAGTGGAATACAGGCTTTATTTTATACAGACTTTACTTGATTAATGCAGCTAAACCGAGTATGAAAACAAATATTTTAACATTTTGGGGGCAGCTGGTGACCTAGTGGTTAGGGAGTTGCCCCTGTGATCAGAAGGTTGTAGGTTTGAATTCCAGGACTACTTGTGGCATCACTGATGTACCTTTGAGCAAGATACCATCCCCACACCGTGCTCCCCAGGTACCCCTTGTTGGTGGCAGCCCACTGCTGCACTTGGTGAATTTTTAAATGCAGAGAAAGAATTTCACATTGTTCACAACGTGAGCTGTGGCGTGTTCACACGTGACTATAAGGATCCACTTAAAAAGAGTCTTGAACTGTCTAAATAAACAGAAATCAAGTCGTCTCATCTTTGGATATGACAGATTACGGCACATGTCTTTCAGGATCTTTGGGACATCCATCATAAAAAAGGAATGTATAAAGGGATAACATTATTTGTGACAAAATTAACACTGGAATATTCTGCGATATCTAACTCTCTAAATATAGTTTAAAGCCTAAAGGTCGCTGATTTGTCCTCACTAAATTATGGCTAAAATGTAGAGTGGCCGGTAGAGGCCACTGTGGGATCTGACAAAGTTACCATTTTGGAGATACAAAGTGTTTGTTACACCAACAATATCCTGTTAACTTCTATCTTTGGTTTTATAGCTGCAACTCATTTTGGGGTGTATTGATTCCACCAGGTCAACATCTTCCCTAGTGACAAGAATCAGGAACTTTAATCTGTGTCAGTTTCCCCTAAAGGTCTAAACTCAAATAATCTTGGAAGTCACACTGACCAGTGTATGTTTTGACCTTTCTCACAGAGCAATGCATAATGGTTTGTTACAGCCACTAGTCGCTGGTCTTCAAGGACCAGAACTAAATGGAAACACAACAGAAAGAGTGTGCATCTGCCTGCAGGCCACGATAATTAGCTAGTGGTCCTACTGCTGCCATCAACAGCCTTCACCATGGTAACAGCTAATGGATTTAACCAATCTAAGCCTTCACATGCTGGGTCTAAATTGCTGATCTGTGTTTCTTCTGAAAGCAAGGTGGACTTGTTCATCCAGACAGCAAGGAACAAAACGTACTGCACTGTGTAGCTTTTGCCAGAGGTTTGTGTGTCTGTGTTTTGGTGAGAGAGGCTGTGAGGAGCATAATCTCTTCCCAGTATCCTCTCTCCATTAGCCAACATTATCAGTTCAAATCAAAGCAGGCTGGAAGCCCCTTCCATCCTATTTTAGTAATGTATTTTCAGAGTAGAAGAGTGTTTTGAGTTGAAACTGGGTATGGACTTGGTGCCAAATGAGACAGAAATGCTTTCTTTTTTGGATTCTGCCTGGCTGCGAAATGAATGTCAGCCACACCCGATGTTTCCATCCAGTCCAAATGATGTGAGATACATGAGTCATACTTATACAGTCTGAAAGGGAACTCCTAGCTCGAGAGTACACAGCAGTGCTGTTTTCAGAAATGACAAGAAATGAAATAAATAGATAAATTCCAATGTATACACCCTCAGAATCAATTAACAAAAATATTGCTTAAAATATTGAGGTTTGAGGTCTATTGGGGTCATTTAATTTAATGGTTGAATAGAGAATGCTGATTTAAGTATAGCTTTACAGCTTTAAGTAACAGATGTGGACTACTTGAGCACATTGCTCTGGATAAGAGCGTCAGCTCAATGCCGTAAATGTAAATGTAACGTGTTATATGTAAAGGGAAATTTCACCATTTTTTCTGCAGAATGAAGAGCTGACCTAAAGAGAATGCTACATACTTTGAATATACAATGTGAATATAGAATGTATAAAATTATAATATATATACGTATATAGTGTGTGTGTGTGTGTGTGTATGCACAATATACAGTAATCCCCTGCTTTAAAGTGGATCAGCAGTCGCGGTTTCAGTCCAACTCAGATGTTTTCTGAGAACCGAACTAATAATTGTTCGCTGAAACCCCCACACTAATGTGGAAACTGCATATATTCTCCACATTTCTTTGTTTTTATGACGTCTGGGCCTAGTCCACCACGCCCCCTTGTCCTCGTACTGGGTTGCTAAGCACCGCGCCCAAACATAAACAACCCTGCACGAGGACGAGGGGGCGTGTCAGACGAGGCCCAGGCATCGCAGCTTTTTTCGTGGCAATATATACATTTTCATACATTAAATGCTAAATTATTTAGAAAAAATTACTAATTTTGTAACATAAATATTAACGTAAATTCAGCTACATTTCCATATTTAAAAAAAGAAAGCGCATCTTGGGAATGTAAAATACCGCTGTACTCAGAGGCAGGAGGTTTGAAAGTAGCCAATCCGAGAATGCTATTTATTTCTCCTTGCTGCTGATTGGCTGCTGCCCTTTGACGAAGCAGACGTCCAGAATTTCCCCCACAGAGTATCTCAAGTGTTTCTCATGTTATTAATTTTGTTCTTTTTAAAGCCTTGTAGTTTAAAATGAAATTAAAGTGTTTTGGGGGGCATATTTGGGGGCATATTTAGGGTTTACACTATAAAAATAGGCATTTCTAGGCATTTTTAGGCTTTTTTGTTTTTTTACCACATCACAACAACATGGTTTTTCACTATATGCAGATGCTCTTGGAACATAACCCCTGCGAAAAGCGGGGGGTTACTGTATTGTCTCTGAAATACTGATATCACAGAGTGCTGCAGTATGCAAATAAGCCCCTAACCAACCAGCTCTAGGTGGATTAGTAAATGTTCAGATGAATCGATGTCTTCAAGTCAAATTATTTTAATCTGTAAAGGCGGTGTAAAGGTGTTGGCAAATCAGTGTATAATATATACACACACACACACACACACACACACACACACACACACACACACACACACACACCCCGATCAGCCACAACGTTAAAACCATTGATTATTTTGTTACAATGGTTAATCACACCTGTCAAGGGTTGTGTTATATATTAAGCAGCAGGTGAACAGTCATTTATTCAAGTTTATACAGTAAAAAGGGAAATCCAAGGCTCACTGATGTTGCAGAGAGCAAAGCCTAGCTCATCTTGTCAGATCCCACAGAACACCTACTGTAGCACAAACTGCTGAAAACATTCATGCTGGCTATGACAAAAAGGTATCAGAACACATGGTGCATCATAGCTTGCTGAGTATGGGACTGTGCAGCCACCGCCCAGTTAGAGTGCCCATGCTGTCCCCTGTCCTACACCAAAAATGCTTATTACGAGCATGTGAGCATCTGAACTGTGAATGTGAAATGGCACCAGGTTTCGCTATGGAGACAAGGACAGCTGCCAGTGGCAGTGTGATGCCCTGGACAATTAGATCAGTGATCTGGACGACAGATCATTATTGAAACTATTATTGGATTTAGATGATTTACCATTTTAAAAATAATAAAGTGAATGGTCAACACAACGGGTAACACTGATAACACTGATAAGATATCTTAAAAAAAAGTAGGTCAAATATCATTAGCAAGATAGAGAAATAAGGTAAGAATTTAATTATTTTAAACAAGAAGCCTGAGGATGGGTTATTGTATTGTTGTAAGTATATATTACAAACAAACCATATCCCTTATCAAGGGATATGGTTTAAGCAAGCAAATCCTTCCAAAACAACATACAAAGAGGCACTAATACATCACACTTGATAGGACTACACAGGTCAGACCAATGGTGTGTTCTGAAGCCATATGCTTTTTTTCTTTCATGTGCTTCCAGGAGATCACCAAATGTCATCTCAAAACCAGCAAGAAAAATGTTAATTTGAACAATGTTTTTTCTCTTTTTTCTCACACAGACATAGTCTTGGTTAAAGTCCTAAGCAGAAAGTACATAAAAGTAGTTCTGTGTTGACCGAGAGTCAAGAGACTTTTCATAACCTTGGTTTTATCATTTTTGCTTCTGCTTGTTGGCGTTTGTCCAGTAACATAAAAGGGAGGGACCCAACAGTGCAGGTGAACCGCACATTCACAAGCTGTTTTGCTGCAAGGGACTTCATTATATTTTAAGCATACATAACGCATCCTCAACACCATGCTGAGAAATATAAAATGTGTATATTTATGGATACAGCCCTGAAGCCTTGTCCTTGAATGTATTGACTATTGCACAAAACCACATAAACATTTCTTTAAGTTACTTCATATGTAAATATCTGGCTTCAAACCGACGTTGTTTGGGCTTTCTTACCAGAGCAGAATTCTTTGTATGGCGACTATGCTATCATTTATCCAGCATTACACTGGTGAGTGGCTTTTGGCTGTTGAGAGCTATGGTATATGTACACTTCATATGGCGTCTGCAATCTTGCAGGGTGGGCTGCCACGGTCCTGGTGGAGAGCCACTCATCATTTCCTGTCTGTCAGGAGGTTGTGCTAGGTTTCATCAGGAAGAAAGGGGCTATGACCAGGAGCTGTTCTGTTATTAGTCTCTCAGGGTAGCTGGGTTTATTCGTTTTCTTCCCACGAGCAGGAAGTGTGTATCTCTACCCCCCCTGCAGAAACAACAGAGCAGGCAGCAGTGGTAATCGAGTAGTCAGCTGAAGTCTTCCTTGCATAGCCTTGAGGAGGGAAGGGAGGCAGAAGATGTTATGGATGATGTTATGGAATGCTGGTGCCAGAAGAATCTTCTACAGGGATTTTGTGTTTAGTGGAGCCAGTATTTGCTGGAGAAAAATGTCCTTGGACTTGCATGCTTCCAGTTCTTCTTTCTCAAGGACGTTTTGGTTTTAGTCAATAAAACACATTGCTGGTTTAGTGTAAGCATGTGGTATGGAATTAGTTTTATTGTAATCTGGATGGAAGTCATTGTAATATGTGATTGGGACTCATAGGACATGACAATATATAATTACTTTATGAAACGCAAGTGGAAGATGTTATGGTTTTGAGAATCACTGAAAAGCTATTCAAAGTTTTTCTTTTTTGGGGATAATTGTGTTTTTATAGTAACTGTGCATTACCATTTCCAGAAAATGTTCCCTTTTAAAATAAGGAGGCCCTTAACTTTTGCATCCACCTGTATACCAATGCTATGACCTTAAAAACCACCAGAAGATGCTTGATCCTGTCCCCCCATTATCATGCTCCTGGGGCAACTTGGCAGGCCATCTGATCTCCTGGATTAGTTTCTCTCTTCTCTACTCCATGCCCACTAACATCATGGCTTGTTCCTGATCAGTGCCCCTGTGCAACCAAAGCTTTGTCATTCATGCTGGAGAGGCTCCATGTCCCAAAATGGAGCCTCCTTACAAGTGGTATGACAGCTATGATAGAAATGTTTTTGAGAAGATCACAAACATTAGCATGGCAAATACGACGTCCTCCTTGTCATCATTCCGGTGTCTAGGTGTCCGTGGCATGGGGCCCCTTACTATCGTCCAATGAAGCAAGGCACTTGAAAAGGTGCTGTCTGCTCTTTCAAGACAAGAATGCAGAGTTCAATCCCTCTCCTCCTCAGAGAAATCCAAAGCCTTAATCCTCTCACCAGCGAGGTGCATTTCACTAAAGCGTTTGAGAAAGAGATGGTGGTTTCTTCACTCTTTCTGTCCTTGCTTTGCCCTTCAAAGGCGATTGATACCTAAGACAGGGTTTCACTTGAAAAGGTTTCATGTGTGCTTGCCTCGCTTGCATTGTATTTCTTCACTTACACTTTATTTCTGTGCTTCTTTAGGCTTTATTTGAAATAAAGTGAAGGTGTTTTATTTAATCATGCACAGTTGGTCAGTCTGGGAACAGTATGTGTTCTTGCTACATCTGGCATACAAGACTTGTTATAAAATACATTTCTATATACTTTCTATATATATGGGTATGCATCACACATGTCCAGTACCAAATACTTTTGTAAAATGGTATTTTTAACTGAAAAGTATGTATCCAAGTAATTAATTAACTAAAGGGCTCATATGACTGAAAACTGTGTTTACTTCACTAATTTGAAATAATTAAACTTAGTACATAAACACTGTAAGAGTGCATATGTGAAACTGGACCTGCAACTACAACACATTTTGAATTTTCTGTGATGTCATGAAAACCTGATGTCATGAAAAACACATTCATCTGTATCCATCTATTCAGCACACAGCAGTTAATGCCCAACCATGCACATTAAAGTAATGAGTGTTTTAGGGTAGCCTATCAGTCAAGAAAAACAACTGAAACCTACTTACAGTAACTTGCAAAAGTATTCATCCTCCTTGGTGTTTGTCCTGTTTTGTCACACTATAACCTGGAAATAAAATGATTTCTCATTTGGATTTTATGAAATGGATCATGTGATGCTGTACACAGATGAACCCTAATCAGATAATTATGTGACTTCTGAAGTTAATTGGTTGGATTTTATTTAGGTATACATGTATCTGGTCCAACCAATTCACTTCAGAAATCACATAATTACTAAAATATTTTTAACCTATGTGCAATCCAAGTGATCCGCGTCACATGATCTGTCACATGATGCCTGTATTCAATGGCCTCTTCTGAAAGCCCCCCACAGCACCACTAAGCGAGCAATGTAAAGAACAAGGAACCCTCCAAAGAGGTCATAGACAAAGTTGTGGAGAAATACAGATCAGGGTTGGGTTATAAAACTTTGTATATTCCTTGGAGCACCATAAAATCCATTATAACTAAATCAAGAGAATATGGCATCTCTACAAACCTGACAAGAGACGGGCAAAACTCGCAGCCTGGGCAAGGAGGGCTTTATTCAAAAATGCAACAAAGATAACTCTAAAGGAGCTGCAAAGATCTAGAGTTGGGAGTAAGCAAATGAACCCTTTAAAAGAAGCTAAAACAGCATATATTATTTAGTTATCCCTTAGAATATCAGTTGATTTATAAAAGTGAATGATGAGGTTGCCTTAAATGTATATATATATATATTTTTTTTTCAATTTTACAGTGGAAGCTGCCACATCACTCAACATAAATAGTGTTTGGAGCTTAAAGACACATGCACTGATATTCATTTAAATATCTAGTGCTGCACTTAAATGCATAGTAAAACTGTCTTAAATAGCTAGTGATTATTATTGACTAAATTTCATTTGTGTGAAACTAGACATAACTGATGTCCATGAAAATGTCTCTTAAAGTTTAGATTTGTTTTTATCTGTACACAGTAACCATAATAACTAACATACCATGACTGTAAATGTAATATTTTCTGCTGTTAAATGGCACTGTGAGACTGCTTGACCTTTCGTTTGCATTTATTGGTTTTAAATTAAAAGCAATTTGTGGTCTAGTCCATAATACAGAGAAGATGACCATTAAAAGGCAGGCCATTCAGTATTTTATGAGCAAAATGCCTGAAGGTTGAAGGAACAGGGCAACACTGAGGATAAATCTGGCACTTTGTGTTTTTCTCTTTGGCTCTCTCTCTCTTTCTGCTTACCCCCAATTCTTTTATTTTATTTATTTTTTTGTTCCTCATTCACCAGAACCGTATCTGTTTTTGTCCAGAATACTCTGGAGCTATGCTGTTGTAAATGTATGTCTCTGTTTCCTTGGTTACAAAATACCCTCTCCATTTTGTAGGCATTATCTGTTGCGTTATTACAAGCGCACAGACAAGTGTGGGTATGTCAGTGCCATGTGCTCCACCAATCATGCTCTGTAAGCAAGAGAGTAGTTGTAAGGGATTGGACCCTTGAAACTGGTTTGTTGGATAATTGACCACTACAGGACTCTGGACAGAGAGCACTTTTTATAGTTTCTGTGTTTCCATGAATACATTTATCATTAGTTAAGATGGACTGAATGAGGAGGACAGAGAGGAACCTGCTATTTCAGATTAAAAGACTCATGCTCAAATAAATGTCTCTGAACACAAACTGCCACCCCAACATTTTGAGCAGCAAATGTACAATAACAGAAATTCTTCATGTCTTTTTGATATTGTCAAAGATCTGGCTAAGGTGAACAGCTTGTCTTCTGTTTACTTTTCACCAGGACTTTTACATTCCTGTTGCATTCGTCCTGACAAATGGCTGTCTTAACAACCTTCCAAGTGGACCACTGAGCTCTGGGGAGTGATGGGTCAATGATCAGGATAACAGAGTCCAACATCTTATGCCCACTGGGACATAGGACACTTGACGCAGAACTACATCCTGCAGCCATTATGCTTTTCATCTCTACTGCCTATCTTGACAAGGTAAGACCAGACACAGTCGATGCTTGCTTAGTCCAAGGGTTTAGAAAGAAGTCAGGGGAACTGCAGTGGCAGGTCCACCATCTTCTGGACCTTTGGTTGAGCGCTCTATCGCTGGTGGGATGGTCAGTTGAGATTAAGTCTGATGGAAAGATTCAATACAGCCTCCATATTTCTGCATACATCCGCTCTGGGCATGGATGCAGTAGACGTTCAACTGTGTCTTTAATGAGGTGCCTCCGGACTGTGTGCCTTGGATGTAGCACAATGGGATGGTTCTTTCCTAAACCTGTGCTCTGCAGTCTTCAAGCGTCCCTCCCATTCGGTCTAAGCAAGCTGAGGAGTCCCACTTTGGAGCAGAGCCGGTCAGATGACTGTGGTTTGGGTTTCTTCAGGGAATCTTTATGCTTAACACCCACTCAATAGTAGGATTTCTGCATCTCAGTGACTAATGGGTTGGCTGATGCACCTGGTTCACTGTCACCCTTTGAGCACACTGACATTCATACTGAGTTGCTTCCACCAGCTCTTTTCACGCACTGAATTGGCAGGCATTACGGATATTGAAGTTATGCTCTACTGTCGTGAAGCAGTAGAAGGTGATGGCTTTCTTTTCTGGTGAACCCACTGATGTTGCCTGCTTAACTTTCTTTAGCCAGTGCTCAGCACTCTGGAAGCCCTTGAATCCAATTACTAAGCTCCACCAGAGCCAGGAGTGGCTTACCCCTTGTTATGTCACTGGCTCAATTGCCCTTGGTGTTCTATGTACTGCCAAGCCTATCAGCCAGTCTGCTCCCGTGTTTGACATGCAGGTTGCAACTTTATATCTGCAGAAGTCAGATTGGAGCTACACAGGTACTGTGATGGGGTCAGGGTCTACAAGATAGTGAGTGTCATCTCAGTTTGACCAGTTGAGCTCCAACCAATGCATCACAGTGCTCTAGGCCGAGCATAGAATGTCTCTTGGTGAGAATTCTTCACCTAACCATCACTAACGAGGTGTGAATGATGTCCTCTGCAGAGCCTGCAGTGGCTCAAAAGACTCTGCACCTTTTCCAGACACTGATGAGTAGCGGCATGGAATGGGTACTCTGCTGAGGTGTTGCAGGTCAAATCTATACTTTTCAGTTGGAGGACTGTATGGTAGTTTGGGATTTCCCAAACCTTGGCACATGTTGAGAATGATTCAAAAACCACAAATGGTCATTCTGACAAGCTAGTTCTTGATATGTTGTCATCAATGTCGCCACGGGAGTTAGCAGCCCAGTTCCATCTAAGGCCTAAGGTGGCCTCTAGTGGATTAATCTGGTTCCGAAGATCTTTCACCAGCGGGACGATGGGATACCACATTTGGTTGCTTGCCAACCCTCATTCAGCCAACAAGGGATACAGTTAGTTTACTCTTTGCATGCCTGCAGGTATGGTGGGTAAGTTCTCTGAGCAGTTGCCCACCTAGAAGCATATCAGGATCACTGTCTTGGTGATGATGAGGATATTACTGCAAGGTCAACATAAAAGCATAGACTACTTGTTAAGCTAAATGACAGCACACTCAGGATAAATAATAAAAATGTGCTGAAACATAATGAAAGACAAAGAGAATGGAGTTACTGCGCTAAATGTACAAAGCCACAGTTTCAAATAAAAGGCTCTGAATGTAAAGAATTTACAGCAGTAGTAATTCAAGGAGTAATTTCTAGGCAGACAAACAGATCCAAATGGCAGAGCCATTTTGTGTTACACTAAAAATCAATGCTGTTTCTCCAGTGATGATTAGGATTTGAGAAGGTGAACTGGATCTAAATCATCTGCAAAGGCCACTTTTACCCAGAGCTCCTAGCAAGGCATTTAAGTATGTTTTGTCCATTTAGGATTTGAAGAGCAGTTTCAAAGTGGGCTTAAAGTCTTTATTCACATTGACTGCACACAAAGGGAAGTGCTGACAGCTTTCAAAATCATTAAATCCTATTCAGCACATCTACAGCTCTTGACCAAAAGGGAAAATTGCAATTTGGGAAAGGTTCGTTCTTTCTGTCTTTCTTTCTTTCTTTCTTCTTCTTCTTTTCCTTTCTTTCTCTTTTTTAAAGAGTGATAAAGAAAAGCACACATTCTCAGGTTTCTCTGGATATGCTTGGTCTCGGTAGCAAGATATAAAGGGAAAATCTATATGTTATTAAGTTAAATCTCTATCTTTTCAACACATTTTCCACTGACGTCAGCCGGTTATTTGAAATTGATTTTTTTTTTCTTACATATGAAGTTTTTCCATTTTTTTCTACCATGTAATATTTTCTTTAACGCTCTCAAACACATTACAATGTTAAACACTGGGGAGGGTGACTCTGAGAACACGTTTTCAAAAATAATCGCAATAAAAGTTTTAACTACACAACATATGCACTCATCAAAGCACATCTTAAATTTGCAAACAAACGACCATCTGTTACCACAAATTACAACCACAGATACTATTATTACTACTATAGATATTATCATTATCATAATTAGAATGTTTTAGTTGCTCCGCCAAATATATACATACACAAACTTTTATTGTGATAGCACAAGTATTCCTCAAAACCATGAGTGGTTATTGCTGCATAATCATTGGATTCCTTTCATTCCATTCGTTTCTTAATCCTGACATGCTTGGTTATGAATGAATCCACAAAGAGAGATTTAATTATCTGTCTAAATTAGAACAGTAGCAATCAACAATTATCACAGCTAAGTTATGGCTAAACCACAGCTATGCAGCAGAATGTTTGTTTGAATGGGTCCGTCACTCTTTAAGCTTTTAACATCAGAAGCATCAGCCTATGCTTATTTTCTATAATTTGTTAGAGGAGCAGCCGCAGTGTCTGGTGGTTAAATCAAATCCACCCATCACACAGACATACATCTTTAAGAAATTGTAATTGTAAACATATGACCTGGTGTATGGAGCTTTCCCACTTAAACCGCTGGCCGGTGCCCTAAGACCCCTGTTTTAGACATAGATGTTAAAGTGGAGAACACTTTTCGAATACAATTATGCATTATACAATTTTGCTTTTAAAAATACAAAAGCAAAAAATGAAAACCATGCTCAATTAGTGCATCAGAGTATAAAACTACTGTTCTTCCAAGCATTTCTTATTTACTGTCTTTCATAGAAACCAGTAGTCAGGCACATGCTCAAAAGACTGGCTTTGCTTGTAAATTCTAGGTCTTGTGATAAAAAATGTGCTCTAGGTCTTGTGATAAAACATGCATTTGGGAAGTTGTCCTTACTTTGACTTACTTTTAAGACTACTGAATCAAGTGTTCTAAAAATATATAAAAAGTAAAAAAATATTGTTACAGAAAATTAAAGAGGAGGACACACATTTTTAAAAGGAGTCACATGCTTGTTTTCAACACCAAAATAAGTGACTTCCAGCATGCATTTGAGTTTTAAACACTGGTGTTTATTTGATCCTGTGAGAAAGCTTCTCCCAGTTTGTTCTCAGGGGAACTGAGGAACAACTATGATGTATTTAAAGCGCGTTACAGAGAAACCATTTCAAACCTACATGTTTGGATTTACAGCGTATACAGTATGGTCTCAGTGGACCCCTCTAAGCCTTCCATGGCATCTTTGAAAATGACTGGCCCAGCAGCCTTGCCAAATGCTTCAGTGCTAAGTGCTGTACTCCAGCCTGCAACCGTGCAGCTGCCAGACTGGCTAGTGATGGGAGAGAAAGGTAGCTTGCCGTTCTTTCTGCTCAGTGAGTGTGTGGCCAATTGTGTCCTTGGAGATCACTGACTACAGATAGATGGGACTAGACTCAAAATCCTAGTTGAACCATTCTCAGATGCCTTTTTTGCTTGAGTTCCCACTTGGAGAGGGAGCCTACTTTGATTTAGTTCTACACTTCACGTTTTAGAGTCATTACAGAACAAGCAGTACTGCTTTTAAACGAGCAACGAAAAAAGTAATACAGTTAACTTTCTGAATGATGTATGCTCTGAAGGGGAGGAATACGAGAAAGAATAGCTTGGCGGGCTTTATGATATTTTCAGTGCTGTATTACCAGAACAGTTATCGATCATGGCTTGATAACTAAGTAATGGTGAGCAGGCAATGCTTTATACTTCATGTTTCTTTGCCATTTAAAGCTGTTGATAGATTTTTTTGAGGTAAAGATGAAAGTGGAGGGAGGAACTTGGCCCCAGAACATTATGCTTAGATGGCCTCCGCAGGTCTGAGTCATTCCCTGATTCGGAGAGTATGAAATGATTAATGCCACAGCCAGAGCCCTGTGATTGATCACCACATTGGTGAGAACAGAAGAGAAGGTGACCAGAGCCAGGTTTTTACAGAAAGATGCTGGAAGCCACTAAGTGATGGTATTTGTGCATACTTGTATCTGATGCAGTCTCACTAGACACTTGCAGGTAGAATTACCAAGGCTGGCCTGGAAGTTTGTAGTGCAATCTAACCAACCATAAAAACACATCATTGTATTGCTGCCTTGCCTGCATTAAAGGCAGACTCCATCAAGTTTTACAACATTTCTGTATATTTAATTGCTTGAGATGTAAACTAAGTCATTTGGAGTGGTTTGGTGTGAAATGGCTCATTCCAGAGAAACTTACACACTGTTACTCTTCAAAGTGCTGGTTAGACTAACAGAGGTCACAGTGTCTACAGCTCTAATATAGACATTTTCTATAATATTTACATATTATTTACCATCCCAAATCACAAATGGAGAGTTGATGTAATGCTTATAATAATACAATAGTGTAAAATCTGAAAATGGTTACTTTACATTAAATTAGGCCCACCATGTTGGATCTCCGGTGAAGTTTCACACAAACTGATAGACTTATATTTAGACTTGGTTTACCTTTACAGTTCAAACATGCAAGAAATGGTAGGCGTCAGTGGCCTTGTGTTTGGAATGATGCCTTAAACAGAGTGTTACAATTAGCATAAAATCTCATGCCTCAGTGATGCCATGTACAAGGGGTGGTGGTGGCCCAGTGGGTAGGATACTTGCCTCTGGACCAAGCAGTCATGGGTTTGAATCCTACCTTCGGCAAACCACCACTGGGTTCCTGAGTAAGACCCTTAACCCCAAGTTGCTCCAGGGACACTGCCCCCTGTAGTTAGGGAATGGAAGTCGCCTTGGATAAAAAAGAGTGTCTGCTAAATGCCATAAATGTAAATACATGGAAACATATTGGTGAGTTTTTTTTGCAATTAAGAAGCAGAGAGTCAGTGTACCCTCAAGTCAATGAGTACTGAAATGGACTTGATTGCAATAAAAATATATGTAGGTAGTGTTCAGTTGCAGGCAAACCTCCTGCTACCCTGAACTCTTCATTCCATTTAGAGACGCTCAATTGAAATGTATGCGCGACAATATTGCTCTATCAAATTGACAAGAGGTAGAGTATTAAATGTGCTAATCCTTTAGGCATGCCTTCATATAATTTGTAACATTTGATGTCTCTCTTATTGACTGCACCACTTTTTCAGCTCTCACGGAAATGGAGGAAATGGGTTCCAGTTATTAGGAGATAGGGAAAGGCATGGAAAAGGAATAGCATGCATGACTCTTGCTTCATTATATCACAGCACCTCCAGAACAGTAGATAAAATTTATTTGGTAAAGTGGAGCTAAATATCTCAGGAGAAAGGGAAAAAAAGCTACGGTAACCACTGTGTACAGGGTGTATTCCAATAGAATTCTCCCTAGATTTGTTATTCTTGCCAGATCACGCAGCACACAATTGGATAATAGATTAAAAGTGCAAGATTCACCTGGCAACAGGAACACAACGTTCTTTAAAAAATGAGTACAATATGTGTAGGTTGGAACTTCTGTTGATATCCCACAAAGGGATACCATCAAAAACAAGCCACATTTTTTCCTCTTTTTATTCACGCTACTGAGATTGGATGCAGAAGCACATATGCTGAATCTGATTAGACTGACTAATTTGAGATTAAACGGGGCTGTGCGGGAAATCATTATTGATGTGCTTGCGTCTTCTGTTGTGAGATTATATCTTCTGAGTGACTGAGCTGTTTCCAAATCAGCAGGTACTGGCTTGGATTTGAAAGTGAAAAGTTCTGGCACTTTCACTGCAGTGAAGGGGGTGGGGGTGGTGGTGTGGGGGTTGTTTGGGGGGCGGCAGTATAGATTGTTTCTTTCCTTGATTTCCACCTCTGTAGTCCTCATCCTTTATATAAAACCTCTTTCCATTATCTCTGACACGAGAAAAGAAAACATGTCAGATGTGATATATTGATAGAAGTTTGTTCTCTTCAAAAATGCATTCTGTGTGAATAGTGTATATACTGACAAAGACCTAGCATTCTAATCATGGGCCATTTTCCCCCCAAACTCTCATGCACATCAAAGGAGAAGGCACCAGATTAAGAACTCACTAATATTCTGTTGTAAGTAAAAGCTTGGGCACCTCTGGAGTTAACAGGTCTTGTTGATTTTCTTAGTGAAAATGAATACCTATCCTCACACAGTCCCTGTTTATTTGCTGAATTTAACATATTGGAGGAAAAAAAACACACAATGTGCCCTGTTCAGACATTTTAATGTTTCAATATACATAATATAATAAATAAATCATAATAATATACTTTAAAACAATTTCATCTTTCAGGTAGCCTGCTTCTGGCGGTGGTCATGTTCATGTTCAGCCATAATGTTTTTTATCCACCTCCCCGTGTTGCAGCTCGAGGCCTGGACTCCACAAGACTTTGGGATGTGTGTCGTTATCTGGCACCAAGACGTAAGAAGCAGATCCTTTAGGTTCTGTAAGTTGCAAGGTGGGCCTCCAGGGATCAGACGCTCGATTGGACTGAGAACTGGGATCTCTTATTTGTCAGGACACATTATGCTGCCATAATGAGTTATAGTGGGTCTGCAACAATGTTTAGGTTAGTGACACGTCAGAGTAACTTTCACCTTAATGCCAGGAGAACATGCTCAGCAGGACGTTGTCCAGAGTATCACACTGCCTCCGGTTCTACATTAGCTCCTCTGTGAGCTGATGGTATACATTGGCCTTCATGACCAATTCCAGTGAGCCTTGGGCGCCCACAACCCTGTCGCTCATTCATTGATTGTAACTTCCCTGGACCACTTTTCATAAGTTCTAACCACTGCAGACCAGGAACAGCCCACAAGACCCCAATTTAGAAATGCTCTGACCCAATCAAAGTTTCTCAGGTTCTTACGCTTGCTCATTTTTCAAGCTTTTAACAAATCAACTTCTAGAACTGACTGAACTTGTTGCCTAATATATCCCATCCCTCGACAGGTGCCATTGAAGGGGACCAGACAGTCGTTACCAGCTTTTCCAGTTAGCTGGGCAAACCTTTTATGGTGCCGCATGACATGACTCACCTTGATATTTTGCACTCACAGTGACTTGAGACTATAAATATTTTAATCTAAACACTGTTTTCATTTTTTTTTTACTATAGTATAACATTAAAAGAAAGCATAACAAAAATGATATCAAAGCATAAAAGACATCTATTTGTTTATAGAGATGAATAGAATCGAATGAATCGAAACATATCTTATGTCTTGTATCTTATGCAACCCTCTGTAACTCAACTCAAAGGGGTCAGCTCTTATAGTTAGGGCTCCTGACCCTCTTTCCCAGGGAGAGCCACATCCTGACTGGCATCATAATCAATCAGCTCTGGACCCTCAACACTGACATATATCTTTCTGTTTGATTTCTACTTTAAAGAAACACACTGCACCTGAAACTTCACCTCTTCAACGCCATGCTTCAGGACCTTCAGCTTATCATTTGGCCAAGAGTCGTGGTTGAACATGTTGAAATAATTCACTGCCTTGGGTGTTGGTGTGTCCTTTATATTCTCCTCTTTCAGTAAAAGACAGAGACAGATAAGGTGAAAATACATATACAGGAACATGTCAATGTGCTCATGATATAATGATAGAATGCAAGAACTTACCAAGTAGACAGGTCAGCTCAATGGCTCTTTGTAGTCTAGGTGTACGCTGACTGATTGGTCGACCTTCAGGTAGCTTTTCAACCTCTCCTGTACAAAGGCTGACACTCCATGGAGCAAAAACAATGAAAATGTTGCTATATACATTTTATGAACATGCAAACATTAGATTTTACGTAAACATTATAAGCCTGATACTTTAACCCTTTTCTGCCGGTTTCTTCTCCTTTCTGTTGCATTTTCAGTGCTACCAGGAACTCAGACAGTTTGCCACCAGGGTTAAGTCTGGTTTCCATCCTTCATGTTTCTATCCTTCTAAGAGCCTGGGAGGACATAACTGATTTCTTATTAGCATTTAAGAAATATACATATTCAAAGACAGAGGCTTTAATATGAAGTTGGTCCCTCCGTTGCAGCTATAACAGCTTTCGCTCTTCTTGAAAGGCTTCCCACAAGATTGTGGAGTTTCTGTGGGAATTTGTGCCCATTCATCTATGAGGCCAGGCACTTATATTGGACAAAAAGGCCTGGCTCGCAGTCTCCATTCCAGTTCATCCCAAAGGTGTTGGATGGGGTTGTGGACAAACTGTGTCCACAAATTTGGAAGCATGGTGTTGTCTAAAATGTCTTATGCTGAAGCATTAACACTGAACTTTACTGGAGGTAAGGGGCCAAACCCTGAAAAACAGGTGTGTCCCAAAACTTTTTTTCCATATAATGTATTATGGCAGGGTGAATAATATTTCACTGTCTGGCTTCTCTCTGTCTCCTTTATCTGCAGTAGGATTAAATAATGTCTCTGTAGCAGCAGGCTAAACTGGCTGATGGAAGAGAAAATGTCTGACAGGAAGTGGCGGAATGCCACAAATGTTCCATCCTCCATGGTGGCTTTGATCTGCAAATATTTCAGTGTGGTTTTTTTTATTCTCAGCTCTCATACAACCCAGGAGTTAAAATGATTTCAGTAAGGGTTATATTGTCCAACTTAAAACAGGAATATATTAACATATCTTGCTCTCCCAGCTATGTTTGCAATGTCTGAGGCACCTGCCAGCCAGGTGATCCATGTGCGTACATTCTGCAGTAAACTGTCCGGAACTCTGGGTTTTGCTGTCTTTCCCTGGTTTTAGGAAGCTGCTCAGACTCCGGGACACTTGGGACAGACACCTTGTCCCTTTCACCCCACCGAATGCATTCACTGTGACTCCAATTTCAGCTCCCAATTGTTTGAGCACCCTCATTGATTTGGGACTGTTATCCAGATGAGGTGGAGTAGGTCATATACTTGCCCAATCAAAGAGACATTCCTTTGAACAATCCCAGGTCCAATCTTCATTTAAAACAGACTTTTAATATATCTTTAGATTTTGAAGAACGACTATGTTAACGGGCAAAACTGCAAACATACCTAAACTACAAAATCCCTGTGTGGTGTGCAATGAAATGGAACAAAAAAGGACCCGACCTTTGTTTGGAGTAGAGATATCGCTCCACTTTTGTGGCCCAAATTAAGAGCTGCCCTATCCACCCTCAATTGTTGTGTTTTTTCCAAACAGTTTGCACATTTTGGACCACGACTCAAAAATGCTTTCTTGGTTGCAGCATGAATACCTTACATGAAGCAAGCACATCTTGATTACCTTGTCATGTCATGTTTCATACTTTGAACATTTTTTATTTGTGATTTACAATGAACATTTAGCATTTCATTTCTACATGTGTTATGTGACGGCTGTTTTCACAATGAAAGCTCCTTTTGGATATATACAGTACTCTGTGGGCCTCTGTGTCTATGTTAAAAGCTACCTTGAACATTAGGCTTATACATTATATTCTAAATTTTTGGTCATTATGATGGATTTCATGAGCTTGTCCATGGTCATTAGTCATAGTATTGTATTTTAACAGAAATCACTCACTCACACACTTCCTGCCTTCAGCATGGGCGTGTTCAACCTTAATATGGCCAATTTAGGATTTTCTGGATATGAACAATGTCACATTCTCTGGTGGAGAGATTAGCGTTACCATCTATCATCATTGACAGACAGGAGATGGAGGCTATTTTCTTTTCCAGAGCTTGTTTGATATTGCACCAGTAAACTGAGCACAGGGTATGTTGTTGGTATAGGCTGGATTAACATTCAACCTGTTCTTTTTCATCAGAGTGAATATGGTGAAAAGGAGTTCTTTTCGCTATGTTATAGGCAGTATAGAATTTGATGATCATTTCTTTCTTCTTTGTTGAGTGATTGCTCTCATTTAACCGGTAGAATGCAGTGGGGAAGGGCTCAGTGTTTCGGATAACATGTTGGTCCCTTCACAGTTTCAGTTTCAAATTTAAATTGTGTTGACCCGGTAACAAAACTGGAGTTACACTGCACAGCACAAAGTGTGAACTACGTAAAATTCTTTCTCTGCATTTAACCCATTCACCAAGTAAAGAGGGTGCCCACCGAGAGGGGGCACCCAGGGAGCAGTGTGTGGGGATGGTACCTTGCTCAAGGGTACCTCAGTGGTGCCACTGGCAGTCTTGGGATTCAAATCTTCTGATTACAGGGACAACTACCCAACCAGTAGGCCACCAGCTGCCCTGTTTGTGTTATTACATTTGTACCGTAACCACAGTTGTTGAAAGTGGACGTTTTTCCCCCCCTCCTGTCTCAGCCGGGTTCCTTTTTTACTTGTATCTGCAACGTCACCGTCGGTAGTGTTTGAGTCAGGACCTCTCGTTGGCTCTCTCCCTCCTCATTATGTTTTTTTTTTAACCATCAGTTATTGCCCATTTCAGCTTTGAATGTGACTGTTTTGTCTTTGAATGTGTCGTGTTTCATCATCAATGCATTGTGCACGATGTGTATGTATGGAGCTATTGATTAAAGTGCAGGTAGGGATTGGCAGACCGAAAAAAACAACTTTCAGTCACAAACAAAGAATCGGGCCGGAAGGGCACCAAATCATCATGCACTTGGACAAATTTTAGCTCGCACGCTTTCAAAAATTGTCACAGACCAGAACCCTAGTAAGATAATCAGCTTTATTTCCTTCAAATGTCAGTGGTTTAAATGTTATGGCTGATCAGTGTATTTTATCAAGTGGAAATTACATACACAACCAAATCAAGGTCATTCTATGCACCTCTAAAAAGTGTTTTCTGTACTTGCTCCATAAAAAAAAAAACATTTTAACAGTTATTGCAATGCTGTAAAAGCTCCTTTTAATACTGTAAAAAGTTCTTGTCAGGTACAAATTGTGGCTGGTATTGTGCTCATTGTTGGCTCTGTCCAATTGGACAGATACCAAATGTTCTTATGACTATTATAGCTAATGCCAGTGTGAACAATATTTGTAGAAGGTTAAGGTGACTAAACTGTTTTTTGTTGAGCAGCTGAGAGCGTAGTTTCATTTTATTAACTCCACGTGTGGAAAATGCTCCTATAAATGTAGAAACAGGATAAATTGTACAATTGCACATGAACAAATGAGGAAATCCAAAAGCTGCTACATTCGTACAAGTGAAGCAGAAGCGTTCAAACTTATGTGGCTCACATCCAGTTGCATGTTTCCAGTCCTGGACGATTATTTTTGTGCCGTTATTTACATTGCTAGGGTGAAAGCATGGCTTTGTTAAACCTTGAGACTATAAGGGATTTGATCACAACAGTTTGGCAGTTGGCGCTTGAATAGAAAACCCAACTCTACGCTAAGACTGGAGAGAAACTGAGCTTCCCTGCCATGCAGAACAAACTGTTGAAGAAGAATTCGATAGATTTTACTGTTCGGGAAGTCATTCAGAAT
>JBBPCX010000011.1:11397144-11409022 GCA_037974365.1 Hydrocynus forskahlii | reverse complement strand
ATATACGCGTTATCGCATTAACACATTATTTACTTAAGCCGACAATTATTTTATCACGCGTTAATACAGGTTTTTAAAATCCTTTTATTTTGAAAGTTCGGTGGTTTCACCGAAATAATGCGAGTGTTGAGCTATTTAATATGGATGGGACGCCTGACCATAACAGAAACCAGCCGACACGTCCAGCGCTCCCATTACTTTTGTCCATATAAGACGTCTGACCATTACACCAAATGTGACTTTAATAACACTGCATTCATACATAGACTTGAATATGGAGCTGATCCCTCTTTGCAGCTGCTATAATGGTTCCTCCCCCATGCTTTGGACTCTGAGGGTCACTTGTTTTTCAATAACAAGCTAGAAAAAAACGTGAATGCTCTGCACTGGCAAATAGCTTTGGTTTTATATTTGATTTTATTGCATTAACGTTCAAGAAATATTTGAACTGCAGCTGTGTGACTGTGTTGAAGGGAACACTGCTGTTAAAAAGTCCCTTATTTGTTTCAAGTGTTTGTTTAAAGTGTTATTCCACTTTTGTTCATATAGCAGTACTTTAAAAAGAAAGGTGTGCAATACAGTAGTTTTGAATTAATGATTTAATTTAGCATATAATAATGCGATTAGTCGCAGAAAACCATGTGATTAATCGTGATTAAAATGGTAATCGTTGCCCAGCATTAATATGTATGTATGTATGTATGTATATATATATATACACACACACACACACACACAGGGACTGACATAAGTGGTATGCAAGTACACATTGCCATATGTGGTACGCAAATGCACGGTAGTTTTCAGTATTCACAGCACAAATGCGTACCTAATTTGAGTAACTTCATACTGCGTGCCCCGCCCCGCCCCGCCCCACCCCGCCCCTCGACTTTACAGCCTGAGACACAGGCCTTCCCCACCCCCAACCACAACCGAGGCACGTGTGAGTGTGTAATCACAGTTTTTCAAGACTGTTCTCACAAATATAAGTTAAACATATAGTTATTTTCTTACATTTGATAAATCGTACGTGCTACATTTGGAAAAACCTTCAAAAATGGAGTAACTCTTTACAGTCTGCACTGCAATACAGACAATTTAACAAGATTAATTATGCTGTCTGAGGTCCATGGATTTTTTTCTCCCTGTCCCTGGATGGAAAAACTTGGAGACCCCCAGTTATATAGAATTTTTTACTAATAGTGTAGAAGCCATTTTATGCTGATGCATATTTTCTCAGTTTCTTGTGACTGTCAGTGTATGTCAGGACACCGTTCCTACCCATCAGCAGGTTCTTTTAATCATGAAATGCTTTTTGAAGATGCATTCAGTCTTTTTTGTCTTCCTGCCCCTCCTTCAGAGACTTGGCAATTATCTAAAACAGATTTATAAAATATTCATTAGAGAAAGCAGTCTGACTGCCGAATATTAAAAGCTTTCTTCCTTTTTTTTATCATTTCTAATTGTCAAAGAAAACTGGACAGAAATTTCAAACGCAGGTTCTTTTCTTTAGTATGTTAATACAATTTTACACATCAATGAAAGGTTTGCGCCATTGATTAAACCAGCAAAGTACTCTCTGAAGGAAACCACAGAACTCATGATTAAATTGAATATTAACCGTGAAAAACATCAGGCCGTGCTTTTTGGCAAATCGGAGACAGAAAAGCTCCATCACAACTTTTATCTTTCGGTTCCAAAATTACAAAGAATTACAGACTGTAAAAAGCATGAGCTGATTAGAGGTCTTTGAGTCTTTTCCTGAACCCCAGTGGTTCATGGCAAAAGCTCTCGATGGCGTGTGGGGTGGGGGTGTGTGTTTTATTAGGGAGGGGGGTTGTCAAAGCCTTGATTTTAATCAGGGGCTTAATTTGCTGTCATTCTGTCCTGTTCCTGGCACTGTGATAGCCATTGGATGGATAATTAAGATTGAAGAAAAAAAAAAATCAATTGCACCGCACTCAGCTGCGAAGCATTTCCAAGTGCTTTGAAAGGGCTAGCTGGCAATTTGATATAAATCACAATTTTATAAACAGAATTAATCAGTTCCAGGGTCAGAATCTGTGACCTCTGCTGTTATTGTTTCTATTGTGGGCAGAAATCAATAACGGTTGTTGTCATCTCTGTGTTCCTGGATACATATGTTTATTGCAAGGTATGACGGCATGGAGGAGACACAGAAGCCGAGTCAAGGAGGATTCCTGCATTCACAATCATATAGCGTGTTTGTGCTACCAACATGAATTATTCAAATAACGAGCCTGATATTACGAGAGATATCGTTAAAACCACTGAAAATTGTGTTTTCCCCTGAAGGCTTTCATTCATGAATCTCGCCGCCTGAGGAAGGCTGAAACACAGAGAACAAGAAACGTCTTTTACACAAAAGCGTGTTCAATATCTTGAAAAATACTAGGCCTGTACAACCAGTAAAGGTAAAGGGAGCAAAATGATGGTTTTCATGTTTGCTAGTCATGCACTGAAATGGAAGTTCCTGTTCGGAACTGAAAAAATTAACAGTGTTCCACTGAATCAGGACTCCAAGTTTATTATATTTTGCCAAGGAAAAGAGCAGGTTGCTTTCTCAGCAAGCTGATCAGAGAGTGCTCTTATACACAGGTTACATGGGTTTTTACTATCTGTTTCAAACAGAACGTAACTGTATCAGTTCCGCTCCAGGGTCATTCAGTTCTCATGTTTACTCAGCCTAGGTGCGTACGGGCTATGCAAGTTGGGTTGGCTGCTATGGGAGATGCTGGTTGGTGGGAGAACCTTATGTACTGTTTCAGAGAAGTCGGGGCTAAGCTGAAGATAACTCTCCTCGCCCTCCCGTACGTCGTTCCTCGTTCTCCAGGTTTCGCATCCTCCAAGTTGATGCTATTTTACTTACTCACCCTAACTCCCCCTGGAGTAGACTGGACCTTACAGTAATTGCAGATCATTTCATATCAGATACAGAGATAAAAATGTGATTGGTACGACATTGCGAACTAACTGGTAAATTTTCCCCCACGGGACACACTTAGGGTAATGAATTTCACTCAATTTTAGTTACTCCCTGCACATTGCGATGTTTTTTTGTTATTTCAAAAACTGTTACTACAGAAAGCGTTCTAGCAAGGACGTACCTTTCATCTTCTACTGTTTTGCTGTATTTTTGTGTTTTAGACCTGTACTGGAGTAGTCACTGGGTATTGTGTATTTTTTTTGATTCCCATTAACTCATGAACAATGTTGATTTAAAAGATTTAAATGATTAATTTCCACATGATGATGATGATGATGATGATAATTATCCCAAGCATTCTGATCATCATTTTAAACAAACAGCACTTGAGTTTTTTGTGCTTGTTCAGAGTTTTTTTATTTTAGTTTTTTAACACTGCTGCTGCATCATTGTATGTAAAGAATAAAACTTTAAGTACCTTTAGCTTTTTTTCTCTCTCTCTGTGATTAGGCTGTAGCATATTGCATGCCTCTGTGATAGCAGAGTTACTAACACCATTATCACTATTATATCTTTTATTTAACATCAGTTAAACATCTTATTTTTAAGAAAGTACAATACCAAAATATGCATCTCCATCTGAGGAGGTTTCACAGATGTTATATGACCATTTCACTCTTGTTCTGGAATATTTATCAGCATTACTTTACTGAAAGTTAGTAAGCTGTTTTTTTTCCCGTCCTTCATCAGTCCTGGCATTTCTAAGAAAACCCCTGAGAGCTTGTTTTGAATCGATAGAACCACGCTTCCCTGGGGAGAGCGTTCACCCAACACCCAATCAGCTGGCGACTACAGCCCCACGACTTCCTGCTTCACTCCGCTAGCTATGAAAATATGACAACTCCCACGCTAGCTTCCAGGAGTCTTCCTGAGCTGGAACTGAGCTGCTGTTTCCTCGATCGTGTCCTCCACTGTCGCTGTATTGAACAACACAGTGTTCGGCTGGGATATTTAATTACACTTGTTCTGTTTCTCCTTTTTTACACCATTGCACTGGATACAGAAAAAAATGTGTTAGTTACTTTGCAGAAGGTCTTTAAATTCTCCAGCTTCTTTAAGAACATGGAACTTAAAGTTTTTATGTTTTTTTTTTTTTCCTGGAAGTTTTAGTAGAGTTTTAAAAAAATGACAAAAAATGCAGGAAAGTCACAAAAGTGCCACACTCAAAAAAAAAAAGTGTTCAAAATAAAAGGTTCTTGGCTTGTCTGTATGGATCTAGGAAAAAATGCTACTTTACACAAACATTTCATAAGTGAAAATAACTGTCCATCAAAAGCCTCTTTTGGGAACCAAATTGGTTCTCCATTGACATTGCTATTTTGGCACCTATGTGGGATGTAGGTGTTTGTTTTTCAGTAGCAGAATGGGAAAAAATCATTAAAAGCACACAAAAAGTCACAAGATGTGTTTCAAAAATGAAAGATTCCTGGAATGTTCTTACACATACACTTTTCATTACTATTTTTTTTTTTACAGAACTATCCATCAAAAGGTTCTGCAGGGAACCAAAAGTGTCTCTCCTATGACATTGTTCCAAGAACCCCTTTTGGCAGCTTTATTTTAAGGATGCAGGGTGTAGCTAGGTAAGTTGGCCTAGTCAGTAACCCACTCACACTACAGTGTATCAGTGCATGAGTTTGCCTTCACAGCCTGTTCTCTGCAGGTAATTGGTGTCTGTGTGGTGCCATGGCTTTCTAGGAATAATCTGTTCCTGCAAAATGAGCACCTGTGCAATTCACTGTAACAGCGAGGTGATTTGAATAACAGGGTGGTTTGGAACATCCTCCACTTTTTTTCCCCCCACTTCTCCAAAGTCTTTCTTCCCTCTTTGTTTTTTCCCCCCTTTATTAGTGTTGTTTGTGCAGCTCTTGATAAACTACACAAAGCTCCTGATTCAGATACATAGGTGGCTTGACTGGCTGCAAAGGCGAGTAAAAAGGCCTGAAAGATCAATATGCATCCTCGCATCCTGTTTCTGTCGCCACTTATAGATTTCTCCACAGCAGATTAATATGCTCCGCAGACAGTCGCAGGAATCCACGTTCTGGCAATATCTGATTAACCTCCTTCACCACATTCCGTTTCTCTCCTTTCGGAGCCCACAGCCAGGCTCTAAAGAGGAAGACACAATAATTGGATTGTGAGTCTCAACATACAGCTCTTTCGCACGTGAGACATGCCGCACTAGTAGGGCGGTATTTTGTGTGTGTTGTCGTTATTGATTATAGCTTAGCATTCAGAACGCCCTGCTTTTTCACACACCAGTTCTGCAATTTTCAGGAAACTGGTGCTTTTGAGGCTTGTGTGGAGTGTATTGATTTTGCTGCTTCAACACACAGACCCCAAGTAAAGGAAATATGACGCATCAGCTTTACGTATGAAAACAGATTATGGGGCTAAACGGTGAGATACATATTTCATAGCAACATCCTAAGCAATTTTGACAATGTTATCACTGGTTGGAAAAAAAAGGCAATATCACCAGAAAGGCTGTAGGCCACTTAGAGTTCTATGGAGTTGTTATGACACTTGTTGGGTTCTCTGCATTGCCTCACCGATTCAGCTCCATTATAAGCCATTATATGTGGTTTACATTCCTTAGTGAGCACAATTTCTACACACATCAATTCCTTCAGCACCTGTGAGCATTCTTCTGAAATTGTCAGTGATCAGAGCATGGCCATACGTACCTATGTGGACATGGAGGTCCAGACTATGTGTAGTTTCAGGAGATTTTTTAAGCATCTCCATTCATGAGATGCAGTGTGGAAATCGTGATAATGTGGTACCTTCTATGCAGAAAAGCCTGCATTCCAAGACTGCCTGACCAGTAGCGACACAAGTGATTCTCCACTTTCCTCAGAACGGTTCATAGACTTACTTACCCACTGTGAGTAACTTTTGTGTGACAGGCTATGCGACTCAGAGCAATGTTGACCTTTACAGGTGTGCAACACACGTACTTTAGGCTTATAAAGTAAATGAAAGTAAAGTGGCCCCTTCTGTCACTCGTGAACACACCCCAGCACAGCACACGTTGTGAACAGAGTGAAATTCTTTCTCTGCGTTTAACCCATTCACCAAGTGAAGCAGTGGGCAGCCACCAACAGGGCGCCTGAGAGCAGTGTGATCACACGCTTCAGTGATCGCTCTCATTTAACCGGTAGAATGCAGTGGGGAAGGGCTCAGTGTTTCGGATAACACGTTGGTCCCTTCACAGTTTCAGTTTCAAATTTAAATTGTGTTGACCCGGTAACAAAACTGGAGTTACACTGCACAGCACACAGTGTGAACTACGTAAAATTCTTTCTCTGCATTTAACCCATTCGCCAAGTAAAGAGGGGGCCCACCGAGAGGGGGCACCCAAGGAGCTGTGTGTGGGGATGGTACCTTTCTCAAGGGTACCTCAGTGGTGCCACAGGCAGTCCTGGGATTCAAACAAACAGTGTTCCTATCACAGGGGCAACTCTCTAACCACCAGACCACCAGCTGCCTCAGTATATGAGTCAGATATGATAATAATGGGTGCATTTATGCCTAATGTGAGTGTAACTTATTACTCTTGTAAAATGCAAGCCACATAATTTTTTAGACTACTCAAAAAGGTTATTGCCATGCTGCATGTTGCTGTAGCTGCTCGGGTTAGGTTAACTAAGCTGTGTGGTTATCTGTATTAGTGATTAGTTGAATTTAGTTTGCATGTTGGTAAAGTCAACTGTTAAGTGGTATATTGATGGTATAGTTTCCTGTAACGAAATTCTGAAATCTGGGCCCCATGGTGGTGCAGTTTTTAGCACTGTTGCCTCACACCTCCAAAGTTGGGGGTGTGAATCCGGGTCATGACCTTGTGTGTGTGGAATTTGCATGTTCTCATGGTGGCATGGGTTTCCTCCGGGGTCTCTGGAGTGAAGTGATCATTTCTCCCATAGTCTAAAGACATGCGCATTGGGGAATTGGGGATTCTAAATTGGCCATAGTGAGTGTGAGTTTATGTGCTTGTGTGTGTGTGTGTGTGTGTGTGTGTGTGTGTGTGTGTGTGCGCGCACTCCCCTGCTTTTTGCGAGTCCCTGCTTTGCCCCCATAAACACTAGTGAGGATTAACCAGTTACAGAAAATGAATGAATGAATGAAAATTCTGAAATCTAGTAGATTATACAGATAAGTGGTATGTATCAGTCAAGGGGTATGTACCTACAACCCTTCCTTTGGTTTGGTAGATTTGGTAGAGCGAGCCTTTTTTGGATGTGTTTAATATATGAGGATGGGGTAGAGAGAAAAAAGAGAATGTGTACAGTCAGTAAGTAAGCATATTTCAGCATGTATTTAGCTGAAAAGTAGAATGGCATATAGTTACATTATTAAATGAGTGAGATAAAACTGCAAAACTGCCAAATCAGTTTAAGGAGCAGTAATAGTGGTTATATAGATCTCACTATGATCAGCAAGCAAGCTAGCTGACAGCATTGACCAGAATATTTTCAAACCAACAAAATATCCCAACAATTACTACAATACATTGCTATGTTTATATTGAAGGTTAGAGCAGAACACCTTACATCTGCATTTATATGTTTCTCTAACAGTATTTATGAAACAGTGTAGGCGTGATTCATTGTTGTACCATGGATTGCTATTGATGGTTTTTGAATGAATAGAAATATTACATACAACTAAATTGAAAACCTAAGGAATTTCTTTTTTCACTTCACAAAAGGTGGATCTCGGGACAAACATCACCTTTATTTGTGTGTCCTAGCATGGAAATGAGAACTATAGCCTTTTTTAAAAGATCCTTTAAAGCAGAGGTCCCCAGCCACCGCGCTGCGGGCCGGTATTGGTCAGTGAGTCATTTGGTATCGGGCCGCACAGAAAGACACAATATTATTGATAAGCAGAGTCTGAAAGATCTTTTATTTGGTGGAAAAAATGCTCGTCTTGGTCACGTGATACGGTACATGAAACATTTTGCCCATAAGCATGCAAAAATTTGTACAAAAAAACAAGCACACTTTTTTTTAAAAAGTTGTATCTGTACCAGTCCGTGAAAATATTGTTTTACATGAAACTGGTCTGTGGCACAAAACTTCTTTTATATTTTCAAACATTTTTTAATTAAAACCTCGGGGGAAAAAAATAAAACTACAGGATATGGGTCTTTTACGCAACCCCATGCAAAATGATCTATACTATCGAGAGAGACTGGTTACGCATGCAACTGTTTAAGCATTCCGATGGTACTTCACGTTGTCATGGCGCTGTGTCTTTGCTAAAGAAGCCCTCTTTTTTTCAAGGGTGTATTATACTGAACACTCAAAGTACCTCAATGTATCTTAATTCTCTCTCTGATTTTAACCATGGGCAATTTCAGAGGGGAAAAGTTGTCGTTGTATAGAGGTGTAATTAAATTTGTACTCATTCCCTTGAGTGAGTTGATATGAATTCATTTTTATGGATGGGGAAATTGAGACTAAATGTTAATTGTTGGAATTCTCATTACAGGTTACCTAATGAAAAGCAACCGGGGACTTTACGAAAATTAAGCGCATGTTTATTGAACAAACAAGAAACACCCCAACTTGAGCAATCATGCCATGTTCAATCCTGTCTCCCCCCTACCCCACCCCTCTACATTTGTACAACATATGCTGGGAGTAATTATCGAAACCACAAACTTTTATTCTTTCTCATCATTGATGCACAGCATTCATATCAGCAGCTTGGTGTCAAGATACCCCCTTGATAATAAGGGGGAGAAATTTATTTAATTTGACTGTCGCACTGCAGTAGCTGAAATTAATTACGTTGCTGTTCAGTTAAATATACTTCACTGCCTCCATTGTGGGAGCAAGATTCAGCAGCATGCTGAACCTCGGTTTGGAAAATGTTTGCGGGATGAGTTGCGGATCTCCTCTTCATATCAAACTCAGCCTCAGTGAATAGGTGAGTCTTGTTTATTTAGATCACAAGAATTGTAGCATTTTGGGTCACTTAGTAGAATTCCAATGCATAGTCCTTTTATTTTTTTGTGCTGAGTATAATCATGTGTTGCATGATTTCCTCATCAAACTCACAGTGTGAAATTTAATTAGAAACCGTCCTTTGCGTTTGTGTTCCAAGGAAGTGTGAAGAAACATTTTGATTGTTGCTGCGAACTTTTTCAAACAATTGACCACATCACTGAAAGTCGCGCTTCCAGTGATGGCAAGCAAGTATGATTCACAGAAGTAAATGAGAAACAATAAACCAATGAAAACCAATGCATGAGAAGTTGCCAAGAAGACAGAAATAAAAGAAATGACAGTAGGCAATATATAAAAGGATATCTTTACAAAGGCGCCCGGAATGCCGATGCATTCAATAAATGTTCCAGAAGTCCTGAGAAGAGGAGAGAGATTTGTTTAATTCAACAATGGCCGTTCATTTCAAGGGATTTCATACAGACCAAAATAGGGGGGGTGGGGGGGGGGGTGGTCAATACGTGTGGAGAAGATGCCATTGTGGCTGATTTTGACCGAAACAACTATTTTACTTTTCCGTTTGAAATTCACTGTCATTCTTAAAATGTCCCTGACACAAGGGCAGATCCACATGTAAGGTTAATCTTGCCTTCTGCTCGTGATAATGCGTGGTGAAATGATTTGTGGGTGGCAATACACAGCTGCCGATGGGACAGACCTTCCTGTCCCCTTATAAGATCTTAGTTCAATATTGGGGGAGTCCAAATGGTGCTCCCAGGCCTGCCAGATCAACAGACGTGAAGGTCAAGAGAATATCAGTCCAATTACAACTCATGTTATATACAGGGTATTGAACTTCTCTAACCGTCTGAAGTGTCACAAATTTATTAAAAGGTCCCTCTTTTTCACACCCTGTCATCCAAACCTTTATATGTCATTGTCCAGTGAAGAATGTCAAGCCCCTTGCTGGATGTGGTGGGCCTTTCCACCGTGCATGTGGGAGAAACCAGGACAGCTAATTAGCCAGTGTCATCAGCTGACAGTCTAATCACATGGTTGGAGTAATTACCCCAGTTAAAGATTTCTCGCTGTATCAGTGTGATGTGATGTGGACGGGACTCTGAAATGAGGCTCTTTAAATACATTTGGATGTCTCTTTACTCAGATTCATTTTTCATTTCCAGGCCCAGGGGGCATTGTAATTTGAGGACACATCACTGATATCCTACTGGTTGAAGTTGCTGGTTTCACTTTGAAGTCCAGCACTAATTTTGGTTTCATTTTATAGAACATTAAATGGATTACCATACATTACCTGTAGGCTGAATAGCTTGAGTGTATGTGTGTGTAAATTCACACTCAAACTCATCCGTTACAAAACACTCTTGGGGAAAAAAAAAGTCTTTTTTTGGTGATGTATAGAAATATTTTAAAAATGGTTCTTTAAATATACATATGGTGGATAATGCCACTGCCCCCAACAAAGGGTTCTCTGTTCGGCCATGCTGTACCAACAAATATCGTAAACTATATATATAAATATATATATATATATATATACAGTACTGTGCAAAAGTCTTAGGCCCTGTTCAAAATATTTAACAGGTTTGATGAGCAGTGTGTGTTTCACATTAATATCACAAAATATTAGGGATGCACCAAAATTATTTTTTTGGACCGAAACCGAAAACCGAAAATGAGGAAATACTTGGCCGAAAACCGAAACCGAAAGAAATTATTATTAAATTATTAAAAGAATAAATCTGTTACAAAACTATTAAAATATTTATTTAGCATTCAAACAACACACAATATAAATACTTATTTACTTGGCCCCACTCATGAATAGCCTAAAAGCAAGATGGCTGAAATATTATACAATTAAATATCTACTCTCATAGAACTAGTGAATTCAAGTGCATTTAAATTTTCAGAACGAAGTGCATGAACAAAGTGCATTCAGAACAAGTGCTTTAAAAACTGTTGAGAGATATAACAACATTCTCTGTAGGCCTAAAACAAAATAGTGTATCAAAACAAAGACTGACACAGCCCCTACATGAACTGCAATCACTGGACGTGGGTGCGCTCGAAGGGTCTTGCCTCTTCTGTGCTCGATCGGGATGTTTTGATTTTATACGATAAATTAATCCCAACATTGAGAAAGTTGTTGTGGATGCACCCCCTCTAGAAATTTCAGCATTCCAAGCTTTACAAATGGCTTTCTGCGTGTCTTTCTTAGGAATATTGAAATGTGCCCACACGGCAGACATGCTGACTCTAATCCAGTCTGGCGCGCGCAGGCTGCGCTTGTTGATTGCGTCATCACTGTTTCGGTCGCGTTAAAAAAAAATTTCAGTGGCGGAATATTCGGTGCATCCCTACTAAATATATTCAATAAACCTATAAAGAATAAACACAAATAACATTATACTGTAAACAGTGCTTTTATGTTCAGTACATCAGTGTGTTCCTTGTGGAAGTCCAGTATAGTACTTGTAGAACTAGAAATTGTAGTTCATCAGAAACCTGGTTTGATTCAATCAGTCCTTCATTAAATTAAATCAGGAGCTGCTGATAGAATTTCACAAATCCAAACGATTGGAGGCATAGAGGAGAAATCTGGAACCGAACCTGTGTTCTCCTCACCAGCTCACACAATACAACTACTTAGTTATCTACAAAGAAAATAAAACTTACTTTTTACTGCTTTCTTGTTTGTTTGCATCTATTCGAATTTTAAATTCTAAATTCTAAATCTAAGGCAGAAAGATACATTCACACACACACACACATATATATATATATATATATATATATATGTGTGCGTTTTAGGCCATTAACGACTTCAGATTTTTTCAAGTCGACTAATCCATCAAGATAGTCGAAGTCGAGTCGACTAGTCGTGATGACG
>JBBPCX010000011.1:11356846-11371823 GCA_037974365.1 Hydrocynus forskahlii | reverse complement strand
GAGATGTACACAGATGCCCCCCCCCCTTTAAAAATGCTTCTGCCGCCCCTGCAGTCCAGTGTTGCTTGGGCCGCCGATCTATGAGTCTTATGGGCCAATCAGACCAGTAAATAAATAAATAAATGAATGAATACACGGTCAGCCCAAATAGCATGTCGGCCCGCCGGGAAAATGCCCGATACGCCAGATGGTCAGTCCAACCCTGGACAATGCTGATCACCCACTCCACAGTGTGATGGCAGAACTGAGAACTAAATCATTTCATTATGTGAATATCTTCTTCTTCTTCTTCTTCTTCTTATTATTATAATTATCATGTGCAATAGTCTTACATGCGCAATATCACTACTTATGTCAGTATTACTGACATATCTCTGATCTCTACTACATGCAAGAACATACTCCTAACCCCCATTTGTTATATTAATAATTCAATTAACAGTATTAATAGGCATTATAGTATAGTATTAATACCTCAGCATTTGTGTATAAAGCATAGTATATTTCTTAGAGGCTTTTCTGCAGATTCTTTTATTGTATTATTGAACTTCTATTTTATATTGCTTTTGTCTCTGTGTCTCTCCGTGTCTGTGCATTCATAACATAAGCAATTTCCTCCGGGATCAATAAAGCTTTCTGATACTAATTCTGAATATGTAGTGGCAGACAAAGTACACAAATCTAGTAGTGGAAGGACCAATGAACATGGGGTATAAGGTAGCTGTCATATTAAGCGCGACAACCGTCTGTCATGATTTACACACTTACAGTCTGTAATTGAACACCCATAAGTTACCCAGTTAGGAAGGTGAACTGCATAAAGTGGCCAGTGAGTAGTAGGTGTTTCTGGTTAAGTAGATGGTGATTATTTTTGTAGATGATCATTTGCTTTCCCCATTGATAGAATATTACTCAAGTCAGTATTACTGCTTGTATGTTTACTTGAGTTAAAATACAGAAGCATTTGTTTTTAATGTATTTAAGCTTCAACAGTATGGTGAGATCTAAAATAAAAGCCTAAAAAATGGAAACAGTCAGAGAACAGATACTGAAGAAATGTACTTAAATACAGTCATGTATTCCTCAATAACAGTCTGTTGGTACATTTCATGTCAGTGGCTGAATGGCTCAGGTTAACAAAATAATTTGCAGAAGGTTCAAAGAACATTACAACATTTATTCAATCTATGTTACTTTTTTTTTTACTAGATTGAATTTGTAAAGCACCGAACAATTAAACTATCAGCACTAAGGCATGTTCTTATTTTTAAACATGCATAATAAAATGTCTTTTTTTTTTGCTCAGCATGGCTCCAGGGCTTCAGGATATTTCATCCTTGACTCCTTTAATTCATATGATTAAGCAAAATTGTCTGTATTTTATACTGAATGATTTGACAGCTATAGAATTGCCTTCATATAGCAGTCCCATTAGCCTGTCAGATTAAGAGAACTCAGTGCTGTGGGAATGTAAAAAGAATTATGTGGCCTCATTATGATAATTTAGGCCATTTGACCCATCTGTGGACATATAATGTGTTAGGCTAGCTGTCACTCAGGCTAGCTACCTTCTATGTCATATATGCAGCCCTAAGGCATGGGCTTCCCGGGCCTGGATATGGCTAAAGGATGTTTTTGATAGAGATAGTCCCAGCATCCCTAGTACCCTTGACAATTCACTTGGTGAATGGGTTAAATGCAGAGAAAGAGTTTCACATTGTTCACACTGTGTGCTGTGTTCACACATGACTATAAGGGGCCACTTTACTTTAATTACATCCACTGCAATGAGAGCATGCGATGCACATAATAACCAGAAGGCACCCCCCTTATAGCTGGTGGCTGCTGCAGCGTATCAGGGATTTCTGGGAAGGTATTGTCCCCGATTGTTTTACAGATATCCTGTGGATCCATAACTTCTAAATGACTCAGACTATAAAATAGCATCTAAAGTGCAACCCTGTAAAATAGCACTGAACCAACTGTAAAAACATATCCATCTCCTTGTCTGACACCAGATGCGCCATGTTTTCAAATGACATATGTCTTAAATGCGAAATGTGTTCCCATTTCAATTCTGCAAAATATTGCTTTGTCAAATTGACTGGAAAACCACCTCATGCAAGCCTAAAAACTTATTAGTGATCTATGGGATTGTTTGAAATCCTCATGGTTCCATTACTCATGATTAAGCAAGCTTGCTCAGAAAACAGACACTGGTTTAAATATATCAAAATCCTTCTAGAAGGCTGACATTGGCTGCCTGGTAGACACTCAAATACCTGCCAAAATCTCAATGCACCCTGCATGTGGTGCATCTGTGTTCATCATTTTAATTAAGGCCACAGATATGATGCTGGTGAGCCAAGTGAATCAAGTGAAATGACTCTGTTTAAATTGAATTTGATCCTACAGTGGTGTTACAGTTCTCTGGATGACCAAAAATCAAAATGATCAGGACGAACTATGGTGTCATGTTGGTGCTCGCAAGGAGGACGCAACTGCGGGAAACTTCAGGGACAGAGTGTTTAATAGAAACTCAAAGCAAAGAGTGAGCTCAGAGTCCACAAACTGAAATGGTGCTTCAACAGAATCAACGAAGTCCTTTCACTCTCCGCCGGGCAGGCCATAGGGGTCATGCTCAGCCGAGCTGCGAAGACATTGCAGCTGCTTAGTTGGTCCTGATGTGTTTAGGTGCTCCTTGCTGGAGCCCAGTAGACAGAAGCTCCACGTTTCACGGCAGCCACGAAAGGGGTAACAGCTGGCGGACAGGGCAGCTCAATCATTCATGTTTTGGAAACAGAGGACAGACAGAGAGAGAGAGGTAGACAATCACTGTACTCTGCAATAGACTTGGGAAGACTTAGCCTCGTTTTGAGCTCCCCTTGCTCAGCCCACGATCCGTCTGCCACCCGAAGCACAAGCCTGAGAGGAGAGGCTGATGGCCTAAGGGAAGAAACTATTTCCTGTTCTGACAGTGGCCCGTATGCTATGGAATCTTTTACCAGATGTGAGGAGGTAGAAAAGGGTGTGTAAAAGGTGTGTGGGACCAACCACAATGCAGTGTGTAGCGTAAATGTCTGTGACACAGGGTAGAGAGACACCAATGATCTTCTCAGCTGTCCTCACTATCCTCTGTAGGTTCTTGCGATCCAGAACAGAGCAGTACCCATACAAAGCTGCGATGCAGCTACAGAGAATACTGTCCATGGTCCTACTGTTGAATGTGGTGAGGTGTTCGTGGGAATGTGGGAGAGTGGGGGTGCTCTCCTCAGTCTCCACAGGACGTAGAGATGCTTCTGGGCCTTCCTTGTGATGGAGCTAGCATTGAGGGTCCATGTGAGGTTCTCCATGCTGCAAACTTGGTGCTCTGGATGATCTGCACTGAGGAAGCCTGCTGAACAACCATCAACAACCATCTTTTTTGTTTTGTCCACATTCAGGTTGTTGGCTCTTTACCCGTATGTTATCCGTTGGATCTTCTCTCTGTATGACTCCTTGTTGTTCCTGCTGTTGACTTAGCCAAATTCCCCAGATCTCAATCTGACTGAGCTTTTGTGGGATGCGCTGGACAAACTAGTCTGATCTACTGAGGGCCCTAGATCATAATTTACAAGACTTAAAAAATTTGCTGCCAGACACCACAGCACACCTTCAGAGGTCTTGTGGAGCCCATGCCTCTACAGGTCAGAGTTGTTTTGGCTGCACGTGGGGCACTTACACAATATTAAATAGGTGGTTATAGCTCAGTTTTTTTTTAAGTTCTTCTGTTTCCGCACGATTTCTCTCCTTCTCCCTAAAGTTTATGGGGACCAGCATGTGTCTGCATTTTCCTGTTGTGGTAGAGGACAGTAAATATAATTGCAGTACGTTTTTGATGAAGAATACAATCTCTAAATGTCATGTGGAATACCAGGCGAACAGTTACTATCCCTTCATTAAATCTAAAAAAAAAAAAATTAGACCACATTTCCTTGCTACAAATAAAGAAGTATGCTTACAAATGCACAAATACTGCTCAGTTATATGGTGCTTGTTTTAAAATGGCCATACTTGTAGTTGGAGGCATTTTTGAAGACTTCTTTGGCTCAGTCTCCTAATATGCTCAGCAAGCAGGAGCTAATGTATGTCCATGCCATCCGCTCCCATTGATGTGCCATTGGTTCATTAAGCTCCATTCTCTAACCGGAGAGGGTGCAAGGTCGAGTTTATTTTAGCAAGCAATTTTCTTGCTCCCTCAAGCATGGGAGCTTTTCGTCTCTCTCTCTCTCTCTCTCTCTCACTCTCACTCTCACTCTCATCCTCTCCTTCCCTCTTTCTCTCTCTCTCTCTGTTTCTATGTCTTTCTTTCTTTCTTTCTTTCTTTCTTCGCTTCTTTCTTTTTATTTCTCTTTCTGTTCATCCTTTCCAACAACGCAATTGGAGTAGTAATAGGACATGTGGCAGAGAAGTGTCAGGGAAAAGATTGAATCCCACTGTGAAACGGCAAGACTTATTGAAAAATATACAAGTAAGCCATTTTCCATGCTAACAAGAAGCAGCCGTTTTCGATAAGAATCCATGCATGTAAAAGTTCCAGCCATAGAGGCAGCCGGCTTAAACCTGCAGAGACTTTGAGAGTCTGCAGTATATGATTTGGTGTAGGACTTCTTATTTCACCTTTTCTTTACATTTTTTAAACATTTGATTTTAAAGTCCACTTTATGAGGCTTGTATGCGTTTACATACTAAAACGAGCCCTCCTTGATTTTTTTTGTGACAAATTTTCAGACTTTATTTAGCCCTCAAAATTAATCAGGCTGTCCCTTTAATACCAAAATATATACACTACCTCTGTTCTGACTGGCTCATTTCAAAAGCAGCTTGGGTCGAAACTTCACCTTGAACTTATCATATACTCTATGTAAAGGACTTTCATCAGGAAACAATTCATTTAAAGGGACTGTTATGGCAATTGATTTCTTTGCAACCTTATGTGTTTACTTAAAAAAAACCTTTGGGGTATTATGTGTGTGTATGTGTGTGTGTGTGTGTGTGTGTTTTCAAGTGTATATGGTTGTGTGCATCCTTTGCATGTGCCTCTGCAGAGACCTAAAAACAAAACATCCTTTTAAACCACTCTTTTTTTGGAATTTGTGGCTTAAGCTGATAGTCCCTCAGCGTTATTAGGCAGAGCTTGGCTGCAGTAAAAAGCCCCTCTATTTAAGTGTAAGGGAAGAAAGTGCAGATCAGCAGTAGCATTTCATCCACCATTAAACCCATTAGGCTCTGTGCATTAGTGTTATACTGATGTTCCTTATTGCTCGCTGCTACCAGTTCTCTGTAAGCCTCATGTGTTTCGAGGAGGCAGTTTGAAGGAAGGAAGGAAGGACAATTTTCTTGGCAGGCTTTTTACTTTGGAGAGTGCTGCAAAACCTTCCAGGAGAGGGAAAACAGCCAGGATTTTAATGCGGTGTGCAATGCGTAATGAGGCTTTTTTTTTTCTAAAGCATGTTAATAATGCTGGGATATTACAACAATTCTCGTGCATTAGCGGTAGTATTTTTCCTTGCTCTGATGGTTCCCGGTAGCTCAGTAGAACACCTTCCATGAGCAGGCTAATCAATAAGGCAGGCACCCGCATGCTCTCTAATGGAAGATTAAGCACACGGGGAAAAAAGGCATTCTTGCTGTTGTAATTGTGGCAAGAAAGTCTCTGTGATGCAAGATGAAAAGCCGCAGAGCAGAAGTTATAATTTAAGAAACGTGATGATGCTTAATAATATCTTAGTGACACCGCAGTCACAGACAGCGTATAGTAGTGTGGTGAATGGAGTTAATTCTGGCAGGAAAACCAGCTCATTTTCCGCACCAGCGCTGTATGTGTATGTGTTTGTGTGCTGTAGGGGAATGGAGGGTTACACAGAATAGTCAAAGCTTCAGGAGGGTGGGGGCCTTCTGACCCTGGAGGCTAAGCTGTTGACAAAAGCTCCATAAGTTTGTGATGCTGAAGGGATGAGGGGAACACGGCGGGACGCACGAATGAAATACGCACCAGAGGAAAAAGGCCAGACAAAGGTGGTTGGGTGGGGGGGCAGCAATAAACAAGTAAATTTGGCTAAGCGTCACTAAGGGAACCTGGGAAGGTCAGCCATTCTCTCTGGGGCCGATGTAGGACAACGTACCTTCGATTGATCCCAAAGGCCATTATCCAAGCTTTGATCAAGCCCTTAAGCCGGGCAGTAGGGAAGGTCACAGGTTCTTGCAGAAATTGTGTTTACTAGTATCACCATGTTATTTACTGTTTTTTAGCAGGAGCAACGCTTTGTGAGAGGGCCTGCCAGATGAAGGAAGGTAAATGAGGCTTTTAAGCTCAGCTGTGAGCGCACAGGAATATCTTTCTACTGATTAGAGCTTGCCAAATGTATTTTTTGTTTATAATTATCACTGTGCCAGAAAATAAGGGGTCGCACTGTGCCAGAAAGTAAGGGGTGTTATGATGGTCAGTTGTTCCCATCAGAATTAAATATCAGTCATCAACAATCAATTCATTAGCCTAAATGTGGCCTATAAATTGCATAATTCTATTGTGTTGTAGGTCGCAAAATGAATGTAATGTAATGCATAATCTTCTCAGATATCTTTTCTGAATGTACTGCACTAGAGCTAAAGATGTAAGAAATGTGATGGTGGTTCATCCTGTGATTTGTGATTATGCAAAAAAGGTCTGATATAGGGCAGCAATGTATCATGTGGTCATTTTCTCTACTCTTGGATTTATAATTAATTATAAAACTCTGCAAGAGCAGTCTTTAAAGGTTTTTATAGAGTTCTTTTGAATAAAAAAAAAAGTTATAGTTTCAGACAAATTTTGATATTTACTCTCAGCTGTTTATACAACTTGAGATCAATGGAAATGAGGAAGCTAAAATGAATAATAAAGTTAGTTTATTATTTGTTTATTTACTTTTATTGCATCTGCTGTCATAGCTGCATTCCAAAAGTTGATCTCTGGTTCAGGTGGGCTGCATTTCTAGACTACTATGTCCTGTCTGTGACTGGTATCAGCTTGTATGTTCAGGATTCAGAATTTTTTATAAATAGGAGATTAAAGATCTCTGAGGATCTCTTTGTTTTTTCAAGACCTTTGATGAATCATGTTGCTGAAACACGCACTACACTCACTCAGAGAGATGACACCAACTTCCAGGCAGAAACGCAGTATGTGATGTTTATGGACCATAAAAATAGATGTAACAAGAAGAGTGTATTTGGACTCATTTACTCTCTGATGCTTTGCTTTGCTGTATGTTAAGCTGCAATTGCAATTTAGCGATAAAATGCAGGCTTTGGGTTCTAATTGTTAAGTCAATTTAGGCAAGACTCTGCTTTGAACATGTAAATGAAGAACTCAAATTGGAAAGCTTTGTATTTTTATTTATTCATGCTATTTTTATTGTTGGCGTGACTGATAAAGTCTCAGGATTGATTGCACTAATGCATTAAAGCACCCATGGCTTATTTTATCAGCAAGTGCACAGAATCTACTATTTTTACTCTTTTTGTGTTCAGTATTCTACACAAAGTAAAAGTAACTATATAAATGTAGTTAGGATATAATATTATTTTGAGTTGGCCACTGTGCTATGGGGTTTTGCACATTTGACTTTATCAATATACATTTTATTGAATGGCACTGCTGAGGCACAAACATTATAAGCCCAGAGCGATTTAGTAATATCAGCTCATCAGACAAAGTGCCTTTTCAACAAAGATGAGGAGAAGGTGTAATTACTTTAAACATAACTACCATTCTTATGACAAGCAAGAAGATGACAAAAATGAACGTTTCATCAGAGAATTCATCTCACTTGCTATTAAAAGCAAGGTCTTGTTTTCTTCAATTGGAAATATCTTAACATTCTAGCTTGGAAACAAGTTTTGCTGTTACCAACAAAAACTTAAATATGCAAGTTATTTAAAGGGGACATATTATGCAAAACTCACTTTAGTTATAATAGGTCTATGGGCAATACTAAACATGTTAATGAAGTTCTTTGCCCAAAATCACTCTCACATAAAGAGATCTCACCAGCTCTATTCTTAACAGTTTCAGTCCCTTTCAAAATGAGCCGTTTAAGGGCTCTGTCACTTTTATGCAAATAAGCTGTTGCTGGCCACGCCCCACCGATCCCATGCTAACGCTGTGTGTTTACCACATGTGAAACAGAGGTGCTATCCAGCCCTATATGTTCGACCCCGAGTCGGACCCAGAGCAAGATGAACACAACACTTCATGGTGACTTGCCTTTGCCTGTAGCCGTAGCGCTCGGCGTCTTATGCGTGCTCATAAAACCAGCAGACAAAAATGGCGGATCTTCAACTAATCTAATGGGTGGGGCTCGACAGGTGAGGGGTGGTTCTATGCAAATTTCCCTATTCTGACATCACAAAGGGGAGGGCTGTCCTAACGGCTCATAGAAGCATATGATTCCTGACACCAAAATCTTTCAATTGATTCACAGAAAACGGATGGATGCTTTTTTTTGTGCTTGGAGTGTTTGTAGGAGCAGTAGAGACCCAAATGGAAATACAAAAGAATGCAAAAAGTGAGTTTTGCATATGTCCCCTTTAAAATTATTCTAATATGACTTTGGTCAACAGCAGAGATTTAGTGTTTTCTGTATACAGGAGCAACTGGACACAACACACAAAATCACACAAGTTTTGAAAAAATTCATGACAATCTTTGTGCTCATATCCCCATCCTATTCCAAATGTATTTGAGTATTTTTTTTGTATTGGTGCAAGTGACAGAAACCACAGCAGCAGCAAGCTCCTGTTACTATTTGCCTTCTAAGAGTGAGAGCCTGTGACGAGTCTGACTTGGAGAATTAAGTTTAGTTCAGCTATGACTATGACAGGGGGTGCAGTGTGTGTGATGGCAAGTCATTTAGCAATCGATCCCCAATATGTCGCCAGCTGAAAAGTATGAGACCTCCAGGGTCATATTAATGTGCTTATAATGCACCTGAATTTGAATCCCAGTGTTTAAAAAAACTACATGGAGATAATAAAGTCATCAACAGGCTTGAGACTAACGAGCATCTTGATAATTTCTTGACTTCCAAAGCATTGTACTCCAGCTAAGAAAAGAGAGTTTGTGAAGCATGATACGGACTGTGCATGCATAATGCAGCTGATTTCGTGCCATGAACATCTGATCGTTAGAGTTTAAACAGTGTTATTCTAATTATCCTTTCAGCACATCTGAGGCCTGTGCCTCCATCTCACCACTGTATCTTCTGGCGTTACTACAGGAAGTCTCTAAACAACACATTTGTTTCAGGCTGTAATGCAAATTTACACCTGGTTTTAAAAGGTGCAAATCCACCCATGTTTTGCTTGACCCTACACCAAACGCACATGCGTGAGGGAGAGAAGCACACGGCTTGTAAACTGTGTTAAGGTTCACATGTTACATTCACACAGCATGCAGGCAGCATGCATTCTTTTAAAGTCATATAGTGTACTCAAGACTAAGACAAGAAGAAGATTCTTTTTTTGTCAAATGCATAGTCATACAAGTACAACACACAGTGAAATTCTTTCTCTGCATTTAATCCATTCACCAAGTGAAGCAGTGGGCTGCCACCAGTGAGGCACCCGGGGAGCAGTGTGTGGGTACGGTAACTCAGCGGCGATGCTAGCAGTTGGGCTTCAAACCCCAATCCTCCGCTTGCAGGGTCAATGCCCTAACCACTAGACCACCCAGCTGCAGAAAGTGGGATCACTGGAGCGAGGCACTGCAGTGACTAAAACATGTTAGACTTAAGGCAGCGCTGGACCGGCCATCGGGTATATCGGGCATTTGCCCGGTGGGCCGATGTCAATTTTGGGCTGGCCAGGTAATTTTGGGCCGGCCAGGTAATTTTGGACCGGTGCGGAATCCCGTCTGCCGTCCCGGATCGCGCACCACACCCACCCCTGGACCGCGGCTCAAAATGCCCGGGCCGATTTTTGGTTCCAGTCCAGCCCTGACTTAAGGAGTTTAAATTATGCTTTTAGCTAAAGAAAAAATTATTATTTTAAAGGCAGAACATTGTTCTGTTTTTGTAGTATTGGATCTTTTTGTGTTCACTATTCTACACAAAGTAAAAGTAACTATATAAATGTATTGTATTGGATCGTCACATCCTAAACTTTCAGTTCTCCAGACTGAACTGCCTTTATTAGTTCATCCAAATACCTTTTGGTAGCTCTAATTGAACTGTATTATTTTTGGTGATTTCCTGAACTGCTTGCCTTTTTTGCAGCCTCCTCTGACAGAGCTTCCTGCTCCTCTGGGGAGAATTTCTTCTTTCCTTGTTTTCCTACAGCTAGTATAATTGTACTCTGGGCAGAGCTGTTTTATTGTCTCCGTTATTTATTCACATGGTAGGCCATAGAAGAACAAACTAGTCCCAGCTGTGTGCACTTGGTGCTGGCGTTGAAGTCCATGGAGTAAATCTAGTTGTGAGATGAGTGTTCTGCTTGATCTATTCATGCTCCGCCCACTAATGCATTTTTCCCATAGATGCCCTTGCTAGGTTGGATAAGCTTCAGAACACTAGCAGAAATCACATTCACTCAATATAATGAGAAATTGCAATGGTCAACACCCTGCCTTTTTTGTAATATAAATAAATTATTCATGTTGAACCACTGAGCCTGATCTGTCCTTACATTGTGACCTCTCACACTCTCCCAAAATAAATCTAGCTTGAAACTGATTTGGTTATCTTAACAAAAACTGTTAAGATAACAGGTTAAAGGTTTAGCTTGTCTTACCTTGTAGCAGTAACTATGACAGCACCAGTGGTGATGTTTACCTCCACACAAACTGTCCAAATGCATGGGATCCTGGAGGTTAGCGGGGCACTTGCTGGCCACCAGCATTAGGCTGAGTAAAGAAACAAACTAAATAAATGCATCTGTGTCCAGCACTTCATACTCATCTGAGTGGATTTTTTGGTGCCACTAGAACAAGGTCTATTTCAATAGTTGATTAGGTCAATTTACAGTGTTGATTAGATAAATAAGATGTTCCAGTATTTCGTCTGTGTCAAAACCTTGGCTAAAAAAACCCTGAGCGATCTGCATGGAAGGTGTGATCAAGTGTTTTGCTGAGGAAAAACCAGGATGGTTCAGTTCTGAGTTCTGCAATAAGAAGCCATACAAGGAAAATTTATTTTGCATTAAAATTATTTATTTTTTTTATTTGGACTTCTATACAAGCACAATATAGACAAAGTATTGGGACATTCATTTTGAACAATGCCATGCTTCCAACTTTGTGGACACAGTTTCGGAAAGAACCTTTTCTATTCCAGCATGACTGTGTCCCAGTGCACAAAGCGAGCTCCATAAAGACGTGGCTGGGTGAGTTCGGTGTGGAAGAACTTGACTGGCCCACACAGAGCCCTGACCTCAACCCCATCCAACACCTTTGGGATGAACTGGAACAGAGATTGCGAGTCAGGCCTTCTCATCCAACATCAGTGCCTGACCTCTACAGAATGAATGGGCACAAATCCCCACAGAAACTCCAAAATTGTCTGGAAAGCCTTCCAAGGAGAGTGGCAACTGTTATAGCTGCAAAGGGGGACGAACTCCATATTAAAGTCTATTTATTTGAATGCAATGTCATTAAAGTCCCTGTTGGTGTAATAGTAAGGCGTCCCAATACTTATGGCCATATAGTGTAACTTTGCATGGGGGCTCCAGAAGCACTAAATCCACCCCTGCAAGGACATACTTGTAGGCAAAGCATTTGTACCTAATAAAACCATGTCAGTGTCACTGTTGTGCTGAGAATAATCCACCACCCAGATAACACCTGTTCAGTGGTTGTCTCATGAGGGTGCTGACCACTGATGAACGGGGTAAATGGGGCTAACAATGAGGGGCCTAAACACGATGCAGATGCTGTGGAACAGATGGACTACAGTCTGTTATTGCAAACGGCATAGCGTGCTAGAAGAGCTGGCAAGATGGACAATGAGTCTAGACACAAGGTAGATGTACTTAAAGAAGTGACTGTTTGGTGTCCATGCAATGTGTTTTGCAATGGAAAAATGTGTCAATGGCGGCATCATTTTTTTTGTCCAGCCCTAGTATCTTCCGACAGGCAGACAGTAGTGTTCATATTTAATTCAGGCTCCATTTCATCTGCGAGCAGTGTTAGCATTCTATGATCATTTTTTTTCTTTAACATCAATCTCCTTTGTATGCTCAGATGACTGTTGCGATGGATAGAGGCCAAGCAGATGTATCCCTTTTAACTATATACTGAGCAGCACCATCTGCTCTCTCACTGTATGATTTATATCTAGGTGATGTTAATATGGCCCAGAAATCAATCAAGAAGCAACAGGCGATGAATGGCCTATGATAGAGGCGCGACAGATGAAGATATATCCACATCAGCCTCACTGCCAAATAAGCCAGATTTATTTCAGTCCAATGAAGGAAGGCGAGGAGCGCTGATGTGACAGAGGGACCGTACCCTCTCTTTTCCCGTCTTCTACACTCTTTCTTTTGTCCCCTAACCCCCCATCCCCCCCTTCTCCTCTTTTTCCCCCTCTTCCCCCTGTCTGGGTAAAAATCTTCTGGCTTAAATTGTTAATATGCCACCCTGCAGTAGATTTGCACAGCCTAACACTTTTATTACATTACTTAAGCCATCAGCCATCCTTTAGAGGGGTTTTCTTTTAATTCAAGAGTCAGGAGATGCTCCTCCACTCACTTGCAGACAATGTTAAGTTTATGATTACTCACTCTCCGGATCTGTCCCTCCCTCGCACATCCCCACATCCTGCTGTGCCAAACAACAACTCTCTAAATGTCATTAAGCTGATCGTTCAGACGCTTCACATTTATAATATTTGTCAGCAAGCCCTGACAGTGACATTGTCTTTGTCGCAGGTGCCACAGACTCATAGCCATTTACTTGCATGCTGAGACCGCCTGCCAGAGATGTCTTTTGATCATATCTGTTTGCAGCGTAGACGGAGAAGAGATGGTTGACCTGCAGTGATCCGGAGTTTATTAGGCCTGCATGTTTTGAAAAGCCACCCGTATACCAGTCACTCAAGCGGAGCCCACAATCCTGCGCCAAATGTGTTATAACTGACACTTTCTGTCTCTACGGAGAGACATAATCTTGTCTGCAGTACCTCGGGGTGTTTCAGTGATGTGCCCTTCACAATCGCACTCCCCCATCTCTGCCTGACTGCTGGACTGACTGCGTTATTAGTATTAATGCTAGAATTTGATCAGCAATCTTTTGCTGCGGTTTGAAATCCTGTCATCCTATTGTTTTGGGGGACATTAGTCATGGCTTAAGCACTGCCTTTTGGAAATAGAAAATGAAAGGTCCCAGTAAGACTTTTTGCAAAATGTTGGAGGATTAGATTTAGAGGGAAGAGAGGGATAGCCTTGGGAGGACGAGTGACAAATGAGCAAAAACAATTCCTGTCTCTCCTCTGGGGTTAGACTGCTGAAACTAGTGTTGGGTGATACTGATTGTATTTAATATCCCAATGTTTTCCAAATGTATGATTGTCATTTTTATCTATAATTTTGCATTAATAAAGTTTGCTTTCTGAGTGATGTTACAGTAAAATAATATCTTATGAATATCCCCTAAATCTGCATAGAGCTGTGGCTGTTCACCATCTGAGAGGAGCCCACTGGTTAGACACTGCTTCTGTTCACAGTGTCTGTGAATCATCACTTCAAGGTCATCCAGAAGGCCTAGAGTGAAAATTTTTCTAACAATGTTTGTCCCTCTCATTGAAAATCAAATTGTGTTTGTTTGATTCTTCAGTTTTTAATTATATTGGTGTATAATCTGTTATGTTAGGACATTACAACTCATGAAGTTCAAACCAGGGGGATAATTTGCTTGGTTTTACCTACTTACATACCACACAGGAAAAATCAGCCCTGATTACAGTCTTTTCCTTTGGGCGGTTCAAGAATTTAGCCCTATTGCTCCTTACCAAATCAAATTAATAAAAATTATAGACATGCATTTTCTAGTCTCCAGGTGTCTGAAGGCCCTGAGGGTTTCTCTGTGGTTATGTGACACTAGTGCTGGTATAGACATTAAAGTGATAGATCCAAAATTATCATTAGTTTGGACATATGGTTCTAGCAAAAACACAGAATCAGTATTAGAATGTTTACATTAAAAAGGTTCTTCACTCTGATTTGCAAAAACAATCCTTAAAGAACCATCCACTGAAAAGTAAAAGAACTCTTTTTGACACTTATTTAAAAATAAATAAATGTAAAAATTATACATACATACACACACACACACACACACACACACACACACACATATATATATATATATATATAGCTAGATAGATAGGTAGAAACCCTGCCTCTTCTCTCAGTACTTTTAGTTTAAGATAGAATGTAAAAGGCCCACATTAATATCTTACAGAGCTCCCTTTCCTCATTTGTTTAATCACTAATGTGGTGCTCAGTGAACCATCTTAGAGGCAGATTGACACCATTTTTATGGGTCTCTCATTAATGTCATGCAGATTCAGCTTGGCATATTAAAATAAACCAATCATGTATCCTCATGCACATATCTCCATGTGACATTCTGACTGATCGCCTGCTCTTGAAATGCAACGTGGTGGAGACTTTAATATGGGACTGCTATTTGCTTATTGCGGTCAATAATTCGTTGAGAAGTTGTCTGGCTAGCTGATGGGCTACTAATGTCTAATAATTATCAAGACACAAACATGCGCACCCACACCAACCTCATGACACATAGAGTAAGATACTTGATTGGTTGTGAATACTAAGAGTACACAGGATTACAGCAATCTTGGCACTGATGGGAAATCAATGTTTCTGTGTGTGTGTGTGTGTGTGTGTGTGTGTGTGTGTGTGTGTGTGTGTGTGTGTGTGTGTGTGTGTGTGTATGTAT
>JBBPCX010000011.1:11330688-11344931 GCA_037974365.1 Hydrocynus forskahlii | reverse complement strand
TGTTTGGAATTTTGAATCCAGTGTGGTCAATAGTGTATAAAACAATAGTGACATGCACATTTTACACAGACACACTCCCACAAATTACAAAAGCTATTACCAGAACAAAAATTATGCAGTCTCTTATTTTTTTTCCATGGCTGTATACACAAAGGCAGTTTGTGGCTACATGCAACATATGTAAGTATTTTGCAAAATCAATGCACTCACTATAACTGCAACACTATAACACTGTGGCAAAAGCAGAAACCACAATATGTTTCTTTACGATCATCAGTAAAGTTAAGCTACATAGTGACACTGACATATAGAAACAAAGACAGGCAGATATATTTAAATCCCAAAGGCAAACGATAAACCACATGAAATATCTGTTTGACTGTGATGATGCTATCTTTCAGTTTAAGGCAGAGTGACATTTAATCCCTTTACTGCATTTTTCCATTATGTTCCACAGGCTACACATTGATATACTAGATACATATAAAACAAACGTCATGTCAAATGAAACTAAATGTAAATATTTTACCAAAAAAAAACAATTAAATGCTTCAATTTTTCATTAGGTTGAACATGATTTTTGTCTGAGTTTCCCATCCTAATAGCGAAAGACGGTAGCTTTCTTCATTTATTATTGTTCATTGGGTGGAACATGGACGGGTACATTTAGCTGATGAGCTGAATGAGGTGTGTTGGAAAGCGGAGTAAACACTGCAGTGTGCAAGGCAGGGGATCCATAGCCTTTCAGGGTTATGTTTGAAGCATCAAACATATTGTTTAAAACTGAGCCAAAAATTGGAACTGCATTAAACATACGGAATCACTGTCGCATGCCCTGCATTCCCACTGACCTCTCCACACCAATCCAACTGTAGTAATTAGCCCTACACGCTCAGGACCCCGATTTCTGAGCACGAGTTATGGCCCTACAATCACTAAACAGGAGCTGTGCCTGTGCCGCATCTGTCCCGCTGAGTCTGGGGAATAGTAGGCATTTGAGACACGGATTTGTTTTGCTCCAGCTTCAAATGGTGATTGATGTATCACATTAAACACTTGTATGGAGAAATATGAATAAATAAGGCAAGTGGAGTCTGTGTAAATGTTATGGGTTATTCATGAGTGCTGGATTGGTTCTCTTTTGGCCAGGTCTCTGGCATATGGTGGCTAACTAGACAGGTTTGTAGGAACAGGTGGTCACTTGCTGATGCTGGTGGTGCTGGTTGTGAGAAAGTGTGTGTGTGTGTGTGTGTGTGTGTGTGCGTGTGTTTGGGAGGGGGTCCTAAACCCGTGGGAACAAGAACATAGAGGGATTTTCCAGGGGCATCAAATTGAGCAGCAGACTGTACTAGAATGAGAAACACATCATACAAACACTGATACATTGTGGTGCTATCTTCACATATGTGTCAAAGAACCTTTTAGTTTCCTTTTTTATTTTTTTTATTTTTTTTTACATATTTTGCTTCCGTTTTTGTTTGAAAATGCCACAGGGCCTTTACAACATGTAAACATTTCATGATAAGCCAATGAACAGAAATGGTCTGAGAATACTCATAATACAATTTACATTGACCTATTAGGTTATCATTTCAGAGATACATAGCTGTGAAAAAGTATTTGCCCTCCTGATTTTCTCTGTTCTTGCACACTTTTATGTTTTTGGACAAAATGTAAATTCAGACACAGAGAATCGCATCAAACATGCAATACATTTTGTAAATTATTATGGAATTTACTTAAGGAGCACAGATATCCAACAAGTGTATCACTAATGGGGAAAAATGAATCACTTGTTTCATGGCCTTCAACCCTCAATAACTATAATTTAATATTAGCCTTTCACATTGTCCTGGATGAATTTGAGCCTTCTGTCATTTGCAGAATTGCTTTGATAGAGATTTACGAGTATCTGCATTGCTTGATGGCACATTTGCCCTTTCTTACAGTGTAGTCACAGACACTTTTTCCTTAGCTGAGATTAGGGACACTTTTGTTGGATATTCTCCTGAAAGGACCTTTGGTGACTTCCTGGATGATTTGCATCCATACTCAAGAAACCTTTGTCAGGCCGGCCACACTTGGGAAGACTCACCAACGTTCCTAGGGTTCTCAGTTTGTGGATAATGCTTTTCTCTGTGGTGTGACGATGTCCAGGAACCTTCACTACACTTGTGTAATCCTTTTCAGACTGCATTCAAGCCTGACTGTGTTGAATCAACTGACTGTTGAATAATCAGCTAAATTTGGTAAATTTGTTCCTTAAGTAACTCCTTCTCACACAGGGCATTTCCTGGCTGGATATATTTGGCCCATACACAAATTATGATTTTGACATTTTCTGGTAATCTTTGTTTAATATTACATTTTATTTAAAGATATAAAAGCATTCAGTGTATATGCATTAATAGAGAAAATGCATGCATTAATATAGAAAATGCATATATGCATTAACAGAGAAAAAGAGGAAGGGAGTAAATACTTTTGGTGATTTGCAGAATGTTTTGACCCTGACAGCGCTTGGGACTAAAGTTCGAAACATAATCCAGTCATGGTGCTGCTTAATTTACTCAGTAAATTAGTTCAATCCAATTTGCCATCACTTTTGCTACTGAATTTATCTGCTGACATATTGAACCTGGCTTTACTAGCATGCTGTAAGCTGTAGATGGGTTCGCAGAGCACCCCAGAGTGACCTGAGATGAATCTCCATAGTAGGGAAAGAGCTTTTAACAGGCTGGTGCTGCATACATTGATCATGCATTTCATTACACGCCTCAGTGACACACATCACAGAGCTAACTTGGTGGGAGAAAAGAAAACACTAGACTTTAATAAAAAGGTATTTCAGAATGAAATTTTCAAATCTTAAATCTTCAAATCCTACTGGGTGAGCACAGCCAGCATTCAGAGGCTGCTCTTGCACAGATTTGGCTGGGTTCGTTTCTTTATAAAGAAATTCTTCGACAAGCAGACAACCCATCTCTCTCTCTCTCTCTCTCTCTCTCTCTCTCCCTCTCTCTCACTCCCTCTGCCTCCCTCTCTCTCTCTCTCTCTCTTTCTCTCTCTCGCTCCCTCTGCCTCCCTCTCTCTCTCTCTCTCCATCTGCCTCCCTCTCTCTCTCTCTCTCTCTCTCTCTCCCTCTCCCTCTCCCTCTCCCTCTCTCGCAGTGCTGGCAGATGTGAGTGTGGGGATATGGCCTGAGGCGCTGGTTTCCCTGAGCCAGCATCCTGCCACTGCGCACTGGCCTAATAAACCTTCATATACTGCACATCACTCCTCTAACCACTTCCTCCCATCCCACCTCCTCTCTTTTTTTACAGTGTACAAAGAAAGGACATACACCGACTGTGATGCAAATTAATGACATGAAAATACAAATACACAGGCACAATATCTTTTGCATTCAAACTTGTTTGCACTGGATGAGGCACAATTAATTATTATTTCTTTATTCAGAGCGTCTCACAGAGAACGAAGAGTTTTGCACTCATCCACAAGCTAAACCATTATGAGCTCCTTTGCATGCAGCTCTGACGCCCATAATCCAGTTAGAGCTTCTTTCGGGGGTGCAGCTTCACACGTGACATTGCAGAAAACAAAGTAAACAAAGCAACAGTCAGACTTCTTGGTTGTCACTATGCCAACGCTGGGGTCAACCGAGTTCATGTTGATGGCAAAAGTTCACAAAAATCAAACCAACAGTGAACAAAATGTCATTTAAATTCATGTATTAATGTCCGAATAAACTGCAGATGGCATGCAAAGGCCTTTAGGAGTACTGACCTACACCCACCTTGATTTTTTTTTATCCAATGATATAGAGAAGTCAAAAACTGATCCATGAAAAGGCTTTCAGAATTCTGAAATACTGAGAAAAATAAACGCTGATTATTTTTTTTGTACATTAACTTTTGTACATTAACAAATGTCATGAGTAGACAAATATTACCAAAATGTGTGATACAGACCCTTTGTGTTTTCAGCTAAGTATGTTTCTGAAATTGCTAATTATGAACTCTTAGACCTGACTATTAGACCTGAGTGCATGAATGCATCAAAACAAGTCATCTATGCATGACAAGAACGTTCACATGAAAACAGCAGGCCAAATCAGGCCACAAAAGTAAGATTACTGAATGCTTCCTTAAGATGATCCAGAAAGTTCTTTTGAATTGCAAGGCCATCCCAAAGTACCTAATGACCACTGAAAAATGAATGACCGCTGCCACTGACAATGAGATTCGAGTGCCTGTTTCACCTCTTTCATGTCGGTCCACAAAAAGTCAATTCATTTCTCATTATAGAACTTCAATTAGAGTAGCAGCTCTTGTCATAGTAGTAGCAATTTACAGTAGTGACACCTTTCACCGTAAAACATGGTTATTACAAGATTTTACCCTCATTTTAGAAAATTATTGAGAGTGTAGGACCTTTGAGTGCTGGTGATGGGCCCAGTTTTCAGAAAAGAAATAAAAATGAAAACAAGAATGGAAGGAAAGAAAAAGGGACATAAAAATGGATTTCAAGGACTACTTTGTGGAGAAGTGAATGTCAATGAATACTGATAATTGCAGTACAGAGGATTTCAGTCAAGCTTTGTGGTCATTATATGCATCAGTCCAGGATTTCTCTAGTCATGGTTATTCTGCAATGCCTTCTGATGTTTAACCTTTTGAACTCCAAGAACGCATTTTGCATTCATTTTTGTAACCTTTAGTCTCAGACTCATAACTCGCGACAGGAGTAACACACAAGCATCATACACATATCACTGAAATCGAGAAGACTTACCCTATATGATCATCTAAATCCCGTGTTTGTGCAATAAATTATTCCAGAGAAATCGTTTGTGCAAAAGAGAGTACATTTAAAAAGGTTTCCCACAAAAAACACACTGCCGAAACCCCATAAAACATCCATATTATTTATTTTAGGCGCAAATAAAGCATGTGTTCACTTCTGCGATGGTCCACACATTTGTCGTTGAATTCAGTGTAACAAATTCGTCATAATTCATCATAATTTTTCCCACTGTCTTTCTATCTAATTAATATATATTGATTTTCATTCTGTTGCTAGATTATTATTTATTTATAATGGTGTTGTGTTATATGTTTGTAACTGTTGGGGGAAAGTGTTTGATGCATTCTAGAGGTCATCTGAACAACTTCTTCAGCAGTGATACCAAGGAAGGTCATATTCCGCCTGGAAATAAGCACATAGTTTTATATTGTAATAAGCCATAGAATGTCCCAGTTTGGAAAAAAAAAATATATAACAATGGCTATGGACATTTACCCCACATATTTCTAAAGTTAAATCTCTACTGAACAACATTGTCTTGTAGAAATAAAAGAAAAAAGAGTAAAATTTCACTAGGCGAAAACTAGAATTTGCTTATAAAAATGATATCAAAATTTTAGTTGTTTGTTTCACATCAAATAATTACATGAACAGGTAGCCCTAGGCCTTCTGGAAAAAAAAAAAGACATAAGGCATGAATGGCTAGCTTATGGAATTAAATTGTTATGGCCCTATAAATAAAGGGATGCAAAAACACTCATAAATGGCCAGAGTTCAAAAGGTTAAGGCACTATCTGTCGTAAATCACACTTGCATCTTCTTGCTCTACTCCCTATTTAAGACTTTAGAACTCTCATCTGGCTCTCCCACTGTCCTGAAGCTTGAGTGTTTCCTCGCATTGTATGTCGCTTTGGATAAAAGCGTCTGCCAAATTATTGTAATGCAATTTGAAGTAATGTTCTGAGGAGTTCAGTGTTTAAGTTTAGCAATAGTGTTTTTAAATCTCTCATCTCTCCTGCTGATATGAAGTCCGTTAAACAAGCTGACGGATCTGCACGTAGCCTAACACTCACACAACAAATGCATCTTTACTACAACTTGTTTTGTGGTGCCAGCTCTTCTTCAGGTAAGCGATGCACACACCCAGAAACAACATGATTTATCAGGACACCTTCTTCCACTGTTTTGTGATCTAGTTCTGACGCTCCCTTGCACAGTGTAGGTGCTTTCAGTGGTGGACAGGGGGTCAGCATGAACGCCGGTCTCTGGATGTGCAGCCCCAAATGTAGAAAGCTGTGATTTACTGTGATACCTTTCTATCATATCCAGCATTAACTTTTCAAGCAGTTTGTGCAACAATAGCTCTTCTGTATCTTCAGACCAGATGGGCGAGCCTTTGCATCCCATGCACATTGGTGAGTCTTGGGCACCCATGCCGTTCTTTTGATAGGTACTAACCATTGCATACCAAAAACACCTCACAAAATCTAGCATTTTGGAGATGTTCTAGCCAACACAACTCATGAGTTGTTCAGATTCTTATACTTGCTCATTTTTCCTGCTTCTGACACATCAACTTAAAGAACTGACTGTTCAGTAGCTGTCTAGCATATCCCACTCTTAGACAAGTGCCATTGTAATGAAATAATCAGTGTTGTTCATGTCACCAGTCAATGATTTTAATGTTGTGGCTGAAGCAGAATAAATGTGTATTAATGGACAAGGCTTGGGTGGACCTAATCAGAGTGAAATGTACTGGAGGATGATGTGGGGCTGCTTTCCACTGCTTCATCACATATTTCTGAAAACTCCTCACAACAGTAACTCTGATGCAATGCTGACACATGGGGATTCCTATCACTCCAGCAGCAATGCAATGCATTTTAAATGATGACAGTTTCGAATGCGCTAACGTTTTTAAATCCTGTTGTATTTGTTTTCTTATACAAACAATATATATATATATATATATATATATATATATACATATATCGCAACAGACCAGTTTAGAGATTTAAGGTCTCTGGCTGCTGGTGAGCATATTCATAGGGAGCAAGACCCCTTTTCCAAAGTGTGTAAAAAACGAATTGGACTTTCAGGCTTTTGGACCCAAAAGGCTTTTCGTCCTCGTTCGGGCCTGTAGTCGTTCCCAGCAGCCAATGGCACATACTACTGATACTGCAGGAAACATATTGTGTCTCACGGCTGAAATTAATATTTTATAAGCCCAAGTTATTTGCTATGCAGTAAAGTGGGGAGGATGTGTCAATAGCAGCGAGCAAGGATCTCCACATTGATTTGGCTAGCAGCCACATCAGTGAAAGAATTGTGTATTACTGGTGAGCAAGAGCTGGCGAGGGGGGAAATTAGCATTTGTTAAGAGGATGTGTACGTGTGGTGTATGTATATGTCTCTGCATGCGTCTCAGGGGGAGAAGGTAAAGGCAGGGGTGGCTCCACATCTCCAAAAGTGGTGAGGAAACAGAAAAACAGTGAGGCATACAGTGCCGAGTGACTGACAAAAGACAACTAGGCCACTGACTGAATAAAACTTTCAGCACTTTTTACAGCATGTAGCAGTGTCAGTGTGTGTTCTGACCATGCAGGCTTCACATGATTCGTCACAGAGAGAAAACTTTGCCAGATATCATCTCTGGAGAACATCATATTTCAGAGGCGGCAGTGCAAAAATACTGAAAGTGACATTCAGTAAATTTGACATAGTGTGGTAAAGTCATGACCAGGTACTTTAGCACATTTGTACCAATTTATCACTGAACACAACCTCGCAAAGGTTATACTGTTCAGGAATGTATCATAACCAATCTAAATCTCCATTTTAGGGGTTTGTAGCTGAGGTTTGCCTGTTTATGCTTACAGGTCAGTGGTCTGCACGGTTTGAAAAGAGTGGACTTTTTTTTTTTTTTTGACATATGTGTCTTCACCCCAGAACATAATTCACGTCATGTCTAACAACGGAGGGAAAATCACCATAAGCACGACCTTGAGTGGTCTTGAGCTTTTTAAAACAACAAATACCGTTCCATTAAATATGCCAGTGTTCGGTAAATTATTTTACTCTTATTATAACAACATAAGCAGTTCTACTGACCAGACAGTTAATGTTGTAATCATGTTTTTAAACTGTTTAAATAGGACTTAATAACAGCATTCTGACATTCTAGAATACAGCTTATTCAATCAGAATTTAGAACTGGAACTATTTGTTTTATAAGTTGAGTCTCAACATGAGCTCAGCATTACCTTGCTGAACATGAAACAAAAAGTTTTGAAGATAATCATTGTAACTGATGCTCAGTATCATGGCTAGCTGCAAACGGGATTTGATGGGTTTGTACATTAAAAATCTACTTTTTCAAACACTTACATGGTAGTTATTAAAATTTAGCGTTTATTTTCATTATTTCACAAATGTTAAAGCATCTGTGCTGCTAGTAAAAAAAGTTCTAGAAGAAATTGACCCTTTTACCTGCATCTTTATTTGTACAGAAGTAGTAACTTTTCCTATGGGTTTAAGCTCTTTCTCTAATGAATCCTCCACATTATGGACTGTCTACGTGACATTTTTGCCCTCATAGGCAATGACCTATATAAATCCATTCCAATTCGGGTTTTATTTAGTCCAGGTATCATCACCCTCTGACTGGAGATTTTCTCACACTAATAGGCCTGTCGACCTCTTCACTGGTGTCTTTACTGTGCCACTGTCAGTTGATTTACATAGACCTGCTCCACTGTGACAGCCATCAGCGCCCATAAGCAAGATGTCAGTCAAAATGGAGGAAAATGTGTCACACTGGTCTTCTAAGGAACGTGATCCAATCACACTGTGGTGTGATCTGCTTGTTGCAGGGTTGTTGTTGGCATTGCAGATGCAACTAGCATTCCAGGTTATGATGCAGGCCTGAGTGAAGGGAAATCCCACTGGATTATTAGCTCAAAGTGGAGCTGATGAATACAACTTGATGCAATTTTGCTATCAGAACATTATCCACGTTTTCATTTTTGATATTGAAAATAGTGACTTTTTTCACTTGTTATAAACCAAGATTTCTTTTTGTTTCCTTCACAATAGCAAAGCCTGCATACTGTGATAAGATGTGCAGTTACATTACAATTACATTTACATTATGTTTTCAAATTATAATTACTACTCTGACACAAATATTTTTGTGAGTCATCTAAAATCTTTTTACTCAGTTATGTTTTAGTCACTAATATTTCATTACTAAATTCTTTTTTTTGTGTTTGTGTTAGGCACATGTTCACTGGTCATTTTGGATAGTGAGTGTATTAGCTATATTTGTATTGTAGACATTGCAAACCTATGACCGCCACTGTAAAGAAATCTCATTCACAAATGAGTAAAACCTTAAAATGTTTCAAATACAGATTTTTCACAGGTCTTGGAAAGAGTTGCTTTGCTGTAATGCAGGTGTTCTCTCCTCTAGTCGACCTATATGTTAATACAATACTTAAACACACCGTGGACATCAGGATATGGAGAGAGTTCTTTTATTTTTTTTATGATTATTTAATTGTGCATGCATATTGCTGAGTTAGGGGTAGACAACCCTCTGGGTGCCTCCTTATTTTCTTTCCTGAACAAATCTAATCTCAGCCCCTTTATTGAATGCCTGTGGTCTAATTAATTCTGAAATGTTCTCTGGATCACTGCATTTATTGCCCCTGAAAGGTTTTGGGGTCAGTTGATCAATTTTTATTTGTTTATTTATTTATTTTCCATTGGGAATCAGTGATCTATTTTATGATGCTGCTCATTAATATTCGGATGAAGTTGTTTGAGAACATTTTTATTCAAGAACAGTTGTCACAAATATATGATGGAGGGTTGGAGTTGTGGAGAGAGCAATAAATATGGTTTTGGTTAATAAACATGATAACAGTAACTGTTAAATTACACATTTCCAATATTTCTATTCTGATTTTTGGGTTAGCTGATTAAAATTAAGTGGAATCATTAAGACATAAACGGACAGCTTCCATGATGGCGGCGTGGCCTCTGAGTCTAACACATAACATGTATCAGAATCAATAGCGAACATGTCTATGACTGCCAGACTCTGCTTCAGTTAAGAAATAAACAATAAAAGTATCTTGAGGATGAACTGCGAAACGAGCTCCTTGACCTCGGCTTGCTGTGGGGGAACAGACCCTGACCCTGGAACGTGGCATTGCCTCATGCTGCTGGCTGGGGGAGGAGACATTGCAAGTGGTGCCTGAGGAAGTGGAAGCTCGGCAAGCGGGCAGGGTTCCATTCTAGGCTAAAAGCTAACGCTAGCTGACCAGCTATAACGTCCATCCTGCTCGCCAGTGTTTGCTCCCTGGACAATAAAGTGGATTACATATGACTCCAGCGAGCTACCTAGCGTGAGTTTAGACACTGCTGTGTTTTTGTTTCTTTGGAGACATGGCTCAGCAACAGAATTTTGGACACAGCTACTCAGATTGGCAACATGTTAGGTCTGCTCTGATCGCAATTTTGAGCTGACTAGAAAGAGTTGGAGCAGGGTGTGTGTGCATCAGCACCAAGTGGTGTATAAGTGCTGTGCGCTTGCTGTGGCTGGTGACTGTTAGATGTAAACTATTCTATTTACCGCTATGCTCATTGTCGAGGTGTACATTCCACCCAGCGCTATATGCTAACGACTGGCTGGCTGAACTTTATGGAGCCATCATCGGTCTCCAAAATTCACACCCAGATGGACAGTTTATTGTTGCCGGTAATTTTAGTCATACTAATCCGATGATGGTCTCTAAACTCCATCAGTATGTGAGCTTTGCAACAAGGGGAGTGAACGTGCTGGATTGTGATTACACAAACATTGCTGGGGTGTACCATGCTCAGCTACTGTCATCCAGTGTCTGCCAGCCAACAGACCACTTACCAGACAATCAAGCTTGTTCGATGAAAACCTGGCCACCTCCAAGACACTGGGGCTAGACAGGACACGTGGCAGGGCATCCAGATCATCACCAAATACGAGTCCTATCCACGCCTGTGGGTAAGGCCTCCCTCCCTCCCAGATGCACTGAATCACTTCTATGCATGGAGTTTGCATATTGTCCCAACTACTCAATTGATGATTCCATGTCCACCACCCTATACCTACCCCACACCCACCTTGACAAAAAGGACACTTATCTGAGAATGCTGTTAATAGACTTCAGATCAGCATCCAACACCAGCATTCTATTTGTGAAGCTGAGACTACTGGACCTGAACACTTCGCTCTATAACTGGATCCTGGACTTCCTTACCGGGAGACTTCAGTCAATCAGGATCAGGAACAACATCTCAGGCACCACCACACTGATCACAGGAGCTCCCAGGGTGGTGTGCCCAGCCCTCTGCTGTTCACACTACTGATCCATGGCTGAGCAGCAACACACAGCTCCAACCACAACTTTGTGTTTACCAGTGACATGACTGTTTGATCAGTGGGTGTGATGAGATCACAGCACCAAAAGGCCTGGTGCAGGACTCAGAACCTGACTTTGAATGTGGACAGAAAAAAAAATAGGGTTGTTGACTTCAGGAGGGAACAACATGATAATTCTTTGATAAACATCAATGGCTCCCCAGTGGAGATCGTACAAAGCACAAAGTTTCTTGGTTCACATTGGACCCTCATGTGGACCCTCAATACCTGTTCCATCTCCAAGAAGGCCAAGTAATGTCTCTACTTCCTGCTGAGACTAAGGAGAGCAACTCCACAATCCTCACCACATTCTACAGAGGGATTATAGAGTAGAGGGATTATTCTTTGCAGCTTCTTCATGGTTTGGTGTGGGAATTGTTCCATTTTGGATTGCAGGACCCTACCGAGGATAGTGAGGACAGCTGAGAAGATCATCAAGGTCTCTCTCCCCTCTGTCATGAACATTTACATCACATGATGCATCCACCAACATTATGGATAACCCCACAGACCCCTCACACCTCTCACACCCCTCATACATCCTTTTCTCCCTCCTCACTTCTGGCAAATGTTCCTTAGCATAGGGGCCTTCACTTGCAGTACAGGAAACTGTTTTTTACTCAGTCCACCAGACTCCTCAATCAGAATTGAAACATAAACTGTACCACCACTCAGATAGACCCCTGACTTGAACTTCCTCGTCCTCCTCCTCCTACTCCTCCTCCAAACACAATGCATATACACACTGATGTGTTCTGCCCAGTGGACAACTCACACTCCAGTTGCCTCTGTAAATACCCCTATGTTTATTATATACTGCACAATCTCTGTCCTGCTGCTGCTGTATTTGCACAATTATATTTATTGCTGTCTACCTCTATTTTGCATTTTTGCATACATAACTCTTTGCTGCGAGAGTACAGTGTCTGTCTTAACCCTGTATTCATTCGGACTAGTACTGTAGCAGTCAGCTGCACTAAATATTGTCCTGTTGTTTTGTGCTTTTGTGTTTTTCTACTTCTATTTGCACTCTGTGTATTTTATCCTTTCTGCACTTGTGGTGTTTCTGTTTCTGTTTCAGTGTTGCAGCATGGTCCTGGAGGCATGTTCCTTGTTTCACTGTGTACTGTGTATATGGTTGAAATTACAGTAAACCTACACATTTTTTAAATATTTTTAGTGTTGTACTAAAGACTAGACTAGAAACAAATTGATGCAACATTCATGAGAGGGCTTCTTATCCTTGAGTAAAAATCTCTTACATCTTTAAACACTGTGTGTAGGTTTATGCCTTATGCCATCATATACACATATAAGGTCCATTTATGCAGTAAATTTTGCTTGAGGGCTACAATTACCTCATTTTCCCTACCTGTGCAAGCACCTACACAGTACTACTCTTTTTAATTCAATTCGGAACATTGCTTTAAAGTTGAAATGTCATGTTGAGATAATATCATAAACCATCATGGAAAGTTGGTAATTATTGTGATAACAATTTTTACATGTGTGCATACCAAAAACATACCTCATCTATTAACTGGTTATGATTTGCTGGCCATTTGCACGATAACAATGCATGGTTTATGTTGATGATTCACAGTTTTATGACTACAAGTAAATGATAAAAGACATAACACCTGAGATGAGCAGGCACTTCCTCCTGCTAAACTCGGATAAAACAGAAGCATTGCTAGTTGGTCCTAAATCCACTAGAAAGGAGGTTGCAGGGTTTGTCTTTGATCTTAATATTTTTTTGGTGTAACCAAAAGCTACAGTCATAAATCCTCTTGTAACTCTGGGTGCTGGTTTATCATTTGAGGCCCAGATCAGTAAATTTACCTTTAAGACTGCATTTCAGCACTTGAGAAACATATCCAAATTATAACTTGCTGTTGTGTTACGAGTGATAGCACCGGTGTCTGTCTTAACAAGCTTCAGACTTACTGAAAGCTCTTAGAATCTCTCATAGCTCAGCTGGTGGAAGATCCTTTTCCTAAACGGGTTCTAAAAGGTACTTGAATACAGGTTAAATAACGTGTTAACAACACAAAAAATAAAACAAAAAGAATGACTGATTACTGTCCATCTATAAGGTGCAGTTCAAGACAATGTACATACAAGCTCTAGTGTCAGAGGCATTGTAATGTGGGGGTGCGCTGCACTCGGCGTCTCACTCATACGTCAACCCCTAAGATAATAGTTACAGTGTTCTGATGAACTATGCTACCCTGTTGAAAAATGCTCCCTTTAAGTTTATATAGTTCATACAGTTTACAGTCGGTTTATAACACCGATAATAATGAGAAATAGGCAAACAATGTGCATAATCAGTTTATACAGTCAGGTTGTAACACTGAGAAATGCTACCGTGAAGCAGGACACAGGCTACTTCAGATTGCTTAAAGTTTGTGGTGATTCTGGACAGTGCTGATGTTTCCTAGCTTCAGAAAGCATTCTGCAAACTGCAGAATCAGAAATCAGAAAACCTTATGGATCAGAATCAGAAAACTTTATTGACCCTAGAGGAAATTGCTTATGTAATGACTGCAAAGACACCAGAGTAGCGACATACACGTGTACATGCTGAAAGTAACAATTAAAAGAGCTTTTAAGATATTAATCAGAGTAAAAGCAGTGACCCAAATGCAAGATAGCACTGATAAACCTGTGCCCAACACAAGCTAGCACTGATAAACCAGTTTCCCTAATGCTAGGTAGCACCGAATCCCAAGACTGTGGAACTGCACATGCGCAGAAGGGCCCAGTAGCACATCTCGATGGGTTGCATGTTTCGACAGAACACTGGACCGGGTTAAAGTCATGTGGTGTAATTAATCAGCGTTAATTTTTTTAAACACTTTATTTTTTCTGTGATTAAATGATTGAAATTAAAGCATAAATTTGACACCCCTGATATAAACACTAAACACACACACACACACACACACACATGCACTTGAGCAGGTTACCC
>JBBPCX010000011.1:11306816-11328516 GCA_037974365.1 Hydrocynus forskahlii | reverse complement strand
ATCCATCCATCCATCCATCCACCCATTCACCCATCCATCCATCCATCCATCCATCCATCCATCCACCCATCCACCCATCCATCCATCCACCCATCCACCCATCCACCCATCCATCCACCCATCCACCCATCCATCCATCCACCCACCCACCCACACAGCCATCCACCCATCCACCCACCCATCCAATTCATCCACCCATCCACCCACCCATCCAATTCATATCAATATAAATGACAGTGCCCACTATGTTTTTGTGTAAGGACATTTAATCCATTAATACATGTACTCTTTACTTTTATATACTTGATTATGTACATTTTTGACTTGAATACTTTTACTTAAGTATATGTTTGGACCCATGTACTTTACTTAAGTACATGATTGGACAAGTGTTTGATGCAGCGCTTAGCTGTGTTTCTTCATACATTTTATTCTGTAATACACACAGATGGGACAAATTAATGGAAAAAGTTAATGAATAGGGAAACATAATGAGTATAAATGCTTCCAGACAGGTGTACTGCATGATGCAATTAAGCAATTAGCATCCCACCACGCTTCGTAGCGTGTATAAAAATGCTGAGCAGGCCAAGCTGACCTCAGTTTTGGATGAATATAACAAGAGGTAAAAATGACTGCATTCTACACCACCTTTATCAAAACACGGACTGAGTAAATATCTATAGAAAGTTGCCAGTTCCACAGAGCTGTAGAACCCTCGAATCCTACCTTCAGCATACCACCACCACCACTGGGTTCCTGAGCAAGACCCTTAACCCCAAGTTGCTCTAGGGAGACTGTCCCCTGTAGTTAGGGAATGGAAGTCGCTTTGGATAACAGTGTCTGCTAAATGTCATAAATGTAAACTCACACCAATGCACATGAAAGCTGTTCAGGAGACTTGTGGTGGCCCAACACCTTGCTGAAATGTGTTTTGTTTCCGTAATTTGCCACCCAGCCATGTTGTGATTAAAACCGCATACCATTTAAGACTCTTTTGACTAGACTGAACAATTGTACTTCAAGGCCAACCTCCTCCACCCTTTCTTCATTTCAACCACACAGTTGTGTAGCCTGTCCTGTCTCTAATCTGATGGCTGGATCTGCTGACCTGTGGCTATAAGATATCAATATTTTTGACCTCTTTCATGCACTTTAAAACTCTCGAAATGCTTCATATTGTAACGAGCGAAGTAATTCTCATTCTACTCAGATACATACTTTGAATGAAACATTACAAAACCTAGTTTTTTTTATTTAGATGAGCAAAAACAATGTTTTACTTTACTTCAAACTTACAAAGACTCTCAAGGTCAACTTTTTCACTGTGATGGCGAGAGCACTATGAGAAACTGAGATGTCCAATGGGAAGATTCATCTGTAAATAAGACCTACTGGAATGCAATTCTAGTGGTTTTTCAGAGCTTCACTTCAGCACCAGAGCAGAATCAGGATCTAATTAGAGGACATAAAACCAACTTGACACAGCAAGAAAGCACAAGATGGCAACTGAGGAATGAAAAAATGCATAAAGGCATTGCTTGCTTAAACATTGGGTTGGTATGTCCAAACAAACATTTTTCTCTCTCACTCTCTTTCTCTCTCCTCCAACAGCACATTCTATTAAATAATTCAAATAGAGGCCCAGAGACGCCAATCAAATATACTACTGCCATAAAGGCGTGTCTATAGTTGGCGCGGTTCAGTGCCCCGTGGGTGAATGAGGGCATTAATCTTGTTATTCTCTGGAGGAAAGCAATGGCACTAGAATGTCTTCTGTAGTTATTTATTTATTTATTTTGTTCATTTTCCTCTCTTGATGATACATGCCGCCTTGCTAGAGCTTGAAAATAGAGGAAAAGAGGCTGCTCCATCCATCTCCATTTGAATAACGCCTTTTATGCTTCTCAAGGTGAACAACTCTTAAATCTAGGTTAGCAAGCTAGCATGGAGTCCTTAAGGGAAGCTCCAGGTGTGTTTGGGTATGTGTGTGGGGTGTGTGCATCTGCCAAGAAACCAAGGCTACAGTTAAAGGACAACAGTTTATTGGACACTGTGTGAAATAGCTGGATGGACAAAATTCCAATAGTGCATTTTGAATTTTAAATCGGTCGGACATTTAAACCAGTCGGACATTTTGAATTTTATACCGATCGGACATCATATGACCTGCAGTCCAGCCAACTTCAGCTTGACATAATTAGCATTCCATATCCGCCCACTGACCAAGGTTATGCTGTCATCTCTGACAGCATATGATAAAAATAAATGAAATGCATAAGAATGAATGGTTATTTAAAAAAAAGACTAATAGCTCTCTATTTATCAGCGGAGAGCAGCGTTCGCGCTGCCCAAATTTATGGAAGGAAGCTGAGGGATTCACGCCTTTTTAAATTACACATTTGTCAAAAAATGCATCTTGGCCTATTTCATTAAATGTAAGATAGGAAATCTGTATACATTCATTCCATTATGGCATATCCAGCAGATTACGGCATTATGGCATTTTTATAGCATTTCAGCTCCAGCCTCCTGACAGAATGCCTGGCTAAAAATCCATCTAAACTGGAACATAAAGATAAGGTTTGCATGGTGGAGTCAGTCCTTCACTAGCTTGTCAGATAGCTGGATGATGGAACTAATTTTCTTTATCCGTCTGCATAGTTCCATAGTGCAATGATGATAATGATGATTATGGTGGTAATGGTATTTGTAGAGTGGTGGGGATGTGTCCCAGGCATTTTTGATGCCAGCTTTATTGCTTAAACCGGAGACACTAACTCCAAGGTTGGGTGATGTGTCAGGTTATTTAAGCGATATTGTGCTTGCATAGACAGTTGATTGGCAATACATTGTTCTGTGCCTCTGAGGGCACTTTTATGTCAAGCTGACGTTTACAGATTCAAGACTGATGCTTTCTTCACAGCCACTGACTCTATTTTTCCTTGGTTTAGCCCCTCAACCAGCAATACACTAAACCACACATCGGACCTCCACTTGGAAATAATGATACACTCAAGCATAAAGACTCTTAAATGGTTCCAAAGTTGGACATATGGTCCTTGGAAAAAACATTAATAGCTATGGAACGTTTACGTCCAACTGTAGAAAGGTTCTTCACACTTACAGAAATGCTTCTTTAGGAAACCAAAATTGGTTCTTTTCTGCCATTGCTCCAAAGAACCCATTTTTTTTTGGCACCTGTGCCTTTTGACAGTGTGTGATGGAGGCAGTTATTAGTTTACTTTTCTCTAATGAAGACCACTAAATTGTTACGTCCATCAAGAAAGAAACTATGGCTGTTTTCAGTGCATGCTGTCATGGCAACGGGCTCATCCCTCATAAATGAAGTCACGTAACATTTGCCAGGTTGCTTCAGCAGGGGGTGGGGATAGGTGGGTGAGGAAATATCCCCCATAGCTCAACCTTCATCCGTCTATTCTTCATCAATCCGTGCCCTGAGGGGGTGCTTACAGTCTACCGACTGAGTTTATTTCCTAGTCATGCAACTATTGAAGTTTTGTTCGGAAATGAGTGCAGTCCAAGCACGGAAGAATACACTGGGGGTATTTTGACAGACAGATTCACACTTGTCTGTATTTCATAATTGTCTTATGTGAATTTAAATTCTTTTGCTCTGTCTCGACATGTGTTTGTGCTCATACGCTCATGCAGGAATTGAAGACAGAGGATACTGGGGGCATCTCTTTTAGCCTGTTGGATGCAATTTATTTGTTTGTTTGTTTATTTATTTATTTATTTAATTATTTATTTTTTTTTTGCGGTACCAACAGTATCCATGTTTTCTTGACGTCTCCAGCTTTCCTGACCCCTTGTGTAGGGCAACTGGCATCCTCATTTATCACTACACTCATGCTGGCTGAATGTGAAATCTTCATCACCCTCATCAGCAATATGGCAGGCTTAATTTTTTCTACACAATAACACTTAAGAATTCTGTGCACATGTGTTTTCTGCACAAGAAGACCATAATTTGTACAGTGATGCCAGCTCCTGCATGAAAAGTTGTGGGATCGGGTTGGAGCCCAGTCTCATGAGTTTTCGTGAAGCTATCACGATATACAATCTATTCAAAACGTGGCGGTGTTGTGCACTGCGCATTAAAATACATGGGGTAGTGAAGCGTTGTCCTAGCATGAAAAAAAGTGTGATCGCAGCATGTTTTTGAATAGATTTTATGTTGTGATGGCTGCACGAAAGATTGGGTTGCTTATACCTAGTGGTTCACAGTCAAACAGTGTTGATGCATGATCCAAATGAGGTTATTCAGAAATCTTCTACTGGAATTAACACTAACAAAAAAAGGAATAACCTAAAAGAATCCTTTTTTGATTGATTGATTAGATGCAAAGCACTTAATGAACTTTGCTCTCTCCCACACACATTTACTCATGCAAGCGTGAGGGTGAGGGTTTTTTTGGCATTATTGGTTAATTGTGTAAATATATTAAAAGTGTTGAAATGGTGTTCAGCTATGAAAACAAATGAGGAGAGAAAAGGAGAGAGACCAACACAAAAGAACGGCACTCTCAAGAGGGCACACATACAGAATGGCCTTGTTTTTCACAACAAGTGATAACATTTTAACACTTTGACTGAATTTGACCTTTTGAATGAATAATGCGTGATTATCTTATTCCCAATAAGGAAATTATGTTTGGAATAAATTGAGAGCTCTGAAAGTGCTCAGTTAACGCACTAATTTAAAATAATGCAAGTGACACTAATTAAAAGCACTTAACTCTCTTGTTATTTTGATTATGCAGTGGGTTTAGCTTAACCATACAATGTTTATCACATAAGCCATTTATTATTTTCCATTAAAGTGCACTATCCCACTGGTGTGATTTGGAATGTTTTAACATATTCTTATTCTAGTTAATGGTGATTTACAATTACAATATATATGTCATCACCTTTACACAAAGTGTCTATATTTATTTAGTTTTACGTTTGACAGTCAATCGATAACTAAATTACACTAAACATGGGCCATGAACCAGATCAGGAAAAAACAGGGAAAACGGATAGAGAAATAAGTTTTGTTTGAATGTGGCCATGGCAGATGTAACAAATGCTATACAGTACACTCGGGAGCACGACAGATGTTATGAAGAAATGCATAAGCCCACTCACTGTTGTGTAGCACCGTTTGACTGTTATAAACTATTGTATTTATCTCCTTATCTATTCATAATGACTACGGCATTGTAACCATAGTGACTATAGCTTGTGCTGTAGATAACAAATGTACATAACTGTCAAACAAGTCATGAGTCAAAGTCAGTTGAGTGACACTAGCATTGTGGCCATCACCGTCTTACTGACAAGAAGATATTTATTTAGTTAGTTAGAAAGACCCTGTCAATTTCACCACTTTTGTGAAACTGCTGTTGTGAAACTGCTACTCAGAAACTGTGACTCTGTGGCGGCTCTAGAGCATTTTTGAAGTCAGGCACTGATGTTGGATGAGAAGGCCTGGCTCACAATCTCCGTTCCAGTTCATCCCAAAGGTGCTGGATGGGATTAAGGTCAGGGCTCTGTGTGGGCCAGTCAAGTTCTTCCACACCAAACTCATCCAGCCATGTCTTTTCGGAGCTGGAATAGAAAAGAGTCTTCCCCAAACTGTCCACAAAATTGGAAGCATGAAGTTATCCACAATGTCTTGGTATGCTTACACTGTCAGACAGGAAGTAAGGGGCCTGTCCCAAACCATTAAAAACAGGTGTGTCCCAATACTTGTCCAATACTTTTCTCCATCGTGCTAATTTTTATCATCTTAGTGTGTCCTTGTCTGTTCTTCATACTCAGTGAACTTGAATGAGGGTTTGGAAATGTGTGTTTGGCTCATAGGTAGATAATAAGCATGCAAAGTTATCGTACAACTACACAAACTGCTTGGTGTTATCTGCTTGATTTCATCAGGAGATGACACAGAAGTGCCACCCACACACATTCCAGTAGGATGTGCAGTATCCCATCAACAGCGTAACATAAGAACGTTAAACTGATGTTTATTTTAAATGTATCAGATTGCTGTTAAGCAGTTTGTGTAGCTGTACGATAACTTTGTGTGATTATTATCTGCCTATGAGCCAAACACACATTCAACTTTACTGAGTCGTGGAATTCAACTCCAGCAGCACTACACTATACTTCGCTACTCAAGAATTACTGTTGAAGAAAAGCACAAAGTATAAACCTCTCTAGTTAGCTAATGTTTCTTTTATTGGACCAACGCAAAAGTCTCCTGCAAAAAGAATCTAAATTATGGAATTTAGCTTACAATGTTGGTGTTTGTTAAGTGTTTGGTGAGGATATGTAAATCGCACACAATGTTCGCTGATCGGCTGAAATGTGCAATCACTGTTTGGGCCAGGGGGTATGGCAAAACACGAGGGCTGCTATGGAACAGAGATGCTTCACATCTATCACACCATGTGGTTTTCTGAATAAGCGGCATTTATTTGCTCTTTCCAAGAGCTCACATAATTTATGACTGACTGCTGCAGCTGACTGTCTTGCCTCCCAGGTTAGTTTTCAAAAGACTTTGAGCATCAAGGCATAATAACAACCTTAATTGCCAGTGCTTAAAAGTAAGTGTTTTCACAGATTCATTATTCACACACAATCCTCTCTAATTCTACCAATCCCTCATGTCTGTCACTCTTCTGTGGATTTGTGGACGTTGTTTAATTCTGGCAAACCCTTTTAAAAGTGTTAACACTTGTTTTTGTTTGTTTTCTATGCATGTGTATGTGTCCAAAGTACCCCATTCTGTAATCTCATTCCAGATCATTCATTTGTTGTTCAACGGCATTTTGCTTAGATATCAATATTGGAAAGTCAAAACACACAGATTCAGAATTCCCTTGTACTCTTATAAAATAAGAGAAAAGCCAGAAAAGGTTCCTCATCTGATGCTCATCCCCATTTTGGTTCCCTTTCCTAAAGTAAAAACCATTACATAAAGTAAAAACCAATACATAATGTGAACGGTCTTCTAAGAAAAAATGATAAAGAATCTATAAAGGTAAACCCGTATTCGTACACTAAACTCCTGCAGTGCTAGACTGTAAAACACTGATATTTCCCCTCAACTTCTCAAAATCATTCGTTTCATCCTCCCTCCTTTTTGTTTCCCGGACAACACCCGAGACTCTTCAAGCGTAACCAGACCAACAACCCCCCCCCCCCGTGCCCCAACACCCCCGACAGCCAAGATTTTGCATGCATGAGAGTTATAAATCCAAGACTACTGCTTTCTATGTGCAGGTGAAGAACGAAAATGGCTGAATTACTGTTGAGCTCAGCATAAGGCTGTAATACATTCAACATGAAATAGCCTCTAAAGTGGCTTTGATGTAACCTGGAGAAACAAAAGTACATTTAGCAGACCAGGAGAAAGAAACAGCAGCCAGTATTACTCCCCTTCTATGAGCTTTTCCTGGCTTTGATATTTTAACCATAAAAGGCTTGATTTCTTTATTGCTTCAGCACACGTGCACAGCCAATTATTTAATCGTTAAGACAAGGCAGGTGGTAGAAAATTACTGGATAATAACACACCGGGGCATTGCGAGGAGCGGGTGATGCAGCAGGCCCTGCGGCTACAGAGAATCGCATGTGGGCATAGCTGCATTGCTGAGCAGGCCACATCTAGCCGTCAGGGGACATGACGAGAGATGATTACACTTTTCAATAGACCACTGTAAGAATGATTTTTGCTCATTTTTTGTATCAGAAGGATTTCTGATTTGCACATAATTGTATTAGAAGTTTAATTTTAACACACATTTTGCTCCCTAATGATTTTGCACACAATGTGCAGTGAACAATGTTCAGATTTTGTACTGTAAGGATAACTTATGCACAGTTTTGCATGGTAAGCAAAAAATTTTCAAAGCACTGTTTGTATGATGAGCATTACTTTTGTTACTGTAGAGAAATCTTTGCACTAACCGTTGCTTTTGCACACTTTTTGTAGTGTAAGGATACCTTTCCACACTTTAGATACTGTAAGGTTTTTGCACACTTTTTGAACTGCAAATAAAACGTATTGCCACTTATCTACTCCAAGCATTAATTTCAGTTTGTTAGACGGTACACTCGTGTACATATAAGACAACAATAGACATCCATCCATTCTTCCATTATCCAAACTGCTTATAATTAACCAAGGCTGCGGGGGAGGGATGTTTGGTGGGTTTAGGAGGAGTTTAGGGGCGTTGCTGGCACCAATCCAGGCATCATAGTGCGACGGGCAACACCTTGGACAGGTGGCCAGTTCATCACACTGCACACACAAAGTCACACCTGGGGCCAATTTAGAATGTCCAATTCACCTGACTTGCATGTCTTTGGACTGTGGGAGGAAACTGGAGAACATGGAGGAAACCCACAGGGACACAGAACGAGCATGCAAAATCCACAAAGGAAGGACCCTTGGCTGCCCATCCAGGAATCAAAACCAGGACACAAAAAAATATGGATTCAGAAAACTAAACAAGATTAGCCACGTATTTTGCTCTTACAGTGGTAATTTTGGGAAAGTGTGACTAATTGTGGGTAATTGTGGAAAGATAGCTGTGGAAATAAAAACCACAAAACAAAAACTTTCAATTAGTGAAGATAAGTTTGACTAATGAACTGTCATTGTCTGAGACTTGCATTTTGACATGAGTGGAGTAATGCAATATTCATTGCCATGAGTACGTTTCACTTCTTTGATTTCCCTGAGTTATTAAAGACAAGTTAACCTCATCCCCATGATGTACACAAACACAATCTGCCAGTTCTAATTTTAACGAACAAACAGTGCAAAGACAGATTGCAGCGGAGAATGACAAGCTGCCTGCCTCATACCTTTTTGTGTTTGATTTCAAACGAATGCCACACAAAAACAAAAAAAAGTTCCAGGAACAGATTTGGCTTTGAAGTCAAGTTTCCCTTTGGTTCTTCACATGGTTGTCTTCTATTAGGCAGAAATAAAATAAATAAATAAAAACATACATATTATTCTTACATGATGACGAGAGGCTTTCCTAAGACATGTATATCAGGAAAATCTCACAGTGGCAATACAATTTGTCTTTAGGAACATGAAAGGAAACAGGGATGAAAGAGGGGAATGTTCTTTAATGGGATCTTTTATAAATTATGCATTTATAAATTGGTCTCTGGCCCTTATACGGTTAATTGCTGCATCACTTAACTGTGAATGTTTTCTGAATTAGGGAATCACTGAAGGATATCAAGTTGATATTTGAACTGGACAGAAATGGAGTGTTAAGAATGGGTTTAAATCAATATAGCTGGCACATGGATTCTTTAACTGCAGTTAATAGAACAATCTGCACAGTGAAGGCAAAGTAAATTGAAGATTAAAAAAGGAATGTGTTCCAAGAGCTAGCACAGTGACTCGGTGTCCTGTTTCTTGGGGTGTAATCTGGTATTTATCATCTGCTTGCAATTCACTGTATGTGTGTTTTATGCATATTAATTGGGGATGCATCGGAATTTGTGCTCTAAACATGGTCAAAAATGTTTCCGTTTTTGAAGAGAACAATGGTTGAACGATCAAAAAACACTGATTAGGCCTACAATGAAGTACAACATTTTATCAGTGTTAAATATATTCTCTTTATTTGTAATGTTCTGCAGTGGGGTGGCGCCCCGCCCAGGTTGAGGCCCTGCCTCGCGCCCATAGACCCTGGGATAGGCTCTGTGTACCTGCGACCCAAGTAAGGATTAAGTGGTAACAGAAAAAGAATGAATGAATGTTTATAATCTTGCTATAAATCTGAATGACAATGAAACAGGTTGCATGGCATTAGATAAACTGTGAAAATTGTGTGGAACAATGTGGACATTTGTAACTACAGTGTCAAGAGAGGATACAACGTCCAATGACTTCTGCACTATGGCTTTAAGGCCACCAAAAGCTCACTCAATATGCAGAGTACGGTCAAAGCAACAGAACTGCCAAAGCCAAAACCAGCTGTAGCTACAGACTGTGCAAACAACAACACTGTAATATTATGTTTATCAACTTCTAATCTAATTAAGAATGAAAGAAAGCTACATTAGCCTATGGTGAACTGTGCTTAGTTGAGATATCCCAGGCTTGTTGTACACACTCAGGGCAGAGAGAGGGAAGGTCAAAAAGGCATTTCTAATCTGAAGGTAATAAAATGTGCTGTGCCCCCATTTGCCTCCATATTCGACTCTAATCAGTATCAAATGGCCACAGTTGTGGCTCTAATGCTCCTTCAGACAGGGCGAATAATGACAGTGAGCTAGAAACAGACAGGGATGAACAAATCAATATTAGCATCAGTACTTCCAGTCTTGATGTTTGAGAATCAATCTATAAATAAAAATATAGTGTTTTCTTTAAATCTTTATTGCAGTGTTTATTTTCTATTAAATGAAATGTGTTGTTACAGCTATTGGAAGGAGAACAATATTATAGAAACTTGTCAGTGTGTAGGATAGGACCAGCTCCTCATACACATGACAGTCAAAGAATTGATGGCAAAAAGACAGCAAAACTTTATTTGTTTATGTCATTACATTTCATTATAAGTGGTAACTTTTGACATAACTTTCAGTCAATTTTTTCTATTTTATGTAAGCTCCAAGAACTTCGAAATAAAGCTGGAGATGCATATAACTTGGGAGAAAATGTAACATTTGAATGGATTAATTTAAAAACCCTTATTATTTGTTTTGCAAACGTATACGTCACCGTTATTGGCACTCCAGAAAATCTTATAAAATATATACAGATTGCAAAATTCATCTTTGTGGTGGAGGGATATAAGATGACGCCAGCGTATAACCATGAGGTGATCAGTGAATGCACAAGTCAAAAGTGAGTTCATCTTCCAGAATCAGGTAATGACTGTAAAATACAGCTGCATGCCAAAAAATCTCCATATTAAAATTTAGTTCAGTAATTAAAAAAGTTTGAAACAACTACTGCTGCAATGAACCTGCCTGGAGGAGGATGCAGATGTATTTTTACTCCTTACCCAGAGGGGGAATTTTAGATTTTAGAGTGGAAAATGTAAGAGATTTTCCAAGGCCAATAGTTAGAGATTCGCAGAAGATGGTTTTGTGGTTTCACAAAAGTCTCCGTCACTGTAATAAGATGATACCTCCATGTCAACAAAAAATTCAAAAGGCATTTTCTTTTATCTGTCCCACCAGAAGACGTTTCAGGAATCTTGACTAGGACAAGTTTCTATGGTCAGAGATTTTTGGCAACAAATGCTCAAGATGGGCCTAAACATCATAATGGTTATACAGAATAAAATGTCATACTTGCTGTTAGGTATGTCAAGTCAAGTCAAATAGGTTTTACTGTCATTTCGACCATATACACACAATACACAGTGAAATGAAACAACATGCCTCCAGGACCATGGTGCAACACGAGCAGAACAGAACAAAACAGAACAGAACACCACAAGACAGGACAAAAGAGCATGCAAGAAAAACACAAGAGCAACAGTACAATTAGACAAGACAACAGTCAGTGCAATCAGTAATAGCTACAGTCTGGAAGAATCAATCCGATCTCACGATATACAATGTAATCAAAATACATGCTGCGATCACGCTTTAGGGACAACGCTTCACTACCCTGTGTATTTTAATGCGCAGTGTGTAACACCGCCAGTATTGGTGCTTACTGGTGACTGTTAGATTTAGGGTTAGGGTTAGGGTTAAGGTTAGGGTTAGAGTTAGGGTTAGGGTTAGGGTTAGGGTTAGAGTTAGAGTTAGGGTTAGAGTTAGAGTTAGGGTTAGGGTTAGGGTTAGGGTTAGAGTTAAGGTTAGGGTTAGGGTTAGGGTTAGAGTTAGGGTTAGAGTTAGGGTTAAGGTTAGGGTTAGGGTTAAGGTTAGGGTTAGGGTTAGAGTTAGGTTTAGGGTTAGAGTTAGGGTTAGGGTTAGGGACTTTCCCCATCTCACAGTCTTTCAACCTGTTTCAACCACTTTGTAAACAAAAACGATAAGGAATCAACTCATTATTTCTCTACTACTGTCCCTCAGTCACCAGTTAGCGCTGAGACTGGTGATGTTACACACTGCGCATTAAAATACATAGGGGGTAGTGACGCATTGTCCTAGCACGAAAAACGCCCTAAAGCGTGATCGCAGCAGGTATTCTGATTACATTGTATATCGTGACGGCTTTGCAAAAACTCGTGAGACCGGGCTCAGATGAATACAGTATTTTGACAGGTATGGTGCCGTAGCAGCAGAGAATTGTGTGTACAGAAAATGCAGAAGAGGTTTCATTTGAGAATGAAACAGCAATAAATATAAATATGATGCAAATATAGCAGCAACGGGACAGAGAATGTGCTGTGTAATGAATAGATTCATGTTGGGGGATCCGTGATATTTTGGTGTGATATTCCCTCCAGAACCCCTGGGACCCTTGTTAACATACATTATATCATGGACTCAAAAACTAACCAGGAGATTTTAAATGGAGGTCTGACGGCCTCCACGAAAAAGCAAAAAGTGAGTCATGTTTGAATCTTCTAGCAGGGCAATGACCCAAACCAGGCATTCAGTTCTACAAAATAATTTAATGACCACAAAAGCAAGCTTCTGACAGGGACCCACAGTCTGACTCGCCTGACCTGAACCTCTTTGAAAACTTATGAGAATTCAGTCATAAAGAAAAGTCCAAAAAAAGAGTACCTTAGACTTTGGAGACTTTTCTGTTCTCAGGTAGCTTGCTCTCATCACGCATTGCATGAGAAGACTCAAACTAATATAGGGATGTCAATCATTTTACCGTATTCATTTGTTAACAGTTAATATATAATGAGTGATTGTTTCCTATTTTAACTTCAGTAGAAAGTTCCTGATTTATTTATTTTCAGATAATTACCACAAATCTGTTTTTCAAAGCATTTTAAAATCATTTTTACCTGTAATTATTGAAATTCTCTCATTTATTGCCCATTTCAAGGGGCAAAATGATTTATGTTTGCAAGCTTGCACCTTTGGACCCTACCAACAATCCTTTAAGTTTATAGGAGACAAGTACAAGAGAGAGAGAGAGAGAAAGAAGAGGAGAGGGAGAACAAAAGAGAGCAGAAGTGTGAAGGAGAAGGGGCTCTCACTTGAGACTAATTATGGATTTTTTAGAGCACAAAGTGTGCCATTCAGCCTGGGACACAGACTGAGCAGGGGAGCAGAAGGTGGAGAGAGTGAGCACTGACAGACAGGTGTCTCTACTGACACGCTGGCACAGAGAGAGAGAGAGAGAGAGAGGATATTTCGGAACCTAAAATAGCAGATAGAAGCAATAACTTGTTGAAATGTTGGGAAAAGTCTGTAATTGGCATTTTAGACACTTTATTTGTACATACTTTTGTGGATCTGACCAGTGCTCGGAATCAGAATAGAAACAAAGCAATTTGCTATGAGCTGAAACACCATTTTAACATTTCTCATCACCTACAACACTTTCTAGTAAAGGACTATTTAGAACCGGTTAATTCTGTTCCTTTTCTCTGTGCTGTCGGATTAAAAATCTGTAATAAGTAGTGGGTTTAGAATGCTGAGACTCACCAGTTGTGCTGCACACATGGGCTGTGTAGCTAATATTTTCAGTTCATTTTAATTGTATTACATTTGAATTAAAATATTTTATTGGATTACCTTAATAAAAAAAACTACCTGACAAAGTCTATTTCCATTTCACTGGTGGACTGGCCACTAGGGGGCCTGCAGACAGGTTTAAAGAAATAACAAAAAACAAAAAAACAAACAAAAAAAAACAATAAAAAACAAAAAACTTTTTAATGAACATTTCTGCTCCCTAACAGTTAAAAATGTTTATGCTTTGGGTTTTGGCTTTCATCCATTTGTTCGCAGTTTTTGCTTTGGCTCCTAACTTCTAATTCTGATGTATTCATATCTTTCGTGTTAAAGGTGCTAAATTCAGCCCTGTTTCACGCAGTCTTTCCCTTCTTTCTTCACTCTCTTTCCTCCCTCGGGCAATATCCAGTAAACAGGAGAATATTTGCACATTGTGAAAAAGTGCTGCTAAAAACAGTTATTTAAAGGGCTACCGTGGTTAAATACTGCAACCTCCAAACTGCAGCCTATGTGTGACAATAATACTTGCCACCTGACAGGTGCTCAAGTGAGTGTGTGGTGTGAGTGTGTAAACGCGTGTATTCATGCACCTAAGCTGCTGCTGTGGTCCGTCATTAGCACGACTGTCAGTGGTCACTGTCATATCAGTGTCTTGCAGAGCGATTACTCGAAAGGTGGCTCCAACACACTCTGGGCCTGTTGTCATGGCAATTAATCTGAGTTAAATATAAGATGTATGTTAATGTTGGCCCCATTGTAGCAGAGGGACAAAGGGAAAGAAGAAAGACAAGGAATATCTAGTATCAAGGACATTTATCCTATCCACATGCTCGTCATTAGTCACCTTAGTCTTATACAATGCTGTGTGTTTCTTAAGCAATAGAACATGAAAGATCTCAAGGCACCTTTTACTTTTGTCCAACAGTTCTGAAAAATAAAGAAAATACATAAAAAGAGAAGCCTCAAATTTTGTATCGCACATGCTTAATATTGGCCGGTTCTTTCAACATCTTTTTGCATATTCGTTTCAGCTCCAGTTTTGCAATATTAACCGTTTTTTTTTTTAGCCAGTCTGTAAAGCCTTTCACAATCCACCTTGTATTCTTCTGGTTTCTTGGTAATCCCAGTTTATTTAGTTGTTCCATCATCAAAACTCTTGACTGAAACACTTTCTTAGGGCTATGACAGGTCTGATATTTGTTGTAGGCCTGCTGTTCCAATCTTTTCAAGAGAAAGAAGACGTTGTATGTACTGGTCAAATAAAGTCAAGTATAGCTTTATTGTCTCCTTGGCCATATACGGAACAGCAGAGAGCAGAGATGAAGTGACATCCTCCTTGGATCATCTGGGGAAACATACGCAGCCAGCAGCACATTCAGTCACAGTATGGATGAATAATCACATGCACTTTGATAAATAAAGGATTATGCTAAAAATATAGAAAAACAGGGTATGGAGAATAGAGTCCAGGGAGGATGGGGGAGCAGTGTATTCAGGAGCCAAACTACTGCAGATCCTTCCCCCAGATAGGAAATGTGTGAACAGCCCATGGGAGGGACTGGAAGAGTCAACCACAATGCTAGAGACCTTGCAGAGGGACTAATCTGCTCAGCTGCCCCCACAACCCTGCGTTTAGGGGTGTGGCAGTTCGTCTACCAGACACTGATGCTGCTGGTCAGGACGTTCTCACTGGTGCCTCTGTATGAGGTTATGAGGGAAAGTGCACATTCTTTCAGCAGCCAGAGAAAGTGCAGAGACTATTGGGTTTTCTTGGCAAGGAAACTGTCGTTGGTGGTTCAGGAGAGGTCCTCTGCGATGTGAATACCAAAGAACTTGGTCCAGGAAACTAGCCAGGGCTGGACCTTCTGAAATCATCAGTCATCACTTTTGTTCTCCCAATGTTAAGAGACAGATTGTTGTCCTTGCACTGCTCTGCTAGCTGTTTCCCCTCCTCTCATGAACTGTCATTGTTACTGATGAGCCCTGTTATGGTAGTGGTGTCAGTGAACATGATGATGTAGTCAAGCTTGGGGTGCATTTGTGGGTCAGTAGTGTAAACAGCAAGCAAGATTGCACTGGTGCTGCCAAACTGAACTGTCTGGGGCCTTCCAGTGACGAAGTATAGAATCCATTTACAGATGGAAGTGCTTAGCTCCAGCAGGCTGAGCTTGCAAGCAAGTTGCCAGAGGGATGGTGGTATGGAATGCTAAATTGGAATGGATGAACAACATTCTCACATAGGTATTGCAATAATTCAGGTGGGTCAGAGCCAGGTGGAGCACATGTGAAATTGTGTTGTCTGTTAATCACATCATCTGGGTTGAGCATCATCTTCTGCTCTGAAAGACCATCCTAGGTTTTCGGCAGTTTGTGGCTTTTGTCGTTATAGTTTTCATGACTGTCCTCTTTTCTCATGGAGCCTGCTGGTCACCACTTTCCAAAGATCCTCCAGTCTGTACACTCGAAAATAGTCCCCTAAAACTATTTTTTTGGACACAGCCTTCATTGTGAACTGAAACTTTCCTAAAGAGAATTGAATTGAATCCTTTTGTGTCAGAGATCCCCCCCCCCCCCCTCCGGGTGATTTATTAAGGTATAACTGTGAGAGTTCCTTATAAAAGTTATGTTGTTTAATCTCAGCTACTGAGTGGCATTGCGGTGTTGTTCTTTAAATTAATCAGTGATTATGCATCTGGACTCATTAAGGGCTGTGTGATCATGGTGTGTAGTGTAGGTGCTGTTTGAAGTGCAGGTACATGGTTGATGTATGTGTGGTACGGCAGTTGGCAGTGGAGCCTGGTGATAAAGTCTGACAGTGCGCGGTGTAAGCGAAGAGCTTTGACAGTACTTTGAATTTTCTGTCAGTTTTGGCTTTTGACACAGTCCTTTACATTGCTAGAGCATGGTTTTCTGATCAATTGTACCTGTAATAACCCTCTGTTGATTCTCTTGGCTCTCCTCTTCTTGTGAAGCGGCACTCCCAGTGCACCGAGCTAAGCCGAAAGCCTCTTCTTCAGCAGTCACTTGTGTCACATTCTCCGCCGTTATTCTTCCTCAAGAGCCCTTCACTCCACCCGCTGAGTGTTTTCTGTCTCGCGTCGACATCATCGGGCACTCTTCTCCACATCGAGTATTACATGCTCAAATCTTGCTCCAACAGTTCCTTACACACCAGATAAAGTTGTGATGTTTTTGCAATATGAAGAGGAAAGGCGGGTAGAGACAGTGGTTGTCTGCAGTGGGTTCGTTACTGATTGAATGATTAACTCTTTATCGGTGACCTGTTGAGCTTGTTCTGCAAAAACAGTGTTTTCACTTAGAATAAGTAGACCAAGTGTGTCAGCATTGAGATTATAACACAAATACTTCTGATCTGAAAATCTGAAAAAATATTCAATATATCCACACCTGTGATCGTTTTGGCAAATTTTTGACTGACCACAAAGGTAACTGAGTGAAAAAAACGGTTTTGATCAAACTGAAGGACTGAAATTGAAATCATTTTCTTGCATAGATCTGGCTGATCAGCTAACGAGCTAAAAGATGACTAAGAGGCTAAGCAGCTTCTCTATGGACATCAGAGGCTTTGAAATGAAGGACATACTGTGTTATGTAAAACTGCTGGAAATAAGAGTCAGTGTCACTTGATTCCACTACACACGTCATATGTCTGTAATATGCGAGATCTTATTTAAGCACTATTAAATCCAGGCTGAACAGGCTGAATCTCAAAAGGCTCCTTACTTTCTATAAAATGTGCTATGTAAATTATAAAGGTCTGGCTTCACCTAGAGAGTGCGCACCATGTCCAGTATGGAATTATACTTAATGTGGTGAATGTGGTAATGTGGTTGAATCCCAAATGACTATTTGCACTGGGTAGAGAGCAGGGAGTCCAATTGTGAGGCATAAAGCACAGCTAACTTAGTGCTAATATATGCTGGAAATCTCATTGAAGTGGAAATTTGCATTGTAATTGCTGTGGTAATTTGATGAGCAAAACCTATTTGTAAAGGGTTCTATGTCAAATATTATATTCTACTATATTATGCTATTTTTATTACATGATAAAAGTTGAAACATTCATGAAATGGCTACAATATACAATAATGGGCAAAGTTTTTGTCCTCCTTCAGCAGTTCATGGTAAATATTACATACAGATAAATCTAAATATAGATTTTTTTAAATAAAAACTGAAACGATTGTTGTGGATTTTATATAAACAGTGTGTCTAACATGTGATGTTTAAATTTTGGGGGGTGGATGTTAAAACTGGAGTGAATTTAATATCGCATGTGGACAACATATAAAATATAAAATAAATAATTCAGTTCTTGGCCTTAGATTTGAAGACTGTGTTGAACTTGAAAATGCGTTGCTCTGAGCCTGGCATTATTTTAACCTTTTGAACTGCATGAACGCATTTTGCGTTCATTTTTGTGACCTTTAGTCTCAGACTCATAACTCACGCCAGGAGTAACACTCAAGCATCGTACACATATCACTGAAATCGAGAAGACTTACCTTTTACGATCATCTAAGTCCCGTGTTTGTGCAATAAATTATTCCAGAGTAATCGTGTGCACAAAAGAGAGTAAATTTAAAAAGGTTTCCCACAAAAAACACACTGCTAAAACTCCATAAAACATCCATATAATTTACTTTAGGCGCAAATAAAGCGTGCGTTCACTTCTGCGATGGTCCACACACTTGTCGTTGGATTCAGCGTAACAAATTTGTCATCATTCATCATAATTTTTCCCACTGTCTTTCTATATAATAAATATATACATTTATTTGCATTCTGTTGCTATATTGTTATTTTTTTATAATGGTGTTGTGCCATAGAATATACCAGTTTTAAAAAAATATATAACAGTGGCCATGGACCTTTACCCCACGTATTTCCAAAGTTAAATCTCTACTGAACAACATTGTCTTATAATAAAAGAAAGAAAGTAAAATGTCACTAGGCGAAAACTAGAATTTGTTTATAAAAATGATATAATCAAGATTTTACTTATTAGTTTCACATCAAATAATTACATGAATAAGTAGCCCTAGGCCCTCTGAAACAAACAGCATAAGGCATGAATGGCTGGCTTATGGACTTAAAATGTTACAGCCCAATAAATAAAGGGATGCAAAAACGCTCATAAATGGCCCAGAGTTCAAAAGGTTAAGCCATGCAAAAAGAAGTACTTTGACATAAGCTTGTGATATAAAGCATTCATTTTTGAAGCCAGGAATGACAGATTTACTCTTCATTGACATTTCATTAGGCGTACCTCTTGGGATTCTGAATATGTTTAGGTATAAAGCTGTCATGGCCTGGTTTCTGCTGGCTACTTCAGCTCATTCAGAGAGAGTCATTCAGAGTCAGCAACAGTGATCACTCTTTGACATTTCACTTCACCAATTATCCATTGAAAGGTAGGCTGTTACGCTCTGGCTTTGGGTTAGTATCACTCTTGCTCTGTCTCTCTTTTCTCTCTCACCCTCACTTTTTCAGAACTGGATGTTTCTGCATTCCACAAATGATGTGCTTTAGCTTTTCAGCAGGATAGATGTTTCCTAGCCCAGATCCTGACTGACATGTGCTGCGGTGACAGAACCTTCTGCAACTTAGCTCAAAAAACAGCTCCTCCACAGCTGATGTCTGCAAAAACACACTGAAACTATGGGTGCAATAATAAACACTAATACACATATTAAACATGCACAGCTAGGATGGATCTTAAACAAACTAAACACACAGTAATCACATGGATATCCAACAGAAGTGTTAATGATTCCGTCAACAGAGAACTGATTGGAGGCAGTGTTTCTTGTTAAGTTGGGAGGTGTGTGTGTGAGTGTCTGTGTGTGTGTGTGTGTGTGTGTATTTCAGAGAGAAAGAGAGTGAGAGAGATGCTTAATGTGCTCACCCGACTCGGCAAAAATTGATCCTGCGTATGCATTAGCAGATTGCCTATTGATGAGATGAGGATTTATAATGCTCTGACTTATGGCAGCAATTTAGCTGTATAAATAAATGAATACGAGCATCGTTCAGCTTTCAGAAGACAGTAAAACCTTGATTTGCAGCTGTATCTGCATTTTCAAATGTCTATTTTAGGAGCCCAATACACTGGTCATTTAACCGAAAGGTCAACAGACAAGCTATATCTCAGCTATAAGGCATCCGACTGGACAAGATGATATTTGTCTGCTACAAGTTGTGACCAATAACTAATATAATTAAGGGGAGTATATTGTGGAATATTATTTCCTTTTTTTAATAATAATAATAAATGGAAATTATGTAAAAATGGGCACTTTTAAATTCATGATTTTGTGTTTTCCTTCTCTTTTCTCCATTTTGTGGCTTTTTGTAATGCTCTGTCTTCCTCTTGTTTTCTTCTTTATATTGTTGTGCCTGTGTTTATGTGTCTGTATTACATATGAGCCTGCGTTTTGGTCTTAGCCCCGCCTTAACCTTGCCCACTCCTTATCCTGTCCTCCCGTGGTTTGTTTCTGTTATCTTGTTTAATTCAACTCAAATAAATTGTGATCACTATTTTTAAACCAATTTTTTGGAGTCAATTAAAAGCCATTTATTTAGGTTGAATGGACAAACCCTATTAACAGTATATAGCTTTTGAGTTCTTACAACAGGAATGTCTTACAACAGATAAATCCACTCATTCAAGATACATCCCCTCTGTAGACCTGTAGTCAGTGGTGTGACTAGGATCTTTTGGGACCCAGTGCCCCCCATACAAACATTTTCCTAGATTACTCACTATTGGTTTGCCATCAAGTTGATGCTTTCAGGCTGGGCCACTCCATCCTCTGGCATCTAACATCAGCCTACATCTTCTTCTTTAGCCTGCCTGTTGGAATTACAATAATTGTCATATTTATCACATTATGAAAGAGAGAGAGAAACTCGATGGGTGTTTTATTGATAACATTATCTCAGAGTCTACATGAGGGACCCACTAAAAACTGGGCCCCCCAAGAACCATAGGCCTACTGCATAGTGGTATGTCCCAATGACCCAGTACCGGACACATTTACTGTTAACCTAAGACCTCTGAAACTTTGAATATTGGATCAATCTTTTTCTTTTAAAAACAATTACGCTGTAGATTGCAGACTCGAGAGGCAGTCTAGCGAGAACATCATTCGTGTTCTTTGTGAATGATGTTTGTGAATCAATGGCTCGGTCAACGGAACTGCAATCCCTCTGCTCGACGGCCATCTTAAAATAGATAGAGACCACAAAGTCAGATATCCAGCCACGTGGACAAACACCCACCACGCTCCTTTTGATCCCTGATCAATAGCAAACTGTAATGTAATCAATGCTGTGGGTATTGTCTTAATGCCTGTGGTGCCAAAAATACAGTCAAACGGTCAAAGCCCCAGTGGTTTTCTTTCATTTACTGGAATGGCAGGAAGTTATGAGTAATGCTAGTGTGGTCACAGGGTTTTTGTTCATTCATATGAATAGATTGTGTGGGGTTTCTTGTTTCTCTGTAGAATTTCATGCAGTGTGATGGTAATTACCACTACAACTGTGTTTTGATACGCTTCAAGAATAGAAAGGTTGCCGCGTGATTTGTGCTTGATATTATTAGAAGAACATACATGCCTTTGAGAAAGGGCACTGCGTTTGTTGAAATGCTCTGAGGCCTTTTAAGATTCTTCAAGGACGCACATATTTCCCTGCAAGTGCTGTCTCAAGGAGCGAGGATGGTACCTACTTTTAAAACTCAGTGGGAGGCTCAGGGAACCGTGGGATGGTAGGTAGACTACAAAGGGGCACCATGCACTATTAATGATGTGGGGGTTGTTTGTTTTGCAGATAGGATACAGTAAGGACACAAAAACTCTAGAAAACATGTCTATGTGCAGAATATATAGCTCTGCACCTGTAACATCCATACATCATGTACAAATTAATAGCTGGTTCTAATTCCAGAGTTTATATTCAATTCAATTCAATTTTATTTATATAGCGCTTTTTACAACCAGGTTGTCACAAAGCAGCTTTACAAAGTCCA
>JBBPCX010000011.1:11295397-11306221 GCA_037974365.1 Hydrocynus forskahlii | reverse complement strand
TCACTGGAAGTTATAATTAGCGGCTAAAAACAGAAATACAAACAGGCTAGGAGCACGCTAGCACGCTGGGGAGCACCAGTCTGGACTCTATATCACTTGCATTTATGCATGTGTGCATTTTTCTAGGCATCTCAGGCTACTATCTGTCTAGGCTTCTAGCTTCACAGTTGCTGCATGTTTTAAAGTCTGAGGGTCTGAAAGAGAGAGAGAGAGAGAGAGAGAGAGAAAGAGAGAGAGAGAATGAATGTGTGTGTGATTTGTTCATTAGAAATTCCCACATGCAGATTATTAGATTCACATACTTGGCAGGAAGGTGAAATAACTACTGGTAATAATAATAACTGGTCTTTTAGCTAATATCATATAGTTTCTAAACTGTAATATAAAGAGATCAGGGTATAGACTGTCGCAGACAGAAAATTATAGACTGTAGACTATTAGTATCATCAAGCGAAGGAAAAAAGATTACAGGTATAGGGTGTGTGTCTCTTCTGTCTTTCTGCTTTATATCTTATCAGAAGTGAAGCTACAGGGTTAACAAGCTAATCCAAGCAATACGAGCAAATGGAGCCGCTAGTCTAAGTGGGCCCCCCGCGCAGAGAACATCAAGCTGAGAATGCTGGAATATATTTTAATGTTTTAAACCTCACTCCGGTTACCATTACATATAGGAGTGTAAGGACATTGAATTGTGACAATGTATACACATCTGTCATTTATTCAGACTGTGAAATCAAAAATTAAAAACTTATATCTATGTATTTTATATATATGTATGTTTTAAATGTCTTGTTCTCTGTAAAAACTGGAGCCATGACATCTCATCTCACTGTGTATTTGTATAAATCTGAGATGACAATGAATGCACTTAACCTTTAACGTGATGATAACAGGGTTTCTTGGGGTTTCTTGAAGCATTTGAGGTTTAAAATTCAGTTTAAAGCTGATTAACAAACCCACTAAGAATGCTGGGAATCACCGCCACCCACATTGTGCCACTGCTTTTATCAGATCTGGGGTTTGCAGTGGTCTAATTTACTAGCTAGCTTGCTCTGTTAGTTCAGAAGTTGGACCTGAGAGTTAGAGGAGAAGGGAAAGAAAAGCTGTCGAGGAAGAGACTGAAAGTGCCCTAAAATGACTGATGCATTCAGCAAAGGAGCAGTTTGAAATATACCGGCCCCTGTACTTGCATGACCACTCTGACATATAGCTAACTAGCTGCTGCTGTCGGCTGTTTTCCCCTGTCAGGAGGCATCATGGAGAAGTGTGTTTGTGTGTGTGTGTGTGTGTGTGTGTTGGGTGGGGGGAGGTTTGTATTCATATCAAAAGTACAGTCATTTGCAAAAGTTTGAATACATCTTCTACGGACAGCCGACTTGAACTTAACATTTTTTACCCAATTATAGTGCAGAAGAATCTGTTTCATATTTGTAAAAAAACCCCAAATAAACCAAATAACCCCCATAAAATATAAATGTGCAATTATTTAAAACACATGCCCATATTTTTCCCAGTATCACTATAAAAATGTTCCATATAGTACCTACGAAAGGTTCTTTGACTAAAAATAGTAGAACCCTTTTTGACGCTGTATAGAACTTTTAACAAATCATATTCAACTCATATTCAACAGGTTCTCTATCTTGCAGAAGAACCTTTTAACAATGCGATTTAAGAATTTAAGAACATGTAACAGTTACCTTTGAACTTTTTAAAGCCGCAGGCTGGGGGTGGCCCATATTCTCACCACTAGGGGTCTATATGAAGTCTTCACGCGCTCCCGCAAGTTTCTGTCCCGCTCCCGCAGAAATGTGTAATATATTGACCCGCTCCTGCTCGCATCAGTATTGGTTTGTCCCACTCCCGCCCACTGAATCATGCAAGCAAGGCTGGTGGAGTATAGGGTGGGCCAAAAATACCAGACACATTGTAAATGCTATAATATCTTGGCTTATAAAAATTAAATAAGGTACCAAATTTATTTGTTAATTGACAAACAGGAATTTATGAAACATAGGCTAACCAGTCTTCCACAAAAAAATTAAACCAACATTTCTAACTAGGCTACAGACCTGAATTAAAAAATATCTAAACAGTCTGAATAGAAACATTTCACAGTCAAAATGAGAGAAATATAGGGAAACTTTGAAATCTGTGGCGCGGCTCTGCGTTTATTCCAACCCCATCGCACTCATTGTGCTTCCATTCTTCCGGCGTCCCAGAGATTCCCGCACAATGCAAACATCCGCAGGTTAGGTCACCTACCACATATGTTGTTCCCCACTTAAAAACAAACTGTACTTTGCAGGAGTCCAGAGAACAACGTCTTTGTCCTGCTCCCATGAACACATCTCTCTATTCCCGCCCACTCCCGCAAGAAACTCTCAAATGCAGACCCGCGCCGCATGTTTTGCACCGCGTCCTGCGGGTCCCACGGGCGTCCCGCCCCGTTGCAGACCTCTAATACAAACCTGTTTTGTTGCAAATAAAATGTTTTCTAACCCTAAACATTTCACATGGATCATTCAGACATAACACTCGTTAAAGGTTGGAGGGAAGAACACTAAATCGTATATTACAAAGGGAATAGGTGATGTGCTGTGATCAATGTCCAATTATAACTGTCAGAAGTGATACATTAAGTCTGACCATTTGTCTGATAGCTTATTGATGTATATTAACATGTGATAATGACTTGGAGAACTGTGTGAAGTGCGGAGATGGAGTTACTAATTACCTCTTCAATTAAACCCTACTGAGCCATGCTCTTAGATAGAGGCCTCTGCAAAAGTGACTGGCATGTGAAAGCAGATGTGCGTTGGATTTTATGATTAGGGAAAATAACTGTGGCCTGTTGGAAGTCAACAAGTATTTCAGTCGTTGTATTACATTAAGGATGCTGATCTGCTCAGACTGGGCATCAATTACCCATTCGACACGTGTTCAAATCCTCTCTCTCCATTGTCTCTCTTAAGGTCACTCACTTTCTTCACTGTTTCTATCCACTCCACCACTTTTCTGTCCCATGATGCTTTGTGGTCGCTAGCATCAAGGGCAGGTCATTATCCTGGCTTGCTCGGCCTGAACCAGCACGCTCTCTGAAGGTTCAGCTGGAGAGGCTCTTAGGCTTGGCACTGATTTCCTAAAACTTTCTGTTTGAAAGTCTCCCTGTGGGCATAATGAGGGCAGTCATGGATACACAGGTTTCCCCTTGATGCCTCTCCTCTTAGATGCTTCCGATTGCTCCATTGTCTTCTCTGGCCTCCCAATGGACAGAAAAACAAAGACAGAATGTGAAGTAAAGTGCTCTGACTACTTGACCCAAGAACCCCAAAACACTGCTATTAGTTTCTTTTTTTATTTGTTTTTTCTTTTTTTTTTTTTTTTTTTTTACATAGTAACAAAACATTTATGTCAGTAGTAAAAAGTTATGTCAGTCTTTGCTTTCTTGGGGTGTCATGATACATAAATGTTCAGGTTCAGTGCAGTTTTTGATTCTGAGGTCAAACTGAGCTACAGACACCACCAAAATATGTAGTATTTACTCACGAGCCTGGTTGTGATTATTGGTAGTGGTTTTCTTTATAGAGTATTAATGCTTAAAGACCGGAATCAGAATCAGGGCATCTCTTATTTGAGTAGGATTTTTTTCTTTTTTGTTTTTGACACGTATATTAGAATAAAACGGTGATTATGGTTCACGAATGAGTAGATCCAGAGTTGCACTTTTTCCCTTTGTGGTGATTTTTTTAATAGTAAAGAACACACTGCGCTGTAAGAGTAGGTGCTGTAAACATTGCGTGGTGCAGCAAAGCCCTTCAGTAATCACCCAGTAATTAACATAGCAGTGTTCTAATCACAAACAAAAAGCAAAAAATAAAGACAACATATGAATATGACCAAAGTGCCCAATTATGTGATTAGCCATGAACAGTACGACCAAAACACAAAAATAGAATTGATTGCACTGCCAAGTACTTATGACTGAAAGATACAAGTGGGCATGGTAATTATTACAGTGTAAAATCTAATTAGAAAAGAGGCAAACAACTAATCAAACACAAGTAGCACTCTGGGAGGTTTTTTCGTTCCTTTTATAAAATAATGGATTTATTAATGTCCATCAGTGTGCATTTTTAATTACTAGATGTAATGTTTAGTAAAACTCTTGAGCATTGTTCGTAAATCAATTTGCTTGTTTGTTTTTTTTTTTGGTTTGCTTTTCATTTTATTAATTACATAAACATTAAGTTAAGGGCAAAAAAAGTTTTAAAAAGTTCTTCGTTCAAAGATCTACACTTCAGGCAGCCAGATGAAATTGACATTCAGAGTCCAAAAAGTGCTCGTACATTCCTATAGCATGGACCACAAATCCGTCTTGTGAGAAAGTCTGTGTGTGTGTATGTTTGAGTGTGTGTGCGTGTGTGTGTGTGTGTGTGTGTGTCCATGCACAGGCACGCATGCGCTTTGCAAGAGCAGAATAGAGGCCTGAAGAAAAGAGGGAGTAAAATGTTTTTGATTGTATTTGAAAGCTGAGCTGCCTTTACCTCTCTCAAAAGCACCACTGTTTTATTGCGTGTATCTCTTTGTTTTGTGCTTGCTCCCAGGCTATCATTAAGTATTAAATCTCTGTGTCAGAAGGAGCAACTCAGCTTCTCCCAGGCTTACACTACATATACTTTGAAAGTGGTGCCAATTTTTCCACCCTGATGGCAATTTTGTTGGTTTTTTTTTTCTTCTTCTTCTTCTTTTTCTCCACTCCCCTTACTCACACTGAATGAAAGACATCTATTTTCCCATCTCTTCTCTCTTCCACTCTGCCTACACTCCACTGCAGCAGTCCACAGGAATGTTCAAAGCTGGATAAAATAATGTTCACCACTGAAACTATTGGATTTTTGTCAACTCACTGTTCTCTTGACCTAGATAAAGGGGGAGCACAGAGTGGAGGATTAGAAACTATAACATCTACTGTTGTCTCTGGGATTGAACTAATTTGGGATTTTTCATCAGAAATAAAGCTTGAAAGCATTAGAAACAGAAGTGTGAAGTGTCCAAAAGTATCCAGATTACTCTTCCAGTTAGAGAGTTTTGCAACTTTATGGTAGTTTCACAACAGTGTTCAAACATCTGGTGTAAAGTCTTCCCAAAGGAGTATAGACTGTTACTGCAGCAAAGAGTGGACCCTCTTAATATCCTTTTCCCTTTTTTTAGGTTTCACAGTCATCGCCCTTGCTCTGTACTCTGAATGATGCCATTAGGGCTGAATGCGCATTTGTGTGTTGCCTATCCAGCTGATGGTCGTGGATCAGCGTCTTTCTCTTGTGGGTTATAATCAAGTCCATGGACGACTGGATTGCCATCGCTATAGAACGGCCAGCTTAACCTCTGCTCCCAAATGTGAACTGTGTGAAGCTCTTAATGACATCAAATGAATAGAAGCGGTGTTCTTAATATGCTTAAAGGAATGCTGCATATCTGTATCACACCATTGAAACTCGCTCATAAAAGAAGCCTTTGGGCAGCTGCTGAATTCTATGAATAAATATTTGAAATTTGTGACTGTATAATGCACAGCCCTTACACTGGATGTCTTAGAGTGAGACAGACATGAAAGACAAGGTCCTACCACAGCTGATCTAATGAAGTTTAAAAGCTGTTACCCTGTTTAAGAACAAAGCCTGACTGAAAACCTTGAAAAACGTCCTTATGTCTTACCCAGGTGAGAAACGGCTGAACACTGTGATGTGTCTAAAGTATTAAAGGGTACCATTTTATTATACACTACATGGAGAAAAGTTTTGGGATGCCTGACCATTACACCAACAGGGACTTTAATGACCATGCATTCAAATACATAGACTTTAATATGGAGCTGGTCCCCCTTTGCAGCTATAACAGCTCCCACTCTTCTTGAAAGGCTTTCCACAAGATTTTGGAGTATACTCGCCTGCGAATTCATTCTGTAGAACATTTATGAGGTCAGGCCAGTGTTGAAAGAGAAGGTCTGGCTCACAATCACCATTCCAGTTAATCTCAAAGGTGTTGGATGGGGTTGGGGTCGGGGCTCTGTGCGGCCAGTCAAGTTCTTCCACATTGAACTCCTACAGCCATGTCTTTATGGAGTTTGGGCCTTCTCCAAACTGTGTTCACAAAGCTGGAAGCATGGGGTCATCTAGAATGTCCTGGTATGCTGAAGCATTAAGATTGTCCTTCACTGGAATTAAGAGGCCTAGTCCAAACCCTGAAAAACATGCGTGTCCCAATACTTTTGTCTATATTGTGTACATCTAGTCTTATGAAGGGTTTAAAAGGCATTACGTTTAGTATATTAATGGATATTAATGAAGTCTTAAATGCCTTCAAAATTATTAATAAAAAACAGCTATACACATGATGGAGCTGACAGGTATTATGATGCCTGATGGGGAAGCAACAATAAGATCAGCAACCTGTAAAGTGTGAAGTTTAACAATACTGTATGAATGTGGACTCATATTTGGCAAGCAACATGTTATTGTTGTCCTTTATTTAGTGTTGTCCATTCTTTATTAAAAAAAATAATAACATATTTATGACCTTATTATTACCCTTACAATGGCTATCGTAGCGTGAGATGATGGAAGAGTACAAACCAGTGTGTTGAAAAACAGTGATTTTTGCTAGCTGACTTAGTTAACAGCAACATCTAAAACCTAATGCTAAAACTAGGCCTTAGGAGGGAAAGAGTAGGCTAAGTTACAAAAAAGCAAAACAGCCATGAAAAAAGCAAAGACAAGCTGAGGTTACAGTCAAGCAGAAGGCAAGAATAATCTAAGGCGATGGCTTTAAGCCCCGCTACGGCTAATGGCTAATCAAAATGTCAACAAAGGGGAAATATGGAGTCGAAGCAAAATTATGGAAAAGCAAGAGTACATTTGTGAAGAGAGTGACTAAGAAAGGTGAAGTTTAAGTAACTTAAAGTCCTAGACAGGGACAATGAGCCACAGTCCTTGGGCTCGATGGAGCACTGTGGGTATCGTGCTGAAAATGAAGCAGATCAAATACAGACTCTGAATGTTTTACAGGTGTGTTTAGGCACTGACTCAAACTATCGCTGACTACTGGACATTTGATCTACACATGAAAAAGGACACAAATTATTTTCCAGAATCAATGACAGATTAGGCTGAAAAAATGCCATGGCATTTCTGTACGATAAAGACAGGAGTTCTGACAAAATACAACCGAAATGCACTCAAATATTTAAAATTGGTCAATAATATGGTAATGAAGAGTGGTGGCCTGAGGCAGTCCATAAGCTGGGAAAATGCTTTTTCATCCCTGGGGCAGCAATAAGTTACTTTGGTTTCAAATGCAATGTGTGCAGCCATGTGATAAACAGTTAATCATTAATGTGTGATGTACCAGCCTATCGAGATGCAGTGAAACTGAGATATATACATGAGCAAAAGCTTCATGACCCTGTAGACACAAGTATGCACAAGACGTGTGTTTACTCATTATGCTGAGAAATAAATTAATTGTATATAATGATTTTTAATCAAACTACTCATTTAATTATCCGCAATTTTCCTAGTGAACTGCTTTGTAATTCTCTGATGGTTCATTTCTACAAGTGGATGTACTGCACATGCTCCCAAAAGCAAGGGCCCAGTTGTAATTCTAGGCATTATTATGACAACCCATGGCCTTGGTCTATCAGTCTAGGATGGCCCTCCCTCTCCCCCGTCACTTGTGATGCCTGACAGCATGGGCATCCTTTAGGTGATGTAACCCAGCAGACAGGTTGCAGTCTCCTCCAACATATCCAGTGATGTAGCAGTAGAAACGAGGCGGTGGCTTCATTTGAACTGGAGAGAGCATGTCCTAGCATTCACGCTTTAAGCGTGGCAATGTGTGATAGGGAGAGGCCAAGCAAGTGGGTGAAATAGGACATGAGTAAAATGAGAGAAGACTGGGTAAATGAGAAACAAAAAAGGACACAGAGGTATTACTGTCATTATGCTGTTTTGCTTATTTAAATGTTCAATGTCCTTTGCGACATTTGTGACTTCTATCTTCTGCAGGGGATATCATGGGAGAGGCCAGGGACAGACTTATTTTCATATTTTCCTCCTTTCTTACTGAAAATGGTTGGTACTTAACCCTCACTTGACCTCTACTAAGCACCCATCTGTGGGGGCTGTACAGGTGCAGAAAGTGAGACGCGTCAAGGTATCGTTAAGAGCAAATAAGTCTTCCCCAGCAAATAAATAATGTACTGTTACTCAGAGAACACACCAATAAGGAGTCACCGGCAACCAGCCAGCATAAAACCCCCATCACGTTTTGCTCATTCTCATATCTTGACTGTGGGCTTCTGTATCGGCCTCTTATCAGGAATCGCTCTGACATGATTAGGTTCCATAAGAACCCCGCTCAGATCAGTGATGGAGAGGCACGTTTCTCTTTCCTTAAGGGGAATCCCACTAACAGAACTGACTGAGGTCAGATTGGAGGACATCAGAGAGGAGGATCTAGAGCCTGTGAGGATGTTATAAGATTAGATGAGCTGCTTTTGACTGGGGGTAGATCAAGGTCAGATAGGCTGCTGTAACATCTCATGTACACAATGTACTTATCATTTACTGCAGTATCTGCAGTGTTTTCTTCTATTTGCAGGCCACTGTTTGAGAGATGAATCACAATATTTGTATTCTTCTTAAGTTCCAGCAGCTTTGCAGATGATGTATATGATGTATATGATATGTACCAAACATAAATATACCAAGTAATGCAATAATGCAATGTGCAGTCACGGTGTAAGTTAATACACCACCCACAAATCCCTTCATTTGCACCTGTTGCTAGGTTGGACTAGCTTCCCAAAGCATTGGCGAAGATATACCTGCTGCATTGTTTTTGCTAAATACCTAAATTTAAAGTGTGACATTTTTTTTCAAACAATAATAATTTTGTATGCAAGTAACAGGTCACACTGTTAGGATAAACTTGGTGATTTTTTTAGTTCTTTTTAATCCAAGACATTTCGGACAATGCCATGATTCCAACTTTGTGGACACAGTCTGGGGAAGAACCTTTTCTATTCCAGCATGACTGTGCCCCAGGGCACAAAGCAAGCTCCATAAAGACATGGCTGGATGAGTTAGGTGTGGAAGCATTCGACTTTAAAACGCCATAGTAAAGTCGACGTATTTGAATGCAATGTCATTAAAGTCCCTGTTGGTGTAACGGTCAGGCGTCCCAATACTTTGGTCCTTATAGTGTATTTTGAATATATAAACAGTTTCTATGATTGTGCATCACTGTTATTGGTACATTTAAGAGTTTTCCTCTGATCTAAAGCTGAATCACTTCAGTGTATTCAAATATACTTTCAGCTTAAAGGACATGATTATGATTAGGTTCAATTTAACCTTTAGGATTAGGTTAAGGCCAGTGTAATGAATAAGGTGACTGTGGGTAAATCAATTGAGCATTAGTTAAATGTCTATCAGCATCTCTCGGGAAACATGAATAGACGAGACCACCTTTCTTGTTCTCATTCTCCTCCACATTTTCTCTCAAAAAGTTCTTTTGTGCCTTTCGTGTGATAATATGCAAAGCTTCTTTGTAAATTCATCGGTTGAAACAAATACTCACACACACACACACACACAAACACGTACACACACAAACACGCACACACACAATTCAAGAGGTTCTCAAAATATTCCTTTACTGGAACATTTTCCTTAATTTCTCTCAATTATGTCTGATGTCTCAAAGATGTTGTGCCAAATTCCTAATCAGAAAGTTAATGAATAAATGTATTCATTCTCTGAGAAAGTATTCCTTGCGGTACTTGCACAAAGAGTTGTGCTTCTTTTGTTTTTGTTAAGGGGACAAATAAGTAGAATTGCAGACATCTGCACAGATGGGTGCTCTCAGTGAAAAGCAGATGAAAATATCATTTCCATTAGGCATTATCCTTTTTCATTTCTCTCCCTCCCTCTCTCTCTCTCTCTCTCTCTCTCTCTCTCTCTCTCTCTCTCTCTCCCCCTCTCCCCCCCTCTCCCTCCTCCCTCCCTCCATCTCTCCCAATTAAGATTTCAAAAGCTGAAGCTCATGCTCAGAAACTTCCATTAACTTCCCATATCCACGATCTGCTGAACAACACGGTGGTTGTAGAGGAGCACAATGGCAGCCATGCACCGAAAGGCCAAGTGTGAGGTCCTTTTGACTCAGAAATAGAAACTAGCATTTTCCACTGACCCCGGTTCAGTGAAAGGTCGTATAGTAGCATTTCCTTCAATGCTAACAAGACTATTTTATATTCAAGTGTCACGATGATGGCAACAAGTGTCTCCACGGAGCAGGGTATTAATGAGCAGAGCCAGGCGCTCTCTCTCTCCCTCGCTCTCTCTCTCTCAACAGGTAGGTGACACTGAGCATAAGGTGGTCATTCATACAGAGAGAAAGAGGGAGAGAGAGAAAAAGAGAGAGAATGGGATCATGGTTCAGCTTGAAGTGGATTGCCACACTAAAAGCCCAAACCACTTGAACAGAACTTAATACGCCACCATAAAAGATACAAAAACATTTGTTTACAATGCTTAGAGACAGTCAAACATTTCTTTTTTGCCTCATACACATGTTTCCTCCATCACTGCTGCAAGAGTACCCAACATAACATGATCACTGTCTAGAGGCAAATTGGTGTGCAAATGTTTAATGAACATTTACTGCACATACGGAGCTGCCTGAAATCAACAGACTACGCATCAACAATTAAAACAGTAAACTACTATTATTACTGATTATATTAGTAATTGATTATAT
>JBBPCX010000011.1:11279252-11295297 GCA_037974365.1 Hydrocynus forskahlii | reverse complement strand
TACAATTTCTGCTCTGTACACAACTATGACACCAGAGGAAATTGTGTTTTTGCCTCTCAATAGAATGAATACAAATAACATTTTAGAAAACAGTCATTTTATGTATATCAGTGTCTTCATTTAACTACTTTTAGACGCCGCCTTGTGGAGAACCAGTATTAATTACCATCAATACCTGGTTTTGGCTAAGTGCTCCTAATGGACTTTCACAAAGCCATGCAATGGAGGCATCAGGAAGAAATCTGGAACCAAAGCTGTGCTCCTTTAACCACACCACAAAATATCAACTACTGTTTAGAAACAAACAAACCAAAAAATCACTGCTAAGGTAAATGAATGAAAACAGTTTGCACAGGTGCATAAGACGTTTGTACAGTACTGGAAAGGTTCAGTTGTTTATCTGGAATAAAGTCTACATCTGTGTTAATATAAATGCCATGTGGCAAAGTACAGTGATCCACGATGATCCATTTACCCATGTTTTATGCAGGTGAGCTGGAGGGTATATAAAGTGCTAAGCTTGTTATAAAAAAGAAAAAGGGGGCGGGGGCGGGGGCATGTTTACTGCACTTTACTGTAACTCTGTTTACTGCCACTACAGGCACCCTTATGACCTGTCACTGATTAGCTATAATTTTACACTTACTCTTTGTAGTTTCTATGCTGCAATTGTCCTGTGCTATAAGAACGTGTTTCCAGTGCAACAGCATATGCTCATGTGCAATAATAATATATTCAAAATTTTTTCATCCTCTTCAAACTGTAATCTTGTGACACGTATGTCTGGTGCAATATTATCCATCCTGTTTACATACACTTCCCACTTTATGTGACAATTCTCTATTGTCTATGTACTGGACTGTCTAAGATTCACATCCCACTCACATGACTGTTAGACTGCTATATTGTCTATTTATTGTACTATTTTGTCATTCCTTGCACTTTGCTCAATGTTGCGAACTGTTTCCTGTGCAATAATCATACTTATAGTGCAACACTACTAATTTCAGAAGGTTTACTAGTTGCCGATTTATTGTTTGTCTATTGTGTGCTGTCTGTTGTAACTTGCACTCTGCTGACTGTTGTATCACTACAAAACCAAACCCCTTCATTTTACCCCTTATAATTGCCTTAATTTAGACAATTTTAGGTAATTAAGGAAGAATTCAGTGGAAAAGTGCACAGATTGGGGCTAATTAAGGTAAAACTACTGAATTATCTCCTTACATTTTCAAATTTGCCCTTTAAATAATAGAACCTCCTGAATTAATGCCTTATGTTTAAGATTAAGGGGTTTCACACTTATGCCTTAAATCCACTTTTAAGATAAATTGAATGGCCACTTAATTCAAATTGGTGTATTTTCAGGGGTAAATTAAGGTGGGGTCAAGCACATTTTAAGTGTTTCATAGTGTATGTTGCTATATGTTGCACAGAGGTCCGTAGAGAAATGTTGTCTCATCTCACGATGGATGTGTACACAGCTGCTGATGACAATAAAGGAACCTTGAACCTTGAATGTTGCAGCAGAACCACAGCTTCATCAGAACAAGAGTGTGTGCATGCAACAGATAGACAAGACAGACATGTCACTTATTAAAGCACATAAGGGGAACCCATGTAAGTTCTGTCCACAAACAAAATGGCTTCAGCATTTCTACATTCTGACATTATTATAGTATGTTAGTAAAATCTGATTTTAATGAATAAAAATGGTGAAAAACTGGCATTTGCTCTCCCATACACTCGCCGTTTCACTTGGTGCGCCACCACTCGGCCGCACTCCGGACCCCCTCCCTCTGCAGGTATTCCCCACCCGCTTATGGGTGGACGCTGTCCTGAAAGTTCTCTCGGGTTCAAAGATCTTGTGTTTTTTTCTGTGTGATTTTCAAAACCCCAGTAGCGGTTATTACTATTACATGTATTTTAAATTACAATAACTTTAGTTCTGCGTGACACAGGCACACCAAACAAAGCTCAGCATGACGTCTGACACCTCGAGCATCAACACAAACTGGGGGAACTTCCAAATAAGGAGGTGTTTTGCTGTATGATGACAATTTACTTCAGGCATGGATCCGTGCCACTTGAGTTCAAAGAGTTGAACGTGTCCAAAGAGAGTCTGTCAGGAGTGTTCAGAATGGTCAGTAAATATTAATTGTGGTCAGGTGTGGTAACTAGTTAGACAAAAGAATATTGGCAAAATATGTTGTCCTTGAAGAGAATTAACTTTGTTTAATGTGCCACAGAGGCCAGAATTACAGATGATTTGTCATTGGTGGTACCATGGGGTTAAGTCTTGCTTGTCCATTGATCGTAGCTTTGCCCACACATGGGCAAAATGCGTCCGCTTTGCACCTGAAACTGGCGTCAAAATGTATAGTACATTGGGCCATGTGTGGCCAAATTCCATGGCTTTACATATGCTTGCTTATCGCTCGGTTGCTGGCAACTTCAGATCAGCTCATATGTGGTGCATTAGGAACAGTGACATGTGTGGCTGTGTTTGTGAGCATATAAATATAGCCATTCTCTAATCACATCCTGCCAAAGTGCAAAAACACGGTGTTCACACAGGCATACACACCATGAAAACACGTCAGCCTCAGTGCCTAGACTGACATTACGTCGTGTCAGCCCGGCTAGGTGATTCAGCTGAGACTGTATGTGGCTGGGCAGCTTGTGCGGGTGTCTAACGCTCGCTACACATCCCTTATCTGCTCTTCCTCTGCTTTATTTGGTGCGGTGGAGATAGATTTCAGCCACAAACACAGCCCTTTCCTCCCCGCGGAGTCTACTGCCACCTCTTATCTTCCTCATCCAAAGGCATGGGCTTTAGAGCAGGATTATTCCAACTTCTTATTGACTTCATATTCCTCCTCTCTCCCTTCAGCTCTACTTGTACTGAAATCCTGCAGACAAACGCTGACTTGAATAGTTGGCAGCAGTTTATTATTTGTAGGCTTCTTACCTTCGCTTTTTACAGATGAATCACTCCAGCCCTCCAGCCAGTTGTGACAATACAGAGAATGATCAATGTGATGCAACTTTATAGTTTGCAGCCACGTTATCAACAGGAACTGTGTAAGCCTGCTGTATGCCTGTGTCTCAATTCAGCCACTTGGATTACAGTGTAAAAATACATTATTTTAATTCAAATTTGTTTGGATCTCGTCACAAATGTGTTGATTCTACAAAGCCCTACGTGTACATTACACAGTCATACAAATGCACATTTTAATGAAATGACAAAGCATGTCCTTGTGCAGTTTAAGGAAACTAGTTCAAAAGCACCATCGCTGCATCACACCAAATAATGACCTCAATCAAACTTTAAAATGGCTGTTTAGGTTTGTTCATTTAAACTGGAATAGAAAAGGGCCTTCCCCAAACTGTGTCCAGAAAGTTTGAAGCGTGGTGTCGTCCAAAATGTCTTGGTATGCTAGGTGGTAGTAGCCAGGTGGTTAAACACTTGCCTGTGAACCTGATGACCACAAAGTTGCAGGTTCAAACTCCCACTTTCTACCACTGTGTCCTTGAGCAAGACACTTAACCCTCAGTTGCTCCAGGGGTACTGCCCCTGTAACTGATTGTAAGTCGCTCTGGATAAGAGCGTCACCCAAATGCCCCTTTACTTTACTATACTGAAGTATTAAGATTGCCATTCACTGGAAGTAAGGGACCTAGTGCAAACCCGGAAAAACCACACACCATTATCCTCCTCCAAGCTTCACATTTGGTGTAATGCAGTCAGGCAGGTAACATTCTCCTGGCATCCGCAGAACACAGACTCGCCCATCTGACTGCCAATCAGAGAAGGGTGATTAGCATCTGATGCTTGGCATTGGATTTGGTGATGTGATGCTTGTGTGCAGGGCTTACATTAATGCCAGCAGAACTTTGGAGCTCTTTAGCTGTGGAATCAGAAGAGCGTTGGCGACTTTTACGCACCAGGGGCCTTAGCAGTCGTTCACCCCGCTCTGACTTTACGTGGTCTACGCTTCATGTTTGAGTTGCTGTTGTTCCTAAATGCTTCCACTTGACATTAATACTACTTACAGTTGGCCGTGGAATAGCCAGCAGGGATGAAATCTCATGAACCGTCTTATTGCAAAGGTGGCATCCTATAAAAATACCACGCTTGAAGTCACTGAGCTCTTCAGAACAACCCATTTTGTTCCACAGATGTTTGTAAATGGAGACTGCATGGCTAGTTGCTTAACTGAATATACCTGTGGCAATGGGTATGATTAAAACACCTGAATCCAATAATTAAGAGGTCCCATTACTTTTGTCCATATAGTGTACTGGCCATGTTTGTTGCCATGTTCATAAGTCTTGCTTCTTCCTCTCCTGTGACTGCAGAGCTTAAGCCACTACCTCTCATCTTGAGAGAAGACTCCAAGAATATTCTTTGTGACATGCAGTTTTTTATTTTGTAATGTAATACGTTTCAAGTACAAGAACCAGGAGGTCAATATGAATAATCTAGAATGTTAAGTTATCAAATGGGACACATTTACTAGTTCATATTACTGAAATATGAGTTTTACTGAGCAAAATTAAGGAGAAAGTCATTAAGAAGTCATTAAGAAGATTATAGGTCAATTATGCCAAGTTTAGTAACTCTGAATGGTCAGTTTTCACAACTTAAATTGACAAGAACAAATAATTACCTCAGAAATTGAGGTTTCCTCAGTTTTAAGCAAAGTTTATGTATAAGGTTTTACAGTGAACACACAGGAGAGACACACAGGAGAAGCACACTATAACACCAAGCACCAGATGTTACAAAGGTTCCAGCTTAACATGGATTGGCTGGCTGAAGGAGCTCTCCACTGCCACTGGAGAGACCGCAGGATGCAAACGGGAAGTCCTTAGTGTGCTTCTTCTTTCTCTCCTTCTAGAGGAATGCAAAACATAAACCAAGAGTAATACAATCTCTCATAGAAACTCGAAACCCGAACCAGAGCCGCAGGATGGATATGGGTGACCACGCAAAGATTCTGTGGATTGGCTGGACACACACACGCAGACAGCCGATCACATGGCAATATCTCAATCACTTTACTCAAACACAGGACAAGTGGACCTGTCGTTAGGTACCTAGTAGCCCAGCTAATGAGCTAACGAAGCTCCTCACTCTCACCTGGGTTGATTAGGCACCCAACAACCACACATGACATCACACATACGTGCCTAGAGCTGTGTCCCTCCTAATACTCGGGCGACGGGCTCCGTTGGGGGCGTGACTGAGACGGCCCAGACATGACATTAACAGAGATTAATTAAATAATTGAGAGACACTTAGAAGTCTTAGAAGACACTCAGTAGTATAATTTCAGCACACAGTTTGTAACAAATCATTTTTTGATGATGTATTGAAATTGTCACACCCTTAATGTTTTGACATGATACAGTATGCACTTTACGTTCCACAGCTTGTATTTTAATATATTTTATCCAATGCTAATACCCCATTTACACCTGTCCAGTTCCCCTGACTTGTCTGACTGACATGTCTGGAATGTAATCTGATCAGATGTTAGCCACATGTATTTACAGTTGGAATTCAACTGCATCTCTGGTCAGCCAGATAGACTGAAATTACTATGTGGCAACTAATATGCAAATCAGCTCGTACACAGCAGCCAAACGCTCATCCTGCTCGTTGTTTTTCTGTTCTAAAGGAAGGCACAATTTTGCCCTGCGCAGTCAGTGTTTATCGGAAGATGCTGTTAAGAATAATTATCCTCCCGTCACCATCATGAGCCACATGCATTAAAGCACAGTGTATTGTAGTTAGAGAGGTGTATTGTAGTGAAATTACATGGTAAAGTAAAGTTTAACCAAACTGGCACTTTGAGATAACCGGCTCTTCCAGGATGACTTATGAAATTAAAATTATACTGCAATGGAGAATCTCACATTAGGAGATGAACTGAAAGATGTCCCAATGGGTGGTCTATACAAGGGAAGGCACCGTTACAGTCCTGGGAAGGGTTTTGGTTGTTGAATGTGTCTTGGAGGTTTGGATCCATTTACACTGCGATAATGTGTGGTGTCTAAGACCACCTCCTGAAGTGGTCTTAGTGTGTATACTCTTGCATGTTTATGTGGCCTTCTACTCAAAACACAAGAAGTGACCAGGTGTAAACGTGGTTTAATTTTTTTCAATTTACAAATTATTGTGTGGTAGCTCATAGCCATTGAACTGTTATGAGGTAGTAATAGCATAAACTGAAATTATCTATGCAATAGAAATCCATTATAAGTCATAATATTGCTCAGTTACCATTGCAGAAAACATTAAAACATTACTGCAGATAACCAAATGCAATGTAACTCACACTGTACATTTGAAACTGCAGAAGCCTTATATGGCTCCTACCATTCCGCTACATATGGCAGCCTAGGGCTGCTGAGGCAAGCACTGTGCAGTGTTTCACACTTTATTTTTTGGCAGTTCCAGTACATCATCTGTGTATTAACAGTACAGAGGAAGAAAAAAAATAGAATGAAGTGTAAACACACTGTTCGCACTAACAGCGGCTAGCACGCTGCAGTCGATTTGAGACATGAAGAATCTTATGTTCACAACAGCGCTTCATGAAAAGACACAGCGTAGCTGCAGGAGGTAATTAAGCTTTACTGTTGCCTGCATTGAAGGGTAGGCCAAGATGCTACCTAATCATTTGGCTGCATAATTATTTGTGTTCTTTTGTCCTCCATAAAAGGAGATCGCTGGGGACTTTCTCAGCGCATTTAATGGCCCATATATAACCTTAGATGAACAACAGGTAGGCATAAATACTTCGTTCCGTCTCACTCTTCACCACCCCCATCAGTCAGTGGGGCTAGGATGGACACAAAGGGAAATCAGTCAGTATTTTCCTAACCCTGTTCCAGCGCACCAATTCATGTTAGAAAACATTAGGCAGGCCAGAAAGGTCAGATGAAAGCTCATGAGAAATAGATGAGCAGCAGAGAGGCTGTTGAATCGAATTCAATGGCCATATGACCAAACTAATGGCTTTTGCGTTAGCCAATGGGGAGCAGATGAGCTACCAAGTTTTTAGTTTTAATCTACCAAATTATTAATCTATGATCATAACCAGGCATGAATAATTGATCTGCCACACATCAGAGTTCTTCTTGCCTCTCCAGGGAAGAATGTAATGTAGCTACTGAAAGAATGAGAGAGCCCTTTTTCTGTTCCCATGGAGACTCCAACTGAACACTTTAAAGGCAGGAGAGAATAGACAGAGAGTAAGCAATACACATTGCAAATGTATTATATATTTATTTAAGATCAATCAATCAGTTCCCCAAACTGCTTTCTTTTTTCCTCCACCAAGCTGCAATATGCGAAAGCAAAAGGAAGCATATTGCAGTAAGTAATAATGCGGTGGTAAGATAACGGAAATGAAAAAGAAGGAAAAATAAATGTAATCAAAAAGCAATAAGCTGGTAGTTTAATAGAACCTGAGAGGGCAGGGAAATGAAAACAGACAGATTTAGTGTTACAAATGATATCACTGACAGGCAACAAATTAATAGCATATAAAATACCACGAACTCGCAGTTTAACTCCTTCATAGCTCAAAAGGCTGCGAGAGGTTCTAGTTGAAAAGGGAGTCTGGAGCTTTTTTCACTTTAACTTTGCACTGTGAAATTAGATATAGACCTTGCCTTGAAAAGTGAGAGGGCCACAAAAGAAGAGATTAACCTGTCATTCATTACAGTATGCTCATCTAGTCAAGCTTTAGAGAAGGCTAATGACTTCTGGGAAGTAGAAATAATGTGTGTGTAGTTTTTAGTTTATTTCTTATTTTATTAAATCGTTATGATTGATTTTTGCAAGTACTGTATGATGCTCTTAATGCTCACATGAAAAAAGGACATTCAGGAGTTTATTTGTGGTACCTAGGAGTTTTCCCTTTGGTCAGAACTTCAGGAGCAGGAAATAATTAAGAAATAACTGTGGAATAGACCAGTCGTGTTGGACCAGTTTTGCAATAAAAGTCAACAGTGGCTTTCTGGAAGTCAAAGATTAATCAGTAATGTTTGTCTAACCTCAGAAAGCTTATACAAAGATGATGTAAAAAGTGGTGACTGCTCTATGCAAGCTCTCTTTACTAAAGAAATCATTGTAAAACTGCCACATACAAGGTAAATGATGTCAGTGTGTGTTACAGCCTTCAAATGAAACAAACAAGCCTCAAACGACTATGTTACAAGCTTCAAATGGCTATAGGCATTATTTATTCATGGGTGCCAAAACATGTTCTTGTGCACAACTGCCAGCTTTGCAGAACCATAACATCAGCCCTAGACTCTACATGACATTTGCACACAATGGACTAAGTAATGCTCTGTACTCTTTGTCTTTTCTCCCGTAGTTTTGACATTCTTTTCTCCCGTAGTTTTGACATTTAATAGACTGGAGAGTCACAGTTTTGTAACTGATTATCTCTAACTTTGAAGGCTAGCATTTGCCTCCATAATCATAGACTGAATAGTGAACACAATGAGTGGCCATCATCACCGTGTGGCGGTTACATTAGCATCATTAGAATGGTGCAAATGAAAAGAACAATAACCTGAATTATAAAGAGCCATGGAAGAGTTGTCATGGTCCTATATGTGGCCTTAACCCAAGAAGCCTTGAAGAAGCCCTTTACTATGAATGTATTGGGTGCAGAGCAAGTGTAAAGGTGCCTTCATCACCATATCTTTGGAAAGTAATGAAGAGTGAATGAAAGAGTGAAGGAGGTGGGAGAGAGAGAGCGACAGGGCGGGAGGGGGTAAGACGTGTCGGCATGTCCTTGGGGTTACAGTGCGTGTTGGTCTCCGAGGAGACATCTAATGTTGTGCATCATCAAGGAGCTGTGGAGTAGAGTAGAGCGGAGAAACCCGTGGGGCCTCGCGTTTAATTCCCTTTAACCGCTCCACTAGCAGTAGCTACAGAGCCCCTAGGACCAACACACACACACACTCACACACACACACACACACAATCCAGCACAATCAGGCATATCAATGAGTCTCTTTCTCAGCTCCAAGCACTACGATCTTTTACGATAGCAACAAACAGACGATGTGAAATAAATCACTTCAAGGGACAGTAGAAGAAAGATGAAGCGTGAGAACATTTACTGCTACCATTCATACCATATGAAACATATATTTATGACTCCCTTCAGAATGTATAGTCATCTGCTCCACTAATGAGGTAAGGGTATGATTATTGATTGCATATGCATTAATAAAGCAGCCAGAGGTTTTGAAATGAATCACTATAGGGTGGTCCCTACTGAACATATGCATCTATATGTCTGTAGTGCCTCTTCATTTCTTTTCCATCCTGCAATTCTTCTGTTTGTGGATGTTTGCACATTGTAATTAATGCAGCAGCACACACAGGGTTTGTTTCTCACATAGACGTAGAGAGGGGAGATGGAAAAGGCAAAAAGAAACCAATAAAAATGGAAGTCCCCAAAAAAGAAATAAGTGAGTAAATAAGTAAATACGTCTATGCCTGATGCCATAGAATCATATATATGGGTCATTTTGGACACTCCTGGGATAGAAGAAAAATGGGGACCATTTAATAGGCCCTGTGGACCAATTTTAAAACCATGGCTTAAGAGCAATGCCACAAAAGAAAAAAAAAATCTCTCAATTTCTTGATGATTAGCCCTGATCGGATCCTGGATAATCAACAAAGGTTTTTTTTTCCCTGTAACTATACCTGTGAGCCAGGGATAACTAAAATGCTATCCCTGGCAATTTTATATCTGTCATGCATGAACACACTACACCACAGCACACAGTGTGGACAGTGTGAAATTCTTTCTCTGCATTTAACCCCTTCACCAAGTGAAGCAGGGGGCTGAAACCTACGAGGGGCACCTGGGGAGCAGCATGTGGGGACGGTGCCTTGCTCAAGGGTACCTCAGTGATAACTCTAGCAGTTGGGATTCAAACCCACATCTGTCTGATTGCAGGGGCTACACCCTAACCACTCGGCCACCAGCTACACCATAAAAGGCCAAAATCTGTTTAGGAACCTTTATTTTAAAGAGCGCAGCAGTTTTGTTAATAATGTGCTTATTCACATTCAAGTCAGATCCACTGAGATGTGTGTGTGTCATGTGACACTAATTAGTTGACTGAAGTATATTATTGATTTTTTTAACGATTCATAAAAGGTTTCTAACACTGATTTTGAGTCTGCCATTAAAAGAGTAGAATAGATCAATATTGTAGCTGTAAATACAAGAAAAAAAATAAATGTAAAACATATTATGTAGGAAATCATGATGACCTTTGTTTACTATATATTCAAGAGAACAGAAAAAGATACTAGATTAATTAAGTATTATAGAGTTTATTAGCCCTGTGTATATATTCTGCATTATATATAAGTGTATGTACATTATACCTACCTTGGCATTCTATTATGTTTTTAGTTTGATTCAAGTACCTTTTGTCGTACTTGTTTATTTTGTAAAAAAAATGTTTACAATTAATATTTTCAAAGGAGTTAACCCAGATAATTGGTGTCATGGCAAAGAGACTCTGCTAATAAGATTCTGCTGAACGTTGCAAACGTGTATGACCCAGAGCTCTAGAAGTGAATAACCATTGGGTGTTTCTTACGTAATATATGCATCTATACATCTACGACCCCTCGTATTTTATTTTTATCTTCCAGCGTCACAATTTCTCTTTCATTATTAGGCAAGTTTGCACTTTGTATTTAATCTATCAGCACCTACAGCCCCTGTAAAAATAGCTGACTGCAGATTTGATGAATAATGATCCTCAGACCTCAGATTGCTTTACATATATTTATATGGTTGTCTGCAGTGTGTGGCAGAATATGTATATCATGTTGTGCACAGAAGCATACATGCAGAGCAGCTTTGCTGAGATATTACACCAGCATGGTAATGGTGACACATTTGTATGATTAGGTGTTGATTAAGCATCCACTTCATAGATATGTTTGTTTCAGTACTATTACAATACAATAAATTACAATGCATTCAAGTTATAAATATATGCAATGCAGATCCATTTAGAAAGAAAGAAGAGAATAATCAGCATAATTGTTCAAACTTTGCTTTTAAGAGCTTCAGAGCTTTAACTGATACATATATCTTGTTATTACACCTTGTATGTGTGCAGTTAGAAACAATTTGTTTGGGTATTCTCTCGCCTTTTGTCAGGGGCCAGTTTCTGAGCATAGTGCTACTGTTGTCTGCATATTTTTGGCTGGTACACTCATACTGATAACACTTGTGTGCCTCTGCTATGTCAGCGTCGCTGCTGTGCTGAGAGTGGTCCACTACCCAAATAATGTCTGGTCAGTCGGAAGGGTGGGGTTGATACATTTTGTAGCAACAAACTGGCAACTGACCCTCTTAGGCTCCACAGAGGCCTCTATTTTGCAGCAATTGTAGATGGTAGTATATTATTGAAGTGAATTTTGACCTTAAGTACAATAATTGTGGGAATCCTCAATACACAATGCATTATAAACACACGTTTTTTTTTTTCATTCATGACATTCCAGTTTTCCGACAAATTATTTTGCACATTTATACATCCCGTTTTACAGTGCCCTATGAGCATGAGATTTGGAGCATTTAAAGGTCTTCTTTCTGCTTCTTTAAGATCTTTCTTTAGTTTAGTTATGTGTACTCATGTTCTTTTAGCTGGTTTACTGAAAGCATGGTCCATCATGAGTGAAGCGACTTCAGCAGGAAAACATACATCGTAACTTGGCAAGTTATTGCAGTGTTTGATTTCATTTGTGCTCATTTTTACAGATTAAAATATCAGCTAAAATGATATGCCAGACTGTTGGGTTTTTTTGTATTTATGTCTAATGGGACACGCTCAGCCTCCTCACGCCGGATGTCTCAAAACAAAAGCCAAATGAGCATGTATTTATCTGTTTCCCTTTTAATACATGTTGGTTACCTCTTACTGGTGAATACTTCTTACTTTAGACTTTTATAGACATTGAGAATTTTGTAAGTTTCCTGGTTTTGGTAAATTGGTTTGTTTCAAGCAGCGATCAATATGCCTCTAACTCTAAAAATGTCTGGAATCCCCAAGGTTAACGTATAGAGTGAAGAGCAGGTGATGCACAACAAACTGAGGCCATCCAAAGTCTAGCCAAACCCCAACTGGTTTCAAAAGCTAGAAACATGGAGTGAGCAAGAGTTTGCAACAGCAGTGCTAATACTAAATTCAGAACAACTCAGATACCTGTTGTGTAATCATCCTTGGAATTGCTGTGAGCAATTGAATGGCTCAGTTTTTCAAAACAACTGAAGGAACTCCACTGGAAGTCTTTGAGATTTGTTGTAGGCAAGTGTTAGATTGCACAGGCACGCCAAACCTAAACCAAGTAGTAGATAAAGCTAAGCTGAGGTTCAGTCTTCAAACAAATGAGTTAAAACATCAGGACATCTGATTGAGCTGCAGGACTCAGTACATGTTGATCCTTATCAAAGCATTTACATTTAGACAGATGGCTATTAGAATACACAACTCACAGCCCAAGGCGTCTCAACAGCAATGCTAAAATGATGCTAATCACTGCCTTAGCAAACCATTGGCATTTAGATGCTAACTGAGATCAATATATGACCTGAACAAGTGGTTAAAGTAAAGTAAAGTATGTGGCCCTTGCATGAAAAAGTAGCAGTAACAGGATTAGAATGAAGATAAATACAGGGCATTTACTGTAGGGGAGTAAGTTTTGCTTGTTTATGGCAGAACATCATTTTAGTGTGTGTGTGCAGTGTGTTTGGGAGAAAGGAAGCAATTGTGTTAAGTGTGTGTGTGTGTGTGTGTGTGTGTGTGTGTGTGTGTGTGATGTACAGTTTGTTACTCAGTTCTGATTTTGGAGTCTGATGGCCTGGAGGAAGAAACTGTTCCTCATCCTGGTAGTGAAGATCCAAGTGCTGCAAAACCTTCTGTCAGATAGAAGGAGGCAAAAGGGGGTGTGGGAGGGGTGTGTGGGGTCATCTATCTGTCTGTCTGTCTGTCTGTCTCTCTGTCTACCTGCCTGTCTCTCTGTCTCTGTCTATCTATCCATCTGTCTATCTATCCATATCTATCAGATCAATGTTTCTCTAAGATATATGTAATGAAACTATTCTCTTTATTGCTGAAATGTCATACATTTATATAAATGATTGTCAATATATATTACAAGGGAACTTTTTTGACATAACATTCTGTTATTATAAAGAAATTTTTGAAAAGTTTACATTTAAAAAATGATTTATCATAAAATTATCTTAACAACTCCATATGCCTCAGGGCCTAGTCAACAGATTCACTGTAGCAGAACTCCAAATAGAGGAATGTTTCTCCGTAGAAGAACAGGCAGATAAAGGTGAAATGCTGTTGAAGTTTGAGAGCATAGTGGGCACAGTTCGTGGAGATGAATAAAACATAACTTAGTCACACAGCTGATGGACAACTGGAGTCAAAGGTGAGCAACTCAATACATCTGCGACTTGCATATTCCAAGGACAAAAACGAACAGTGACTTTTTTGACTGGTATTTGTGTTTGTGAATCTCTATATTTACAGTGTGCTGTCTATTAACTACAGCTCTGCCTCTGGTGGTCAGAAGGAAGACAAAAGAACAAGATATACACCTGTGGAATCCCATGAATTAAATAAACCAGTCTCATTACTTAAATATATAAATCTCATCGATATATATCAGTCATTTTAGTGTAATCAGATCATAAATATGCTTTAGGGGTGGTAGTAGCCTAGTGGGCAAAACACTTGCCTGTGAACCCAATGACCACAAAAGTTTGGGTTCAAACCCCCTCTTTCCACCATTGTGTCCTTGAGCAAGACACTTAACCCTCAGTTGCTGAGTAAGTAATGATTGTAAGTCGCTCGATAAAAGCATTAGCCAAATTAAAGATTACAGTCTTTAATTTCTAACTAAACAAGGTAAAATTAGTGATTTGAGTTCTGAAAGTTGTTTAAGAAATGTGAATTATTTTGAAATAGATTTTAGTATTAGAATGAAATCTAGACAACTTGGTGAAAACAAAAACATTTATTAACACAATCTGTTCTAAAACACAAATTAAACAATCTGATGAACATCAGTACATTTACAGTGACAGTTTAACTGCTACTGAATGGTTGGCTGAGTGACTGAGCACCCACATGAGAGGAAAAGAGAGAGAGAGTGCACTTTGTTGTGTGCACAGGAGAGAGGCGGAGTATTCCTTCCTGTCATGTGGGGAACAGGGAATGAAGAAAAGTTTGTATGGAAAAGACGACACTCATGGGTGTTCTGTGTGAGTGAAGGTGGAATGCAAGGAATTCAACCCTTTGTTCTCTTGTTCTGTAGAGATGATTCTGTAGTATGATGTCAGTTTCTCAACATGGCACTGAGAATGAATTCAGCCTTGTGACAAAACTAAGGGTGTTTAGCTTTATAAATATGAAGTTTGATCATTCTCAACATTTTACTGTGAGGTTAGTAAAGATAAAGATCTTTCACTGCACACATAAATCTGAATTTAGACTCTTCAAACAGAACAAACATGAACATCTCCACAAAGCTTAACATTTGTGCTCTGTTCAACATTATGTGATTAGATATTTATCCAAATGTCTGAAGTTTCTATGGAAAATTTGGAGGGAAAATTCAGAGCATAGATTTCATCCAGTCACTTCTAGGGACCTTGTCTGGCCCGACAATCTCCAGGGCTGTGGTCCTCTGCAGTTTTCAAATGAAGGACTATGTTGCACCGCTTTCACAAAGACTGCAGGAATGCCTTGTTCAAGCTTGAATTTGCTGATGGTCTATTGCAATGTTGGTCTATTGAGATGTCTAAGCTAAACTTTAGCTAAATTACTGAAACTGTGCCAGGTCCTTTGTTCCCTCGCTGAAACAAAGAAGGTGAGTGTCTTTTTCTTCTCGTTGACAAAAGCTGGTGGCCTCCCTTGGGAGGTCTGCCTTGACTGACAGATGCTCCAGAGAGAGAGTGCTTTGGATTTGTGACCTGCTTTTATAACCTTTAGGGCAGACTCTGCCTCCCCGCAGGAGCCGTCTCCACCTCATCTTTGATGGATTGCTTGTATTGTGCATTTCTGGTGGGATTGCCACCTGTTGGACAGCATGGGTGCCTACACACCTATCAACCGCAATATTAAAACCATTGACAGGTGAGGTGAATAACACTGATTATCTTGTTACTGGGGCACCTGTTGAGATATTAAAGGCAGCACGTGAACAATCTTGAAGTTGATGTTTTTGAAGCAGGAAAAAAGGGACAAACTGTGATGGAAGAACGATTAGGTCAGAAACTCTCAGAAAACGACAGGTCTTGTGGGGAGTTCCCAGTTTGCAGTAGTTAATACCTACCAAAAGTGTTCCAAGGAGGGAGAACCAGTGAACCAGAAGGACAACCTGCTCATTGATGTTTCCAGGTAGTAAAGAGTTACAAATTGCTGAAAAAGTTCTTGATAGAATAGTAGACCAGTAAGAGTGCTCATGCTGACCCCCACTGGAAGCAACTACAGTGGGTCAGAACTGGACCATGGGACATCACGGTAGCAGGGTGCTCTATCAGATGAAAGCAAGCTCGTGGAGTGATTTTCTGCCAATCATAATAAGCATTCAAACATACTTACAACTAATGGGAATGGAGTTGAGGAATAGTGCTTGTTTGGTACATCACTGCCCTGGACTAGCAAAAAACACAGGTGTATTTTTTGGGTATATATAATATTTAATATCAATTTATTATCTTTCTGTTATCTATTATTTTAAAGGCCATTGTTCATTACGCTCTTTAAAAATCAATATAGTTTTTCTTTTTCTTCCTCCAGTACGGTGGCCCTGAAGTGCAAACCACACCAACAAATTACTAAACACAACAACAAATTGAGAAACACAAACAAATTCAGAAACAACAACAAAATTGAGAAACACAAAAACAAATTAAGAATCACTAAAACAAAATGGAGAATCACCAAA
>JBBPCX010000011.1:11237870-11260657 GCA_037974365.1 Hydrocynus forskahlii | reverse complement strand
ATATACACACACACACACACAATACGATGACTTCCCTTATGTCTTAGCCAGCCACTGATTTAAAATCTGAAAGCTGGCCAGTGAACATGACAGCTTAAGCGCAGTTTGATATAATTGGTGAAGAGGCTTTTCGGGGAAATTGTTTAAATTTCAACAAAGTGATGCAGGGAAAATTACTGGACTTGACTGGGAAGAGATCCTCATATTTTCACTTCATCAAAGGAGAGTCCTGGACGAATAACCGAGGCAGTTTTGAAGCTATGTCTGATTTGTTTTAATGCTAGGCTTTCTGTTATGAATAAATTATGTTTTCAGTGGTATCTTAACATCAGGTAAAACTCTAAAACATGTGCACAAACAAATAACACCTCAGTGTATAACAGAATTTTTTTTGTTTGTTTCTTAATGATTGTGGGACCAAAATAATCACTGTATGACTTTAAGAGTAAATCAGTTTTTGGATGAATTTCTAATTTGTTTCCTTTATTGGACTTTAACCACATTTACACCATTTTAAAGAACACATTCTCTAATGTGTACTTGCTATGTATCATAATCATATAACCATTTTTTTCCCTATGTCAGCAAAAAATGGAGTATTCAATTCATGCAGGAAAGGATTAAACTATCAGTTTCCAAAACCGTTGAAATACCATTCATGCCATCACACAGTGTATATAAGAAAACTAAGCTGCAAGAGCTGCCCAATTTGAATTAATTGTATTCCCGATGTCACATCGAAAAAACTGCCTATCTGCCTATTCAGCCTCAAGCAGTGTAGCACAGTCCATTCACAATAAAATTACAAGGAGTGCTTTAGTCCAGACTATTTTTTGAATGAGGTGCAAAACAGGCAGGAAGTCATTTACATAAATCAGCCTTAAAGGCAGAGTAAAAAAAACAGTTTAATTCTTAGTTAGATGTTGCAAAATGGTCCTGTAAAAATGACTTGTGGCTCTTTTTGGTGCATAAAGCCACATAATCATCCTAAGTCTATCTAGGAAATACTAGAAGAAAAGTAGGATATGGACTTTTCATAGAAAAAAATGCAACATGAATTAAAGTCCAATTTACAACATAACACAGAAACTCAAGAGAGACTAATCGTGTTTACCCTTAAAAATACAGAAGAAGGTTTTTCTTTGTGATGCCATGAAAGAGCTATTTTTGATTCACTAAAAACGGAGACCTTTTTTTGGCAAATGAGATGTGTGAATGTGAAGAATCCACATTAGATTAAATGACAGCTCTTTGCACCTTCTTTTCATGCACACAGTTTTGTGCACATGATTCTTTTAGAGAAGCAAAATAATTATTTTATGGCATTGATCAAAGAAGACTTTGTGTCAGAATTTTTTAGGATTATTATGACTTTTTCTCAAGACCACAAAAAGCATAACTTTACCTTTAGGGATTCAAATCTTCAGCATCCAAGGTTATAACATTGCCAGCTGTGCCTTTGATCTAGGGACCCCTTACTATGAATCAGGGATATATAATACAAAGTAGGTTTGGCGAGGTATTAGTAGCCTCTTCTGCTGACATATTTGAGTTTCCAGTGCTGTGGCCATGTATAGAATTTCAGAGGTGAAACCTCCAATGCCACAGGTACTGCACCAGAGAGGGTGCACAAGATCAAAGAAATATATATATATATATGCAACAGATCTTGAAATATGGCCATACAAGACAATTGTTGTACCCTTCACTCAAGAAGGCCCTTGTACAGTTTGAGGGCAAAAGGGCAGGACCCTTAGGATCCTTAGAGTTATATATGTACATGCCTGCTTGGACACATTTCATTTACAAAACTGATTCTTTTAAGAGCCATCCACTGAATGATTCTGAATGGAACTAAAGGTGATTTTTCTCTGGTCTCTATTTGGAGTGATTGAATCCCACATTTGGTTCCATAAAAAAACAACGTTCAATGGACAATTTACCTTTAAAAGAATTCAGTTTAAACCACCTCACTAAAAGATTCTTTGGGGAGCCAAAAGTTTTTGGAGCACCTTATTTATTATGTGTACACATTTTGCACAAGACTGACATAGAGCTACAGCCCTAATTATCAGCCTGCTTCCTGTCTTTGCCATAGCTCAAAGCACTGGCATCAAGCACAGCGCTCAAGCATGCCCATATTTTATGGTGTTCTGTCGTGGAAATAATTCCTCCCATGATTAGACTCATTTCTGCAGCTTTACATGGTCAATCGCCAGCTCGGAATGACTGAAGCTGATGAGCGCTGCAGCGCATAATTTTCCAGCCCAGGAATCAGTCGGCAGTGGAATAATAATCCATGGTTTGTTATGGGAAAATGATGATCTCCGGGGCAGCGTGGCAGAGGCCTGGGGAGGGGCAGTAATGGAGGAAGCCCAGTATCAGAGCTCGTTAGCCGGCCAGACAGACATCATCAGCAGCCTACTGATACACTATATTGGTGCGATGGATATTTCTAATATACACATGGGCATATTCACTGATAGGACCACCAATAGATAATCCCCACATATCAGGTAATAAGCTGGCCTGGCCCCGAAAAAGTAGGAGGCAATGGACACACTGATTATTACTGAAGAATGAAAATGGACTTGTGTTGTTAATGGACAAATGCTGTCTCTCTGGGTGCAAGCTGGCCATTAACCCAGAATACAATTCACACAGGTAATGAGTGCATCCTGACATTGTAGGGAAAATCGGTTTCATGTACTGATGCCCCTGGCTTTTATAAACTGTTTAGACGTGCTGGCAGGGAACATCACCATTTAGCTCAACCCTGATTCTGATGACCCAAGAAGCCACAATAATTGATAACAGCAAGAAAAGGGTGACAGCCATGTGAGGGAGTAGGATTTTTAATTGCTATTTTAACTACAGAATAGGAGCGTAATTATTAAAACTGCATGTAAATACTCTGAATACGTATATAACACTGTTCCAACTAAGACAATCCACATAAAACAAGCTTGGAATGTTGAATTGAACGTTTTCTTGAACAAATTATGACTGACTGTATTATTCTGAATACCTTTATGAAAACCTTTGAATGAAACTAATTAGTAAGCAAGCATTAGGTTATAATTGGTAAGAGTTTCTTGTTTTTGGAAGCTACTTAGCTCCATGTAGCCAACAACTGTGGTTTATGGTGGAAGATTTGAATTAATGATGACAGTATGAAACTTTATCAGTTTGGTAACCTAAACCTTTACATGATATTACTTAAAAAGAAATATCTCTCACAAACATGTTTTATTTCTCAACCAGTCCTAAAATCTGTCCTCCACAGAAAGGCCACAGACAACTATTTTCTGATTGAAAACCAACTCATTACAGTGATCTTCAACACAAATTATCCTTTATGCAGCACTATATATTATTCTAAATATTTAGTTCAGTCAAAACATTTCATTTTTCACAGTGATTTTACATTTTTATGCATTATGATACATTCAAGTCACAGTGTTTTAAAATCTTTCTTTAGTGATGTGCGTTCATGTTATTTTCAACTTTGGTGGACAAATCTCATTGTGGCAATGATAACATGGCGAGTTATTTCAATGTTTGGCACCCTATTGGTTTGATTTTTGGAAGCAGTTCTCAGCCTGTAAGCATCGGCTGAACTGATTAGCCGGTCAGTTCTTTCTGGGTTTTACACTTTCTGGCTTTTCTCAGCCCCTCAGCTACATGGACTGAATGAGAACATGCTCAGTCTTCTCACACTGAGTGCTGCTTAACAGTCAAAATAGAAGCCAAACGAATGTATTTAGTTGTTTCCCTCTGTATACATGTTGATTATAACTATTTTCCTGAGTCTGTTATGGAGCCCCAAGACATGAAATTTTCACTTTATGAGATTTTTTAACATTAATATGAGTTCCCACAGCCTGCCTATGGTCCTGCAGTGGCTAGAAATGGCGATAGGTGTAAAGAGTGCTTTGATCGTCCTGCTCCGCCTCTGAGAGAACGACAGCTCAGATGGCACGATCTGGAATTTTCCCCTTTTGTCATCATAAGGGGAGAGGTTACCGCCCCTTTCTCATGCTTTGCCCACCCAGAGAATTTTCCCCTAAAAATTTAGCTCCACCGACTGTCAATGCGATTGTATGAGAGATGACTTTTGCCTGTAGAGACATCATGGCTTACAAACGAGTGAAGCATTGCAGTTGCTCGGTGCTCGATGTACAAATGAGCATATATGTATTTTTTTAGTTCCTTCATGCGAGCCTCTGAAGAACCAGTGGGTTAATTTTATTTTCTCTGGAAATGTGCTGACACAACTTCCTAAAGTTTTGTATGTCTGCGCCAAACTTTTCGCTGAAGATTGTTTCCTCAACTTGGGCCAATACAGAGCTGGTCTTGCGGAACGGCTGAAAAGTCTGGATCAGTACCAACTCTCCTTGGCTCAGCTACAAACCTCGGACAAGTAAGTCAACTTTACGCTATATAATTTTATTGCGTTGTTATATATGGTTGCCTAGCTTTTTACCCTCAGAATGTGGCCGTAACATTAGCTCTGCAGCTAACAGCTAACAGCCCGGTTAGCAGGCTACTGTCACAAATGTAAAGGTAGATAGCATCAGGTATGTGTGTGAATTGTGTGTGAATACACACATCAACGCGAGCGTTGTACTTCTTTGTTATTTGCATAACCGTGCTGCTGTTAGTGTTATGGCACGCTCGATGTCTGCCTTGCCCCTCACTGAAATGACAATGAGTGAGCACGTCTGCAAAACAGGGTGATCAGATGAGAATGGGTTAAATCTGAGGAGTCTTACAGCAACAGGGCTATAGGCCTGATCTCAACTGCTTGGATATCAAGGAAATGTCCCGAATCTCACTACAGACGAATACAACTGTCTTTTACCCGCCATGTGCCTGCAAGCGAACTCTTTGACCTGTTTCACTTGGGTTCATGTTGAAGTCATGGGACTTCTTGTCGCTGTCAAAACAGGCAACTGCAGAAACTGTCATTTTCCGGTTGTTTCTATGATAAAATGCCTTGTTATATAAACTATAAAATAGACATCAGCAACATACATTTATTCTAAATTAGATTTTTTTAATGTTTCAGTACAGGTACAACATGTATTACTTGCATGACTTATGTATTTCTCATGTCACTCATTTTTTTGTCCAGGGGTACTTGCCGTATAGCTGAATCGAATATCTTACTGAAAATATTGGAGTGGGATAACTAAGAAAAAGACAGTTTTAACGACCTGGCAATAAGGATCCCACAAACCAGGCTCACACTTCAGTGCACTGATGAGTGTGATGCTCTTATCCACTGTACAAAGTAGCAGTAACGCAATAATGCAATAATAAATTTTTGTGACATAATTTTTGGGGCAGCTGGTGGCCTAGTGGTTAGGGAGTTGCCCCTGCGACCAGAAGGCTGTGGGCTCAAATCCCAGGATTGCTAGTAGCACCACTGAGGTAGCCTTGAGCAAGGTACCATCCCCACACACTGCTCCCACACTCCTGTGTGGCCCTCACTGGTGGCTGCTCACTGCTGCACTTGGTGAATGGTTAAATACAGAGAAAGAATTTGACACTGTGCTGTGTTTACATGTAACTATAAGGGGCCACTTTACTTTATAATATCTTCTATGGATGAATTAACAGGAAGCTGTGAAACCACAGCATTAGGATCTTTAACCTCTTGGACAGAAAAAAATGCACATTGTTGTACATTTGAAACTGTGTTACAGAACTGGGTTATAGAACATAGCAGCCAAGCAGTTTCCAACCCTATGCTAATCTGATTTAAAATCCTCTTGAAACAGGTCTAATTCAGTTTCTTATCTATCCTCCCTGGTTTCTCTGCCTACATTCTATGCAGGTGTCGAAAGCCACACAACAGAATTAATTGTTAAAACAGCTTTAATTACAGTTGTTGAGTGCAAATGTATCCAATGAATCTTAATCGAAACTCAATTTGTTTAAGTCTCTTCCCTTGCTTTGCCTCAATCAACCTCTCTTAGACCCCAGGGAGTGCGTGTTGCAGTTCTAAAACAAGGCAAAGTTACTGGTCCACCTCAGTCTTCAAGGAATCTAAGACTCCATACTTGGACAGCAGTGCTCCACGACACCTCACAAATGACAAACCCCTTGTTCCAAATGTGTTTTTCGATCAGTGTCCTTCCTTAAACCTTAGACATCGCTGGTATCGCTGGCAATAACACAAATATGCTGAAATCTGACATTTTTTCTCACCCATAGCTCACTGGAATAAGTGGAGACGTTTTGTCTGAGGTGCAAATTCTAAACTTTCAATCGATGCCACATTAGTGTTTGTAAGTGGAGCAAAAGATATTTTATTCATGCAGTAGAGCACATTAGCGAGTATGTTTCCTTTTAATGACATCATGGCTGTGGTTCAGTCAGCTTTTTCCATTTTTTACCAGATTTACCTAAATGTGATCTTGTCTATCCAGTCTGTAAAGCATTTTACATCTCATCTTGTTTGTAGATTTGTGTCATAACATACACTATATGGACATAAGCATTGAGACACACCCGGGGGCACCAGAAACATTTTTAATGTAGGGGGGATGCATAGCTATACGTCTACATTATCCAGGAGGGAAAAAGTGCAGGGACTCAATGAACGATTTTGAAAAGTGGGGGGAGCACACCTGTTTCTCAGGGTTTGGGCTTGATCCCTTTACTTTCAGTGAAGAGCAATCTTAATGTTTCAGTGTACCAAAGACATTTTGGACAACACCATGCTGTGGACACAGTTTGGAGAAGAACCTTTTCTATTCCAGCATGACTGTGCCCCAGTGCACAAAGCAAGGTCCATAAGGACATGGCTGGGTGAGTTCAGTGTGGAAGAACTTGATTGGCCCACACAGAGCCCCGACCTCAATCCCATAAACACCTTTGGGACGAACTGGAACAACATCAGTGCCTGATCTCATAAGTGCTCTACAGAATGAATGAGCACAGATTCCCACAGAAACTCCAAAATCTTGTGGAAAGCCTTCCAAGAAGTGTGAAGCTGTTATAGCTGCAAAGGGGGGACCAACTCCATACTGAAGTCTATATATTTGAATGCAATACCATTAAAGTCACTGTTGGCATCCCAATACTTTTGTCCATATAATGTATTTTCACATTTAGTTGTTCCCTAGTCAGATCTGCACACTAAACAGTTCACTAAGGGGCATGTTATTGATGCTGGCTTGCCGTCACGCTTTTTTGGAATCTGGACCAAATGGTCAAGTGAAATTTCATCTTTAAAGGGTTATTGCTTTTTGTTATTGTGTGTGCTAGAGAAGAGTTGTCACTTAGCAAGCAGTGCATTATCACAGTTGTGCAGCATGTGCCACGCCCCCGGCCCTCCAGATCACCGGAGCACTGAACCTGACATCACCCTGTCCCCCACTTTTCCTCTGGTTTCTTCCACTCACCTGATTGTTTGCACCTGTTCTGTATTTCTCTTTCTGCCCTACATGTGGGGCAGCAGGTGGCCTAGTGGTTAAGGAGTTGCCCCCTGCAATGGGAAGGTCATGGGTTCAAATCCCAGTACTACCAATGGCACCACTAAGGTACCTTTGAGTAAGGCTCTGGCTGTCCACTGCTTCACTTGATGAATGAGTTAAATGCAGAGAAAGCTGTTTACACCGTGTGGTGTGGTGTGCTGTGTTCACGTGTGACTTTAAGGGGCCACTTTACTTTACTTATATCCCCAGCCTGAGCCTGAGTCTAGTGTCTGTCTAGCGTGGGGTGTTGTCCTCTTAACAGAGTTGACCGAGCAGGACGCCTGGCCGTGCCCCTTCAGCGGTGAACACACTAACCAGGTAGACCAAAGCACCTGATGCTTCCTGGGCTTTCCTCCTCTGCATCAAGGTGGGCTTCGAAGAGGCCCCTGAACTGTCCTGATTTACAGTGCAGCTTCTGTCGAGCACTTTGTTTGTGGACTGTTTCTGTTCTAATGAAGCCATGCAATGTTTTGCTGATACCTTTGTTTGCATTTACTACCAGGACTGCGTAAACAAAAGCGGCACGAGTACTTCCTGCAAGTGCGTCGCCGACCTGAACCCACCAGCTATCATGACACGCTTAGTGGAATTATGCAGTTACTATGAAACACTGTGTCACCACAAATAACTGTTGCATAATATGATTTCAGTCCAGTGGAAAGTCACTGTTATGCATGCTATATTGTTTTACTCTTTGAGCTAGGCCCTCAATTCAGCCATAAATATCAACTATCAATCACCAAAACAACACATTCTGCAACAATGCAAATTTCTGATTGTCCCCCTATTTCTTCTAGACCTCCCTTTTGTAACTGTATATTATTGCTCAGCTGACAGCATTGCATGTTCATTTTAGTTTAAATTAATTTATTCAATTTAGTAACCCTTATAGTCACGTGTGAACACACCACTGCACAGCACACAGTGTGAACAATGCGAAATGACCTTTAGGGACGGATATCTGAAGCTTGTAAAAGTCATTTCATGTTTTATTTAAGGCTATTAACATATTTCAGCATTTCTAAGACTTTTCATGAAATTGGTCCCACCTATTGGAGCTCAAAACATGATTAGTGATTACACTGTCACTTGCTTATTCAGTTGGTTAGTTTGAATGCTAGGATCAGTGACGGCACTCACTTAGCTATGTCTACGTAAATAGAATGGAGAATAAAAGTCCTGTTTGGATCTGTTGGTCTTTTTTTCTATTGGTCTTTTAAGATTATTATTATTGTTGGTAGTAGTAGTAGTAGTAGTAGTAGTAATTTTATTATTGGTTTTGTTATTTGTATTACATGTTTTGACATAAAAAAAAACAGAAAAACAAGTGTAGATGTGAACTTGTTTATATCAAATGTTAATTCTATGTCTATGACAACATAAGTAATCAAATAAACGAGTATTTACATTCGCATATCACAACAAATATAATAAGGGTTTAATTTTATCACAGATTGAAAGGAGCATTCCTACTCCCACTCTTTGCAAATTCCTGTCCTTGTAGACCGAGACTAGGTTTAATCTCTGCTCTTGCTGAAATCAGTGATATGGGAATGCCATTAGGCAATCGCAACACAGGCAAGATCTCATTTGGTTCACTTGTCCAAAAAGGTCATGCCTAACTGAGAGTTATGCAAATGCCCTTTCCGGGCCTTCATTTGCAGGGTGGGAACTCTTTTACGGAGATGAAAGAGTAGGGGTGTTTAAAGACCGGTCGCAGCAGTTTTAATAGAACTTCTGGTTGGGATGTTCTCTCTGGGGAATGTCACAAAAGCCTTCTCAAAGTGTGTCTTCGAGGTTTGAAATTGTTCTGGCAGTGGGAAATCACATGAAAGAGTGAAACCTGGGAGAATTTTTGATATCAGAGCCCATCAAAGCTCCTTCTGCAGCGCTGGTATAGTGGAAAGGAGACCACCGGAAACATTTGTTGTGTTGTGTTCGGCCTTATCTATTAGATGCGCACTTTGAAGTTTAGGATTTGATAGCTGTGGAAATCTTTGTCATGAAGACTTATGTTCATCTAAGCATCGACGCTTGTGTCATCAGCCTCGTTGGGAAACAAAACGATTCAGACTGCACCATTAATTAAAGTAGATGAAACGAGGGCAGGCACAAATATTTGCTTAGCTTGTCTGATATGTCTATGAAACGCTTTTGTTAGCTATTCTGGTGGGAAATATTTCATTGGTAGCATTCGCATCCAGGAACGCATGTCAAAGAAGTTAATCATATTGAAGCACTGTCTTCTCGCCTTCGATGCATTTCTCACTTTAAAAGAAATTGGGGAAGTGTGGGGTGGGGGGTGGGGGGTGTAAAGAATGTGCTGGCTCGAGCATATTGCTATTCATGAGTGCAACATCTGCTCTCCTCCTCAACAAAGCATTTGCTGTGTGCTCTCCATTCTACTGGATATTAATTAGGCTAGCCCATTAACCATGTCCACAAAACATACTCATACGCCTATGCAGACACACTGCTGGCTTTTAGCTCAATATGAAAACAAAATGCTTCTGTTGGTGAGTTGTTTCCATTTGAGCAGCCATTGTAAAGAAAAAGAAAACGACATTAGAGACGTGCTAGATATCTGTGGAATTCAGAAAACATGGACTGCATGAGGCACTGAATGATGGTAAATAGTAATTTTCAATTTGGGGGAAAAAAATGAACAAAACATATAACTAAATAAATAAATTTGACTCTTGAAAAGGGCCATTCAATTCAAGTTTAAAGCTGAAAGTAATTGCAAATAAAAGACATTGGTAAGCAATAGGCTGCTGTATCAGGGCCCCGCCCTGAAATTGCCCCCTTCTGTCAATAGAAGCTAATGTAACTAGGTTTAGATGGCATTGATTTACTAAATGAAATGAGAGTGGGAACAAAGATGGGGTACGTGTGAGAGAGGCACAGTAAGAGACGGAGAGACAGACACAGGGAAGGCAGTGGGAGACGTCTTTTCTATTATGAGTCTCAGTGGTGTTTTAACCGCTGCAATTATATGGAAACACTCGAACGACCGATTCAGCCAGTGTGTCTTCTTCACTGCAGGCCTGCCGAGGACCCCTAACCCTGGAGCACATAGAGGAACACAGACACACACACACACCAATCCCCCTTTCTTCTCCTGTCTGTGAAACTGTTATATAATCATATGCACACAGAACCCCAGAAGAGCTGTGAAATTGGACAAGTTTGGGGCAGCAGTTGGAGAACAGCAGGGGGAGCTGGTGAGTCACAAAGTTACGAGCAGAACGTTGGAGCTGTCTGTCAATCTCTTTAAGCTCAACAGAGAGAGAGAGAGAGAGAGAGGGAATGAGAGGGAGACAGAGAGAGAGCGAGAAAGAGAGAGAGAGAGAGGGAGAGAGAGAGAGAGTTTAAAGCTAAAATTCTGTTATTACATTTTTATATTTACACTTACAGGTGAGATCTGACAGGTTATTATTATTATTATTATTATTATTATTATTATTATTATTATTATTATATTTCATAACTGGATTCACAGTGTACAAACCACACTCTGTTTCCACAAATATTTCCACATATTTCCAGTAAACAGCTCACGTATTCATGTTCTCACACACACATACTGAGTATATCATTCATTAAAACCCATTTGATTTTTTATGCTAACATTCTGTTTTTGTGTTTGCCTTTAATTACACGTCTGTAGTGTTGTTGCATCCACAGAATAATTACCTCACTGTGCAAAAGCACCTGTTTAATTAGCACTAAGCCATTTGGATATTATACCAAAGATAAGTTTCCACCATTTATGAAGGAACGAAAAAAGGATGCAGTGACAGTGTTTTCTTAGGACAGCAGTGAGATGCTAAGTGTCATTTACGAAATATGTGTACTATATGGAAAAAAGTATTGGGACTCATCTGTTTTTCAGGGTTTGGCTAGACCGCTTACTTCCAGTGAACAGCAATCTTAATGCTTCAGCATACCAAGACATTTTGGCCAGCACCATGCTTCCAACTTTGCGAACACAGTTTGGGGAAGAACCTTTTCTATTCTAGCGTGACTGTGTCCCAGTGCACAAAGCAAGCTCCATAAAGACATGGCTGGATGAGTTCGGTATGGAAGAACATGACTGGCCCCACAGAGTCCTGACCTCAACCCCATCCAACACCTTTCTCATCCCACATCATAAATGCTCTACAGAATGAATGTGCACAAATTCCCACAAGACACACTCCAAAATCTTGTGGAAAGAAGTGTGGAAGCTGTTATAGCTGCGAAGGGGGGACCAACTCCATATTAACGTCTATGTATATGAATGCAATGTTGGTGTAATGGTCAGGTGTCCCAATACTTTTGTCCATATAGCATATGTCACGGTTCCCTACAGGATCACCCTGCGCTCCTTAAACAGGTTTATGTGATGTGAAGGGTATTTATGGTAATATGTGCATAACATGAAACAGAAGAGAACCAATAAATTACATTTGTAAGCAGCACAAGTGTTCATTGTGAATACTGTGAATCATAAAAATGTTATATTAAAAAAAAGGTCATTCAGAGTAGTTTAGTGTAAAATGTTCTTTTTTAGAGAAGCGTAACAAGTCATAATTGTTCACGTTGGTGGGGATGGGAACCAGACCTAAAGGGTTTTAATGCCTCTAAAAGCTTCTTCACAGAAAGCTGTTCCACAGAATCATGACAAATACACTGCCTGATGACTGATGACTAGTTCTGAGATGGGATAAAACATATTTTTGATCTCTCTCTCTCTCTCTCCCTCGCTATTTAATATGGACAAAAGTAATGGGACGCCTGACCCCCGCGAAAACCAGCCGACACGTCCAGTGCTCCCATTACTTTTGTCCATTTAAGACGTCTGACCATTACACCAAATGTGACTTTAATAACACTGCATTCAGATACATAGACTTGAATATGGAGTTGGTCCCTCTTTGCAGCTGCTATAATGGTTCCTCCCCCCATGCTCTGGACTCTGAGGGTCACTTGTTTTTCAATAACAAACGAGATAAAACATGAATGCCCTGCACTGGCAAATAGCTTTGGTTTTATATTTAATTCGATTACATTAATATTTAAGTTGAGATTTACAGAAATATTTGAACTGCAGCTGTGTGTTAAAGCGAACAGAAAGCCCTCCAAGTTTTTGCAAACCAAATGTTATTCCACTTTTGTGCATATAGCAGTACTTTAAAAAGAAAGGTGTGCAATACACTAGTTTTTCAATTAATTTTTTTATTTTGCATATAACAATGTGATTTATTCGCAGAAAACCATGTGATTAACCGCGATCAAAATTGTAATCGTTATATATATATATATATGTAAATGTATATGTATATTAACCCCTTCAGAACCTGCGTCCACTGGAATGGACTTGACATGTTTTTTAGTCTAAACCAATATAAACGTGTGATTTCTAGGTTTAAATACTGCTAGGTCCATTACTGGTCCCTAATTATCCAATCACAATGAAATTAAGACTTGTTGTTTGATCAGAGGGAGCTTCAGCCATCAGACAAGACAAGCATGACTCATCCGCTGGATAAGAGGAGGAGTAAGCACCCTTTTAACCCCATAAATGCTAATTTATGTTCATGTTAGCCTAATCAATTTGCATGTAATGCAATTTCTACTTTATGAAATTGTAGTATTTTAAGTTAAATTTAATATATTTAATAGCTGTAAAACACAGGAAATTTGTAAAGTTTGATGTCCATCACAATGGACATCAGGTCTTAGCAGATGTTTGATTATTTAGTGTCAGCATGCCAGTTTACTACCAGAGGCCATTCACTACCATAGTCGACACTTTTTTTGAGAATCCTCCAATCAATGTGGCACATACTTTGAGGCCATATGAGTACTTCAGACAGTTTATACCAGATGAGATCTTTGATTTGATGACCCAACACCAACATTTACGCCATGCAAAGAGGCACGCTAGGGTTCAAAAACCCTATTACGGATTAAATCAGATCTCTAGTTGGTCTCCACCTAGCTTTGGGAGTGATCACATTGCCAAGAGTGTCCATGCACTGGGAAGCAGGAATGGACTTTGGCATTTTTAGAAACACCATGTCACGTATCAGATTCTTCCAACTCTGATCACATTTGCATTTGGTCAACATTTTGGGGAAGCCATCCTAAAACCCTGATGTGTTCTTCAAAGTACGTCCACTCTACAATGCCATGCCAACAAAGAGGGCACCAGATCCAAGAGGCTACACTGTACAGGAAACACACGTCTTTTGTGACAAAGGCAACATTCACCTATGCTTTGTGCCACACTGTGACTGGTTCAAAGGAGCTCATCAGAAAGGAATAAATACATCATAATACAAACTAAACATGCATACAGACCTACATTCAGTTCAAATGTTCACATGCAGACAGACATGCACATACTGTTAAAATGTTCAGTTCATATATGATATATTTGTTATGTGATTACTACATTAAAATATGGCATTTGCTTTTGAAATGTTAATGGTATTTTACGATCATTTAGTCGTGGTGCGAGAAAAAAGATATAAAAGAATGAGTTGGCTACAAAAACAAATTATGACTGTATTGCTTTATTGAAGAAGAGTAAATATCAGCTGGGCAAAATGTTTTTCAGTAAGCACAAAAAAATGGGGTCTGAAGGGGATATATATATGTATGTATGTATCTATAGGCCTATTTGTGTAAGATTATTTTTTGAAAACATGTTGACAGTATTGACTGTCATTAATAAACATAAATCTGCACAAAGCAAACATATTTGTCTACTTCTATGTGATAAGAGTATTAAAAACCGTATGTTTAGGACAGACTTAAAGGTGCAATTAATCACGAGTTAACTATGGCAAACAAGAGATTATATATCGCAAATAAATATTTTAATCTACTGACAGCCCTAATTTATATATATAAGAATCAGAATCAGAAAACTTTATTTATCCCGGAGGAAATTGTTTATGTGATGACTGTCACATCACACGGACACAGAGAGACACAAGACACCAGAATAATGTAAAATAAAAAGTAAGATAAAGTACTATAATAAAATAAATAAAATTAGTCTAATAGAAGTCTAAATAGAATCTCTCTCTTTCTCTCTCTCTCTCTCTCTCTATATATATATATATATATATAGATAGATAGATAGATAGATAGATAGAGAGAGACAGAGAGAGAGTGCGATTTTTAACCACTCTTTCTACAGTCCATAATTAACCATTTCACATCAAACCATTTTGACTTTGTTTACACTATTGACAACTATTACAACTATTGAATTTTGGAACAAAATCAAGTATTTGATGGAATTCCGCTTTAATAAAATAACGCTAGCAATGAAGATTAAAGTCTATACTGATTGGATCTCAATTAAAGCTTATTTTGAACAATTCCAGCTTCAGATGAATGAGTTATTTCATTTGTTTGAAGCCCTGGCAGATAAGCTGTAGATAGAACAACAAAAGAGCAAATTGTATGAATCCTCTCTCTCTCTGTACCTCTCTCCTCTCTTTCTGTCTCTCTCTCTCTCTCTCTCTCTCTCTCTCTCTCTCTCTCTCTCAAACAAAGGACATAATGAAACACTTTCCAAATGTCACAACCCAAGGGATTAATACTAAAAACAATCCAACACTATTATACACACCCTGCCATGTCCTACTGATGACAGCACAATACTGATAATCTCCCTCATGGCGGTCCCTTCTTGATGAAAATATAACAGCTAATATCCTACTTGAAGTCTGAAATTAACACAGTGTGTGATTACTCACTTACATTCATAATAATCACATGGCACTGGAGGTTTTAATGCTGATGTACATCTGACAGTGATATTAACATGATTTTCTTTCTTTGTACTTCTTTAATTGAAAAACGTGATATTTCATTATACATAAACATTTTCATGTATAAATGTTCATATACCCACACAGCAGTAATTCTAAAGTGTTTTTTTCATTTCTCACAGTTAATTAGACCGTAGCTGGAAGTGACCAGATGCATTTGTTTTTTTTTGTTTTTGTTTTTTGTTTTTTTTTTCAAAGAAAATCTTCTTGGAACTATTTTCATGAATGCTCCCCACTATCTTATTCAATAATAAGAAATAAAGTCATATTTAACACTTTCAGGGCAAATGTTTGAATAGTCAAGGACATTGGTGTTTCTTTTTCTGTTTGTTTTTTTTTTTACAAAAGGACATCTTAATACATATTTTTTTGCTAAGTCTAAACATTTTCAACAGAAGAAACTGAACGTCATTGCTACCAGGGGTGGAAAACGCATATGATTGTATTTTATTCCTATGCCTAGGATTTATTTTTGAATGTGCATTTTACTGAAATTGAAAATAAACATACATTTTAATCCTTTCAAAGAGAAGCAATTCTATGTTTTACATTAACCAAGGCCTGTAGGGAACTGTGAAGTACACTAAATGGACAAAAGTATTGGGACATCTGACCATTACACCAACAGGGACTTAAATGATGTTGCATTCAAATACAAAGACTTTAATATGGAGTTAGTCTCCCGTTTGCAGCTATAAAAGTTCTTCTTTGAAGGCCTATTCATTCTGTAGAGCATTTATGAGGTCAGGCACCGAGGTTGGACGGGAAGGCCTGGCTCACAATCTCTGTTCCAGTTCATCCCAAAGGTGCTGGATGGGGTTGAGGTCAGGGCTCTGTGCGGGCCAGTCAAGTTCTTCCACAACGAACTCATTCAATCAAGTCTTTATGGAGCTTGGGGCTAGGTCATGCTGGAAGAGAAACGGTTCTTCCTCAAACTGTGTCCACAAAGTTGGAAGCATAGCATAGTCCAAAATGTCTTGGTATACTGAAGCATTAAGATTTCTCTTCATTGAAGAAACAGGTGTGTCCCAGTACTTTTGTGCATATAGTGTATATATGAACGGAAATATATTTGGAAAAAAAAGGAGCAAATTACCCCATAACCACTCAGTAGCTCTGATGGGCAGCTGGAGTAAGCATCTTTTAATATTACCAATAAAAGTTTCCATTCATCCATGATCATTTGTTCAATGAAGATATGGCACTGAAAAGTGTTGTTTTTTATGTGTTACAGATTTTAGGATCTGTGTAGAAATCCTTCTCATTCCAAAGCCCTTACAAACAATATAGAGTTTTCCTTCTTTGCACACCCAGACATAAATCCTGTTAATTACAGCATGCTCGCCCCTTTATCCTGAGAGCTACATTAATCACACAATAGGCGCTATAATGCAGTACATATTTGATTCTACATTCAGGCACATTGTTGCAGGGAAAAGATGCAAAAAAAAGTACTGGAATCCTTTTAAGGTAGCAATTAATTCTTGTCAAATAATCCATACTTTGGTCCGCAACTCAGATACCTGCAGTGGTGGAATAATGGAGACCAGGTACATATTCCTACTTTTCTCCTGTCCATAAATGCCCACCAGCAACACTGACACCTCTGCTAACCTTCTTAATGCAAATTAGACCCATCCATCTTGGACGTGAACAACAACAGGCATCCACTCATTCCTTTACACCTGATCCTTAGCAGGTCTATACTCATCTCTTTCAGATGCATGGCAGTAACTTTTCAGAACGTGCTATTAAAGTAATGAAGCAAAACATCCATCCATGCCTTTCTCAATGTGCAAATATTGTTTACTAAAAAAAAAAAAAAAGAAAGAAATTCTTCAGATGAGCCTCGTGCCTGGTATTCTGCTTCTGTGCAGGCTTTTTCCACTCTTTTCCGTCTCTGCAGAAAGCATTTTAATACAGGGACATCCTGCTGCCAGGCTCTCCGTAATGAAAACGTACGTTTCTGCTAGCTTGCTGAAAAGCAGGCCCCATTATCGATGGCTATCTCATTGATTGAAATGCTTTTAAACTTGCATGCATCTGCTAATGCAGAGGGAAGGAACCCGAAACAGAGTACTTACTGTACTTTCCTGCTTGTTTACTTGATTGAAAAAGGCAAATGCTGGTTAATTTACTCCCTTGCACATTCATGGATGTACTGAGAAGGACTCCATAAAATAGTATATATATATATATATACAGGTACATGGCTGGTTATATGGCTTATCACAATGTAATTATAATAAATAATAAAGTAATGTAAAAAGCTTCCACCGAATATGAAATTACATTTTGTAAAATTATAAGATTATGGGAAAATCATACAAAGGCGCACACACACACACACACACACACACACACACTTGACAAACTACTTCTCTGACGGATCTTGCTCACTGCTCTGTTTTGTTTGTTTGTACCGTGTTTTGTACTGTGGGTTTCATTTCACAGTTTGTGTTTAGCTCTTGTCTTTGTTCTTATAGTTTTATCGTTGTTTTTTTTTTTTCTTTCCTTATTCTTCACAGACTCCCTGCTGTAGTCTTGTCTGCCTGTTTGTCAAAAAGCAGTGCTAGACTACAGGCATGATTGTAAGCCCTGGCCTGCCATCCAAAGGCAAGATTCTGACATTTATTTAAAAAAAATGAAGACGACTGTCCTAGATCACGATCTGTCATGACCATCGCACATGTTTATCACCCTAAACCTGCAAGTTTGATGCCAGTGCAGGAATAATGTCACTGGTTGGGCACTAGGTACTCTCACACATATGATTTAGGTCTATCAATGAGTAAGAAAATATCTTAACATGTTGGAGAATGCAAACTAAATGGGACACTTTAAGTGTAGATGAAGGAACATGCAGTAAGATGCTTAGCCTGCTTTTTAGTTTTCTCTCTGGAAAGGTGACTGTTACCCTGAGGGGAGAAGTATGTAGGTTAAGTTTAAGGGTAAGGATTAGAAATGTGATGTTACAGCACGGAATAGGTACGAACCTGAAGAAAAATGAAAGCAAGGGCACACTTTACTTTCAAAACTAGGTTTGCACATGGGAGCCATTAATTGGAGCCAAATTAGTGATATTTCATATGTTTTTGTAGGACACTCAGGTATAATCAACAAAGTTGGATACAGTCGCGGACCACAGAACTTTGTGTGTCTAAATATACTAACAGGGAGGATGGCAGCAGTGCAAAGCCCGTTCATTTGCTGAGGCATCGGTCCAAAGCTTTCACCCCTGTTGCTCCCTGAATGTGGTCTCTATGGAGATGGTTACCAAGTGAACGATGAGGCCATGCTCCTAGTTTAGAAAGGGTTGTGGTGGGTAGTGACGCATGGTGCATGCGTTAGAGAGCATGACTGTGTGTCAGCAACGTGCTGGAAGATGCTTGTGGATCATCTGATGAAACTCCTACATTAACATCAATCAAAACAATCACATACCAATCATAACAATACCAATAACATTTAAACCATCTACTTAATATTGTGTAGGTCCCCCTGGCACTGCCAGAACCGCTCTGACCTGTCAATGCATTGATTCCATTAGACCCCTGAAAGCGTACTGTGGGATCTGGCAGCAGGTCCTTTAAGTCCTATCACTGGAGAGGTGGGCCCTCCATGGACTGGACTAGTTTGTCCTACCCATCTCACATCCTTGACCAGATTAGGATCTGGAGAATTTGAAGGTCATGTCACACCCTAAAGTCTTTGTGATATTCCCCAAACAATTAATCTGGAGTTTTTTTTGGTTTCAGGGTGCATTGTCCTGCCGAAAGAGGCCACTGCCATTCATGAATTTTGTCACCATTGATGGGTGTACTTGGTCTACAACAATGTTTAGGTAGGAAGTTTTTGTCAAAGTAACATCCACATGAATGCAAGGACACAAGGTTTCCTAGCAGAACATTACCCTGAGAATCACACTGCCTCCACTGGCTTGCTTTCCTCTTATGGTGTATCTCTTCCCCAGGGAAGTGATACACATGCACTCGCCCAACCTCATGGAAAAGAAAATGTGAATGCCATGCTCTATGGTCCAGTTTTGATGCTCACTTGCCCATTGTAGGCACTTTCAGTGGTGAACAGGAGTCAGCATGGGCATAATAATCGGTCTGTGGTTACTCCGTGTCATGCGCAGGTGTGTTCTGACACCTCTCTCCCATAGCCAGCATTCATTTTTTCTGTAACAGCGTAATAGTACCTCTTCTGTGTGATTGGACCAGACAGACTTTCCTTCCCTCCACTTTTGCATCATTGACCCTGTGGCCAGTTCACCAGTCCTCCTTCTTCAGACCACTTTGGAACCACTACAAACCAGTAATACCCCACAAAACCTGTTGTTTTGGAGATGCTCAGTTTTCTAGCCATCAGAATTTGGCCCATGTCAAAATGGCTCAGATTTTTACTCATTTTTCCAGCTACCAATACATCAGCATGGAGAGCTGACTGTTCACCTACTCCCTAACACTTCCCTTACCTTTACAGGTGTCATTATAGCAGAGAATCAATTTCACTTTTACAGTGTTTTAAACTTGCAGCTGAATTTTAGATGATTTTAAAGAAGTTTCCTTACATTTGTATTGCTTTGATCCACATGCTTATACAAATAAAAAACTATTTGCACCCAAGTTATTTCGGTCAAAATCCCACAAGAAGAGTAATCCAGTCAAAAAGTCATCAAGATGACATACACTCAATGTGTGTCAAGTTTGATATGCTAAAACACATTATTTTCCATTTGAATATTAATTGATATTCTTCAATCAGTCCATCTAATACTGTGCTCCACACTCACATGTTTTCCTTACAAGGTTGGAAAAGATTTATGTATTCTTTACAAGGTTGGAAAAGTGGCCATGCTGCCTTTCAACCAAACGAGTAATGTACACTGTATACTTTTTTCATGTGAAAAGTAGGTATTGTTTGAACAGGTTAGTGGTTTATAGATACATTTAATGTGTCAAATCAAACCTTTAACCTCAGTGCATAGATTGAGTAATGTATTTACCAATGTTCTGTCTAACCCTGCAAAAGAAAGACATTTTATATGGGCAAAAGGGGGCACTTGGCTGACGCGCTTATCCAGAGCGACTTACAATCAGTAGTTACAGGGACAGTCCCCCTGGAGCGACTGAGGGTTAAGTGTCTTGCTCAAGAACACAGTGGAGGTTTGAACCGGTGTCTTTGTTGTCATCGGGTTCACAGGCAAGTGTTTTTACCCACAGAGCTACTACCGCTCTATGGGATAGATACAGATAGCGTACCAAACAATCAAAATGGCCAAATCCAATCTGACCCACAAGCTCTTTTCATTTTCTCTTTGTCTTTAGTTCTTTACAGACTTCACCACTTTAACTTATATTCAATTCAGTGTCTATTCAAATGATCTTCATTCTCCTCAAACCTGTGCCTAACCCTAAATCTAACCATATTCATGGCCCTAACCTTATGCCTTCCAAAATCCTAACCCTAACACTAATACACTTGAGAATAAACTAATGATTTGTTAAAACCCTGCCCTACTCATGCCTAACAAGAGCAATCAAAATATGGGGTTTCAGCCTAGGTTCCAAACAATGTGCTTCCAATCATTTGTCTTGGGTCAAGTTCAGGTCTGGTTTTTAACAAGTGATTTCTATTTTACACACTCATATTCTCTCAATTTCTCTCTCTCTCTCTCTCTCTCTCTCTCTCTCTCTCTCTCTCTCTCTCTGCATCCAGACTTTCTGTTTAGGTGAAACCATGGGTGATGAGAAGGATTAGTTGTGTTGGTGGAAAGGTCACAGCGAATCTTTCCGTTGTCTGTTAAGTTTGCCCAAAGTGTGTTACGCATATCTGTGAGCGGCAGAGAAACATTTGTGCACTGAGGCTAAATGTTTGAAAGTGTGTACTGTTCTCCGTCCGGTACAATCACTCGATAGCACACTGTGATAGTATCACAGATGTGTAGAACCTGTTTATCCAGCTAGACATTTTCAGTCACTAAGCATTTAGTAACTAAGGAAAGCTTTAAAGAACCTTGTCTGTGATAATCCATCTCTATCAGTGAATTTGAACAGGTTCAGGTTAGGGTTAGATTTAGGTTTCAAAAATGTAGCAGGAGTCAGGCTGGATCGGGTCAGGTCTCAAAGCCATTGGTAAACAGGCCATGTCTGGACAGCAGTGTTACTCCTATGCAGAACTGAAATTAGAATATTTCCAGGAGGACTATAGATCCAAATACACAGACACTGTTTCCACATCTACGTTATATTTATCTGGGAATTTTGTGTGTTAGTTAAAACACCAGGGTGTGAGTAAAGCAAACAGACATACCATTAATATATTCAGTAGCAACCTGACCTTTTCACAGACTGTTTCTCATTCAACTCGATCCCATCAGTAGCTATTTAGACCATTGAAGGTGTGACGGGCAAAGCCTAAACTAAATAGCATCCTTTTTCAGACCATTTCAAAATCTACGCCCTGGAGGGAAAGCTCCTGTCTTGCATGCACACACACACACACACACACACACACACACAAACGCACAAATGCACACAAACCTTCATCCTTCATAGAGACATAATCAAGTCACACAGCACTGAGGGAATTGCACCGATGTTATACTGGCTCTGTATTAACCAAAATGACTGATCAAAAATGTACAATTGTATTAGTATTTATTTTTATACATGTTTGTTCTACATGAACAGAGGTCTACTCAAATGAAAACAGTACGCAGTAAACTGGGTGTTCAATTCACTAGAGCCTTTTGCTTGTGCGAGACATGGTTAATGGTTTTCTTGTGATCATATGAAATATAAATGAACACGGGATGCATTATGAAAACTGTGTTAAAACCTTTGAAGAGTGCCAAAAAGGCGTTCTGCGTTTTATATATTTCATTTCTCACTGCAGTATCCAGCGAGATTTAAGTGGCCATAATGGGGGTGGAGGTAACCACACACGTAGATATGGAACAGAAGTGAGTGAACCCGTAATTGATTGACCTTTGTGTTACGGTGATCTTCTCTCCCACTTTGCCCGTTTCAAGTGTTTATATTGCCAAGCACTCCATGTATACATGAGTTTAATTTGGAAATCTAATTCAATTACTGCCATGGAAAATGCACTGTGGGCAGCACTCAGCTAAGCCCGCCTATGTTGTACAAAATTGCTCAAATGCCTAGACGAAACAATCTTAGAAACAACCCCCAGAACTTTGAGAGGGACTGTTTCTCAGGTGGCAACTCAGAAATCTTCTGAAATCAAACATGAATCAGGCGCTTTTTATTTATTTTTTAAAATATGTGGAAAAAAGGCCTGTGTTCCTACATGTTCCTTGTGTTTTGTTTTGTTTTTTGTGTGGATTTATTGACCAAACCAGTGCATTCCTTTTGACATGACCAGAGAGAGAGAGAGAGAGAGAAGAGAGAGAGAGAAGAGAGAGAGAGAAGAGAGAGAGAGAGAGAGAGAGAGA
>JBBPCX010000011.1:11176500-11187080 GCA_037974365.1 Hydrocynus forskahlii | reverse complement strand
TGTATGAGGGGGTGGGGAGAGAGAGAGAGAGAGAGAGAGAGAGAGAGTGAGAGGGGGAGAGAGGGAAAGGGAGTGAGAGGGAGAGAGAGAGAGAGGGGAAGAAGGAGAGAGAGAGGGAGAGGGAGAGAGGGAGAGAGGCTGCAATATCATTTGCGAATTGCTCGCGGAGTGCCGCAGACGCGCGCGCTGAGCGGCGGGTGAAGGGGGACGGGGCGGCAGAGCACGAGGCGAACGAACGGAGGGACTGCCTCCTCCTCCTCCTTCACTGCTTTCTTTCTGTCTTTTCTGTCTTTGACTCACAGTCGATCGCTGCTGATTATTATTATTATTATTATTATTATTATTATTTTATCATTATTACGCACTTCCATGTCACTGCAAGAACTATAAACCGGCGTGCGCGCGCGCTCGTGCCTCGGTGCTAGCGTGTGCATGTGTGTGTGTGAATGTGTGTGTGTGTGTGAGAGAGAGGGAGAGAGAGGGGGAGTGTGTGTTGTCATCCTCCGTGGCTGCAGAAATCTCGGCGGAGCGGCAGGACAGTACCGCGCGCCGCTGCGCGAGGAGAACTTCTCGAGTCCCGCAGAGAGGGAATAAAAACACGCAGCATGCGGAAGCACAGCACCAGCACTGGATTCTAGAAGCACTTTCTCTCACACCCCAACGGATTGAACTACGAGCTTTTCTTTTTTCCGCTTTTTTTATACATTTTTTTCTTAAGTTCTCCGTTTTGTGCTGCTCTTATAAATAAAAAAGTAAATCAGACCGACAGCAGCCACATGTGCAGACCGAAGACACGGACTCGGAGCCGTTGATGGTAAGAAAGAGAAAAAAAAGGACTGAGGTGAATATTTTCGGAAGGGGGAAAGAACAGAGGGAGAGAAAGAGGGAAAAGAGAGGAAGGGGGGAAGGAGAGAGGAGAACTGCGCGCGGTGCCGTCCGGATAGTGAAGGGGGACCGAGAGACTGAGGGAGGGAAAAGAAGAGAAAATATAAAAAGAACGCAAAAATCAGCAGAAGTGAGTGGAAATTCAGTGTTCCTCTACTTGTTCTTCTGTGCTGAAGTGACTGGAGCTCGGGAGAGATGAGGACTGCAGGCGCGGTGGACTGTGTGTGTTACTGCTGGCTGCTGCTGCAGCTGCTGAGTCAGCCCGCGGCGGCCAAGCAGGTGCTGCGTTACCGGCTGGCCGAGGAGGGTCCCGCGGACGTGCGCGTGGGCAACGTGGCCGCAGACCTGGGCATCGTTGCCGGCTCCGGAGAGGTGACTTTCACACTGGAGTCGGGCTCCGACTACTTCAAAATCGACAACATTACAGGGGACCTGAGCACCAACGAGCGCCGGATAGATCGCGAGAAGCTGCAGCAGTGCCAGATGATCTTTGACGAGAACGAGTGCTTCATAGACTTTGAGGTGTCCGTGATCGGCCCCGCGCAGAGCTGGGTAGACCTGTTCGAGGGGAAAGTGATCATCCTGGACATAAACGACAACACGCCGTCCTTCCCCTCGCCTGTGCTCACGCTCTCCGTGGAGGAGAACCGACCCATCGGCACGCTCTACCTCCTTCCCACGGCCACGGACAGAGACTTCGGCCGCAACGGGATCGAGAGGTACGAGCTGATCCAGGACGGCGCGGAGAGCTCCGTGCGGCGGCTGGGCTCGGTCAGCTCGGACGCTCACGCCGGCAAGAGGAGGTTCGAGGACGCGCAGAGCAGGAGCAGCGTGTTCGAGCTGCAGGTGGCCGACACCACTGACGGAGAGAAGCAGCCGCAGCTCATCATCAAAGGCGCGCTGGACCGCGAACAGCGCGACTCCTACGAGCTGACTCTGCGCGTGCGGGACGGGGGTGACCCTCCGCGCTCCTCTCAGGCCATTCTGAGGGTCATGATCACTGACGTAAACGACAACAGCCCGCGCTTCGAGAAGAGCGTGTACGAGGCGGACCTGCCTGAAAACAGCTCCCCTGGCGCCCCCATCCTCCAGCTCAAGGCAGTGGATGCTGACGTTGGGGTCAACGGACAGATTGAGTATGTCTTTGGTGCGGCCACCGAATCGGTGCGGCGACTCCTGCGGCTGGACGAAAGTACAGGCTGGCTGAGCGTGCTGCACAGGATCGACCGTGAGGAAGTGAGTCAGCTGAGGTTTACGGTCATGGCCAGGGACCGAGGTCAGCCTCCCAAGACCGACAAAGCAACCATGATCATTAACATCAAGGACGAAAATGATAATGTGCCCAATATCGACATAAGAAAGATTGGACGCATTTATCTAAGAGATGGTGTGGCGAATGTGGCTGAGGATGTGGTGGTGGACACTCCCATCGCACTGGTCCAGGTCTCTGACCGGGACAAGGGACCCAATGGCATTGTGACATGCACAGTGGTCGGTGATGTTCCTTTCCAGCTGAAGCCCGCAAGCGAAATAGAAGGTGACATGAACAAAAAGAAATATTTCTTGCACACGTCAGCACCTCTTGATTATGAGGCTGTACAGGAGTACAATGTTGTCATAGTGGCTGTAGACTCAGGTAGCCCCAGTCTGTCCAGTAACAACTCACTAATTGTAAAAGTGGGAGACATGAATGACAACCCACCCATCTTTACCAAGAGCACGGTGGAGGTCTCATTCCCAGAGAACAATGCCCCAGGTGAGCGTGTGGCAACTGTAGTGGCCTTGGATGCAGACAGTGGCAAAAATGCAGAAATTGCCTACTCGCTGGACTCCTCTGTGAATGGAATATTCTCCATTGACCCAGACAGTGGTGACATTCGCGTCAACACCATACTTGACCGAGAACAAACGGAGCGCTACGAGTTCAAGGTTATCGCGAAAGACAAAGGCGTGCCTGTCTTACAGGGTTCGGCCACAGTGGTAGTTCTGGTGGCAGACAAGAATGACAATGAGCCAAAGTTCATGCAGGACGTTTTCACTTTCTACGTGAAGGAAAATCTGCAGCCTAACAGCCCTGTAGGCATGGTGACAGTGATGGATGCCGACAAGGGGCCGAATGCTGAGATGAGCCTCTACATTGAGGAGGAGGAGGATATTTTCTCCATCGAGAACAACACGGGGACCATCTTTTCCACCGTGGCATTCGACCGTGAGCAGAAGACCACCTATTCATTCCGCGTCAAGGCTGTGGATGGTGGTGACCCGCCTCGATCGGCCACAGCCACCGTGTCACTCTTTGTGATGGACGAAAATGATAATCCACCAACAGTCACTTTTCCCATCAACAGCTCCTACACTCTGTTACCACCATCTAGCAATGTCCGAACCGTCGTCCGCACTGTCATAGCCACTGATACTGACACAGGTGTCAATGCTGACCTCAGCTACAGCATAACAGGGGGCAACCCATTCAAGCTCTTTGAGATTGACCCTGCCACAGGTGTCATTTCCTTAGTAAGCAAGCTGGAGCAGAAACATTTCGGCCTTCACCGCTTGGTCGTACAAGTTAATGATAGCGGGGTTCCTTCCCAGAGCACCACCACACTAGTGCATGTCTATGTAAACGAAACCCTGTCCAACTCCACCGTTGTGGATGCCCAGATTGCCAAAAGCCTTGGAACGCCGCTTAATGCAGATATAGCTGGAGACCCCAACTATGATCTAGGCAAGCAGCGTTTAAGCATTGCCATTGGAGTGATATCCGGCATCATGACGGTCATCCTCATCATCCTTGTTGTGGTCATGGCCCGCTACTGCAGGCCCAAGAACAAGAATGGCTATGAGGCTGGTAAGAAGGACCATGAGGACTTCTTCACCCCACAACAGCATGACAAAGGCAAGAAACCCAAGAAAGACAAGAACAAGAAGAAATCCAAACAGCCGCTATACAGCAGTATTGTCACAGTTGAGGCATCAAAGCCCAATGGACAGCGCTATGATGGTGTTAATGAGAAACTCTCTGATAGTCCTGGAATGGGCCGCTACCGCTCTGTTAATGGCGGGCCTGGAAGCCCGGATCTTGCCCGCCACTACAAGTCCAGCTCACCCCTGCCCACAGTCCAGCTGCATCCACAGTCACCCACGGCAGGTAAAAAGCACCAGGCCGTTCAGGATCTGCCCCCGGCCAACACCTTCGTGGGCACCGGAGATAACATATCCATTGGATCTGACCACTGCTCCGAGTACAGCAGCCAAACTATCAACAAGTACAACAAACAGGTAAGAACCCATCTTAATTCATTACCCCACACCACTAATGCCTTTCCTTTCATTTCTGTAGTCTCTCTCTGTATCCTCTGTTAGAATAACTTCAGTAGCCAGGGCCTGGTGTAAGAGCTTTGTGCTGGATCTGTTTATTTTTAGCTGAGCTGTCTTTTTCTCTACATCGACCTGCTTTGGTCCACTGTGCCATTAAATGTAATAGTGAAAGCAAGCGCGAGGGCATACTTTAGTCAGGGATATCATATTCCGTGGGCCTGCTGCGCTGAACCCTTGCTCCAGACGCGTGGGGCTCCTTTGAGGCTGTGTTCACAGTGCAGACGAGGTGTCTGTGACCTCTGTCCGCGTGCGTGTTAGGCGAGCGGATGGGATCACATATGGCTCTGGTTTGCAGCTATTCCAGCTCGGCGGTGGGCCTGTGGCTAGTGTGGCGTCTTGCTAATGCCAGGTTAAGGCACCCTGAGCCCCTGAGACCCCTTCCTTTGAAAGCCCGGCTACCTTTTCCTCAGCTGGGCGGGTTTGGCTGAAAGAGAGATGATAGAAAGCAGAGAAAAGGTGGACGAGATTGAAAGCGGTGGAACGTTAGTGGCAGTGTCGAGTTTTATATTGCTTCCTCGGGCTGACTCGGAACAGCTGGGCGAGAGGTCACATTTAACATTCCTGTGCACTTTTGTGCCTGGACCAATTCACTGACCTAGCTGTGAAATCCTTGCCCCTCTCTTTCTCTCTCTCTTTTGCCCCCACCCTCTCTCTCTCCTGCTCTTTCTCTCCCTCCCTCTCTTTCACCTCATCTACTTCGTTCCATTTCAATTTCACCCCTTCTCCATTTCGCCCTCACTTTCCCCTTTGTTTACACCACCATTTAAAATGTAAAAGACTTTTTCGCTCCTGCGAGCTTGACAGGGCATTTACATTCTGAGCCGTACGCGCGTGCGAATTAATCAGTTCATATCGTTATTGTTCTCCTTCTCCTTTGGAGCGGAGAGGAAGGAGGCAAGGTTAATACATGATGAAGTCGGCCCTTTAGTTTACGTTTAACGGGAAAAAGAACACTTGGCCTCTTGTTTCGCGCGTTTTCCATGGCAGTCTGATACATTATTGATTGTTCTCTAACAAGGACATGATGTAAGAGGCCGCTCTTGCATCCGTAAGTACTCCTCTCCTAAGCAAAAGGCATATTTCCTTGTCTCTCACTCTTTTAACTGGGTCCCCCCTCTCTCTCTCTTTCACACACGCTCTAACCCGATCTTCTCTGTTTCACAGAATTTTTTTTTTCCTGTGTAAAATCTCTTTCTCAGAGTTTTCTCGCATGATCTCTGCTCACTCTCTCTCTTTTTACTTCGTATTTGAAAATGTATGCGTCAATTTCTCCGCTCTTGCCTCCGCTCTCTTTTTCCCACTTTTTTTTTTTTGCCAGTCTCCGTCTCACTCGCCTTGGTATTCCTCTCACATTTCTGCTCTGTCCTTGCCCAGATCCCTATTTGCTGCTTCTTGCTCTCATCCTTTCTGGTTTTGCCATCCATCAACAACTCTTTGGATATTTTTTTCTCACTCTCTCTCTCTCTCTCTCTCTCTCTCTCTCTCTCTCTCTGAGCCTTTAACGTTCCGTGTATAGGCGGCTGTGCTTGCTTGCTTGCAAGAGGAGTGCTATTGCTTATGTTTCTTACGGATGTCTCATACATAATTAAACATGCACTCTATTTGCTGCCATGGCACATGTATTGTGTATCCGTGTACCCTGCTTAGATATAATTATTTATTTCGCCTTTTTTTTAATACCCAAGCACTGCAGTGCTTTCGACGCAGCCTCCACTTGTCGTGAGCGTCCACGCGCAGCCCGTTTTTCCATAAGGTGCACGGTGAAAGCCTCCTCCCCCCATTACCAATATGCAATTACTGCTTCTTAAGCGGGAGGTGCTATCAAGCCCACCACTGTTTCGTGAGTTATCCCCGCTGACAATTTAACAGGGGCTCCCTTGATGTTTTATTGAACATTATCAGGGCTAGCCAATGTGCCCCTGCAAAACCCATTAAGTTTGCAGCAAAGCATAATAGTCTATATCAAATGCATTGTAAAGAGAAGTCATTAGAATTTAATTTTAGCGATCGACTGCTGGGAGCCCTGTAAGTTCTGTGCTTGCTTTTGTCTGTGAAATTGGACTTCTCATGTGTTGACATTTGCGTTGATGTTAAAAAGGAACTAATTCCCTCCACCTCCCTGTCCTTCTCCCGCTCTCTCCCTCTCTCTCTGTCTCTCCCGCTGTCTCTCTCTCTCTCTCTCTCTCTCTCTCTCTCTCTCCGTCTCTCCTTCTGTCTCTCTCTCCCTCGCCCCCTCTCTCTCTCATATCGTGGGATTTAATTGGAATGAATCTACATATTCCCATAAAGTCCCATGCACCAATTATAAAATTAAGAAACTAGCTCTTCCTTGGATTATTGGCTGAATGGGCCTCCTGCTGCCGTCTTGCTTTATAAGTGGCTGAATTGGGCTGTGTACAGCTTTTAGGGCCAAATGAAAAGCCTTTAGAGTCTCTTTTTCAGCAGAGACCCCTCTCCTCCCACCCTAGCGACGAGGTAATAACCTGCTCAAAGCAATACAGTGCAATAAGGTTTAAGCACAGGATAATCAGGTAAAAGACTACTGTGTTTATTAGTACAAGTGGAGCAAGAGCTCTGTTGGCCTGACATGCTTATCTCGTTTTGGAATTAATCAGAGATTGTGGCATATATAAACCTGGCCGGAATTGAAACCTGGCAATAAATAAGGCAGCGTCAAGCATTACATAATGAGGCTTTCCTCTCCTGCATAAAGCCCCTACAGTGAATGATCCCTGAAATCGTATGTTAAGTGTGAGCGGCTGAGTGTGTCTGAGGACTTTCTGATCATATTTGATTTCAGCTGCTGTGCTCTGACATCCGAGATTCCTCCTCTTTCTCTCTCTCTCTTGCTCTCTCTCTCTCTCTCTCCCTCTGTCTTCCTCTTTCTGGTGAAAGAGAAGGGGAAAAAAAAAGAGGGACAAGAAAGGGGGCCCTGTTAACTGGCTAGAGAAAGGTCTCTACTGTTCAGTGTGTGGTGTGTGTGTAGTGTGTGTGCCAGTGTGTATGTGCAAAGGTCTTGTGGCCTTGTGAATGTGCAGTTTGGTTTCAGGTAACTCCCCACCAACCCAACACTCACACACACACATTCACACACACACACACATACACACACACACACACACACACTCACAGTCCCAGACAGGTAACCAAGCAACTGGTGGAGCAAAGATCTTCCATGTCCCTTGCACACAAGATATTTAAGCAGTCATTAACTTAGCCCAATGCAGGTGGCTAGTTGAGTTCCATCAGCCAGCTGTCAGCGTGCGCACAGGAGACTGGAAGATGATATATGTGACATTTTAGTCCTGTTGGAAATGGAGAAAAGCTTTAATCATTTTGGTCTGACCCTTTGCTTTCTTAAAATGGATGTCGAAGCTCATAAATTTTATTCTAGCACTCATTTCTTCCTCTGGCTTCTTTAGAATTTGGAAATATACACGATGGATGTACCGATCCAGCTTCATATTTCCTGACATCCTATCCAAAATCTTAACTCAGAATTGACTGGCACTGGCAAAATTAGACACTGATCCGAAACCAGTGCTTGCATTTGGTAGCAAATGTATATATAATCATTAAGACACTATGGTCCCGTTTCCCAGATAAGGATTCAGTCTGGTCACAGATGTTATGGAAAATCCCTAATCCAAATCCTGTGTAGTCTACGATTACACTTAAACTGGTCTTGTTGCATTGTTCTGACTAACAGAGAGGTGACATTTGTTTCTCTCACTGAGTAAAAGCAATGCAAAAGACTGTACGTGTACAAGTGCTTGAATATTCATCTTTCCACTAAATACTTTTGAATCACCAAGGCGAGAAAACCACTTGCTGTACAGACATAAATATACAGTGGATGATACCATAGTAGAGAGAAGCATAGTAGAGAATTACAAACCAGATTTTCTGGGATTGTGCAACATTTTCATGGTGTTACTCTAGAAGGTTTCTAAAATGGTGGTTTCTCAAAAAATGTATAAAATTGGGTCTAAGGTTACGTCAGACTTATGTCCAGTCCATTTAACAAGGTTAGGAGCAGTCCCAATGCTGATCCAGCATATCAGATTGGTGCATCACTGTGTTGTATGTAAGACAAAAGCTCTTCTTTTAGTCACTGGGTCTTGCATCAAGAAGTCAGCGAGGGTTTTGTAGACCTACTTAAGACAAAAAATGAGTCAGAGTTATCCATTATGGTATATTACCGCTCCCCATTTCAGTGCTATTAGAAATGCTGTCATAACCCAGAAGCATATTTTGCCAGTCCCATATGCTTCCTTCGCATACCTAAATGGCATGAATATTAAATGCGAACTCTCTGTAATTATTCTGTGACTAAAGTCGTTTTTATGGAAGCAGAAGAAAGTCGACCTGTTTGAGACAGTGGGATGAATCTCAAAGCCGTGTTATCTCTCATCCGTACCTGTTCATCTGTGGCTCGTTGGCATTTAATCGCTTTGCATTTGCCCAGTGCCACATTGCACTTGAACAAACTCATAGCTACAAATCAGGGTCACCCTCATAAAGTGCGTGTGCATGTGTGAGCTGTGTTGTGACAACCAGCGTCCTTTAACACTCGTGTTGTCTTACCATCGGGAGAACTGTATGCAAATCAAGTGTGCACTGAATACAGGACAAATGTTTCCTTCAGGGAACATGAGGACGCTAACAGGGTTAGGGTATCGCTGTATGTGCTCCTTATAGCAGTCTGCGGTTGTAACTCTAAAGATACCATCAAATCTCTTTTTTTGTCAAAGTACATATACAAATATATGGAAATTAACTCTAACATTAAAATGGTGTTTATTGATGGACTACTGTTGTTTCACAAGTGAACACCAAACTCTGGATAACAGAACATTTGTGACAGCTTTTTACAAGTGGAGGGAGGCCATAGAGTGAAGAGGCCAGAATTAGATCACCTTCTGGCTTTATTAGTGTGTTATAAGAGAGAGTTTGCCAAGTAACATCTGTGTCTACTTGCCAATTTGATCGCATCTGTCATGGAGAGGAACGAAAAGCTGCTCAAGGCATCATACTTGTAAATGGGGAGAGAGAGAGAGAGAGAGAGAGAGAGAGAGAGAGATACCCTTACAGGTAAACCTTCTAAATATCATGCGAATGTAAAATTGCAGTCAAAAATGTGACCACACTTGTGAATAGATATCATTGTACAACAGTGTGGATGGGGATGGACATTCTAGGACAGTGTGAGTAGGGGAGAACTTTCTCGAACATTCTAGAACATATATATGTGGATAGCATTCTAGTATAGTGTGAATAGTGGAGTACATTCTGGAACACTGTGAATATATGTGGATGGCATTCTAGATCAGTGTGAGTGTAGGAGTACATTCTAGAACACTATATATATGTATATGGAGAGAGAGAGGGGTCTCATGGCTTAAGGTCTCAAAGCCCACTCAAGCCTTGTAGTAGTTGCGCTGCTGAAAGGGTGGTTTACTTAAAAGCACAAGAAAGCAAATCAAAGAGACCCTGGTATAATAGTGGTAAAAGGTCAAGAGAAAAGGCAACAAGGCTGAGGGAAGCGTTCCCCACCTTCTCTTGTGGCCCACTTCACTGAAGCTACTCAGAAGTTCCTGAATGTCAGAGCAGAGTTATGTTGCTGTTTTACACAGCTGCACTAACTGCAGCCAAAAGCCCGCAACTCCATTACGCTAAAGGCTAGACTACTATTTCCACCATGACACCAGTGTGCAAAATTTCATGCCTATGTTTCTCTCATCTACATCCCTTTAGTCTGTCTGTCTTTTCTCCAATCGGTCACGGCTCAGTAAGGTCATAAGGATGTGATACCACAGATCATTAGGGTACATAAATGTACAGCAGTAGACTGAACATCAGATCAAATGTGCATTTCATGAACCTAAAGACATTTTGATCTAGGGGCTAATGCTCATTTTTTTGGTGTTTTTTTCCCCAGTATAATCTTATTGGTTTGAATGTTCAAAAGCAAACATCAAAATTTCAGCATGTGTGAAAGCCTTTTGGACAAACTGGGATCAGCTGACCCCTCCTGGATCCTGAGGGAATGCTAGGAGAGTGAAACGCTACATAAAGGAAAAGACGGGTTACTTTGAAGAATCGAAAATATAAGACAGTTTTGAGCACACCAGCTCACTCCTCTCTGACAAAAAGCAACAAACCCACACTTTAGGTTGGAGTGTAGACCGTTTTTGTGGTTGTCAGGAGGCTATAGAATGTTCTTGCCCATTCAACATAAAATGTTATCATCCTTTCACACTACTCTAGAATTTTCTCTGCCAGTCACACTGTTATAGAATGCCCACTCACATACA
>JBBPCX010000011.1:11096774-11131525 GCA_037974365.1 Hydrocynus forskahlii | reverse complement strand
AGCGTGGAGGAGAAAGAGAGAGGTGGGGAAAGATGGCGAGTCGCGCACCAAGTGACCTGGTCTCGAAAAAGAACACAGCTTCTGCAGTTTGGCAGTATGTCGGGTTTCGACCAAACGAGAAGGGAGAGGCGGTAAATACGGATGAGGCAATTTGTAAATTGTGCAACAAAAAGGTGACCGCGAGAGATGGAAATCCCTTGAACCTAAGGTTGCATATACGAAACCACCATCCACTCACTGCTGCGAGGTTGGACCCGAGTTCACTCAGTGCAACAGTTTCAATGCCTCCCGATGCAGGACCAACAACATCTAGGTCCACCACCAGTATGCACAAGCCAACAGTTTAGGTGACGCTGTCTGAGCCTTACGTCACAATTTTTTTATTATTCACGGTAATACCTTATACCAAGGTAAAATAGGATGGAGGTTTGATGGTATCAAAATTTGGATACCGCCTAAGCCTACTCTAATGCGCTGTTCACTATGCAGCCCACAACTTAGGCAATGGACATAAGAAGCCTGCAGTTTGTTGCAGCTGTGGTTACTTTGTTCCTAGCCTATAAATAAGGCCTGATTGATATGAGTGTTTACAGAGTGTGACTAGTGTTTACTAACCCATACTGACTCTCTGTAGATCTCCCAGTAGGTCGGGTCCAGCAGAGGACACAAGTGTTGATAGATAAGGTAATGGAAGGTATTCCCCTTTTATACTGGAACAATATAAAAGGGGAAACATGTCAGCAAGACAGGGAGCAGCAGAAGGAAGGAGCAGGCAATGAAGCTGGATAAAGGGAAACCTTCACTCAGCAAAGAGAGAAAGAAAGGAAGCCAAAACAAAGAAACACTGTAACAAGCCCAATTTTAAACATAGTCTCTTGACATTAGTAGAAGCCAAATTCCAAATTTGTGGAAGTGCTAGCAATATTTTTTAAACAGTAGGTGATTTCAGAGAAGATCTCTTGATGAAAAAGGCATCGAAAATGAGAAAGAAGCCATGCGACATGTTTCTGTACTCTATGGTCTTTGCCAAACACACCCCTTTCCCTCTAGAACACACATGCTGTGCGGCCTGAACCTGAAAACAAATATTCAGTAGCTCTTGACTGAAAATGAGGTGCAGAGCAATAAATATCCTCCGAAGCGGACGTGATGCTGAAAGGATATTTATTATTTCACCACCGTCTTTTAATAACTGGACAGGTTTACAGTGTACTAGGGCAGTCACAATTACATGATTAAAACTGATTACTCAAATTACTCAATTAAAATGTATAACCTTAGCAATTAGTTGGCAATTATATCTTGGTTATTAAGAGGTTATTTAAAACTGTTTGGCAGGCTGAGGGTACTCCACAAAAAGTGGAGTCACTTTTGAGTGGATCAGTGAAAGAGAGAAAACCCACACCAGCAGGATCTCACTGTAGTTGTTTGAGCAGCTCAAACAAACAGCTAACAGATTATTTAACACTCAGACTTTACTGGATTTACTGGAACGATTCCCTGTAAAACCGCAGCATATGAAGTAAAGAATATGCTACTAAAAAAACAAAACAAAACAATAGTTTTCAAATATGCAGTTGTAACCTCCACAACTAGTTTTTCAGTGATATCCATTTTTATTGTTTTGACCAACAGATTATTCAATTAAATATCAAAATAATCAGTAGCAACAACCCTACTATGTACTTATTAAGGCTGTGTGTCCGGAAACAACAATAAAACAAACAAAAAAGAAACATTCAGTGATGACCTTAAAGACTATTAAAAGATTACCTGAAATAACAGTGCAGCACGCTATTATATATTTCTTCATACATTCCAGAAGTGGGAATTTTAACTCCTATATAGCAATACATCCACTGACCGGGGAGGACAAAGGCTCTTTGGGAACTAATGTCAAAGCAGCGTGATATGCAGTATACAGAGAGGAAAATTGACTACCCAGTTGTCTAAATGTGCCGGGCAACACCGCAGTGACAGAAAGGGACTGGGCCATCTTTAAATGGTCTGTATCAGGAAAACAAATATTCTTTCTCTTATGCTGAAATACAAGATGTGAGATGTTAACTGGTCCCAAAACAACCTCCTCCCTCTCAACTCTACAGTGTCCATCCATTAAACTGTTTTAAATTCAAAGCTGTTTTTGGAACAAGGCAGAATATAGTCATTCAGAAATCCTTTCCAATAACAAAAACAGTTTGTTTAATTGCAAGACATCAAGACAGTTTGGAAAATTACTCATGTAAAAAGTCATTTATTCTACATGAATCTACACAAATATAGTCAGCCGACATCAAGAAAGGGATTCAACATATTAGGCTTCTTAAAACCCAATAATTTAATTAAATAATTAATTGGTGCCCAGATTGTGATATTCCATGTAGAAACGGAGTAAGTATTTCAATGTTTCTGACTCACTTGAGCAAACACTGCTTTGTGAATGAACAGTGCTTCATTCTTAATGTAAGAATGGGACATTTTAAGGTGATCATACCACAAATCCAGGCTAAAACATAAAGGGGAGTTGGTAGGTCGGAGAGAGAGAGAGAGAGAGAGAGAGTTTCCTTTTAAATTTACATTTACGGCATTTAGCTGACGCTCTCATCCAGAGAGACGGACATCAGTGCTCAAGTAGTCCACATCTGTTTCTTAAACCTGTAAAGCTATGCTTAAATCAACGTCCACATTACTGTAGGCCGATGACTGATGTAGGTGTGGTTTACAATGTCATACCATTGGCAAGTCTTCTACAGCAAGGACTTCTCCAAGGTGGTCCTAAACTCCACTACAATCATGCTCACAATACAACCAGCAATGATGTTCAAAATGTTACAAGAATTACTGGAGCAGCCAGTAATGACCAAAGCTCAGAAGACACAATGGTCCTGATTACGACTGTCCTAAATGTATTGAGAAACTGGTCTCAGACAAACTCACTGATGAACTCATATGTACACTACAAGAGCGGGACTTAAATTATGAGTTACTTCTTGATACAGCTACACTCTGTCTAAGAGCATCTAATGGTTGCAATTCTCACTCTTTAAAAACACCAGCAGATTTCCTTTGCTAGGCTGAGTGAGTGAGTGTTTTGTGCCTGGCGTAGGCAGAGTCCTTGGGAAGTGTGTGGGCGAGTGGTGGGCGCACTGAATGGGAGGAGATTGGGGAGATGTTGGACTCGGGGTGGGGTTGGGAGGGGGGGGTAGAAATGAGTCACCAGTCACTGGTAGAGATGCAGGGAAGATGGCAGCAGTGTGTAAATTTCTATCTCACAACTCCAGAAATAATTTCACTCCACCCTCATTTGAAAAGTTCTAAAAAAAATCTCCATCGAGAGCTTTAGATGTGCCAAACTTAATTTTCTTCTGAAAACGGATGGTCATGTAAATAAGGTCAAATAGACAGGGGGCTAATTAAAATGGTTTCAGCCCTTTTTTTAATTATATTTCAGTCCCTTGTAGCCTAACAGCAATGCCTTTCAAAATTTGCATGCCTTATCCCTCTGTTCCTCGTGCACAGGGAGAGAAACAAACACCTATTATCACATAAAAGCACGCAACCCATCGTGCTGACGGCTCTATGAACCAAGTGAAGCTTCAGCTGTTAAAGTGAAGTGTTGTTAAACAAAGTCGATCAAAAGCTGAACAAAATGTGGCTTTATCTGAAAGAATTGTAAGCATGCATGTTGAAAAGAGAGGTGAGGAAAAAACAATTTTGTCCTTCCCACTCACACAGCAGCCACTGCGCTCATGCAATCAAATCTTTGCCCTTCACACAACACTCAAAGAGTCACACGCATGAGAAAGTGACATTAAGAGTGTTTTAGACTGTTTTATTGCTGTGATGAGCTTCATATTTGTCATGAGTGCAACAACCTCTCAAATCTGTTCAGTACGCAACTGTGATTATTCATTCAAAATTTGAGCTGAGCAGCACTGAATAAATTACACTACCTAAAGCTCCAGTATCCAGAATCAGCTTTAAATGTATACCCTTTCTATCAAAGGTACCGCTGTTTAGATAAGTCTCAGCTAGAGTGGAGATTAAATAAGGCATTAAAAAAGAAAAAAAAAATTAAGCCTTAAACAACATGATCACAGTGCCATCTACTGGCTCTTTCTGAAAATAATGAGGGACACAGGCTAAAGACAGGGAAAATTTCATTCCTCAGTGGTGTCTGCTCATTTTCCTGCTCTAATATACTTAATTCAGCTCATCTGGAGCTCCTTATCCAGCTGACGAGGGAAAAAAAGTGCTTTGGCTGGAAGTGGCACTGGCCGGAAGTGGCACTGCTTATTCCGGCTTCATTTCCAGATATCACAATGTCAAATCATTCTTTTTTTCTGCTCCTGGGGCAATCGCCTAATGAGTTCAAATGTCAGTAAGGTCACAGCCATTCATGGCCAAGACAGCATAACTGGCCTTAATCTGAGTGAGTTTGATGGCATTCAGTGAGATTCGAACCAACGTAGGCATAAGGCAGCTGATGTAACAGAGAAAGCCGTTTGGAGTTCTTCTCCGACTGTGTTGAGCTTTCCAAATGTACAAAAAATTGCAGTGGCGTTCCGTGTCTCTAAGAGGACCCATGTGCCAGTCTTTAAATTCCAAGTGAGGCAGCACTGTATGATAGAAGACCTACCAAACTGGACTCAAATGGGGCAAAAAAAATATTTTTCATTAAATATTTGATTCACGGTTTAAATTGTCCCATAAACCCACGCTGAAATAAAATAAATATTAAATGTGGGTGATATGACAAAAGTAAAATATGATGCATGATGCATGTCAAGAGATTTTCTTGACATGCATATTTTCTTGGCTTTTTTTGAGCTTAATAAGCACTGCATTTTTATGTTCAACATAATAGTAATAGAAAAAACTGCTATTCACACAAGCCAGTTAAACAGCACAAATTGCATACTTTTTGTAATAAATATGTAATTGTTTAAGTCCTCATATTATCCCTGATGTGCTCAGAAAAGTGAATTGTGCCAAAATGTAAAGTAATTAATAATGGTAACAATAGTCATCATACTTTTTGTTCCAGCCCTACTTATCATGCACAATTACCAGCACATAATAACAATAAAAAGATAGAAAAGGTTGCCTGATCCCATAGAAATTATGGATGTCTGTCACCACAAAAAAAAAAAAACTGTGTCTGAACAAAAAGATGACAATTCTGCTACAGAGGCCTGACTGTCCCAATAGATGACAAGAATGAGAATATCAGAGCTGTCGTTTCTGAAAATCATCTCCATTACTCGCTTCAGTACAAAAGCAAGCCACAGCACACAGCTCTCAGCAGGTGCTGCACTAATTAACCAGTGCCAGGTCCTGCTCAAATACATCTGCCTGAGATTTGCCTGGACGCTGAGCACAGTGGATCAAACTGCCATGGACCCACGCTGGCATCCTGTCAGACAGACGTGCTGGCTGGCACACAAGCACACGGCCCCTGGTGCTGACTGGCTGTCTCCTTGGTTTAACCTTTCAGCCCCAAGGAGGCTGAAGAGTCTGACAAGAAGGGCAGTGGACATAGTTGACCATACACTCTGCTCACTCTCTTGTCACAAAGCTGAATTTTCAAGCAAAACAAAAGATGTGCAAGCAAGATTTCTTTGCATTTGCTGCATGCACATGTACCTCTGTAGTCCTCTCTAAACTGCAGCCCATTATAAACACATTTAGAGTGCGATTTAAGAGCAAAACACTAAGTGTGTCCTCTTGTATAGAAGTGCTCCAAGACCCTCAGCAGGAGAATGTAGAACAGTATGAGTAGTTTGAAAAAGCATAACCTGAAACCAGATGGCTTGAATAATATTGTACTGACCCTGGAAGGGCATTCTTAAAAGTGTTAAGCTGTTTCATTAACCCCTGCAACTCCAATAAAACCCTTGTCCAGGGTTACAACCTATATACAGTTTCAGTTCATTGCGGATTTTCAGGGTTTATGCAGGAATCCTAGAGTCAAATTAACTACCTTTTTTACTACCTCCACAATATTTTTAACCACCAACACGACATCGAGCAGCGGCCCCTTTTTTTCTTTTTTTTTTTTTTTAGTGTCAAGCTGTCCTTCCCTTAACCCTAGCCCTTGGGTTATCCTAACCATAACCCTTAGTCCCACCCTAATAAGGTCAACTTGATACTTCATAAAACAAAGGACACGTGACAACAGCCATTAACATTAATAAAAATAATACAAATGTGTCATGTCACACACACACACACACACACAAACACACACACTAAGACAGACACACATTCTTACCCACACAGACTAAAGTAGTGAATTACTGATTTCATCGCAAAGGTTACTTGTGGCAATAACTTACACTGTGGACTGTCCAAAGAGTCCATTGAGTGATAATGAGTGGTAACCGTTGGTATTTATTGGTTGATGCAAAGTCAGATAACAGTCCCAAAATAAATTTTAAGAGAGAAGTTGTAACAATTTCACCTGTGTTCATCAGCTGATAACTTGCACACACTGCAGAGTGCTTCCCGGTCATTCCCCTTGACTGGCTTAAGCCAGTCTTTAAATGATGGGTCATCAAGCCAAGTTTGAGGAAACTTACATTTCCCCAGTGTGCGAAATACCCGTCAATATTCGGGGGTCCCCATCTCCCTATTGTTGCGCAGTACCGATTGAAATTCTTTCAACATGCAGTAGGCCTGTAACCTTACAATATTTCATGGATGGAGCCAAGACAATCAGTCTATAGCCTGCATGACAACACACACCCACACAATTAACATTTTTTATAATCCGACATACTATAGTAAAAGCAACACTGACATAGGAGGTTGCATTGACTAAAGTTGTATGGATCCATGTTGTTTTATAACAAGGAGAAGCAACGTTGTGCATTACAATGCAGACACGACAACTGGTACCAATCTGGCGCACTTACAAGAGCAATCGACTGAATAAATGTCAGGTACAGCCTATCAGCACGCAATCAGTGCAAATGAGAGCCTGCAGTGTGATGACTGATCGTGTGACATAATTTAACCATCCGTCTACATCTGTTCACACACACACACACACACACACACCACGGTGGGTGCTCTCTCTTTCTTTCACACACACACACACACACACACACACACACACACACACACACACACACACACACACACACACACACTCACAATCCAGGAGAAGCTGACAGGAGACCACCCACCACAGGTAACAGTGGGGTGTCCTACCCGACCTGGCCCGGATGAGGTCTAGGGGGAGAGCTGTTAATTAGCCAGCCTTTATAAAACCAAACAGAACATCCAGTGGGTGAGATCCCTCTGGGTCTAAAGGAGCAAAGGTTAAGCCCTGTGCTCCTGTCTGTCTGTTTCTGAAACTCTCACACACACACACACACACACACACACACACACACCACTCTCACACACATCAAAACTCCCGCATGGGACCAGCTACAGCCCGCTACATTAATGTAATTGCTCCTACACTTACTCATGTCAGAGTCAATAGTGCCGGGCAGCAAGCTAACCCTGCCCAACCTGCCACTAGATCACACTCGACAGCCTACAACAGTTTAAAAAGACCCACAGCTCCCATCTTAATGCACAGTTCCTGCAGGAATCCATTGTGCGAGCGGCGTTGGTATGACGAGGGCTGCGAGGAGGCGGATGGCTTTCTCTGAGGCGGTGGTGGGGCCGGGGATCTGGGGTTAAGAATGGTCTCATTTAGCATTTTTAAAGCTTCTTTTACAGCACGGCCCATTCAGCGAGCCCGCAGCTCATTACCGTAATGAGACGGATCTTTCCGTTCCATAATGCATTCCCAGCTGTATGGCAAAAGGGTCCGGCAAACACGCATGGCATTCCTCACTCCCCCAGCCTGCAGAGAGTGCTTTATATTCCCCTCAACTCTACAGAGACACAGCGGAGGAGCCAAGAGCTTTTCTATTATTTAACTACACTCTATTCTACCTTCCCGCAGCCATTATTCACCTCCTCCATACATGCTGGCCTATAGATTATGAGACACATCACCTCGTAAGCTTTAATTAACACTTAATCTCACTGCTACGCTTTGGATGGTACAACGTAATGGCAGTAATACATAAGTAATATTGCTCTAAGAGCAGGATTTAACCAGCGACGAAGGCAGTACAAGATTATTGATGCTGCCATTCCCAGGATGTCATGTAAGGGCTTTGGAGGGTTGGCCTGCATGTCAGTCTTACGCAGGTAACACTGGCAAAGAGAACTGGCAAAGAGAAGATGGATGAAAATGTGATTAATTTTCTGATATGGTAATCAATTCCCACTGTCTTGTCTCTTCTGAGACACGCACACACACACACACACACACAAAGATACATCCTGTATGAGGTTAAAGAAAGATGAGTATAAAAACAGTTAAAAGACAGATACCGTTTTTTGTGTCATTACAAATGTATCTTAGAAGCATGAAATACGCAAATGAGTGGTTCACCTCATATAAAGTCATTGTAAAAGCTGCTATAAAATCACTAGTCTTATTCAGATTATTCTAGTGGCGTGTGTTCTTTTTCTTGCAGTTTCAGTAACCACAAAGTCAAGTCAACTTGTGATTACCTACCTGGATGTAGTTTCTATGCTTGCAGGTTACATAAAAAGGAGTGTGTGACCTTTCAGTAACTTAAGCTTATGAACTCATGGGGAAAGTGGAAAATGGTGCAAGCCAGAATTTTCACAGAATTATTCCTTCAACAAGTTGCATAACATGAACACAAACAGAAGATGCCAAACTCCATTAATGGTGTTGCTGTGTTTCTTATTTGAGTTCCACAGCACCTGCATTCACTGAGGGTCATCACACCAAAACCTGTGCTCTCCACCACCCGCACACGGGCTTCAATCAGGCTAGTTAACGCACAACAATATGTTCACAGGCAATACAACCCACAAAAGTTTCAAACACTTAATCCACAAAAACTCCCACAGACAAACACAAAGACACGCGGGTATAAACATAGCATGTCTAAAACAGTGGACTGATACACATGGGAAGCAAAGGAAGAGCTGCTGTTGCACATATTGTGGAAAAAGTTAATGCTAACCCTGATAGAAAGGTGCCAGAACACAGTGCATCACCGCTTTCTTTAGAAGAAGAAGACTATTTATTTGTCACATGCATAGTTATACAAGTACAACACTCAGTGAAATTCTTTCTCTGCATTTAACCCATTCACCAAGTGAAGCAGGGGGCTGCCGCCAGCGAGGCGCCCGAGGAGCAGTGTGGGGACTTGCTCAAGGGTATCTCAGCCGTGACACTAGCCATTGGGATTCCAACCCCAACCCTCTGATGGCAGGGCCAACGCCCTAATGCCCTAACCACTAAGCCATCCAGCTGCCCATTTATATTAGACTGTGTAGCTACAGACCAGTCAGAGCACCCAGGGCCTACAGTGGGCATATGAGCAACAGAACTGGACCATGGAGCAATGGAAGACGGTGGCCTGGTCTGATGAGTCATGGTTTCTTGTATATCGTGGACAACCGGGCGCTTGTGAGTTGCTTACCTGGGGCAGAGATGGTGCACCACAGGTTTTTACCACTTATCCATATATTTTATAATCCTTTCTATTGCTAAACACTGGGAGGCTGTTGAGTGAACAACTATAAACAAAAATATGTCAAATAAAACAAGTTTCTTTATAACAAGTAACAGTGCATGTCTGACATCCTATTACATGGTTGTGTGGCGACGCAGAGCCAAATTCTAGATTTCTTTTCATTTTAAATACACTCGTTAACTGTTTCACCTCATTGGCCGTCACTTAACAGTTTGTGAAACGTGTCTGGTGATCCACATTATAATTATATTCATATGAGGTGGCTTTCCATAGGTAAGTGTTGATGAACACAAAATGAGACAATTTTCTGACTAATAAAGGCACTCACATGGTGAATGTTTGGTAAATTTATTTGTTAGCAAAGAATAATGAGTGTCTTATTAGTAATTATTAAGTGCGGTAGAAAATCTCTGTGTGCGCAGAAACTTTTGACTGGTAGTGTATGTATCTAATTGGTGTGTGTGTGTGTGTGTGTGTGTGTGTGTGTGTGTGTGTATACGTACACATGAGACTGTGACTAAGTGTGAAGTTTATCCATGCATGTATGCTCTCTTTCTACTCCACTGATTCTCTCTCTCTCTCTCTCTCTCTCTCTCTCTCTTTCTCTCACACACACACACAGGTGGCGTCAAGACTGCTGTACATGAGTGAGAATGAGGGAATGGGTTTCTGTGAGAAACAGAACATATAAATTAATCCACACAGCATTTGTGACTACTATGTAACAAGCACACATAAAAATTCACACCCCAGTCCTTGAAGCGCACCTCCTCTCACTTTCAGTGTCTCTCGCTTCTGCACAAAAGCTTCAGAGACAGAAACGGACACGCGCCCCATTAATACTGAGGTGTGACCTCAACCCTTCATACAGAACCAGCCAAAATTTACACACCTACTGATGCACGGGTTTTTCTTGAGGTATGTACCTTTTCTGCATAGTAGAATTATAGTGAAGCGAAAGTTATGTGAAATCAATGAAATATAAATATAAACTGTAGTTTAGAGTTTGTAATTATGGTTTATTTATTCATGTTTGTGTGTTTTTGTACTCTGTAAAATCTGGAGCCACGCCGTCTCTTTTGACTGAATACATGTATGTAGCTGAGATGAAAAAGATTACATTGACTATTTTCTTTGACTTAGAAAGTCAATAAAGTCAATAAATAATAATAAATATGGAATTCTGCCAGAACCAAAAAAAGTTCTAAATCAAAGCCATCACGTCTAAACTTCAAGGTAACTACGAAGTAGGACCTCATTAAAAAAGGTTTTAATCATTAAAAAATAATAATATAAAAAAGAAATTTCACTCTTCACTGGTACACAGTGGTAAATGTCTTCACTCTTCACTGGTACACAGTACACAAACAATAACACACGCACACATATGCACACACACGCACGCGCACACACACACAAACACTATGTGCAAAAGTCAAGAGAGAAGTCCTCACATGATGGCGTTGACGTGTTTGTCCAGACGAGGTGAAGTGCAGCCCAGGATCTCCCCTGGGGACAGCGGCCGGCACTGAGGCACCAGCACCTCATAATCCGGCTTCAGCTCCGCACTCACCGCCTGCCAGACACACACACACAGTTAAAGGAGATTAAGACTATGGTTAAGTCTCATTGTTGAATTTCAGATTTTTGCTCAGTCTCATCTTTCTGCCTCGATGGTTGATATTTGTGTTTGTAAGTGACCCATATCCACCCTTTGTGTGAACATACCTGCCCTGAAAGGACATGTGAGAACACGTTCTCAGAATCAATATTAAAACAATGAAATATGTCTTATTGGCAAGCCAGTCTGTCATTGCAGTAGCAATAAAATCAATGAAGTAGCAGCATCAGCCTCCATAGCAGAGATTTACTCTGGAAGGTAGCTGTCATCTTGTCAGCTGTGCATGATTAACGTGAGAAGGACAAACACACAAAGACAAACACATAGATTTACACCTTTAGGATATCCAGTGAACCCCCATATATACAGTCCATCGTGGATTTTTTAAATGTTAGTCCTAAATTATAAAAAAAATATAATTTACTAATTTTGTAACATAATTATTAAAATAAATTCAGTTAAATTTCCATATAAAAAATAACTATAAATGTTTTGGTGCTGTAGAGAGAAACACAAGGAAAGGCGTCTTGGGATGTTGAAATAACTCTGTACTCAGAGGCGGGTGGTTTGAAAGTAGCCAATCCGAGAGTGTTATTTATTTCTCCTTGCTGCTGTTTGGCTGCTGCCCTTTGACGCAGCTGTCCAGAATTTCCCCCGTCGAGTGTCTCGAATGTTCACATGTTTTTCGTTTTGTTGGTCTTAAAGCCCTGTATTTTTATTACTGTAAATTAAATGAATTCATTAATGTATTTACCAAAGAAAACTATATTTGGGTTTTCTGATGTCAGCATTATGACCACTGCAGGAGTAAATTGTAGTGTGCATACAAAAATCTGGAAGTGATGCAGCATGTTGCATTTTGTAAAATTTGAACCTTTATGTCACAAGAAATTGGCTCATAAAGAGCTAAACATTATTCACCAGGTGGCGCTACTCCACAAGAGCCATTCACATTTTGTAATTGTTGGCAAAATGAGTGTCAAAAAAGTTATTTGTGCCTAAAACACTTAAGGGGGCACTATCACGCACAGGGACACAAATCCATGTGGGGCTACAAGGACCTTTTTAAATACCGTCGCACTTTAGAACCAAGCTTATAGGAACCAGTGCCGGGTTTCTGTATCCAACCCAGTATGTAATACAACCCACAGCCAACTATTAAAATCAGATGTGAACTGAACCAGTGTCTAGTGACTGGTTTCATCCATCAAGATTAATTCTCTAAAAATATACATTAATTAAGCGAATGGTGTGTGTGTGTGTGTGTGTGTGTGGTGGTGGGGAGGGTATGAATGAATGAATGAATATACATTCACTTGAAATGTGGAGAAATTATTATAGCTCAGACAATTTAAGTGGTAGTGAAATCTGCATTACGTTCAGTCCGGCAGATAACGATCGTATAGGAACTGGTGCCATTTTGGTACTGAGCGTCAGTATCCAACCCAACAAGTAATACAACCCACAGCCCACTATTAAATGCAAATCAGACGTGAGCTGCTGTCCGCATTACCCTCGAAGGCTACGAAGAAATATTAAGACAGAGGCTGACCATTCTTCTAGACCTACACGCCATTTCAAACCAAGATGAAAGGATGGAGTTTATTAATTAAGACAACAAAAGCAGCAGCGGCGGGATGTGAGAGGCCGAGGAATAATTCGGAAGGTTTTCTCTCAGAGGCGTGCAGGGATAACACACACGATCATGCACATGCAGGGCCGACCCCCTGCGCCCACCATGCGCGCCCTACACAAGCCTACACTGAGAAAAGCCTACACACAGTTCAGAACATGACACACACATGAACACAGCTCCATCCCAAAATAACACTGGTCACGATGCAAGCCAGCAAGAATTCAGAGAGAGAGAGAGAGAAAGAGAGAGAGAGAGAAAGACAGAGAAAGAGAGAGAGAGAGAAAGACAGAGAGAAAGAGAGAGAGAGAGAGAGAGAGAGAGAGAGAGGGGGAGGGAGAGAAAGAAAGACAGAGAGAGAAAGACAGAGAGAGAGAGAGAGAGAGAGAGAAGGAGGGAGGGAGAGAAAGAAAGACAGAGAGAGAGAGAGAGAAAGACAGGGAGAAAGAGAGAGAGAGAGAGAGAAGTGGGGGTGTCTGAGCTTCAGGCACATAAACTGCATTAGCTACTGTGTATTGAGTTTTCATTATGTTTGACCTGCTTTCTCTCTGACCCCAAAGAATAAAATTGAAACCCCCTCTCATCTCCTCTCTGCTACTGACATACAGCCTCTCTCCTCTCTGTTTGGTTGTATCAGACATAAAAAGCGGTCTCAAAGGCCAACGATCAGACACCCACCGATCACAAAATGACGTTTAAATAAACAACAATGCCTAAGTGCTAATTTGCTCAATGAATGGGCTGCATGATGAGGTTTAAAGGTACTGGTTTAGAATTAGTGCTTTGGTTTCCCGTCTACTCACGTGGGGTCAAATTAACCTAACCACGTTAGCCGCCGTATTAGCATATGGCCACATTCTCAGCTCATTACAGAATTCTAGAGGGTACAGAGGAGTCTCTGCTCTCCAGCTCTGCGCGTATGTGTGGGCATGTGTGTGTCTGCAGTCCGTGGCTGTAGTGAAAGGAACGGGTTGCTGCGCAAAGTAGATTACTAGACAAAGTGGATAAAAATGTGGGTTTTTTTCCCCTTAAATACATTTGTTTTTATGGCATGATAATAGAGGAATAGAGATTTCTTTGATAAACTTGTGTAACAGAGCCTCATATTGTCTTTGTAATGCATTATCTCCATGATGCAAGAACTAGAAATAAAGAGAGCATGATTTTGCAGTGCTACACTGTTTCTTGTGATATATACAGTGATATATTTTCCAGGTGACAGTTGGCAATTTGTTAGGCACACCCACCTTGTAACTACACACAGTTACTGGCCCTTTTATCAGAAACACCTATTATGTATATGCGCTATGTAAGTTTACATTCGCTGACCGTAGTCCATCTGTGTCTGCATTGCTTGTCAATCCCCCTCAGCCCAACAGAAAGGGACAACCACAGGACCACCCCAGACTAGATATTATTCAGTTGTTGGACCATAATCAGCACAGCAGTGACACGAGGATAATAGTGGTGAGGTGTACTGACATGCCTAGTAATTTTTACTCTATTCTGTCCTATTCTGTTGTAAAGCTGTACTGCATGCATTGCTTTGTGTGGTCTGAATCCTTGTTCTGTTCAGTTCTGCAAAGAAATGGCTCAAAGCAGCACCGGCCATCACTTTTATAAAGTCGTTTTGGAACAAAAGTAAAAGTTCAGGGTGTGAATGACAGTGACTACCAACTACCATCTACTATTTGCTGTAGATAACGGTGTTTAAAGGTAAAATGCTACACCCACATCTTTGATTCCAAAGGTTTTAAAGTTCACAAATGGTAATTTTCCTCAGTGTGTCTCTACCAAATCGCCTTTGTGAAGGTAATAGTATCATCAACCAATTGACATCAGATCAGATCATCAAATTTAGACAATGAAACAGCTGGCCCTGCAATAATGTGCTTTTTATCTTGTGCGTGAGTGTGCGCGCACATAAAACACTTATCCCCTCGCCTCATCTCATGTTGCAGCAATAATAGCTGCATTGTGATTACCTGTAGTGCGTGAACAGGTGGAACACCTTGCCTCCCTCAGTTTCCCTCCTCTTTCTCCAGCCCTCTCATTCTCTCCTGCCTACTCAAGCAGGGAGACTGTGTGTTATTTGATCCATCTGGCCCCGTGCACCTCTTGCTGCACCTGCCTGTTAGGCTGTTTGTGCTGCTCTCATTGGACCATGAGGCAGCTGCCAGTAAGAGGAAGAATGAGAGAAAAGGTATGCTGAAGGATTAGGTGGTTGGATTAAGACAAGCAGTACGAACACCAGCTCGGAATAAACAGCAATATCCAGACATCTGGTCTGAGCAAGAGCACAAACCTACATTCTAAAAATTAAAAGGAGCCAAAAGAAGGGTTCAGTGGAGTAATGCCACTTAAGATCTCTAAAGACCCTTTTAGTGAATGGTGCAAATTCAAAGAACCTCGACACTGTAATATTGTAATGTAATTCATAAGGCCAATTGCATTTACATTTACATTTACGGCATATGGCAGACGCTTTTTTATCCAAAGTGACTTCCTTTCCCTAACTACAGGGGGCAGTCTCCCTGGAGCAACTCAGGGTTAAGGGCCTTGCTCAGGAACCCAGTGGTGGTTTGCTAGGATTCGGAAGGATTCGCACCCATGACCTCTCACCCATGACCTCCCTACCCACTAGGCCACCACCACCGACCCACTATCCTACCCACTAGGCCACCTTCCAAATCCAAATGTCCAAGCGGAGAACCACTGAGGAACCTTTAAGGCTCTTGAGAGTGTTTGAGCAGTAGTAGATGGGTAGGGGTGGGAAGCCTGTTGCTGACGCTGCCTGGAGAAATCAGACTTTGTATACAGACAAAACCGTCTGTAGCTGCACTCTCATCCTCTGATTTTCACAATCTTACCAAAGCATGAATTCTGTTTTCTATCTCTCCCTCTTGTTTTCCACCATGTCATCACTCCGTTCCCAGCATAGCACTGAATGTCTTATTTGTTGAACAGCTCCAGGGATATTTTTACTCGGCTAATGAATCGTATGATGTTCCTTTACCCTCGAGCAAGGAGCAACTGAGTCAAGGCGACAACATGTGACAACATGGGAGGCACACTACCTCGTTTTCCTGTTTTTTTCTTTTGGAGTCACAAATTAAGTAGACCTTAATGACGTAGCACTGATCTCAGCATAAACTTGGCTATGTTTTCCTATGTGGGTGAAGCAGCGAGGCCAACCATATGCAAACATTAGTGCAAGGCTAGTTTATCGATGTTGTCTATTGGTGCTTTGTTGAAATGCACCGACATTCAACATTTTTCTTGTTTGTTTGTTTTGTTGGAATTATTTCCAAAGTGGCAAAGTAGCCATTACATTATTGAAATACTCTGAACACTGATCTATTTTCATTGTTGTTTTTTTTTTTTGTGGGGGTGAAGTAGCCACACTAACAAAAGTGCCAGGCTAATTTGTCAGTCAGCACTACTGAAATGCTCTGATGTAACAGCGATCTTATCACTGTCTATTTTTGTTTTGTTTTGTTTTGTTTCATTTTTTTTCTATAGTGGTGAAGCCACCATGCTAGTGTGTAATCACTGATCTAAACACAATGTTGAATGTTTTCTTATAGGGGTGAGGCTAGCAAAGCTAAACTTAGTGCAAAACTTGTTTATCAGTCCACACCAACACAGCACGCCGTTGACTGTTTTTCTTTGGAGCAGAAACAGCGATGTGGTATGCTAACAGTGCTAACAATAATGCAAGTTTAGTTTATCGGCCTACATCAGTGGAAGGCGCTATGACATGACACTGATGTTGCTATCTTCCTACAGTGATGAATTACCCATCAAAACAGACAACATCCAGCTAGGATTCTAGTGACGATAGCACTAGAACAAGCTTCGTTTTTTCGGTCTATGTTTGAGAAGAGAGGTGTAGAAGGTGCATTCTAAACTGGCTGTTTTCAGATTTTGGGTAGGAAAGAGAGTATGGGGGGGGCTGACGGAGGGGGTAAGGAGATGCGATGAGTACTCTAAGAAGTCCCCTGAGGTACTTGGCATTTTTACATAGGGATTAGGATCGGTATCTTCATCATCGTCATTATGATGCCAGCTTGTGATAGCGCGTGCCTTTGAAGCAGCCTGCTGCACCGAGCCCTTATCCCGCTGACTATCTTTAGACACAACAAATATCAGTGGCTTCGAGATGCGCCTTCGAATGGGAAGGAGATATCAGTTGCATAGATATGATATTCTTGTGCCTCAGCAATGGTCGGAAGCGATGCTTCATGTAGATGGAGGACAACCTTAATTCATGTTTTATGGGCTAATAGCTTTGGAGACATTTTGTCACAAAAAGGGACAAGCTTAGCCTTTACCTCGGCGAGGAATCTGCCATCAAGAGTCCAAAAATACTTCCTCACCTACATGGCAGAAAACAAATCCAGAGAGAGAGCGAGAGAGAGAGAGAGCGCGCGAGAGAGAGACTAGCAAGCTCGTATCGCTGCATGAGTTCTGAATTGACAGCGAAAGCTCCTTTTTTTCATGTTAGCTCATATTTAAAAGTCTGCTCAGTGCTAGCGAGAGGCCATCTCTCACTGCTGCGGAAATTGTCCTTGTCAGTTAAAAGAAGTCGCTGCTCCGCTCGCTCTCAAATGATATTAATTTTTGTTATGTTTTTCAATTTGCCTCGGGGCCCGGGGAAGCTCGTGGGGTTTGCCTGGGCAGAAGCCAAATGTACAGAAATTTCAATATTCATTTCCTTTGCCTTCCTTTTAGTCCGAATTATTCGCGTTCATTCATTAACTGTTGTTCTGTTCATCTATGCATTTGAACACGCTTTTTTAGATGATCCAGGAAGTGCGTTTCTTTTGAAGAGCTTCCTCTGAGGTTTCCCCTGAGGATTTGCATTGCTTTTACTGTGCAGCAGAGTTTTTTATGGTCCTCAGTTGGTCTATAGAAGTGTTTAAATGATTATTAAAGAAACTGATGAAGCATGGTGTTTTGGAGCCATTTCTGTGTGTGTGTGTGTGTGTGTGTGTGTGTGTGTGTGTGTGTGAGGTTATACAGTGATAGTGACATATTCATGGGGCACAGAAATAAGCGTTAGAGTGTATTTGTGCGTGCGTGTGTGTGTGTGTGTGTGTGTGTATGTGTGTGGCATCAGTAGTCTGATCACTTGCTTGTTGCCCTTGTATGTAATGACCATCACAGTGTGAATACCAGACTAATCTTGCTATGCCTTGGGCCTATCTCTCTCTCTCTCTCTCTCTCGCTCTCTCTCTCTCTCTCTCTCTCTCTCTCTCTCTCCCTCTCTGTGTCTGTTTGTTCAAACATTAGGGCGTAATTACTTCTCTGAAATAATTGTTTTCTTAATCGTTGCTATCATAATTGTCTTTGGGTCCTGGGACGGCTCGCTAACTGTGTTTATAACTATAAAGTGGCCCCACTAAGGGGAATGAAAGCGCACACACGTGTGTGTGAGTATGTGTGTGTGTGTGAGTGTGTATGTCAGGGTGACATGGCAGGGGTCTTTGAGTAATGTGTCCACAGCCTCAGGAAATGGAGTTTGCCTGGCTGTCACTTTGACATTGATTTATTCATGATAAACACTCTCTTTTTGCTACTCTCCACTGGAAGGTATTCTGTTCTGAAGGAAATGAAATGAAAAAAAAAATGTAATAACAATACAAAAAAATAAAAAAATAGAGTGACTGTCTGTCTCTCTTTTCTCTCTAACTAAAGCTTCAGGACCCATCTGTCCTCCTTTGACTCCTAGATTACTGACCATCAGGTATAAACGACCAGACGAAAACCTTCGTTGGTCAATAATAGTCTGTCCCACATAGCGCTATTTCTTGCTTAGCCAGCTAAAGTAACCTTAATCTCACAAAGATGTAACATTTTTAACTGCAATATTACTTGAATGTATAAACTGCTCTGGGGCTGGTTGGGAATTTTCAGATAATAAATAGCTCTCAGTCACAATAATAAACCAATCACAGCTGAACTCTGACACACCCATCTGATGGAGTTTCACCTGATTTTTTTCTTCATGACATTTGTGTCACCCTTAGTATTGCTTTTCAGTAGAAGAATCAATTTGTGCTACAGCATAAAGCACTTTTACTCCAATAAACACTAACATGGTGGCAGTGGTGTCACATTGCACCTAAAGGTAATAAATGCTACACTCTCTACACATTTGGATAGACGGATTTCTGTTTTCTTATTTGAAAAATAGGCCACTCGTCTTTCACTCAATGTGCTATTTGCTGTAAATGTGACTTTTCATGAGAACATCCACTAGGACAATTCCACCAAGATGTCCATCAGATCAGGTTAATTTGGACAGTCATTGAGGATCACTGAGTATCAGTAAAACAGATTCTTTCTGTACAATTTCATTCAATAGTCAGTAAAGATGAAGCGACTCTCCAGACTCTACACACACACACACACACACACACACACGTACACACACACAAACATACACACAGACACCCTCTGTTTCACAGACACCCTCTGTCTCCCGCTCTTTTCCCACTCCTTTGTCTTTGCCCCATTTGTGGTTATGTCTCATTGAACCACAGCCCGAACACGTACCAGAGGCACCGTTAGCCACCTGGCTGTGTGTGATGGATGTGCCATTGCTGGCCACATCGCTCTGCCATCACTTCATCTCCCCAAATAAAGTCTCTACAGCAGCCATCTTGTGTAATACCTGTCCATGTGTGGGATTTGAGACTGATAATGGTGGGTGTCTGTCTCTCAGATTTCAGCTCAGATGAGACAAAATAATTCCGTCCGCTGCGTTATCTGAAAGCGAGAGGTAATATATTATCTGGGAGTGTTTAAATCCCGGCGAAGATGAAGACGAATTCGACTGCTTGCCTTCTCCCATCACCTGATGTAGAGGGGTGAGACATAGCCTTGTAATGATTTTCAGTTTTTCCAAGCTAAAGCAGTTGTCAGGTGGGTTGTACATCTCTGACCTGACGATTCACTTCCATCCCAGTTCTTCAGGGAACGACTTAGTACATCACAATATCTCAAATTTCACCATGATCTGATAGAAATCTGTTTTTGATTCAATGATCTTGAAAAGAAAAGAAAAGAAAAAACACACTAATGGACATCCACATCTTAAGACATACTATTCCTGCAACAACAATGACAATAATAACAACAATAACATTCAAATAATCAATAATAAAAACAATAAAAAATGACTGAGGGATTATTAAGTTCAAAGAGAGAGCAATGAAAATCTGGAAGTCTGACCTTGTTTAAGGAATTGTGCCGTGAAAAATTTGACACTTATTGCACAGGTAGTTGTTTGTGTCCTGTTTTGTCTTTGTTAGTTTAGAACTGGAGCTGTGAAGACAACATTGCTGACAAACACTAGAAGTCGTTAGTCACCCAGATCCTTCTATAAATGCCAAGATTCCTACTCTTCATTAAGAACATCAGATTTAGCAGGTTGAGAGAAGTTTCAGTGAATATTGAGCACCTCATAGCTCCGGTTCTACATGAATGAAGTAAAATCCCAAAACCAAACATGTCTTGGCGGATTGACTACATCTTGGGTTTATGTAAATTAGATTTGTCACCAAAACATCTATCTAAGAGGTTACAGACACGGAATACACAAAGATGTCTAGAAGAACCATTTCTATAAAAGTGAAATATAGACGATAAAACATTTTGGTGGACTTATGTTTAAAACCTGCAGTTTGATACCTTATGGAATATGATTCTAAGCAGTTATAATAGAATGTGTCAGTGCGTGTCAGTGTGTGAGCGGCCGGGGTTCTACTCAGATATGTTCAGTATTCCGGTAAGACGCCTAACGTGTGTGTTGCGGTGTCACCCTCCTCCGCGGCCTTTGTTGAATGGAGTCATGCCGAGCAATATTGGAGTGGGATAAATTCAGCTGGCTGGACCATGGGAAGCTGTGTTATGTGATTAGTGATATCCCATCCGCCTTGCGGGTGTTTACAGCCATCGCTTTCGCTGACTCGTAGGCCTCTGTCACCCCCGACTACCAGAGCCACGGCGACGGCTGTCACCTACTGACATTAGTGGGTCAATTGTCAGCTTGGCTGTTTGCAGTCAGAGTGAGTTCTACTTGCTCTGTGCAAAGAAGTGGCACCTGCCACTGGCCAGAGATTGACAAGTGGCAGGACACACGCAGAGGACAAAGGATAGTATTCTCTCCAAGTGAGGGGCTCAAATGTGTAATGCGAGTATGGAAGTCATCTCCAGACAGTGTTTGTGTGTGTGTGTGTGTGTGTGTGTGTTTTGTGGGGAGGGGTTAAAATAGAGTTTAAGTTGTCTGAGTTGTAATGTCAAGGAAGGCACTTGAAAGCTGTGTCTTTCTGGACCTGTACTAGTTCATCAGGTTGCACGGGTAATAGATCGACTCAGATGACATTTGATACATTCCTCAGGGTCAAGGGAAATAACACGCTGTACACCTAATACCCACATTACCTGCCATTTGTTCATTACTGAGATACGTTCTCCAGCTTGGATTAAGTAATAGCATGGAAAATGAAGACTTCAGCTCATGGCATTTCCAGACACGTTAAAACTGCATAGCCTGCCCTGCTTTTAGTTAACTCCGTCCCAAACTATAAAATAGAGAGCAAAGTAAGCAGTGCATTAGCAAGCTTGTGTTTAATCCAGTGCCACTGCTTCAAAAGCAAGAAAGCCCTTGAGGCACCTCTTACTCCTATTCAGCGTGGGTCAGAGGTTGACTAAGCCTTTGAAGGCGAAAATGCATCCCTTCAGAATAGTATCTCTGTTACACTCTGGCTTAATCCGCCACTTGAAGAGCAATTAAAAGTTTAGTCAAGACTTAAAAGAGTGAGGGAGAAAAAAAAAAAAGAAATGGAGAGAATGTGCGAGTTTCTCCGTCTGTCTGTCCGTCTGTTTGGGGCTGCACTTTGTAATGCCATAGTAATGGAGGTTAGTGGCTCATTGTTTTGAATAAGACAGTGAAGAAAATGAAAGGATAAAAGGGAGAGTGAGAAAAAAATGACACTTGAGCCATTATTGATGAGAAAGTGGGCAACAACATTCAAAGCTCTGTGTGGTTCCTTGGGGAATCCATGAAGAGAGTGACAGCTTCCCATGACATCTGCCTCCTTCCCTTGTCTCAAGGTATCGGGCCGAGTGCAGCCCGATTAGCCCCGAGTCTTGATGTCTAAAGCTGCTGTCTGCACACATTCGTTAAGAGTCCGAAACCCGCTCAAGCGTAATTCTTTATTTATTTCCCCTGCTAAACGAGGGCAATAAGGGGGTCAATATGCCCCCCAGGGAGCAGCACCACAGGAATTAATATAGAGTTCAAGGGCACTGCATCGATCACATGCCTTCAGATCATAAAATGGGGAAACGAAGAAACGCAACTCATGCATTTAAAGGCCTCAAGAGGTTTGAGTGGACTTGAGTGCCTCTTTTTGCTCCTCACTTACAAATGAACACTGGTTTAATATCATGTCTAATTTTATCACAATAACACACTGGAATGCCGTTTATCGAGCTCAACATAGAGTGTGCACAATAGGTGAAAACGCATAGAAGAGGGTTGGAAAAAAAAAAAAACATGAACTCAGCAGTGTCTGCTGCTTGACAGAATGAGGCAGACTGAGCAACAGTTGATCACTGTTGCTAATTTTCACTACAATAGTTAACATCTCTGGTATTTTGTTTGCCGAACATCTGGCGCATGGAAAGCTGGTGTGTTGACCCGAGTGGAAATGGAGTGGAACGGGGGATGTAATGCATCGTTGTGTTATTGTGGAAGAGTGAGAGTTGAAGTGGGGGATCAGAGGCATGGAGGATTTGAAGGAGGGATGGATGGATGATCCAGCCAGGTGAGGGATGTATGCCTGAGTGCTCTCCAAAAGCCTCCATTCAAACTCGGCCAACTGAAGTCCACCACAGCACCCTTTGAACTTCCATTCAGAGGCCTGGGTCTGGCCCGGGAAAACACTATCGCAGCTTATGTCTCGGAGCGGTTTCTTTCTCTCTTTTCTTCTCGCTCTCTGGAAAGAATGCTTCTCAGAAGTGCTGATCAGCTATGCTTGAGCTTTTGCCCACGCAGAAAGCGGCCCAGGGTCAGATGTGATTAGAGTGGCCCTTGGGAAATGCTTTAGACCTGGGTGAGCTGGTATCAAAGGAGGGCCTTAGCAGTGGGTGAAGGTCCCCTTAGAGAGACCTTCTATTTAAGCAGACTACCATGAGTGAGAGCCTGGCCTGGACCTCGGCGTTCTTAAAATGTGCTAAAAGGATCTCTGGAGGACAGCAGCCCTGAGCAAATGAAGGAAACACACACAAACACACACACACAAACACACACACACAAACACACACAAACACACACAGGCCGGTTTTGGCCTGCTCCACTCTGTTTGAAACCAACCAGAATCACAACAGCCTTGGGTAAGATATCAAAAATTCAACCCGAAAAGACTTTTGCCGGGTGTGGACTGTGGCACAAGCTGCTCTAGAAGTCATCGAGTGTTCAGCGCCTGGGGTGAGGTGTGGCAAAACATGGCCTAGAAGAGAGGTCTCAGTCCTGGCTAAACTCCAGCTGGGCTCAAGGGGCCTGGAGCCCATCTGGAGGTCCTTACAGGCAGGAAAGCAGCAGAGAAATGAAGCTTGACCAGCTCTAGTCATCCTTTAAGACAAAGCAGACACCTGAGACTCCCCGAGCTCCAGGATAAACAAAGACTCCCAGACCCTCACCATGGGTGCTGTCATTCGTAACACACACACACGCGCGCACACTCTTATGCACACAGTTTAAGAGTCCCCTACATGCCGACATACATGAGTCAAACTCTCTTTTAATCAAAAGTAGTTCGGTGAGTATGAAAGTATGTGTATTTTAAACTTTGTGAATTTGGCAAGCATCTCCAGTGCATGCTTTTGGAGCGTCTCATCCTCATCCATCTTTAGTCATGCCAAATACATCCTCCCAGTTTTTTTCCACTACTGTATTATCTGCGTTTCTTTACTCAGTTACACACTAAAATAATAGTGGGAGTATTTTCTTTGAAAATAACCTTGGTCTTTTTTTATTATTTCATCAGCAGACATGCAGAACCATCCACCATCTCATATAAGCAAAAATTAGCTGCGTGGAGATAGTTGCTATGGAGATAAGAAATTAGATGTTTTGGACTCATGGGTGTTGCCAGTGTCTAGTGTGTAGCTCCTGTTTCCTTGTCTTTCGGTGAAAGTGCTTTACAGCGAACATGAAAGTTCGTGTTGTTCAACAGACAGCTAATAGAACAGACCTTGCTTCTTCTCTGCTTTACCGAGCCAAAAATACTTGCAAAGTCCATGAGCATTCTTCTGTTGCGCGAGTCTGGTCTTGATTTCTAGGGGATATATAGGACCATCCACTTCTTAAGCACACAATTTGTATCACCTCTTTTTGGAGTGGGAGGATGGTTTGAACCTAAGTAGATCACCTATATGGCTGGCAAATAAAATAAGTTTGCAAAACTAGTCCAAATGTAGCCTCAGCTTTTACAAGATGATTCAGACAGAATTCTGATGAATTCGCATCTGTTCTTCATCAGAAACGGAGGGTTTGTGTGTGTTCACCTTGCATTTTATATCCTACAGCCTGGATCAGATAATAGTGTCTGGGTCACTCTCGGGTTCCCTATGAAACTTTGAACAGGGCTAGTTAATTACAGGTGCTACTCTGTACGCAATGTCTGCCGCACATCCTCTTGTGCGCCTTCTTGTTTTTCTTCTGCCCTTCTTTCTCTCTTTTTCTCCCTCCCCTTCTTGTCTTCTGTTTGAGAGCAAGGTCTCTGGTGTCTTGAGACATCTGTTTGCAGCCTCCAAAGTTCTTGTTATTTCTTTCTCTGACTCTTTTTCTGCCTCATCTCTTCCTTCCCTCTCCTCTCCGCTTGACTGCAGAACTACACAGAGGCCTCAGAGTTTGTGTTTTCTCCCACTGCCTGAGCCGTTGCACACCATGGGTCGTGGTCACGGGTCACTCCACTGCCCAAACTCCTACACACAAACACACACACACACACACACGCATACACACACAATGTGCAAATGAGCACAGTGTTCAAAAGATAGAAAATTACCCTACTTATAGCATAATGGTGCTTAATTAATAGAAGTGTGCTCTTTGCTAAACGTGCCATGTTGAATCCCTTAATAATCGTAATCATTTTCTATTTGTGTTTCCACAGACACTGGCAAAAGGCTGGACAGTGAGCAAAATTATCTCTAGAGAGAGCTCAATATTTGTCATTTCCATAGTGTCATATCTCACCACTTCTGTTGATTTACCTAGAGCCCTACAGGCAGTCAACTGATCTTCATTCATCAGCTAGCAGGACGAAGCCTCTAGTGCTTTAATTGGCTCTTCTAGGCTAACGGCTCGTAACAATACAGCTTCAGGTGGGGGCATTAATAAAAATCTAGTCGCTGACTGTTTGACTGCTTCAGATAGACTGAGATGAAAACGAGATCGACAAGGATGGACATTAGGACCTTAAGTTAGGAGCCTGGCAAGGATGCTGATTAGAGCCAGGTGTTGCTGTAGGACATTCATGAGGTTCTGGTTAAGCTTAAAGGAAGCAGTTACGGGCGAAGTGTGTCATAGACTCTCGGTCACCCAGAGTGTTTAGCCTGGACTTCGTTTACTCAAATGACTGCGACATTCAATCAGCCATGCCTGTCATATCAACAGCACTCAATTACTTAGAGAGGGACAGGGAGCGGTAGTAAATGGAAGTCAACCCCATGCTTTCTCTGAAGACTTTCAGAGGCCTCCTTCTCTTTAGGGGGTCCTGTGTTGATGCCTTTTAACTTGGTTTTGGGCTGACTGCTGTGTGTGTCTGCGTAAAGTTCCTAATGAAGCTATTTATCCTTAAGACGGGCATGCCAGTCTGTAGAGAGGGGTCATAGCCATGCCACATCACAGCAGGAAACAGAGGAGAGGCAGAGTTAAGCATATTCTGCTGTTCTGTCCACATTCTTCCCGAATGAGTTACTGGAGAGAGGAGAAAAAGAGAATTTACGAGGAAATGGATAGCTTGACCTGCACTAGGGTTTGGCCCCTGATGGCTGGGCCTTATTTTTTTGGAGTCAAATCAAGAATTATTCAGACTTGACTTGACCTGTTTCTTGAAAGTTACACCAGGGGTTCTGTTACCATAAAACAGGTGTTCACTTATACGTTTATATGTTATACCTTTTATGAAGTGAGAGTTTCTTCTCCCTATCTATCGCTAAATGCAAAAACTGAAAAACTCTTTAACATCAAAAGGAGTCCTGACATCATAGCAAGGGGGGTAAAATGGGGGATTTGGTGCGACTCCAAAATTAGCGCTTTCTCATATATATGCAACTGTACAATGAAAATATTCTCGTTTTTATTATATATGCATGTATGTATATGTATGTGTGTGTATATACACACACACAAAATCTCCAAACTTTTGACGGGCAGTGCCTCAGTTAAAAGGCTGTTATACAGTAGAAGCATGCAGGTGAATTAATTTATTCCTTCCCAACTTCTCAAGTCAATTTCCCCCCTTTTTTCTGCGTGCCTAAATGCTGCTGCGCCTTGTCAACATTCATCACCCGCTACATATTACTCCCTCTGCTTCATTTATTATATTTAAAATTGCACTTCCACCGCGTCTTGCTCTGATTTATCTAAAGTTCTATTCATTGGAGGGTAATTTGAGTCTTGAAATGGATAGTTTGATTGTTGTCACGCTTTTCTTCAGGGACGGCCATTACTGTTGGGGCCCGAGAGAGAGAGAGAGAGAGAGAGAGAGAGAGAGAGCAAGAGTGAGAGAAAAAATGGGGTTTTGATACATAAATATAATTTTGATCCGTTATTTCAGCTAGACCCCCTCCGGGCTTCCATTTAATTATGCAACAAATGTTTGACTATCCAAGTGAAATTTTTACCCCATGAATATTTATTTCAATTCATTTGTTGAGTGTTGATTGTAATTACATGGAAACATGATTTATTGCCAAGATTGCCGCATTAGCTGGAGAAATGAGGGAGGTAAATAAATATATTAATAAAGAGAGAGGAAAAAAAGGCATTAGAATGCAGGGGCAGATGCATGTGTAGTGAGGGGGGAAAAAAAGACCTGTGAAATATGATAGGCTTTGAGCGAAGCTGAGACAATCATGCAGCGGAATGATGGCTGTGAACTATAATCGTCCCGGGATGATGACATAATAACAAAGCAAGTTCTAGTTCATTGGTGAACTGCCATCACTGGATCAGCCCCAGCTGATGACAGACAACGAGTGTGTGTGTGTGTGTGCGTGTGTGTATGTGGGTGTGTGCATGTGCGTAAGACAGTGAGAAAGAGGTGATGAATGAGATTTGGGTGATAAGATAAGACAGCAGTGTGTGTGTGCGTGTGTGTGTGTGTGTGTTTGTGTGTGTGTGTGCATCCGTAGGTAGCCTTTACACACTCATTTCAGTGCTGCACTACTAATTCATTGAAATACAAACACCAAGGTTATGGTGACATGTCAAATCAGAGGTGCAATTTAGAGTAATGAGCAGCACTGAAGCACTCTGTCAGAGAGGCAGCGAGCGATAAAAGAAGGAGGTGGAAGGGAGGAAAAAAAAAACGAGTGGAGTGAGTGATGGCTCTCTGTCCTATTTAATATTCTGGAAAGAAAAGCAGGAGTGACAGGGCGCAGAAGAGGAGGGGGCGCAGGGGAGTGAGGCTGACACTCTGAAAGAGAGCGCACATCCATTAGTGTTTAATTAATATATCGCGTTAGCCATTCGTTATGGACTACATTTCTTTATTGGACATTTCTTATGTTCATTTAGACTATTTTGTATGGTCATACCTATGCTGGATTACTGGAGAGAGAGAGAGAGAGAGAGAGAGAGCGAGAGAGAGCGAGAGAGAGAGAGAATGAGAATGTGTAAATAGGGACTGAGAGAGAAGGAGAAATTGAAGATCAGAATGAGAGAGTGAGAGAGAGAGAGAGAGAGAGAGAGAGAGATTGAGAATGGGCAGAGAGGGACAGAGACAAAGAGACTGAGAGAGAGAAAGGAGGCAAAGTGTGAAGAAGAAGTGAAATAAATAGAAGGTAGAGAGGTTGAGGAAGAGATGAGAGGGAGTTAAAGGTGAAAGGGAAAAGAGAGACAGAGTGAGAAATCACAGAGAGGAAAAGAGAGGACAGCACAGGGTGGAGAGAAAGAGGAGACAGGGAGAGGGAGATAGGGAGAGAGAGAGCGAGAGAGAGAGAGAGAGAGAGAGAGAGAGAGAGAGAGAGAGAGAGGATGATAGGGATAGGAAGAGAAAGAGTGAAGAATGAAGGAGGGAGATCGGGAGAGAGGAAGGAGGAAGAGAGAGGAAGAGAGAGAGGGAGAGAGTAAATCTATCCCTGTTGGCATGTCATGAATCAGTACAAAGCTACCGCCCTCTTTTGTGGAATGAGTCAACACCTTTTATTTTTTCTTTTGTATTTTTTGTTTGATCTGTGGTAGGTCTCTTGGACACTGTCCAGTGTGTCTGTGTGTATGTGTATGAGAGAGAGGGAAGAAGAGAAGGTTTTATGTGATATTCTGGCCCTTGGTTGCACAAAGCAAAAAAAAAAGAGAGAGAGAGAGAGAGAGAGAGAAACAGAGAGAGGGAGAGAAAAAGAGAGTGATAGAGAGAGAGAAGTGGGTGGAATAGAAAGAGAAAAGAGGAAGAAGAAGAAGAAGAAGAAGAAGAAGAAGAAGAAGAAGAAGTAGAGCAACAACAAAAACAACAACAACAGCAAGAACAAGAACAAGAACAAGAAAAAGGAGGAGGAGAACAAAGCCAGCCGGAACTCTCCTCATTTTCCTTTGTGCTTTCACCATGGCAGGAGTGTGCAGTTTAATTACGAGGCTGCAGTGGTCACTAAATCATCAGGATTTAATTTCTCTTCAGCAGATGGAATTTTTTCCTCTGTCTCATAATGAGAAAGGCGTGACTGTTGAGTGAGTGTAAAGCCATCACAGTGCCCCCTCAGTCACTCACTCATCCTGAGTCAGGCGCATGCTGTCTCAGTGGAAGTCCTTGACTGTAGCCTTCTACCACATGACAAAAGCCCCGTCACACTCACACTCTTATTCAGCTCACCCACCTACACTGAACTGCACTCCCACTGTCCAGACAACAACTTTATTTCCATTTCATTTACTTTCATTTTTACTGTTTTTGTCCTAAAAGAACAAAAGCCGTTCTTTGCTGATGACTTATCCCTCTTCTTCGGTTTTACTTTTCCAGTGGATCTGGAGTGAAAAGCAAGAGGGATTTCATATTTCATAATGATCTCATGTCTTTCTTAAGTCAAGAAGATCACTACTGTTTTCTTTTTCATAGATTTATTTTAATTGTGGGGCAGCTGGAGGCCTGGTGGTTAGGGAGGTGCCCCTGCTGTCAGAAGGGCGTGGGTTTGAATCCCAGAACTTTTCACATTATTTCACATTATTCACCCTGTCTGCTGTGCTGTGTTGTAGTCACATGTGACTATAAGGGGCCGCTTTACTTTACTTGACTTTACTCTACTTTATTGAAACGGCACCTGCCCTTTTACACAGTGTGAACTTTTCATGACAAATAGAAATGATCCAATATTATTTCAAATAAGATGGTTAAGAATGTTTGCATAGAGGTTTGGTTATGACAGTGACATTATAAAGGCTAGGAGCAATTAAATGAGCAGCTTTTTAACCAGTCTTTTGTCCTTGTGTGCTTGTGTGTGCTTGTGTGTTTGTGTGTATGTGTGTGTGTGTAGATACCTAGAAGACAGAATGTGTCTGCATGCTTCTTTTAGTTAGCTCCTCTGAGACTGTGTGTCTGTATGTGGTTGCATGTGTATCTGTGTGTGTCCATGACCATACTTGTGTTTATGTGCCTGTAGCAGTGTGTTCCACCCTATTCCCCCCTGGGATCCTATGTGTTACCCCTGTCCTGTTTTTTTTTTCCCTTTTTTTTGTTATAAAGTAAACCACACAAGGAGACCTGGGCGTCCTTCAGACCTCCCCAGCTATATTTAACAACCATACACCAAGTGTGGCATCTGTACTTACTCCTCAGGGCTTTGAAGTCATATTGCCTGCACCCTTTCACGTGACAATTATTGGAGGACTCATTAATATTGTGAGTCTTTTTGGGAGAGAGTCCCCCCCCCCCTTTTTTTTTTGGCCCAGCTACTTTAATAAACTGGTCAAAATGCATTCTCCCAGTCCCAAAGTGCAGTGCTGTGTCAGGAAATAGCCTATATGCTGCATTTACAATGTAATTATACAGGGCAGAGGTTTCAGATTCTGTACCTGGAGGGCTAGTTTGTACATGGGATTTCATTGTGTGACCTTCTATTAAGGACAAAACTAAGAGGTCTGTTTTAACTACAGAGGATGGCCATTGTTACAGAAAGCTCTGGTTGATTAAGCAAAGCTCCATCGGTATGAGCAAAAAAAGCACAAAAGGCCTGCACTCCCAAAAGAAAGGCTCCCAAGAACATTTCTTTCAGGGATGAAATAGTAGAACCACTTTTGGTTCGTCCTAAAGAATTTTTCAAATGAATTAACCTAGTTTACAGAATCTCACCATGACTATACCAGCGTTTTTATTTTTGTTTTGTTTTCATATAACTTTGCTTCCAAGTCAAGAACTATTTAGAAACCTTTATTCTGAGGTGTGTAATGAACCCCCTGACCCTTAGAACCGCAAGCTAACACAACCTGCAACAAGCTGTATAGGCTTTCCCTTTATTATTTAACCCCTCCACCCCTTTAAACCTTCCTTCCATCTTCGAGCTCCTCAGTCCAGTGACCCCCGGCAATCTGTTCTCTTGTAGCCGTTCCGCCGAGTGACCTTCTCGGTGGTGAGCCAGCCCCAGGACCCCCACCAGGGCTCGCTGCAGAGCTGCTACGACAGTGGCCTGGATGAGTCGGAGACGCCCAGCAGCAAGAGCTCCACGGGCCCCCGGCTGGGAGCCCTACCGCTGCCCGAGGATGCCTATGAGAGGACCACGCCGGATGGCAGTGTCGGTGAGGCAGAGCATATGGAAAATGGTAGGGGCAAACACAAAAAAAGATAAGCTAAAGCCTAAACTAATTACGACAGAACAGGAATAAAAGTTTAATCAGTCTTAGTTGACAAAAAGGATAGGGGAACTCACCAACGAGGCCACACACACTTACACCCAAGCACGTCTGCACCGCCGCCTCAGCAGAAATTGAATTAAAGTGGATTAAAAGAGGGAGGCTAGGTCGTTGGGGTGATGTGCTAAACATTAACCGTGGTAAGCTAGCTCAGCAGCTGAACTCATACACAAAGCGTACACACAGGGATACGCCAGGGCTTCCTATGTTGATTTCTGTGCCATTGTTGATTTTTGTCATGATTACCACCATATTTTGTTTGCAAGGTCACACTAGAGTCCATACACCACTGAGCTAGCTTAGCCTGAAATCAGGTTGTGTGTTTTATTTAGGCTCCACTATGGTGTGAACACATTAGCCTTTCTCGTTTGTGTGACCCATTCGTTTATTTCGTCATGATTTCCACCATAACCTGTGTGAGTCTGAGCAGCTATCACGTTACTGTCCTCGTTATGGTAAATGTAGTCTCCATTCAGGTCGAGCAAAGTTTATATACATATACTGCGTGTTCCAAACGTCTTTTCTCTATTTGCCTCGTTTTTCGTGTGGCCTAACACTCGCGAAATGGATTGGTTTCGCTCTGCTTGTTTTAGTAGCACACACCAGGGTGCAAAAATAAAGGCGAGAACGCCATGCATAGCTGTCAGCTCTCTCTAACCCAAACCTGCACACCTGATACTGACTTTGCTCTCTTATGTTAGTGAGCAAGTTTGTTTTTTCTGTTATCAGTGTTAGGTTGAAACTCTTCAGATCCTAGTTTAGTGTATAGTCTTTAAGAGCGATGTGTATAGTCTTTAAGAGCGATGTGTATAGTCTTTATGACACGTGACCTGAGATTTGTAGGCCATAGAGCATTCCTTAGCACTCGAATATGGGACGATCCCTCCCTGACTTTCTTTGCTGTTCATTGAGACCTCCTTTGTTGATGAGCCCCACTCAGCTACTTTTGGGTGGCTCCATCAATGGGGCCACTGTTCCCAGGGTGGTATGCAGCAAAGAATGCCAGACTCCAAGGACTATTCTGCTGCTATCTGATACTGTTCCCGTAACAGGTTGTCTTTGTTTGAGAGCGCTCTGCCGTTTCTTTTAGAATGTGAACTAAAAAAGAGAGCTTTGCTATCTGCCTGTTCATCAAATTGCTTCATATTATTAGTTGAGAGGAGGAAAGTAAGTGTTCGTTTACCAAAACCCACCGTGCTCCAAGTCTTCATTGTCTTTGACACGCAGGCATGGGTGGCAACTGAGCTCAAATCATAGCACTTTACTGAGAATCGCCGAATTTTGAAGCTGTTTAAGGGCAAAAGCCTCTACCTGAAAGGTGTCAGTGGCTCCCGGTGGCAACAAGAAATCGGAACTGGCTGCTGGTAGAAAGAGGAGAATGGAATTTTTAACCTTGCCATTTGGAGAACATTGTCCTAAATGTAGATTAAATGGGCTCGGTGGGGGAAATTGTGTTAACCTACTCCCTGCGTAAGATTTGAGGCTTTATCCTCTGGGCAATTTAAAAAGGCTCACAGTCAGACAATGCCAGGCCAAATTAGCAGCAATTACAGCCCGCCTTCAATTCAGGTTGGGCTTAAAGTAATTGGACTGAGAAGGATCAATGGTGAGGGGGTAGATTAGATCAAAACTGTGATTTGGCCATCCATCAGAGCTCATGTCGAAGAGAATTAGAGGGTAAAAAAAACAAAACATATTTAACATGCACTGGCAAAATAGCTCTTAATGTAATTATTTTGCCAAATATACTTCTCCTCCGCCTATGGATAATATATTTTTTTGATAGAGCTTTTTTTTTTTTTTTGAAGGATTCTGTCTACAATTGATTTGCAGAAAGCACAAGTCATTTATTAAGACAGTCAAGTTAATGAAGTTTCTGACTCCATTTATGCTGGTAGATGATCCTGCCATTAAAAAAAGAACAAAGAATGATTGAGAATTTCTAATCTTCATTAATCAGACATGGCATGGGACTGCTGTGTGATTCACGTGCCCTTAAATATGCACACACACACACACACACACACACACACATGCACTAAATATCACTTATGCTTTATGAAGAATTTGTCTTAGTTTCTCATCTTCTCTTATATTCACTCTTCCCTCTTTTTCTGTTACCTTTCTTTTTCTTTCGCTCTTCTCAGTCCTCCCTCTCCACCTCCTCTTTGTCTCCCTCTCCTTTCTTTGTCTCTCTAACCTCCATCTCCCTTGTTGCCCCACATCTCTTGTTCTAACCCTATTCTAATTCTGTTTCTCTCTTTTCTCTTTCTTCCTTTATATACGATCTTTCAAGGGCAGGAGCAGATAGATGAATCACTTCCTAATAAATAAGAAAGGTTGCTCACTTTGCTACTCCCAATCTTGAAGAGAATCTGTGTGTGTGTGTGTGTGTGTGTGTGTGTAGTTGAGGGAGAGTGCAGAAGAGGAGCCGGGTGGCTGAGCAGAGAGAAATGGAACTATTGCAGATGCTAAGAAAGCTACATGACCATGTTCTGTTAAATTTGGTGTGGAAAAAACATGAGTGCCATCGGTTATGCGTTCAATGCAGTTAGAGGCTGAAACTTGAATTTTTCAAAAGCTAGTACACACACACACACACACACACACACACACACACATGCCTGCCAACTTAAAAAGAAAAGGCCCAGAAGAAGCACAGAACATGTAGTCCATATATCTTATCAGAGACCACTCGCTTTCACTTCTCAGCCTCTTTGTTTCTTTGCTGTGTGTATGTGTGAGTGTGTGTGTGTGTGTGTGTGTGTGTGTAATTGTTTAGTTAAAGAGTGTGTTACTTCCACTTCAAACGGCTAGTAATGCTTCAGTCATTTTATTAGTGCGTCCCTCTCTCTCTCTCTCTCTCTCTCTCTCTCTCTCACACACACACACACACACTGACACACATATTTTCACACTCTTCAGCTAGTGACCTCTTGATTCTATTAGTCTGTGTGTGTCATCTCATATCTTTCCCAGCATAGCATTGCCTTGCTAGTCCGTTGTCTGTAATGAGAAAATGTTTCTTTTTTACTTGTTGATTTGTTTTATGCCCTCAAACCTCAAGCCTTAACCCTGCGCTAAAAGTAATACAGTGAATTTACGTGGTTCAAATGTGTAAATCCATTCCTCAGAAAAACATAATGTCTAAATCAAATCAATTCAGTGCATCACTTTTTTCAGTTTAGTTTAGCTTTTAAATGACTTTTTTGGGGCAAAAACATTCACAACATTCATGAACAATTCAGTTTTGTTCAGGGCTTTTGTGTTTTATGTGCTCTACACCATCATATTCACTTGCTGAATGAAGTCAGATGATGGATCCTTTTTGTACCATGACTATCTTAAGAAGGATATGCTTTAATAGTCAATTAATCTCTAGTCACAAAGCAGCTACAGCAGCAATTACTTACAGCAGAGTTAGAGCACTGATAACCTGGAGTCAGTTAAAATATGGCGAGAAGAAAAGTAGAACGCAGCCACACACATGCACTATAGTGAGTAGATGGCTGAAATGCCATAACTTGAAAGGTAGAATCTGTAAACCTTTGTAATTGTGGTCATTATGTGTTTGAACGATGAGTGTAATTGGGATCCTGGTGAGTTTCTGAGTGCGTGTGTGGGTGTGACTTGGCAAGTGTGGCAGGATTAAGGTCAGGGCAGGAACTGGGCGTCTCTCTAATGAGGAAACCCTGCTGGGGAAAGAATGGCGCACCAGCATGAGCACACACACACACACACACACACACACACACACACACATACACATAC
>JBBPCX010000011.1:11083525-11096674 GCA_037974365.1 Hydrocynus forskahlii | reverse complement strand
CATCTGACACCCCCCCCCCACACACACACACACACACACACGCGCGCACACACACACACACACACGCACACACACACCTACACACGCGCGACACACACACACGCGCGCACACACACACACACACACACACAAACATTCCTTGTCAGGACATAACTTCCCATTTATTTTATTTATTTATTTTTTTGAACATATATGTAGAAGTACATATATTTAATGTCAATTTTCTTTGCCTTGCCTCAAAGCTAACCTGAACCTTAAGTAACAAAAAGACCTATTAAAAAAGTCAGTAGCCGTGTGTTACCTTTTTATTTTATCAATTCAGAAATTCAGGAATGACTATTTCCGTAACTTTACTAAGCTCAGGATAATTTCCTTAACTTTACAAACTTAGAACCATTTCCTTGACTTTACACATTTACAAATTCTTTGCCTGGCCAGTTTTGTTTCTGGTTTTCCGACAAAGTCAGGGTGTTTTGTACTGTAAAAACAAACAAGCATGCACACATTCTCACACACATACACACACACACACACACACACACACATGCACATGGTCATGAAGAAAACAAACAAGCATGCACACATTCTCTCTTACACACACACACACACACACACACACACACACACATGCACATGGTCATGAACAAACTCACTCTCTCAAAAACTTCCATCTGTGCAGGATAACTTGAGGCTGCTGGAGTTTTAGATTTTAACGGCAGGCTTATGCAAATTAGTGCAGGTCAGTTTGCGTGTTGTGTGCGACCATGCGAGCGTTCAGGGCAAAATTCTGCTCTCTGACTTTCTCAGTGTCAATCGATGATCATCCAATCAATGTGTCAGCTCCGCTTCTCTTTACTTCTCTATCTTTACCTGGACTACCGTTCTGTCTCCTCTCTCCCTCTCTCTCTCTCTCTCTCTCTCTCTCTCTCTCTCTCTGTCTGTCTCTCTCAATCTTTTTCAATCTCTGAAGTGAGCTCAAGTACTTGCTCTCGCTTTCTCTCACTTTCTTCTCCTCTTTCAAGGTTGCCATTTCAATTTTATTATCCTCTGACATTCTGTAGAGCTTTTTCCACAGTGGCTCCCCCACCAAGAAAAAAAGAATCTGCTGATTTTTTCAATTGGGTTTTAGAGTTTCTTTGCTAAACAGAGAAAAGTGACCTTCTTGAAGGGCACAGGATCACAGCACAAGAACCCTCACCTGCACCACATATTATGGAAATTAAGCTGCAAAAACAGATCATTTGGAATCACATGTGTTTGTGATGTTATGAAAACCAACATATGTGCCATTGTTGGTCTATAGCAGTTTAGCTCTGCACGATCACAGTATAAGGAATATAACGTGTAAGTCATGAGGAGCATTTCAGCCCTGAATGTTTTCTGACTGAAGTACAATACATGGAAGCCAGTCAGAATAGAGGTCTTTTACATATATCAGTATTGAAGAAACAATGAAACGGCCGAATGAATTACATGAACAATGGTTAGGAACAGGTGAACTATGGGTCTTCTTGGTACATAACCCCACATATACATCCAAAGTGGAACAAAAACTAAAATGAAAATGAACTAATGGTGAGGAAGTTTGCTGCTGCAGTCAGTAGGTTATGGGTTTGGATCCCAGAACTGCCAGTGACACCACTGAGGCCCCCTTAAGCAAGGTACCGTCTGCACACACTACTCCCCGCGTTGATGGCAGCCCACTGCTTCACTTGGTGAATGGGTTAAATGCAGAGAAAGAATTTCACGTTGTCCACACTGTGTGCTGTGCTGTAGTGTGTTCACAAGTGACTGTAAGAGGCCACTTTACACTTTATATATATCCATAGAATATGCAATTTTTGTGAGTTTATGCTCCAAGTATATTTTAGAGCCAAGTTCAATATAAACTCCTGTCATGTCAATAGAAACCACACAATATCAGCATAATCTGTGCACTTTGTGTTTAATAGTCTACGGTTTGTGTCAGATGCAATGTTTTCCACGTCATAAAATAGGCTGAGCAGTGCGCCTTCCAGTTTCAATGAGATAGATTAGGAGAAATGTTAGAACGTAACTGGCAGGCTAACATTTGCTTCCTATCATTCGTTTTATATGATGTCAAGCAGACATCACCGTAACTGGGAGTGATCTCTAAACTGTTATCAAAATGCCGCAAATGTAGCTGTGCTTCTGCTACACGCCACAGGGACTGATTTCGCTAGCTCCAGCCTTTGATCTCACACTTTTCTCTTTTAATATCTTTCATAATTATGTCCATTGACATGTAAGGTGCAGCTGTATGGTGCTGAAAACAGAGGAATGACCTAGCCTTGCACTAATTTGCAATCAGCAGGGAGCCCCAATTGGAGTACTTTATAGTGTGGAGCCGAGTTTAATCAGCGTTGCACTGTCTGACACCCCAGTTCACAACTGATCTATTCGTCCGAGTGGGAATATTGTTCTGCGATTTATTTAGCATTAATCTGTTACATCTACAGTGGTATATGTGCTATACCAGATATGCGCGGTTGAAACGGAAATACTGATGAGCACTAAAGGCAGTGTCTTCCACTTAAAATATTCCCCCGCTGCTAGATTAAGACTGAAAGCAGAGGATTACCCACTGATCAAAAGAACAAAAGTAGGGGAGGGAGACCAGCTAAACCTGTAGCTGCATATAACTACAGAAAATAAAATGGTAGTGGGTAGTGATGGTCGTGGGGGTGGTCTATATATATATATATATATATATATATCTTTTTTTTTTTTTTTGCTTTTTTACTTAAAGTGATCGTTTTCATGCCTGCCTGTTGTTTTATAATTTGTGGATGGTCTGGCTATCAAACAGACGAAAGATTTGAAAAACACTTGGAAAACCACAGTTCATCCATGCTTCGTTTGATGAGCCGGATCCAAAGGGCCAGATGGCAGTGCGAGTGGCGTTTAATTAAAGCTATTCATATTTCCAAAAAGCTCATGAGCCCCAGAATGCAATAAGCTGTGTCTTCTCGAGAACTCAGGTGGGGACAATAACTGTATGAAGAATTGGAGTAATTTTTTATTGGGTGTTAGCGGCTTTCATTAAAATTCACGCTCGTTCTCATCTCAACACCTTTGTAATGCCTGTGCAATCTGCGGTAGGCTTCAAATGATATCTATGTCCACTGGGCTAAGGAGGATTGTATTAGAGCCGTACCACCTTCAAAAAGGTATTCTGCGGGATCGTCAAAGGTGCAAAATATACCACTCCGTCTCTTTGCAGTAATTGGTTTTGTGATGTCACTAAAAACAAAGCTGCAAACTATACCACTCAGTCTCTTTGCAATAACTGGTTTTGTGCTGTCACAAAAAACAAAGCTCATCTGACATATCTCGTGTAGTTTCGGCCATGCGCATTCACGCTGGCTCTGTAAGAAGTGTATGCCTTTTGAGTGAGGTAGCAATACAGGGCACTCAGTCAGACCTGAGGTCATTTACATAAATCAGCCTTAAAGGCACATGAACAAAAACAACCTGATTAAATCTAAGAGATAAAATGAGGCTGGGAATGGTCACTTAAAAATGAATAAAGTTAAAAATGAATGGGTTCACAAAACCTTGCAAAACCATGCATACATTATAAATGCAAATAAAATGCCGCACATAGGCAGAGATGGAAGATTAAGCTTAGTTTTAATTTGAGGGGTGATTTAGATCATTAGGCACTACTGCACAAGACGGCACTTTAGGTGTCCACAGAAGGGTCATTCAGATCTTGGTTAGGTCCTCTTCTAATGTCCCTTAAGAGCTTGCAGTGCCGTAGAAGAAACACTTTTGGTTCCCTAAAGAACCTTTATTGAAATTTTTAAAGAATGTTCTTTAGGGAACCGAAAGTAGTGTGGGATGGCTCCAAAGGGCCCAGCTGACTTTCATTGTTAGTATTATTATTATTTTTTAATTATGTGGTTGTTGCGGAATAAGAGTTGATCTGGGATTTAAAACTAATACATGGGAGTTTACTCGCACATTTTTGTTTTAATTGCTCTCTCTGTGACACAGCACTCTTGCACACAGACACAAAGACACTCATACACACACCTTTTATCCTTTGGCACCTGCAGCGGGGTCCCTAGCAAGTGGCGTGATCAAAAACAATCAAATAATTTGTGGTCTAGGTGTTGTTCAAAGCTTCAGTACAGTGATTGCCTGTTGCTACTGTGAAGCATGCAAATCACAGCTCGCAAGTCTGTACTTGGCTGGCTGCTCGAGGGGGGAAAAAAAAGAAAGTACAAAACCTACAAAACAAGAACAACCGCCTGTATTGAGAACTCTTCACCTCTCGCCTTCATGTGCTTGGAGTTGGATCTGCCGCGTTCGGCTGAAGGCAGCCTGTGAAAATGTGCTCTTTTTCTCAAGCAGGGCGAAACAAAAGAATTCTTACTAGCTTCCCCCAGAACACAGGCCTTCTTTTGGTGTGTAGTGAAGTGGCAACTACCATTCAGGATTGCTGCCATGTTGGTACTATATAGCATGTTCCAAGGCGAGTACACCAAACAGAGTGATGCACTGAATGTGGATGAGTCTGATGGGTACATTTCATTTTCACCCGTAAGACATAGTATCATCACGTACGTTCATCACATAACATTCAACCTGTTCCTGCCACACAATGGCCACAATAAACATTAGACAATAAAGTAAACAGAATCCAGAAGGTGGACTGACTGCTGGAAGTTCGGTTTAAATAAAATAAATACCTTTTGTTGATTTTCTACCCTTGAAAGACACATTTAAATACATAGCTCCTTTTTATTTGCTGACTTTTGTGACCTGTACTGGAGTTCTTACTTTTCGCTATAATAATAATAATAATAATAATAATAATAGTAACTAGTCATGTGGAAGTGACTGAATCAAGTACATTCAGTGCATCACTTTTTTTCTCAGGTGGAGTAGAACCTCCTCTTTTTCTTTGTCGCCACGAGTTGTTGGTCAGAGTTATCATTCTTCATCTCGTCGGCTTTGGTCTGTGGCTGCTGCGCAAGGGCCGGGCGGTTCAGAATAAAGACAGTTACAGTTCAAACCGCCACTGTGGTGAGCCTGCCACTCCCCTAAAACACACACAGGCACGCACAAACACATGTACTCACACCCTCTCACACACACACACACACACACACACACACCCATGTGCGCCTGAATCGATAAAATATCGACAGAAACAGCGCTTCTCTGAAGGTTATTAAAGTGCAAAGGAGGAGCTCACAGCGGAGAACTGAATGCTAAGGAGCTCCAAAGACAGAAACAAAAGAGAGAGAGAGAGAGAGAGAGAGAGAGAGAGAGAAAGCGCCCTTCAACAACATGCAAACACACTAACAGTACCCATCAACACCCTCCCCCAAAAAAAAAAAAAACCTATTGGAATTTCTAATTTCTAAGCAAATTATTTTCTAAAGGGCAAAAGATTCCAGAACCATTTCCATTCAGCATCCACACTCCACCAACCCTAAGCAACACTAGGGAATGGCACTCTAATCACTTGCACTAACACTGATTTGTAAACTCATACAGCATTCAGATCATGTGATCAGGCTATTCAGCTTTTTACAGGTTTGAATCAGCATTAGGTGAGGCAATTTGTGTTAGAATTTGTGTTACAAATACTTTACATCATACCTGTCATTTTTTTGTTTGTTTTACTTCATTTGAAAATGCCAGCTGCCCTTGGGCCCCAGAGTCATCACATAGGGGTGGGCGTGCCCCCCCTCCCCCCACCTGTAAAAATTTATTTGGCCCCCCCATCCTTACCCACCCAGTGCTGTTTCCATTGCTTTGCACTAAATAGGGTTGCCAACCGTTCTGTGAAAGACGGAATTGTTCCATATTTGAACGATGAAAGACGTGTTCTGTTTTGAACTGACACAGAACGCACTTTGGTCCCTATGTTTTCCAAAACCATGACAGGAACATAACAGATTAGTCCTCTAATGAAGACTGGGCGATTTGTATGAGGAAACAAACCCTCCTCCCACCCCACCCCCCCAGCTACAGCTAGCACCCCCCACTCCAGAGCCCCCACCAGTGTGTCCCCCTCATATTAATCATGCTTCCGATGCCCCTGCAGCTGCCATTCACATTGTGTGAACATGTAATGAACCAATAGAAATGGTCAAGAATTACTCGACATAAAATCTCACTGACGTACATTAGAGTTGAGAGCTTGTTTTACTTTTCCTACAAAACTGCTCTTTCGGAGATACATTAATGGTTCCTACAATAACAATGTGCCTAATAGATTTAGACATTCTTTACTTGTTCTGTGAATGTGTGTGTGTGTGTGTGTGTGCCCGCAAAACAGTGACAGACAGAGCCCTAACCCTTGGCATTTTTAACAGTTCGTTTCCCGCTCCGATGTCATGTTGTCACATTCGTTCAGAGTGTTTTGAGCTTCCTGAGCTTTTCTGACTGAGCGTGTGCCGCAGGAGTTATGACTCACTGCTCCGCACCGCGATGCTCCAGCTGACCCTTGGCTACGTTCAGCACACCAAAGCGTGTCAGAAAGCTTATACAAAACTACACAATACATGCAGAGTCCAAAAGCATAAGTGCTCTTTACTACTTAGCGGTGCACTTTCTGAAACTTTTGGCCCTCATTCAAAAAGACCTAATGGAGCTGTGTTACTCGGGGTTGACTCCAAAGTGTTATAGATTCATTGTAGTTTATGTCATGTCTGTTGCATTGTTATTGAAGGCACTGGGTTGTTTTTAGCTTTAGGAACCGCTAAATGGCCAAGATTCACATGTGGTACGCTTTGGCATCCCACAGACAACAGCACATTAAACCAAGGGTGGAAGTGGTGGGTTTTCTTTGGCTTCTTGCTAAGTGCTGCAAATGGCAGAGAGATAAACATTATATTGGAAATGCATCTCAACATGTCATATCAAAAAAAAAAAACACAACACAAAAAATCTAGTCTAGCAGAATGAAACAAACACATTCACACACAGACTATTATTATAATTTATATGTATATATGTAAATATGTGTGTGTGTGTATATATATATATATATATATATATATATATACATATATAAAGAGAGAGATTTTATATGTATAGTTTTAGCATGATTTTGGAATGTACTAAGTATAGATATATATTTTTCTTTTTATGAAGTAAAGACCTGGCTCTTTAAATGAACCTGTCCTTATTGGAAACGCAGGCAGGAGAGGTGGCATCGAGATCTTTCTGATAAATAAAACACTCGCGACCGGGTTTGTGGCGAGATTTTGAAGTACCTGCAATCTCATCAACCATCGGATTACCAAGGCAGAAATTAAGCAGGGGAAAAAAGAGGGAGATACACAGAGAGAGAGGGAGAGAGAGAGAGAGAGAGAGAGAGAGAGAGAGAGAGAGAGAGAAACAGAGACAGAGAGAGAGAGAGAGAGAGACCAAAAGTTTTCTTGCGAAAACCTTTCAACTAAAACTCTGCATACTAGCTGACCAGCCATTCTGCATATAAAGTGTTCATATTCTCCACCAATCATAGCAGAGCACAGTCTTACCATCTGTTCTTTTTCAAGAAGTGATGGATCCCCCGTGGGCGAGTTTAAGATTAACGATTGCTGGAAGGGAACTTTATCTCGGTGTCAAATTGTGGACCCCCTACCCCAAATTTTTGACTGGCAGTCGGCTGTGTTGCTCTTCCACTCCCCTTGGCACTGGCCTGGTATAAATCTGCCCATGTATTAAGATGTATTGTTGATGTTGTGTTCAGGGCTTAGGAGTGAGACCATGCATCATGCTTTCCCGGCACCAATACCACTGAGGTTTGCGGCGTTCTCTCCTCACTCTGCTACCCCCTTTCTCTTTCTCTCATTCTCTGTCCTCCCTTTCTCTTTGTCTCTTAAAAACATATAAAAAAAAACAGATGAAAGCATTTTGCACTCAGAGAGAGGCTACAGCTGCTTCTCCCTTGGTGAGATTGGTGGGAAACGTCTGGAGTGTGTGGGAAGAAGCAGAATTCAGGGTAGTTTGGGTGTGTATGTGTCACACAGTGGCATCTGGGTCAAGCCCCTTTAGATAACCCAGCGTGTGTTGCTTTGCTCCTACCCTTACCTCTCAGTCTGACCTCTTTGACCTTATCGACAGATAATCATAGCAGGCTGAAAATCACCAGATTCAGCTGCCAAACAAATTTAAAAGAGGTTCTCAGCATTATTTTCTTATAGAGTCATTTAAAAATGTAAATGTCAAATGTGTTCATATTTTTGGTTCGATTTAATATGAAAACATAATGGCTGTTTAGTGGATTTATTTCAATTTCTTGGACTTTGTTAGGGTGGGTGGTATTGTGTTTTATGTAAATCAAAAGACCAAATCTATAAGATTTTATCTGAAAAAAACAAGGACAAAGAACACAAAGCACATTAGCCATTCACTCTTGACTGTGCCACATCGAATGCATACGGAAAAGAAAGGAATAGAAGAAATAAAAAACAATATCCTTTATATTCCTCTGACAGAAGAAAGTTTTTTTTTTTGCAGTGAAAGTCTGAAAGTCTGACATGCTGAAATTGCACGTCAGTGCGAGAGAGTGCGAGGTCACGGGAACAGAATGAATTGTAGTGGCAGCTAGACAAATAAAACAAACACCTGACAGTTTGGGGAATTATTTTTGGCGCCGCTTTTCATCTGACGCCTGTTGTGAGGTGAATATGCATTGGCACATAATTATTGAAATGTCATGTAAAATATGCCTGGGGCCTGACAAATTTCATTCGAGTCTTTCCAACTACCACATCTCCTACTGTGCTCCTAATTCTGGTCTTTTCCGTCTACGGATGACAGCGGCAGAGGCTTTGCGCGTAAAGCGAGGGAAATCCACACACCGACAGGCAGCTGTGCTGACAAGGCCGACATGTCCTGACCCTCAGGTGTCGGAATGCCATTGAAAACGACCTTTTAGTTTTCTCTTGACTCATTTAACCTCCCACATACCATGAGCCACAAAGGGAAAAATTTAGCAAACAAAAGCGCCAAAAAAAGTCCTTCAGGACAATGGGTCGAGATCTGAAAGGGGGATGAAAGCAGCCAAGAAAGACTAAAGGTTGTTTGTAAAGAGAAAACAAAGGTGAGCTCTCAAACAATTAGTGCAAGGTAACATGAGTCTGACCAAAAGAAAAAAAACACAAACAAAAAACTCTGAAGAATAGGATTCCTAGCCATTGCCGGAAAAAGGGATTAGCTACTGATAAAAGCCCAAAGGAATACACCTAGTTTGCGTGTGTGTGTGTGTGTGTGTGTGTGTGTGTGTGTGTGTGAGAGAGAGAGAGAGAGAGAGAGGAGAGCACTATGGGCACTATGCTTGACTAGCCTGAAAGAAAAATGACTAACCACTGCTAAGACAAAGGAATTCATGCAGAGAAGGAGCTTAACAATACCCCCGATTCTGTTGACCACTCTGTTGGATTAAGGTGTGATAAAAAAAAAAAGCCCTTCAGCCCAAATTCTGCAGTAATTTACTAATGCGCACTTCACCATTCCGCCATGCTCTCAACCTCTAATTCTTCTCTCTTTATTGCTTCATCTCTGGGCAAACACATCATTTCTCAGACTTGATCTCAGGCGATTTAGTTGGGAGCGGGTGGGGCTGTGTGTATGTGTGTGTGTGTGTGTTTGGGGGGGCTGGGGTGGGCGGGGGGTGTTAGGGTAGATGACAAAAGCCTCCCGCACTGCTCAACTGTCATCGTGTTTAGATGAAGTGACAAAACCAGACCATGGCTTAATCCAGAGAATGGGCCTTCAAATCCACACACAATGCCCACTTCCCACCCCGGGGACACATACACATACCGACACACGCACGCCCACACACGCACTCGCATACACATGCATGGGTGTGCGTACACATAACAAAAGCGCAAACATAAACAAAGACGAACTGGGATTGAGTTCCACATAAGGCTGAGGCTCAACTCAAGGAGAAGGGGGGGCTTTAATTTATCAGCATAACAACCAACAGCACCTTTCAGAACACATCATCTTCCTGTCAGCTTTTCAACCCAAAAAGCTCTGGTTTATCTCTCTTTTCCTAACGAATGGAAGGGAAAGAAGGGTTGGTAAATGAAAATCAGCTGCCTTTGTATGCTAACTGACTCCATTGTCTTGTTTGGGGTTTGTTTTATCGCCTCTCTCTTTCCTTCCTTTGCTAAAAAAGAGGATGGCTGAGTTGGTCATTGAACATTCATAACACCTGCATGGACACTCAGCAGAGCAGTACTAGGTCCTTATGTAAGGGTGGAAATGTGTGGCTTGAGTGAGCAGGATGCTGATATAAAGAGGTGCCACACAAGGACCACCATCACTGGTGGTTTATTTAACCCAGTTAACATCACTAATGCTGACTAAACACAGGCATTGGGGCAGCTGGTGGTCTGGTGATTAGGGAGTTGCCCCTGCGATCAGAAGGTCGTAGGTTTGTATCCCAGGACTGCTAGTGACACCACTGAGGTACACTTGAGCAAGGGACCGTCCCCACACTCTGCTCCCTGGACACTACTTTGCTGGCCACCCACTGCTTCACTTGGTGAAGGGGTTAAACACAGAGAAAGAATTTCACATTGTTCACACTGTGTGCTGTGCTGTGGTTTGTCAATGCGTTACTATAAAGGGCCACTTTACATTCTTAACATAGGAAAATACAGCTAGCAGTGCCACCGGTGCACCAACCCGACTGTTGATATAGCTGCTGTGCTACCAGACACATACAAGACTATGAATATTCAGCGCGGGTTTGTTAAAACTAGGCTTTGTCATTACTGAAGCCCCTTGGTATTCTGTAAAAGGACAATTCTGTCATACGTGAACACGCCACAGCACAGTGTGAACAACACAAAATTCTTCCTCTGCATTTAACCCATTCACCAAGTGAAGCAGCAGGCAGCCAGGGACACAGCGCCCGGGGAGCAGTGTGTGGGGACGATACCTTACTCAAGGGTATCTCAGGGGTGCCACTAGCAGTCCTGGGATTCGAACCCTAGACCTTCTGGTTACAGGGGCAACAGCCTAGCCACCAGGCCACCAGCTGGCCCGGAGCTGCTATGCTTTTCCAGTACAAGGATCATACGTTGAAGAAGTGTCCCAGACAAGTCACTGGGCAAACATTTTCCCCTAATTAAGACCATCTTTTGTGTGTGTTACTCAAGTGAATGCTTCAGCAGCCCACCAGGGTCTTAAATCAAGGCTGAAAGCACTATAGCTGTTGCTTGCGCTTGTCATCGAAAGTGAATGAGCTTTTGTACTGCAGGCTGTAGAAGCTTGTACGGGGTGTCAGAACGTCGCCGGCAGAGCGTCTGGGTCAGAGGTGGTCTATAACAGCGGTCCCCAAGTGCTCTGGGAGCTCTACCGCAGAAGGTGAGGCAGAGGAGAAACGGAGTGCATTTTGGAAGGGGCTGCAAAACGGAAGAGTGATATGACTGATGAGAGAGTCTTCTCCCCTCATGTTGTGAAAAGGATGGCATGCCAGTGAGGCATAAATCATTTTAATCCCTGTGCACACACACGCACGCGCGCACACACATACCCACACCTCTTGTCCTCTCTCCTCTTCACCTTGTTACTTAAGAGACTTCCAAATCACCTCTAAATCTGCCTTTTATTCGGGGGGGAAAAAATGGTGCCATTTTAATACCGGGACCTACTTGGTATTAATCAAAACGTCCCCGGATAATCTGCCCCGACCAGATGTTTTGAGTTGAGAAATGACATTTTCATTATTTTTTTTTCTTTTTTTTTTTTTTTCAGTATTATTATTATTATTTTATCTTCCATCCGTCTATTGTTCACTCTCGTTTTTTCTTTGTTGATTTCATTCGGTTCTTATGTGAATTAAGCAAGGATTAAAGCTGCTGATCCTGCACTAGGATTGGTCAACCTTATCCTGGGTGCTTCTTGTAATCTATGGCCCTTCGTATATACACATATGAGTTAATCTACTTTTGGGTGGAGGGAGAACTGTACAGTTCTGTCAGGTACTTAAAGGCAGACAAAAATAAAATGCTTTAAATCTGGCTGGCTTCAAGCCGTGAGCTTGTAGTAAGACTTTTTTTTTTCGGTGGGGGATTTGAACCGAGTGTTTGTCTTGTGCTTGCACGCGTGCGGGGAGGGGGGCGTGTGTGTTTAAAGATGTAGAATACGGTTTCTTTGAGTTTGCTGCCTGGCCCTAAGGCAGAAGAGTTTGTCGGCAGAAAGTGATGAGGAAGAGAAAAGGTGCGCTGTGTGTGGCTTTTTAAGTCTGCTGTTGACTCCACGCGTGCTATTCTCTTTGTGGGTCCATGGGGGAGGAAATATCTGAATGTGCATGAATCTACAGCCACAGGACTGAACAGGGCTGTGACTAGCAATCATTTTTATTTGAAACATTCTATCTACTGTTATTTTATTTTTTTGATTAATGGAACCATTATGGCAGGTGAGTTGTTCTTTTATGGTGCACAGTAGAACAGTAGATGGCCACTTGCCCCCAGTATCACAGTCTGTCAGAATGACCATAACTATCATATGGACATTATAGAGCATTATAGCGCCTTTGCTCAAGCCTGTAGAGGTTTGTGTTTTATGTGATATTGTATCTTTCTTTTTTTTTTTTTGGTTTTACATTGGATTGGCTAAAACGCACCGGATTACACACGTGAGGGCTGTTCACTGTTACTTTAGCGAGGATGGAAACACTGTTACACGCTTTTTACACAGGCGAGGCAGCATCTTTATCATTTAAGATAACTTAAATGGAGGTTTAGGGTCTCTCCTGCGATCCTTAAAATACTTTATACAGCTTTCGTCGAGAGCATCTTGACTGTAAGCATCACTTCGTGGTTTGGGAACTGCTCTGTCTAAGACTGCAACGCCACAGTCAAAGCAGCAGAGTTCTGAACCTGAGAACATCTACACCAGACGCTGTAAGACAAGAGCTACCGTTCCACCTGCTGATGTGAGGCAGTCAGTTCAAGAGGAGCCTTTATCTTCAGGTCATACGGCTCCTCAACCACAACAAGTCTCACATTCACTAGCTCCTCATACCACAATGCAATATGCAATATGCATTTTTAATCCCATGATAAGCACATGATCACTTGTATTTATTGTAAATAATTATTAATGCATGGCTACAGTTTACAGTCTCTATAC
>JBBPCX010000011.1:11069992-11083425 GCA_037974365.1 Hydrocynus forskahlii | reverse complement strand
TCACTGTATGTGACAAACATCTTGAATCTTGATATACGTATATGATGCTAGCTACTTTGTAGTACACTTAACACTCAAGTGCATCACAATCAAAGTGATTAAAATAAGGCTTTCATAAACCCTGCATTTTATGACGGAACAGGCTTACGATGGGAATTTTTTTACTTTGTCATTAGTTTATTTCTTGGCTGCCATTAGCAACAGCTCATGATATAAAAATGACATGAGTGGCTATATAGAGTTAAATGTTCCATCAAACAAATCATGCAGATAATCCACTGCTGATGCTAGAGGGAGAGGAAAGCATATGCCGATGTTGACTTTCCTCTTTTAGTTTGGACATTGTAAAGCATGCGAGCATCTGAGCCAGGGATCGTTTGGAAGTAAACCGCGACCCACAATTTTTGGCAAAAATGCCCACAGAGTGCTTTTCTTTTTAAGTAAACAATGGCTGTCTTTCTTGTAGCACTCCTGCTGCCCATAAATATGTTTTTTTTTTGGTTGCTTGTTATGTTTTTACACAGTAAGTCTTTTAGATTGTGAGAACATGTCATAATGAATTAACTGACCAAAAAAAAAAAGACCATAATTAACTGAAATAAACTCAGTAACACCTTATTTCTACTGTAGATGATCACATTATTTATAAACTAACATTCAACTACATGACTCAAACCTGTTAACTTCAACTCAAAAACTAAGGCTAGTCCAAAGCTTAACCTAAACTCTCACACTGAAGTCAAACAAACATGAACCAATTGACATAAGTGAATTTTAAGGATGTGATATTTTCTTATAAAAGATGATGATCTGCTAGTGGATTCAATTTATTGTGCATTCAAACAGGAAGGTGAATGAAATGTTGAATGACTGCCACAAGCAGAGGAAAGTCTCTGGACCCTCATGTCCTGGTACACAATGTGCCACAATGTCCTGCTTTATCCATCAGCCTGACTGCAGAGAGCACGCATCACTCTCCACTCTCTCGTCCTCCTTACTTTAGAAGTCTCACAGTTCCCTGAAATGCTCACTAATTCTGCCTCAGCCTCACAGATGGGACAAAACTCTCTCAGCCGAGGAGAAAAACTCAGATCGGATGTCAGTATGTCTGACTGTTAGAAACTCACTGCTAGTCGCTGGGGTCCTCTTGGAAGGCACCTGGGTCTGTCCGAGTGGAAAGAAGCACCACTAAATTCTTGTTTTTACAGGTTTCACTCTCTTTTTACACATCTCTCTCTTTCTCTCCCTCTCTCTCTCTCTCTCTCTCTCTCTCGTCCTTTAGAAAAAAGTGACACTAACCGTCACAACTGAGTTACAATAGGCACCTGAGCCAAAATGCTGCTCCCCCATCTAAAAGTACACAGGCTGTTTTTCTCATTTTCTCTCTTTGCTTCAGCTGGGAGACTTGATTTCTCCACCCTGGCCCTTCTCTTGCCTTGTACCTCAGCTGGTCTCATCGCGTTTGTAATCATCTGTTTATGCCGCCGTCTTAATAACATTCCTCTGCTAATCGGCTTGCCTACCAGCCCTGAATAACTAGCCTTCTTCCCGCCTGCCGTCGCTTAATTGCGGATCTCCGGGCCTCGCCTGCTTAAGGATCCAGACGTGTCAAAAGCAGCAAAACGGGCATTTTCTTCGCATCCAATTAACGAACTCTCATTTATCATGGCAAGACGTCACAGAAGTCCCTCCACCACACGGGCTAATAATAGGATCAGCCCACATCCCACGGTGCGCTCGGGCTAAGGAGGGACTCTGCCGAGCGTTCATTAGCTGGGGCAGCTCTGACAGAAGGTGGGAGAGGTAGAGGGACAGGACGGTCAGGGTAAGGGGCTACAATTTAGAGGGACTTACTAGGGCCATGTCTCAGAAGTACTTTTGTAGTGCACTGGCCATTTTTAGTCAGACAGTTTGTTCACATTAAGAAATGCAAGAGTATGTAGTATAGTGTTGAAGAGGCAAAATCATGGAAAGGTGGATTTTCCTTTCAATGTGCCGTGTAAATTCTGCCACTATGTATGGGGCAGCTGGTGGCCTGGTGGTTAGGGATCTGCCCCTATGGGTCTGAATCCCAGGACTGCCAATGGCACCACTGAGGTACCCTTGAGCAAGTACCATCCCCACATACCCCGGGGGCGGTGTCACTGGATGCCCGCTGCTTCACTTGGTGAATGGGTTAAATACAGAGAACTCAAGGATCAATACAGTATATAAAATGAAAATAAAATATGTGATCCTCTGGTCAGAATGGTAACACATCACAACCAAGAACCAGAACAATTCATTCACGCCACAGCAGAAAGGAATGCTCTATTTTTTCAATTCAACTCATGAAAGCCTTGCTATGTAGCTGGTGAGGTGTATAAGGTATGCTAAAGAAGGTAGAAGCTCTGCAGTGCAGCAGTCCTCTGAGAATGAAATTTGACACCCCTGCCTTAGTGCACAGTGCACAGGGCCCGAATTTGCCTCTGGTTGCATGCAGGCGGAGGATGTGGTTGTGTATTTCCTGTGGGCTAGCATGCGGTTTCCTGTGTGTATCAATGACAAGGGCTCAAGTGAACGTGAGATGTGTGTTATTGGACTGGGCTAGTGTGGCGCATGATAGATCTCCATCCCATCCGCTCTGTCTCTTTCATTTTCTCAGTTTGTGTCTTTGAAAGCTCCCCATCTCTGGGCAGCAGGCATAAAGAGAAAGCACCTTATTTAACACACACCAGCATTTTTTTGCTTTGTTGTACGTCCTACATTGCCCCGCGTATGACAATTTGTTGTTTATACACAGCAGGTGCGTGGTTGTAGGAGTCTACTTGTTTGTGTGGCTGTGTGTGCCTCTGTGTGTGTATGTGTGTGCAATCTTAAAGCCTAATATTGCTTGTGGAGCTCCTAGCACTGGGCCCAAAGTGATGAGGGTGGTCTGTGTGTATCAGGGGAAATATACTGTAGTGCTCCAAGCACATGCTGCCGTCCTTGGTTTCAAACTAGCCGATATTTACTGTCTCTTCTCTCTGTGTGTCTCTTCTCCCTCTCTCTCTCTCTCTCTCTCTCTCTCTCTCTCTCTCTCTCTCTTTCCCTCTCTCTCTCTCTGTCTCTCAAGGTCTCTAATTCCAGAAAGTCATAAATGATTCATTTTCCGCTACCCAGACATGACACACAGACACACAGAAGAGAAGGAACTGAAGCCTGAGCCCCACTAATCAAAGCTCAGATATGCTTTACTAGTAAATCCTGATCAGTTTTCCAAGCCATGGTCGGGCTGTGATGTGTGCAGAATCATTATCACACGGGATAACTTTAGCTTCATTACAAGGATGTGTGCCCTCGCTTTACTATGTCTAATGGATTTATTGTCCTTAGCTGTGCAGTAAGGACATGACGGCATCTGTTTGTGACGAAGTCTCGACATTTTGCATGCAGGAACATTTATGGATCAGTGAGCATGGCATACAAACACACATACATGTTAGTATTACAGTAATTGTGAGGACATCCACCTAGTCTGCAGCACCTCAAAAAAATCCCACTCAAACAAATGGCATTCTTTCAAAGTGAAGCATTATTTCTGCTCCAACAGAACTTGTCTAAAATAAGCAAGAATTTTTCAGTCTTAGTACATAAACGTTGATTTCCTAGGGTTTGTTTTAACTTATTTTATCTTTATAGCGTTAATTTATCTTTATAGTGTAGTAGTTACTGTCATTCCCAGTCAGATTAAAACCAAACTCGACAAGGCAGACAGTATGGTAATTTGCTGTGACAGCCCAACAATAACGAGGGTAGTTGAATCAAAACTGGATCTAACTAACACTTAAGGAATGGTAGCCTAAGGGGAAAGTCATTACAGAGATGATAAGTAAAATGATGGGAAAGCCACATCCACTGTGTAAACAGATTCGGCGCCAATGGGAGAGAAGTGTGATTGCATTTCTCAAGTGATGTTACTGGCCATTCTGGCACTGTGAGTTTTTGTCATTTTGTCAACGGTATTTCATTGAAATTACTCATTTGTTAAGTGCATCAAGTGCATCAATTCATTTGTTAAGTGCATCAAGAAAGAAACAATAGTTTTGAGTTGGGCTTTTTTAGATTAAGATAACTTGTAAAAAATGTTGATTAAACTCAAAGGTCCCATGGTCAAAATGGTTACAAATATTTCCCTATTTATGTGTGTTTGTTCCCTGTGATAACAGGTAGAAATCCCACAAGACTTGGAAAAACACAATATAAATGTTTTTCTATACTCGATTGACTTTTGCTTGTTTACTATCTGGGATAATTATTTCCTGGAATAATTAAGTACATAGTTTAAGTACATTTTAAACATGGGTTAATTCAATTAAATTGATTTGTTTTTCAGTGTAGCTGAACAATGCCATGCTTTTCCTTACACCTAACCCTGCTTTGACCTTCATTACATAAATCATTTCACTACTTTCTTTTATGCAAAGCAAAAAAAAAAAAAAAAGAAAAATGTTAATATGTCTCTATGCACACAGTTTTCATGTGTTCCTATCATTTAGAGTATGTTTAGTCTTAACAAAGGGCAAACTACCAATACACATACACACACACACAAACACACAAACACACACTCACACATACAGACGTCTGCTCCTGTGGCAACGGGTGTTATTGAATCAGAGGCCATTCCTGTAAATGGAGAAATGTGTGTTTACATCGGTAAGTGGATTAAAGCTGGCATGAGTCTACAAACATGTGCAGTGTTTGTAGTTTTTACACACAATGTATACACACACACACACACACACACACACACACATACACACACTACCATACTCTTTCTTTCTCTGAGTTTCTACCAAACCCCACAAACACACACACACACACACACACACAGGAGAAGTGTGCCAGTAAAGACAGGCCTCTTGAGCTCATAAATATATGCTTGAGAGCAGATGAGTGATGTTAATAATGGCGTTAGCATTGATCAGGACAGCAGGATTGAGAACCATCTGACTGCATGATTTTCCCCAAACACCACCATTAGAGGATGCAGACCACTCAGAGTCAAGTGTTTGCGCGTCTTTCCGTCCACCCCTTCCATCGATGCGCGTCTGTGTAGGTCTGTTTGTGTCAAAACAGGCTTGGTCAGCAATGAACCTCTGGCCAACAGTGTACAAGTTGGAGTCGCACTAACATGACTGGCCTGTGGTGCGTACAACTCAAGTCTCACTGATGTCCTGTCAGCTGGTAATGTAGGATAACCCTCTATAGGATTATCGCAGTGCAGTATGGTGCGCACTAGTGTCATTACACTAATGCAGTATTCTTCCCCAGCACATTACAGTGAATGATCTTCAGTCAGTCATAACGAAACGCAGTAATTAATTGTCAGAATTAGAGCAGAGCTGAAGGGGTTGCGAGGCAGTGCGAATCCAATACGACGGTTTTAAGTGTGTCTTTTTAGAAAAGTCTGGGGATAGAGTCAGCCTGAAAATGGCTCCCTAAGAAGTACGAGTGTGGCTATGAAGTGCTCTTCTATAGGCATAATTACACAAGCTGACAGTCGTTTCTGTTCACTAGCTGCCGCCATTGTAGACGGCGACCAGGGAAATAATCTCCCTCGACAAGCAGCGCTGCCATGATAGCAGAGCATTTCTTGAAGATTCCCGAGTAATTACGGTCAGACACTGTATCGCTTTCTGACTCTATCATTATGACATATTACAGGGCACGTGAGGGAAATGTGCATGTGTGTGTGTGTGTGTGTGTGTGTGTGTGTGTGTGTGTGTGTGTGTGTGTGTGTGTGTGTGTTGATGATAAATTGCAGGCCTTAGAACCAGTCTGTGTTTGTTAGGTAGGCTAGTTCATGTGCACAAAGTAGGTTTAGGTTCTACTTGACAGGTTTCCATGTAATGCTCAGGGTTTGCTGTTCTAAGTGTCTTCCTGTGAAGAACACGCTGCTCCAGGTCTCTGAACGTTATATGTGAATTAACATTTGTATAGGTTTTCATTCTGTTTTATTTATTAGAAATTAGTACACATCCCTGTAAAAAAACCCTTGTATCCCCTAAATGGTATCTTTAAAGGACAAAATAAATAAATGCTAAACACTGGGTACTTCTAGCATCATTTCCAAATGGCTTTCCCCACCTCTGAAGCCATGAAAAGGAGCTCTGAAGAAGAATAAATGAAAGAAAGAAGAGATGTATGTCTGTATATTCTTTCTATTCCTAAATGAACCAAATAAAACTATAACAATGCTTCTTTTTTATTTTTTTCTAGTTTGTTGTCCATAAAAAATAGCAGCTACATCACAAATACTAAAGTTTTTGTTTTTTAAAGTAAAACAACAATTTTGATGTGTGTTTATTCAGTTAAAGATACTCAAAGCCATTCAGACAGTCTGCAGTGTCAAAGGATTTATTGTTCCAACATTTTTTGTCAGTAGTGTTTGAATATTTTTTTTTTCCCTGTGGATATCTCAATAGAAGAAAGAGAAGAGTAGTTTGTAGTTTTGTATATGCAATGTGAGTGGAACAGTGGATTATGGGTAAGAACACTGGTGTTGTGGCCAGTGGTGTTACAACTTTGTTAACGTTGTTTCATATGACAAAAACATTAAATTACAGATTATATATTACATAGCATTCATACCCTTTTTGTCACATCAGTGGTCAAATAACCCTGTTACCATTTTTATGTGACTAAATAATTTTGAAAAGTTATCTTTTGAAATGTTTTATTATACTGTCCATGCTTTCAGATGGTGTTTTTGAATAATATAACAAATAAATCAGTGTTATGAGGTTTTTGTTTTACATAATGGTTGTAAAACACTTGCTTTGTAACCTAATCCATTATATCTTGACCAGAATTTAATTGTATACTCTTATATCCACACAGAGTCTTAATCCAACCTGACATGAAAGTGTATCACATGTCTTTAGTCTTAATGGCTTGACTGACAAGGCCATGGCGATGGAGCTTGATAGTGCGCCCCCTACTGACCCGCAATGAGTGACGCGTCCTGACCCTGAGGTTGAGTTGCCAAAGTCAAGAGGCCTGCATTACCATGCTGTCTTGTCAGATGGATGGAAGGAAGGAGAGTGTGGATGACAGAAGAAGGGCATGTGGGGAAGGGCAGGGGATGAAAGGACTTGGCTCTGTATCTCAGAGGTGTTTAATTGTCTTCATTCAGGACCGCCCCACCTGTTCCTCTCAGCCAGAGGAACCATAGCCAAGAAGCATCAGCAAGACAAACGAGTGCACACCTGTAGGAAGGAGTGCTTACCCACATCTTACCACTGAGCCACTAACTCAAAATGAGTAAAGTGCTTTCAAGAATATTTCTGCACACTTTTACATATAAATTTCAGTAGTTGAAATGAAAGTTTTAGGCACTTTATGTTTCTTTGTTGACTACCTAAATAGTGATTTGAATAAAACATACATGCAATGCTCTCATGGTCAGGAAAAATCACAATGTCATGTCATCAGTGGTTCTCATGCTACTACAGGCATGATCCTGTTAAGGCCCTAAAGCAGAGAATCTGTAAGTTTTTAAAGCTTATAAACATGCATATTACAGTGTCCTCAGTATTATCCAAACAATCAAATTGTGTGTAAAATGTACATTTTTAGATGTTTTATACGGACGAAACAGCCTGAGGTCAAACTGACCCCAAAGAACACCGATACATACAAAATGTGTTCAGGACACTGGAAACACATTATCGTGCTATTTTTCCGTTTACCCAGTTGTACCCACTGAAAAAGGAAAATTCATTTAATATGAAGCAAAAAATGGAAATGATTTATTTAGAGGCATTAAATGCTGAATGAGGTTAAACTGACCCCAAACACGGGAGGGTTTAAGCATAGGTTGGTAACCCTGATCCAGGAGCCCCCCAGTCCTACATATTTCTGTGTTCTCCTGCTCTAACACAACCCAGAACTGGCTTATTAATGACCTGGTTTATTGAATCAGGTGTGTTGTGGCTTGGTAAAACACAAAAAGGGGAAGGTCCTCCAAGACCAGGCCTGGTAATTAGAACCATTTTTTAAATTAGAACATTTTTAAAGATGTTCTACATGTTGTACACGTTTTATACCCATCAGAGATTTTCCCAGAACTCTGCATTCTAGCCAAGAGCCTGGTAATGTGAAAGCCTTTAGTTTTAGGAGTGGGGAGTAAATGATTGCTGGCAGGCTGGCTAGCACTGTGATCTTTTGCTAGCATTGCTAATTTATTATAGTGCCAAGAGGGATGTCAGTTTCGCTGTAATCTCTGCCATCTCTTGCAATGTTTTTCTTCGATGAATAACCCACTAGTCATGCGCGGCTAAAGCGAGCAGCACAAAGAAGTGTTCTGCGGCGCTAGCCATCGCGGCTAATCAAAAACGCTCTACGCGTCGCCCTTCTTTCTGCCTCCTCCAGCTCCCTCGCTCCCAAATGATTCAGCGCTGTTTGGAAAACGCGCGAAGACGCCGTTGAGAATTATGCAACACGAGTGCAGATATGACAGCTGGGAGGACAACCTTGCCATGCTAACACTCAATGTCGGAGCCAGAGGCAGCCATTTCCCTCATTATAACATGATACTGCTGACAGAGGGAGCAGAAAATAGGATATTGTAACACATTAATAAGCAACTTAGACAGATATATGCTGGTTATAACACCACTTAATGTGTTTATAATTTGAGTCTATGGTTCATATCAGTGGAACAGGACCTATAGCAGCCCAGTGGGGGATCACTGGAAAATCTATTTATTATGTGGTTTACGGCTATAATGAAAAGCATTAAAGGCCTGCATAAAACCCAACCCTCATAATCTACAATGAAATTTAACATTACAATAAAAAAGAGAAGAGTTGATGTTCAAAGGTCAATTTAGGATTGAGAATAGAATCAGAATGGTGTAAAATCATAAAAGTGTAACAATACCCATAAGAGCCATATTAGAGATCTGGGGGAAATCTATTTATTATGTGGTTTATTGCTACAATAAAAAGCAGTGAAAAGCTGTGCAACTGTTGTAAAATATAGTAAAATGTAACATGATAATAAAAGAAAGAGGATGTGATTTCAGAGGTAGACTTTTAATTATTGTGATAATACACTTTTTAAAAAGTGAAGCCAGAGAAGAAGTTTCAAATGTGTATACTTACTCTTAATGGAGCCAGATATTTTGTTTTTCACTTAAGGCCATATAGCCAAAAGCTGCCCACTTTTTATTTATTTATTTTTCCCCGGTACCCAGCAACTGGATTAGCAAGGCCAGCCATGTCTGTTTAAAGCGGAGTCTTGCTGTCTGATGGCTCACTTTAGCAGATAGATCCACTCACAGATCTGCTGAACCCAGCATTAACGTCAGGTTAAGGCTCCTGGGCAGCTTTCAGCACTCACTCACTGTCTAAACGACTCTGCAGTATGGGCTGGAGAATGGACGAGGACCCCCTACCCCACCTCTTCCTGTCTCTCTCTCTCTCTCTCTCTCTCTCTCTCTCGCTCTCTTTCATGCACACACATACACACACACACACACACACACACACACACACACACACATACACACACATTCCCTGTAGAGAAGACTGAGAGATGCTGACAGTGTGGCATTTCTCTGATGACACTGGCACTGTTTGGATGGGCCTTTGCTCCGCAGCTCCCAACACACCACTGTAAACACACACTTATTCTCTGGTGCACAGAGTCTCACAGAAAGAAAGAGAGAGAGCGAGAGAGAGAGAGTGAGAGAGAGAGAGAGAGAGAGAGAGAGAGAGAGAGAGAGAGAGAGAAATCTATAGCACATTGTCAACTAGGCTACATACTGAACCTTTTAAGTGGAACAAGATTTCAGTGTGCATTTATTTTGATTTATGTATGTGAGGATGAAAGTGTGTATGACATTTGGTTCAGACTGTGCTATGCACCACTAGGCCTCATTCTACTGTAGCCTACCTTCTGCTCACTCTCCCTTAAAGACAGTGTGTGTGTGTGTGTGTGTGTGTATGTGTGTGTGCGTTTGTGCATGCACACAGGTGTGGAGAAAGAGAGAGAGATAAAGCAGAGGCATATGACAGAGAGCAGGCCAGGGGGCAGTACAGACCAATTGGCTAGAACGGTTCTTACTTTGCTTGTACAGTAGAAGGAAAAATGGTCTCTTATAGGTCCATTTCATAGATTTTCATACGTAATTATACCAATAACCCATTAAAATCACTAAGAGGTGAAGTGAATAACATTGATTATCTCATTGTATTGGCACCTGCCAAGAGCTAGGTTCACTTGCCGTCTGTGTTGGAAGCGGGAAAAACGGGCAAGCATAAGAATCTGAGTGACTTTGATAAGAGACAAATTGTGATGGTTAGACAAACTGGGTCGGATCATCTCCTAAAGAGCAGGTCTTGTGGAGTGTTTCCAGTATGCAGTGGTTAGTACCTACCAAAACTGGTCCAAAAGAGGACAGTTTACCCCAGAAGACCACAAATTGCTGAAGACGTTCATGCTGGCTATAATGGGAAGGTCTCATAACACACAGTGCATTGCAGCTTTCTGTGTGTGGAGCTGAGTAGCCACAGAGTCCCCACGTTGACCACTGTCCAACACCAAAAGCACCTACATTGTATATATGAAGATCAGACCTGGAAGAAGGTGGTGTGGTCTGATAAATCATGCCCTCTTTGACATCATATATAGGTCAGGGTGTGTGTGCGAAGCATATTTGGGAGATGGCACCAGGACCCACTAAGGGAAAAAGGCAAGCCCGTGGAGGCAGTGTGATGCTCAGGGCAGTGTTCTGCTGGGAAACCTTGGGTCCTGGCATTCATGTGGATGTTACTTTGACATAAATAACCTAGACATTGCTGCAGACCAAGTTCATTTCTTCATAGCAACAATGTTCCCTAATAGCAGTGGTCTTTTTCAGCAGGATAACGTGTCCTGCCACACCACAAAAAACTGTACAGGAATGGTTTGCGGAACATGACAAAGAGTTCTAGGAATTAATTTGACCTCCACATTCCCAAACAAGTTTGATCCATGGAGGCCCTGGTATCAGAGCTCCTGTGGAGTCTGTGCCTAGACGCATCCACGAGGGGGACCTACACAATATTAGGCAGGTGGTTTTAGTGCTACGCTGTGGCTAATAAGTGTATATACACAGAGTATATTTATATAAACAACATATGATATATAATATGTACACTATATATACACAGCAACCAGAAATCTGCGATCCGAGTTGGGCTCTTTCAAACAAAGGAAAAAAGCAGCAGTTTATTTGGGAAGAAAAAAAAAATCCTTTCCCCTGCGTATTCCTGACTCTCTTGTCTTCCTCTGCCTTTGCGATATTTTTTTTCCTTCATTCTAATTTTCTGAAGAACGAGTCTGTTTAATCCCTCGCTTCGTTGGTATGTGGGCCCATCCTCAGTCTCTGGCTAGTCGATAGATTTCAATTTCAATTTGAGCTCTGAACTGCAGCTCATTTTAAACCAATCAACTGACTGCTTTATGAGCAGAGAGCAGCCATCAGTTATTAATATCTACAGGCAGATCAGCTTTGGCCCATGCAGAAGGACGAGCTCAGATCAGAAAACTGCCCTTTAACATCGAAAATGTCCTGACCCTACCCGAGTCCTGCAGAACCGAGGCAGAGAATAGATTTGTCTTAAACTATATTGGTTTGTTTTTTGTGCTATTGTCCCTTTTGAACAGTACATCCTACTGTAGGCTTTACTAGGTGCTATATTAGGCTAATAGAATAATAAAACCACTGTCAGTATAAAAGAGTCAGGCTGGTATGTCATTTTGGAAGGCATAAATGCATTTTATTTTTTTGAAATCAATAATGCCAGTGTACCACATGAGCCTATAGGTAAAAGAAGGAACACTTTTCAGCAAATTGGCTGTGCTGAAATGGGCTTCGCCAGCCCGGAGTCTGAAGAACAATAGCAAAGCGAGATAGCTCTTATGCTAGTTCTGTTGAGTCAATGTTTATTCTTGTGCATGGAGCAAAAAAAAAAGAAAACAAATTAAAGCAAGTGAAATAGAACGTAATGGGAATAACTGAGCCAAAAAGAGATCGATTTTTGTTTACATTATTTTTTCCAAGACCATAACTCTGACGATGGATCTTTTTATATTATACCAAATAACCTCTGCATCGGGAAAATGCATGGTGGCCTAAACAATTATGCTTCAGTCACTGTTTTTATGTGGTTCGTTTGGTTGGTTGAAGAGGGTCCACATTTAAGACAAGGGAGAACGTGCACAGTAATAGTTTGCTCTATGGCGCCCCCCCCCATTGTCTTGCTTAAGAAGTACATGTCTCTCATCGAACATGTAACAGGATTTACACACCCGCTCGGACACACACACACACACACACAGAGTCCCACAAGACAAAAGGGAGTTAAGTTTGAATTGTTTTAATGTTTTGTTTTTGTTTGTTTTTTTTAGTGGTGGCCTCACTTTTAAAATGTTCACTTTTTCATCATGGGAATATATCGGGTGAAATATATTGGGAATATATCAAGAGTGAAAGTGACAATTCTGTCATACGTGAACACACCACAGCACAAAATTCTTCTTCTGCATTTAATCCATTCACCAGCTGCGGGCAGCCAGGAACACAGCACCCAGGGGGCAGTGTGTGGGGACGGTACCTTGCTCAGGGTACCTAAAGAGCCAACCAAGTTCAAATACACACATCCATGCGCATATACCACACGCACGCACACACACTCACACACGCACACACACACACACACACACACACGCACAAACACACACATACACACACCTGCCATTACCTGAGTGTTTCCAGCTAGTTTGCAGCGCAGTGGTAGACAGTAGTTATCTAGGCAGGTGGGCTCTTGCCAAGGCCCCAGATAGGAGCCCCACGCTGGCTCAATGCCCTGCTGTCAGCAAGTCCCCTGCGGGCCTCATGCACTGTCCACGAAGGGGCGAGTGGACGCCATCTGTTTAAATCAATGAGGCCTTTACTGTTGAAAAGGTTAGAGTGAGTGTAACAGTAGTGTTGGAAAACAGAGTTACACGAACGCTTATTCAGGTGCATGCATTAAGTGTGTTTGAACATGAATGTCCTCTGATGCACTTTTGGAGACTTGATTGAAATGTATCTATCTGCCTATCTATCTGTTTATTTATTTATGTTCAGAGCAAAATTGCCTTGCATGTTGACAAGGTAAATGAATGGTTGCATTGTATAAATGAAGTGTTCTGGTTTGTAGAGCAAGAAAAAAAGTGTAACAGGCATGAAGTGTGTCTTTGTGTGTGTGTGTGTGTGTGTGTGTGTGTGTGCATATGAGGGTAAAAATCTCCAGGGGTTTTGCTAGAGGATGCAGAAACCTCATGGCCCACTTCTCACCACAGAGAGACAGAGAGAGAGAGAGAGAGAGAGAGAGAGAGAGAGAGAGAGAGAGAGAGAGAGAGAGAGAGAGAGAGA
>JBBPCX010000011.1:11024739-11043019 GCA_037974365.1 Hydrocynus forskahlii | reverse complement strand
GAAAGCGACTATTGTGATTTTTTTTAGGGGGGGCAATTTCAGCGAATCAGCCAAACTTCATTGTACGATTCAAACAATCTGGTGCCTCTCTTTTCCTCATATATGTTTATATAGAGATAGAGTTATTCAGGCCTTTCTTTCTTCCCTCCTCATTTCCAGTCCCTCAGTGGTAAGTGGAGCAAAGCACAAACTGGCAGGTTTGCGGGATTTAATTGAAATTGTATTTTGACAAATACGCATTTAATGGTGTAAAATAGGCTATTGTGTGTGTGCGTCTGGGAGCGTGCGATAAGGCGACCAGCTCTGAGCCAATGAGACGCAGTCTAAAGACCGACAGCGAAGGGAGAAAAATAAATAAATAAGCAAATACACACTCGCACGCATGCACACACAAGCACATATTGGAGATTTTAACCCCTGTCTGTCTCTCACAGTCTCTGCCTCCCTCGGCAGCCACAGTCCTAGCTGAAGCCCTACCATTTTCTTGCACACATTGCCTGTTTTACTGTGTTTGTCTGTTGAATGCCTCATACTCCTCTCACCCATCTTTGCCATATAATCTATGAAATGTAAGTGTTAGTACCTGCTTTGAATAATTTCTCTTCCATTTTTTTTTTGGATGAATGTGTGGGGAGAGGCATTAACTGTTCCTGCAATGAGCTCTACATTTTATGTTTCTAAATGTCATGTGCCTTTCTGTTCTGATTCTGCCAGTTTTGCTGATTTGCCAGCATTGTGGTGGCATGGCTTCAATTTTAACAATATATCGCTATTCCAGGAGCTACAGAAAAGCTTTGTTTTTGTCAGTTTAAGTGCTAATGTATGTAGATGAGTGTGGTGTGTGTGTGTGCGTGTGTGTGTGAGTGAGGAAAAAAGGTTTAGCACCATATTAATACGACCCCCAGCTTTTAATGACTGCCGCTGCTGCTGCTGCTGCTGAGAGAGAGAGAGAGAGAGAGAGAGAGAGAGAGAGAGAGAGAGAGAGATGGGAAAGCAGAAGAAAGCACAGAAAAAAAGAAACAAGAGAGCTGGAAAAAGAAGGGGGTGTGTGTTGCATTAGGTAATTGGCAGCCACATCACCACCAGAATGAAATTATGCTAGTTAATCTCTCCTCAATTAATCACAGTTGAAGTGGTCTAACCATACACTAATCATTTCCTAAGTACTGTTCGCCATCATAAAGGACCATCTCTCCACCTATTCAGCAGCCTGAAGGATCTCCAGAAGCATTGCATTGACTATATTCCACGTAGGCATTTCTTTCAATCCAAGTGGTTACGGTTAGCGTACATTCGTATAAGCATATCATAATGATCTATTAGAGGCTTTATCAAATTAAGCATTAGTCACTGAGTGTAATACATTTTAATACCTTTTTTAATGGATTTGGCCCAAAGCTCTCTGTGAAATGTTTTCTGCAAGGCATTTCCAAAATGCAGAGCCACACAGAAGGCCACTCAGGAGGAAAAGAACGGAAATGAAAAGGGAAAGAGAGAAAGATACACACACGTCCGTCTCGTGCTCGCTGTACCGGATCAGACATGGCTCTTGTCCCTGTGTTGTGTTGTTTAGCGCTGCGTTGTGTTGTGTTGGGTTGTTTTATGCTGTTGCCCTGGCTCACTGATGCGACGCCACTGAAAGCATATGCAGCTGGATGCTGAACTTACTGAAGCAAACCAGGTCAAAGCTGGCCTCTGCCATCTTGGAATTCTACCAGCATTCTTGTTCCCATTCATCAGCGTAGCTCTAACGGGGGGTGCTACTTTACTCGGCTAAGAACACCCACGGGCAGATGGATGTGTCACTTTCGCAAATAGGATATGGACATTGTCACTGTCACAAGAAAACCTTGCCTCTGAAAAGGAAAAAAAAAAAAAAAAAAAAACAGTTACCGTTAAGACATGTATGGTCTTATTCCTTATTGGTTGGTCCATCTGTCACGCAATGTCCACACAATGTAAATGTAAAGCTCAGCTGATGTTTTTGAGTGGTTTTGATATAACAGTCAACACCCTAAAATTTAGCATTTCTGTTTTTGCTATCTGTCTATGGAATTCATCCTTGAATTTCTCACCTTTCCCATTGGTTACAGTGTGAGGGTGTGCGCGTGTGTGTGTGTGTGTGTGTGTGTGTGGGTACATGTGTGTGTGTGTGCCTAAGTGTGTGCAGTTCTGTGTAAGAGCTTGTCTGAGAGAATGTGTGGGTAGGGGACTTTGATGCTCGTTTCTCTTTAGCATGCCGCTAGGCTTCTACACTCATCCAAGGATGAAGAGCGAGAGACTAGCACATCATTCGGCCAGTAATGAGTCCTCCGACTGGGCCCAGTACAAGCCAATCAAACTGACTCATCACAGAAGAGACAAGAGAATGTCTTTCTCCTAACACCTCTCTCTCTCTCACTCTCTCTCTCTCTCTCATATCAAACGACCTTGTCTGAAGGCTAGGTTAAAAGATCCAGTAAATATTACCCCCCGCACTTACAGTAATCCTTGTGACACAGCATGTAGCCTACATTAAGCTCTTGTTTTCTCCTCACGATTTCTCCTCCTCACCATTCCTGAGCCCTGTTGGAGGCTTAATGTTTGTAGCTATGCTGCAGAACACAGCTATATAGGAAGGGTGCGTTCACTGTGTTTTCTTTGTGCCTGAAAAGGACAAGACCTGCTTTTTTCCAGTAGCAAATAAATGAGAAACACGTGAAGTGTCCCAAGACTTAGGCGAGTTAATGAACTGTTAAAGAGAGAAGTTTTTTAGCCTGGTAAGAGGAAGAGTGTGATGTGCATTAGAATTTTTAGGGGAGAAAGAAAGGCACACAGAGAGAATGAGGGTGTGAGAGATAAAGGAGTTGATGCTAGAAGAGTCAAACAAGCTTTTTATTGTGAAAGTGGAATGCGAGGAGCATGTGAAACTGTTGGTCTTTAATGGCACTTAAAGAAGTGCGTCTGTGCTTATTTTATTAGCTTGATTTTTGGAGCCAGAGGAGACTTATTGTAAGGGTGTGTGTGTGGGGGGGGGGGGGTTGTGTGTGTTTAAGAAAAAAAAAAGTACTGGCTTTGTTGGAAAAGAAGAGAAAAACAAGAGGAACCAGCACTAACAATGGGTGCTTTAATGCTGAAAGGTGAAAGCCATTTCTTTGTGGTTACAGAGGTTAAGATTTGGGTTATGTTTAGAGTTAGGATTACAAAATATAGTCTTTACTGAAGGCCCAGTATTCATTTCCATTAAATTTATGGGACCTTACAAAATCATATAGCTCTACTCCAAAATTTCAGTACAAGAACTGAAAACGTTCCATTTCAAAACCTTCCTTGAAACATATTCATTACAGAAACACAAAAAATAATTCTTAAAATATTTTCACAGCCTGTAATATGTTTAATTGCTTTTATTTAATAGTTAGAAATATGTATTGTGCTGACTTTAAATAATATATGACATCATCACATAGGAGCATCAGGGATCAATAAAGCAAATCCCACCTGAAACAGGATTGGGGGGGGGCGAGGGGATTTTGGGGTGTATATAAAACGAATACCCAAATGTATATAAAAGAATGTAATCATAGTTCTTCATATTATTAAGAAGTTTGAGGTGACAGTGAGATCATGGAGCCATGCTCTGTTTAAAACAGCCTAGAAGAAGAAGCCAACTGTCACGACAGCCTACACTAATGTTATGTCAAGTTTGTCGGAGTTGGGAAATGATCTCACGACCACAAATGTGGTCATTTTAAAATGAATTATAAGTTTACAAGAACCTGTTTTATTTGTATTTTTCAAGAAAACTCATGACATGAACCGGGAGGTCTAGGTGAGCTGGCATTGCCCTTTTCTTAGTCCTCTCTTTCTTTCAACCCCCTCCACCCCCACCACCACACACACAGAGGCTAGACAGAAGGGTCAGCATCTCTCCGTAAGGTCTGGAGAGCCTTACTTTCAGTCTAGTCACTGAAGACAGACATGCACACACATACCTTCATAAGACCACACAGTACTTTTTTAACTTTTAGCAGGACCAGGGGCACGAGTTCACACACACATGCGCACACACACACACACACACACACACACACACACACAAACACACAAACATTACAAATCTGTCTGTCAATCACTGGGGGTCTCTGGCCCACATTCAGCCTCCAGTGCTCTGTCACCAGCCTCACAACAGCAGGGAGCCAACTGCGCCAAAGAATCCACTTTTGTCCGTATGTAATTAACTCACAGAATAGCTCCGAGCCATCTCTTCCGCTGCCCCCCATCCCTTATGCTTCGTTCTCAATCCCTTCGTCGGGGAGAAGTGGATGCCTCTTTTGAGTGTATTCAAAGGGCCTGGCTAAGGAAAATGGCACACATTATGTGCTGAGCCCCTGTTGGCAGAAAAGCCCACTATGTGCTGTGACAGTTAGCGCGCTGCGGATCCGCTAGCATTTCCGGCCTCTCTGCGGCCCAGCTCCATGCACCCTGCCCCCCGGGTGCTGGCCAAGGCACAGCCACGTTGTTCAAGGCCCCCATTGCCTGACTGCTAGGAGCCTGTAGTCTGCAAATTGGCTGGGGGTCAGATTTAGGGTCAGTGGGATTTGGAAACCCTAAAGAGAAAAGAAAGTGCCAGGCTCTGTGGGGAATTTGGAAGCTGTAAATGTGTGTATTCCTCAATGGAATGACCTTTTACTGTTATTCTGTAGGTGTGTTTGTGTGTGTGTGTGTGTGTGTGTGTGTGTGTGTATCTGTGTGTCATGCTGCTCTTAAATAAGGACAGCTCTTGACTACACTCTTAAAAATAGAGGTTGCTTAAGGTTTCTTGGCATGTATGGTTCTAGGGGAAAAACAAGAACTTGCTGTTCTATGGCATCACCACAAAGGAGCCTTTTTTAATATGCGTACGTGTTGGTTATGTGTGCAGTGTTAATCAGCCAGCTGCTACTATTCAGCCCTCACTTCCTTGGACAAAAGGCAAGATTTACAGTGAGAGCCGAGACTTCAGATTGAATTAAACTCATGTTGATGTCATGTCATACACATAAACTATAATGGATCCGTTCAGGTTTATGGAACATGTTTGATTTATGTTTATATACTCTCAGTGTTATGCATATAATGGAATAGGAAAAGAGACATAGCTTGTGAAAATCACAATTACATGCTCCGCCACAGCCTCCGTCTGACCCGTGTCTAAAATAAAACAATGTTCTGTACCAGCCCCAATCACATTATTGGGCAAAAAAAGTCACCAGTGGGTCCACAGGCTTAAATAAGAAACATAAACTTTAAATGGTGGAATTCAATTAAGGCCAAGTTAAATATAGACGGAGTTGCTGGCATCCTCAGTTTGATAGCGAGAGAGCACAGTGATCATCTCTAATTTGGGACTGTCATGCTTACTTGATTAAAGTCGATTACTTGATTAAAAGAGTATATATTTAGCTAAATGTATCCTCTCATAAAATCTGCCGCGGTTAGTCAGTAATTTGCATGTTTAAATTCTTCCCAAATTACGTATTTTGGAATCTTTCACAGCTTGTGCACAGGTTGTTGTTGTGGTAAGTCAATGTTTGGCCTTATTTATTTATTTATTTTATTAATAACTGAAAGATTACTCATTCAAACTCATAGTGACAGTTCTACTCTCCTTTACCTAACGCACTTCAGCACCTCGGTAATGATCTCTTATCTCTTCGCGGCCCAGTCGTGAAAATCTGGCTTTGCTTTCCTCTGGCTGGAATATGTTGAAGATGGCCAGATGGTTTTGTTGCAGTGACTAGACTGCTCATTTGAATGGAAAACGAAATGAATGTGTTGGCTTCGTCTGCCTTTGATCTGCAAAACTGAATGACTCTCCTTAGCGGAGATTAAACCAATGGCGCTGTTATGAATCATAGTCCCTCGGAGACCTTCATGTGGCATTTGGATGCAGAGTCATCTGAGGTTTTACACCACAGTGACTGACTGAGAGGATCCAGTAGCAGCAGGCAGTGGACAAGCACTGCTAATAAACTCACACTCACCCACACGCCGCTTCTTTGTTTGCTCTCACTGGGAGGAAGCAGTTGTCAGTGCGGGTGTTGTGAGCGCTAGATGAAAGGAGAAGACGGAAGACCCGGGGGGGGGGGGGTTCATACAGACCAGAGAGGAAGAGAGAGAAGGAGAGAAAGAGAGCATGTTGCACAGAATCACAGCGGGGAAGCCGAGGTGGTCAGATGGAATGATTGAGGTGATGCGGTCATCAGCTGGACTCTGACATTTTAACCGATGGCCAGTGGTCTGAGCAGATCAGGCCGTACCACCCCCCACCCTTGAGGAGAACTCACAAAGCATTCTGGGTAGAGGCTGAGAACAGCATCAAGCCTTGATGGCTTAATTGTGCCAGAGAAGCATGATGTGTGTGTGCTGGTAAGAGAGAAAGAGAGAAAAGGTGAGAAAAGTAGAGCAGAGACAGACCCTCGTTCAGATGTTCATTATACACTAGACAGCAAAGTGTCAAGCGGAAGAAGTAAAAGCGAAATCTTATTTCTCCTGCCCCTACTACTGCAGTGTGAACGCTGGATTGAAAGCAAAACTGCAATGATTCAATGACATCTTGGTTTGTTTGGAAATATTCTTTTTTTTTTTTTTTTCATTTTATAGAGATACCTGGCTGTTTAACTGTTTAACAGTTAGTGCATCTTCAGTGTGTTCACACTATGTATTAGGCCACGTTCTCATGGACATTTTGTTATGACACGAATGCACCTCTTCGATGAGAACAATGAATATTGACTGCAGAGACTGCAGTGCATTGCAATGCATGACAAATACATTTTTATGAAATCACATTTTGACAAAATCACAGTGTTCCATGGGAAAGTTTCACCCGGGTTGAACTTTCAAAAGAGCCTATTCTGATGATAGCATACGTCAGCCACTAGGTGGTGGCCCGAGGTGGTACTCCAGACCTCAGCCGGTCATTTCAGTTTCATGTAAAAAGGAGGAAAATCTGACTGCTGCTGTGAGGCAGATCTATAAGGCTGGACCATATCAATACTGATACATTTTGTGCAAAGATTTGTGAAAGATTTCTATAGTGAAAACCAGTAAAATGTGGACACATCCAATGAAATGTCTTTGTGAACATGGCCAAAGGCCCTGAAAGGCCACATCACCTGACTCGTGGTGCTTCCTCTGCTCTAAAATACCTGCTAAGTTTAGACCGTTAGACTAAGCCTGGTATTTAGCTGGTAATTATCTGCTGAATCAGTGTGTATGAGCATGAAATTCACAAACTATTCAAACGCTTTCAGACTGTATTTGAGTGCCCATACTGAGGGATGTAGAGTTGCTGTCAGTGGTGTAGCATGCTTTAGAATGCACCAGAGCGTGGCTGAACTTTGTCACTGTACCGCCACACCTCTTCCCTGAGCTGTTATTCAGCTGTTATTTTCTTAATGTAAATCCCAACACAAACACTTCTGTTTCTGACCTTTACTGATCCACAGTGGAGCCAGACTTCATGGCAGCTAAAACTAACCCTAACTCAGCTCAGCCCATCACAAATCACAAGCTAATGAGATCTCACGCGGGAGCATGTTAGCAACAAACTAGCAACAATCACTGAGGGCTTTAGAGGGGCCTGATGCTGTGCCAGGTAGGCCCGAGGTCAGATGAACATGTTGTGGGGTAGTGGAGGTTAATGTAAGGTGGGACCTGGGCAGGGATTTGTAAGAGAAAGAGAACGGATAGGGTCCTACAGGGTTCATCTCACAGGACATGATCAGTACGTAACTAGCCTGAGAAAGATTTGCTCTGTTGTTGTGTTGGAATAAAACCTTAAATGCTAAGAATTTATGGAGGACAAAGACACATTTTACTTTGCTTAACAGAAGTCACCACGTGGATCTGGAAAATTTAAACAAGGCAAAATGCTCTGTCATTGCTCTGCATTGCTATTGACCGTTAGATTTGGCTACAAATTCTAGCTGAAAGCTTATTTTTGTGACTTATTTTCATTCTTTTGATTTCTGTTGTTTTTCTTTTCCCAAACACATCTTTTTTAATGCATATAAAGCATAAGCATGTAGCACATGAGAATAGAATTAGACGTCACATTTGCTATAGTTAATTACATTTGCATAGAACCTACTTAGCCATTCTGTTTTGCAAAGCTACAAAACACTGTGCCGAAAACCAAACAGTGATTCTATCTTATTCTTTCTTTACAGGAGAAAAAGAACAATAAAAGTAAGCCATGGTTAAAATGAATTTTCCTCTTCAGCCAAAGGCAGCATGCTTTCTTTTAGATTTGCACTCATCCTCTCTTGCTTGTGTCATAACCCCACATTTGGTCATTAACCGACCATCTCTCTAACATTCAAGCTTTGGCACGTTGGCACTAAGGCTTAAAGGACAATGCGAGACAGCGAACGACAGCTTTTGTGTGCGCATCCATTGAGTTTCCCGTCCAAATCTGACCGCAGTTTGACTTATCCTTTCGTTCTCATCACGTTGTCCGGTTAATAAGACATCTCTATCGAGCAATTTCTGTTTTTGTTACATTCAGCAAGTAAAAGAATAGACAAAAGCTCCACATCCTGTTCAACTGAAGTACATTAGTCTTAATTTGGAGGAAAATTGAAGCACTTGGAAGCTCCTGTATTCCTCTCATTTTCTGTATTCTGCACTGTATTTCTGCAAATGAAGAAAAAAAAAACAGCGCCTCAGAATTATAAACTGATTTTAGGAGGCATTCCTTTGCTAAGTGAAGATGTTTCTCCTCTGTTGTATGCTGATAGAGCGTCTTCAATACGTACAGGAAGGTGATTAAATGAGGCTATTTTTAAACTTATATCTCTGGGACTTAAATGGTGCGAGTTATTACCTTTGTAGCGTCAGCTCATTAATCGAAAACAAACACATGCACACTGATATGGGCACATATAGTGACTAAACACACACCCCTTTAGTGGAGGTTTTACACCATTAGTTTTGGAGGGAGAAATCACAGCACAGATGATTTGCCCCCACGTGTTTTTGAAGCATGGAGAGTTTGTTTTTTAGTTTTGTCTTTTATGGGAACTCACATCACTTTCTTTTTCTTTCAATTTTGAGTGTTGATGTTCGTGTATCATTTCTATGTTACGTGGTATGTGTTAACCATGAGCTCAAAACATGACTGTTTAATTGGAACTGCTAAACGATCGATCAAACGATTGACAGAATAACATGGTGTACAATTTGTAAGCGAAAACGAGTTTCCAGTTCAAATATTCCACCAAATGAAAGCTTCATGAGGCACATACCACATGTAAACTGTTAGTCTCTGCAAAAATGGCTTAAATTCTAGGTGCTGATGGTTAAGTAGCCCAGCTAACAGCTATTCTCTCTCTCTCTCTCTCACTTTTTTCTTGTAGACTCTCGGCCCCTGCCTGATGTAGCCATGACGGGTAAGTGCACGCGGGAGTGCGATGAATACGGCCACTCCGACGCCTGCTGGATGCCGGTCCGCACCTCGCCCGAACGCAGGCCCAAGGCCACCCCTCCCAAACTCTCCACCTTCATGACCTCGCCCGGAGGCAGCGTCGCCGAGCCCCCCGGCAGCCAGGAGACACTGGCCGTTGCCAACGGAGACCCCTCGCACCTGCTAGGTGACCGCAACCGCAACCTCCTCAACAAAAAGATGGCCTCCTCCTCCTCGTCCTACGACGCCTTCAGTGCGGCCGGATTCTCCGCCGCCGAAGAAACATCCCGTCCCACCGAAGAAATCCCGCTAGCGCCGACGGGCGAATACAAGCCCACGCAGTGTGGGACGCTCACCAGGCGGGAAGTGTACCTGTAAAAAAAAAAAAAAGTCCATCAACAGAGTACAGATTCAATCCAACAACTCGAGAGAAACTGTTAGCAAACCTAACCCTGGTGTGAAAGCGACGTGAATGCTCCTCTCACTGCTAGCTTGCGCTCGTTTAAAAATAAGCAGGACTCTTAATCTGTATGTCAAAAAAGACTTTAAAAGCATGGTGAAAGGTCTCGCAGATGTGAGAGGAGGAGATAGAGGAGGAGGAGAGAGAGAGAGAGAGAGAGAGAGAGGGACGGAGGTGGAGAGAGGGGGATGCTGGTGGATGAGTGCTATGTTACTTTGCTGCTAGCGTTTCGGGCCCTCTGACTTTTTTTCCAAAGTGCTGCCTGGTTCTGTAGACTTCATCATAAACAACATGCATGCATAAATCTAGCCACTTAAAGGACTCAGACTATTCTCTTCTGCTTTTTTTTTTTCGTTCCTCCTTTTTCTAAGTGATACTAAATGGATGGAAGCGAGCAGGACTGGTGCTGTTATTTTTTAATTCTTCTTTTTTTTTTTCTCGTTCTTTATTTGGTAGGGGATCAGGATTGTAGAATGTTTTTTTATGCATCATATCCGTATGCAATCTGTCCACAGACTGGACTATATACGCTGGACAAACTCATCGCATTCACCAAGAGACCAAAAAAACAAACAAACAAACAAAAAAACGCTACAAAAAAATTGGGGAAAAAAAAAAAATCATGGACAAGAATCAACGCATGAGATTAGCAGTGATGGCATGGATAGGTAAAGCAGGATCATTTGCAACTAGATACATGGAACAGTTTGTTACGTGCTAGAACATTTCCAGTGACTGTAAGGGGTCTATTCTCTTTTTACGTCCAAATGGCGCAATTGGCAGCACACGAGCTGAAAGTGGTGAACTTACACTGACAGAAGCAAGCTGCGTGCCTAACCTGCTTTTCTGATACCCAAATGCGCTCATGCACACTTCCTCATGTGGGTGATGAATTGTACATAAATATTTCCAAACATATGCCGGACACATGCTTTATCTCTAAGCTGTCAATCACCACACATGCCCCTCCCCCTACTCTGTTTGTACCCAACATGTCTGAGGTTGCCTGTTATTGCTGGAATTCTGATTTTGGGTAACTCGCGTTACTTCGTTCAGTGAAACGGAGGACGCAAACTATGCTGATGTCGCTTTCGTATGTCATCTCGGATTTAAACTGAAGCCCTTAGTGACCTGTGGCACACCACAAGTCTCACACATATACACACACACGCACACACACTCACAGCACCTTACATAAATATACTGGAACTACCATTGGAGCTAACTAGCTTGTAGGATCGCCCTTTAGATTAATAGGTGACTACCAGGGAAATAATTGAGGTGACTTGGGCCCATCCATGTGCTTGGGCTAGTCCAGCATAACATTTTCTTAGTAAAAAGTGTTAAATTGAGCAATAAACCACAGATGAGTATTCATTCGCAATCATGCATAGCTAAATACTGAATACACAAGAGCTAATTCGTCAAATCAACAAATACCAACACACACAAACACACACACACACACACACACACGTACATATGCACTAAGAATGAGAACCTACCAGCGAAATGGATCTGTACAATCACTAAAAGGCACATTTAAGGTGTCAGGAGGCTACAGGAGCATCTGTCATAGTTAGCAACGCATGTTGCTATGCAAAAACCAAAGTTCTGGTAACAACATGAAGCAAAATTAGAAGAGAGACGGTGCTCTGAATGTTGTGCTTTTCTCTGCTCTCAGTACCTGCACATATATAATTATATAGCAGAGGGAGAGGCAAGAGAGGTGTGGACGATATCCTTCATGAAATCCATACATGTTTAAATACAAATTCACACACACACACAAACACACACACGTTAAAGTCCCATGCCCAAAATCCATCAAATAAACCTATTTTGAGGTTGGGAGTTCACTTACAAGGCACAAAACCTTGCCTTTAAGCCTAAGTGACAATAACCAGATGCAATGGAACAATTCTTTTTGTACTTTAGAAGGCCCTTCTGTTCGAATGGACTGCCCTTTTTTTAATTTTCTTCTCCTCCTCGCAGCCTCCTGAATCTGTAGTCTGTGTGTACTACTCGTCGTTAAAAGAAGTGCTCCGATGCTTATCACCTGTATACAAAACTATGTACTTTTTATTGCACGTTTAAAGGGATTCTTCTTCACTTACTATGAAGGAAAAAAAAGAAAAAAACGTATAAAAAAAATATAACAAAACCAACGAAAAAAAAATCTCTTAAACTCTTACCCTGTGAACTTGGAGGTCCATTGCTTGCTTTTGTTATAAAATGAACATTAGACATGTAGTATGGCTTAGTATATCAGTTTGACGAGGATGAAAAATGAAACATGTATACAACGGCTCACCAATTTATTTAGCGTCACGCTTTGTTAAAACACTATGTTCGCGAAATGTTCTTCGTCCTTCTGACCAAATGTCCCTTTTTTCATCCTTGTGATTTTTTTTATCCTTTCTTTTCCACTTCAGACTCACAGTGGTATCACTGGAAGTTTACTTGTCAACATAGCACATTTACAACCTAAACTCAGATGATTCTTTGTTGGCATGATACAATGGTTTGTCTGGTTTTTTTTTGTTTGTTTTGTTTTTTTTATGTAAGCTTTGTAAGCATTATTCACATTCTTTCTTATCCTTTCCAGTGCCACTTTGTATATTTAGAGTGCTTCTGTAAAAAAGAACAAAAAAAAAGAAAACAAATCTATAGAGTGAATGCAAAATATGCAACTGTGCCTTTTTATACCGTTATTGGTATGACTCGTCGTCGGTTTTGACTAGTATAAAAACCAAGATGCTTTCTAAAGTGGAAGAGGAGTAATTTCTGCTCAAACTACACAACCTGGTGAAGTTTATATGATAGACATACAAAAAAAAGAAAAAAAAAAAAGCTTTTATCTTGTGGCTTCTTCACGTATGATCGGTCAGATGTTGTCAGGTCTATCAATAAGTAACAACTGTACACATTTTAGGTGATACCCTTGCATATCAAATCCATCTGATCTCAAATTTTAGCATGGTAACTTTACCAACATGGCTATTTATACACAGACTAATGGCGATAATGAGGATCCTCATAGTCGTGATTCTACGAAAGAAATTATCAGTGAAGTCAAGGCTTCAGTAGTTAAGCTCAGTGTGGAATGAAGAGCTACACCAAGTTTGTCTGGCACAGATACAACAGCGACGCTTTCAGATGCTTCGCTGACCACTAATGGAAGAACAGGTAGAAGAACAGAGAGTTTGACAAGAAAGTTTGCTGGCAAAACATACACCTTTGTGGGAGAGAAACACACACACATACACACACATCACACACATATTGGGAATATCAGTTACCGAGACAATGATAAATGTAAATTTGCATGTCTGAGCAAGTGATAGACAGAAAGCGGTGGTTAAGAAAGCAGTGATGGGGCGAAGAAAGAATGAATGCCTAAGCATAGAGATACTCAGAAGTAGAGTAGAAATAGAACTGCTTTTGTTAACATTAGCAGAGAAGCTTTTCTGCCACAAAATATGTCAAAATTACAATGTTTGGCAGTTTAAAAAACCTATCACCCACCGAGGTGTGTGTTCTGTCCACTTCGGACTTAAGATTCAACCTTAAGTTGCCAGACATGTCACCGTTAGTGGAGAGACTTGTGATATTAACCATATTCTATTTGTCCTGCGACTTGGGTATTGATGTAGAATTGACGAATCAGTTTTAATCATTGTTTTATTAGAAGTCACTATGCACGCAGCTTAGCTGAACATGGCAAAATGTACTGAACGCTGAAGTCCACCTCTATTTATGAACTATTTTACATAATTTAATTTTTGCTTTTGTACAGGTATTTCTGTAAATAAATTGCTTGTCATTTTTGTCTTCTGCAGAAATTAAAATATAACAATCAAAATCACCTGCCTCCATGTTCGTTAACGTTTGACGTCCTACAGCATGTCATCAGTTAGAAATAATTTGACACACCAGACATAGTACTCAGTGTTAATGACATACAATATGTGCAATGTCCACACAGACCAACACCTAAAAACAGTTAACATGAGCTGTGATGAAGTGAAAAGTGCAGCATTCTATCTAAACTGAGGATTCCGCCAAAAACCACCACCATCTCCTTGGTAGTCTAGACGTGTTTGGTGTCTGAATTTTGCTTCCTTAGTTTTGCACTGAAGCCACAGGGCTAATGTAGCTAACAAGCATTGGAAACTAATATCTAACCATTAGTCACATGCAAATTGCATGCCTAAATCAACATACAGTTCCTCAAACAAGGTCAAGTTGGTAATTAAACTTAGTATGACATATATAACATAAATTTACACTCTCAGCAAAGATGGCTCTACATAGCTCAGACAAAACGTGTTGCTACTACTTTTCTTAACTATGTAACATTTGTCTTCCTTTGTTGTTGTTTTGTTTAGACAAAAACACATAATACAGTATAAGAAACCACATTTGGAAGTGTATGTATAATGTCTGTGGAAAGTGTGTGGGTGATTTTGGAATGCAGGTTGTATTGTTGGCGTCAGCGCAAAACTAAAGAAGCAAATTTTATACTCAAAAGATGTTTTTGCTCATCGAGCCTTGACCCGAGGACTGTTTTAAAGTCTTATGAATGAACCACTCAAGCTTATGTGGGGCTATGATACCTTTACAAGCTTGAGGCATCAGGAACAGGCAGATCTCCCAAATACAATGAGAGAACTGAGGTAATTTAGTGGCATTTTATTAATAAAAATAATTTAATAGACAAATGCAAATCTGAAATTTCCAAATAAAACATGGAAATCGGAAGACCTCTGAGCTGCCTGAGCATTTTCACTCAATAAAGGTGTAGTCGGTATGAAAAGGAGGTAAAAATGTTCTCTGTAGTTAGTACCCCCCAGCTGGTGATGAACTGGTGAGACCGCCATGGCGTCTTCTTCAACGTGACAATCAGAGTAGCAATGGAGAGAACCCTGAAGAGATGGTGTCCTTGATTTGTGGTATGCGACGTTTTGTGAATTGAGAATTTGGTCACTATAATTGTTTCGCATTTTTAAAAATGGCATGTTTGTGCAGGATGTCCGAGGATATCCAGTCTGTAGTCAACAGTGTTTTCTCGTGACATTTTGACACCTAATCAGCTCACTTGGAGCTATTCATACTTGGAGCAGGTATGAAAAATGGCACCAGCTACTCGATATCAGCTTTGCCGAATGGAAAACTGAGAAAGGCGAGCCGGCACCATGCAGTGAAAATGTGACTATACATTATGGGGTAATATTATTTAATATCACTCCACTCGGTGATACACAGTTATGAAATCACAATATCTGACAGTGCTTTAGAGGCAGGCAAAAACAGGCTTTACATTTTAAAGGAAGATGACAGAATAATGATAATAATAATAAAAATCCTTTATATGATATCATGTGATGAATCATGCTTAATATGACTTGGGTCAACTGACAAGGTTTAAAAAGGACACTTTTCATTTCAGGTTGATTTTGATATGCCTAACACTTACTTGTACCTGAAGACAAGAAACAAAATGTTACACTGGTCAGCCTTGAAGGCTCTTAAATGACTTTGAGGATGTGGTTCAGCTGCTGCCAAGGGAATATACAATAAATTATATCCATTGCCATAGGTGTATGAAATCAAGTCATAACTTTGTGGACACAGTTTGAGGAAGAACCTTTTTCATCCCAGCATGACTGCGTCCCAGTGCACAAAGCAAGCTCCATAAAGACATGGCTGGATGAGTTTGGTGTGGAAGAACTTTATTGGTCCTGACCTCAACCCCATCCAACACCCTTGGGTGAATGGAGAGTGTGAGCCAGGCCTTCTCGTCCAGCATCAGTGCCTGACCTCATTACTGCTCTACAGAATGAATGGGCACAAATTCCAAACACCAAAATCTTGTGGCAAACCTCCCAAGAAGAGTGGAAGCTGTTATAGCTGCAAAAGGGGACCAACTCCTTATGAAAGTCTATTTGAGTGAGATGTCATGAAAGTCCCTGTTGGTGTAATGGCCAGGCGCCCCAATACTTTTGTCCATATAGTGTATTTACTTCATCAAAGAAACAGTCTCACAGACAAAACAGCAACTAGCTTCGTGCGACAGTCTGAAAAGAAAGAAACAAATAAAGAAACAAAAATAAGAATATTAAAATGTGTTTAAATGCAAGCGATTTTTTGACCAGAGGAAACCAAGACTCTGCCAGGAGAAAGGATGAGGGTTCGTGAGTGTTTCTATCTGTCTGCACTCTTGATATATGAGCTGATTACCAGAGAGGTAATTAGAGTTGCTGTCCCTTCCATCCCCTTGCACAGAGCCACACTTCATGCTGCCTTTAAAAGCAGAGAGTTTTCATGTAATTAAAAATGATTTGATTTAAAAATAGCAGCACCATTCATTTCAGTGTCAGAACACTTTTGATATTTCACATCACCTTGCCCACACACATCAAGTTTAGCTTGCATATTATCAGACTTCTCCAGTGTTTTATAACATTATCATCACAGGGATCTGTCTATCAAAGCTGACGCAGACAGCCTTTATTTGGTGCTTCCTGTAAACACAGTCATTTCATATAATCTAGTTTAAATTACCACTCCACCACACTGGTCTTAAGTATAACAAGAAACGCAGCGTATATGGGTTAATGGCCATGCCCTTAAGTGTATTACAACTTAAATGATGAGCCTAACACTTGCTAATAATATGGGTGCATGCTGGTGCTTGTTTAAAACACCTATTTATATTACATTATGCAAAACATTGCGAGCCCAGTGTGGAAATGTTCATCCAAAGATGTTGTAATCCCCCAAATCCTGCAAAGGCAAAATTAAAACAAGTTCAAATAAACAGAGCACAATTAATATTTAGGCACTGCATTCCAAATGAATGGTTCCAAATAAAACTCATTTTATGAATTAAACAGTGTTTGCATGTTTAAACATGTTTAAAGTAATGGTTGCAGGAGAATTAGGGTGTACCTTTAGACTGTTACACTGAAAAATCTTCACAGCCTTATGACTCACATAGACAGTAACAATGTGTGCCCTTGGCGAGCGCAAAAGGAGGTTTAAGAATTTGCATTTCCCTTTATCTTTTTTTTTTTTCCTCTGAAGTCTGCTTATGACATCTGTGTGGGTTTTTGTAGCAAAAACTTTCCACATTTTTACAGGACCATTAAGCATTCCTTATCCCATAATTAAGCAGACTGTTACGATTACTATGCCTTTAACAAATTGATCTCTGTTCTGCTTGGCCACCCTGTATTGGCTGCTTTTTGACTGTTGGCACCTCAGGCTGAAACACTAAATTCAATGTGAAAGGCTGGATGAAACTACTATAGGCTGAATAGGTGGGTATACATAAATGACATCAAAAGCATAATAGAAAAGAAGCACATTCAGTTGTCCCAAGATATGGTTACTCTAACATCTTGTTTTCATATTATTGACAAAATAAGGTTCTCTGAAAAGCAGCGATTGGTTTAAGTGCATGCACCCCATGATAATGTTCTGCAATATACTTGTGCCGGTTTAAGCTAAGGCCTCTAGAGGTTCCTGCTGTTCTCTGCCTGGCTGGATGACATCTCATTGCCAGTGTGATGGATTGAGTTCTCACTATAAACTGACCCCAGGACCAGTGGTCCTCAGCTGCTTTGGTGGCCAGTTGACACAAAGGTCTTAGTGCTTTGGCTTTTACATGTTGTTCTATTCCCGATCACAAACACCCACACTCACTATTGCACTGTTTTTCAAAATCTATTGACTTCAGGTAAATGGGCCATTTCGACCATTCCTACCGCAGTGTGTCGGAACGGCTTTCAGATGCATGCTCCACGCCAGAGTGACCAGCTATTCAGTGAAAACATTTCTGAAAATTCCTACAAAATGGGGAGAGAGAGAGAGAGAGAGAGAGAGAAAGAAAGAGAAAGGGAGAGAGAGAAAGAGAGAGAGAGGGAGAGAAAGGGGGGAAGAGAGAGAAAGTGAGAGAGAGAAAGAGAAAGAGAAAGTGAGAGAGGGAGAGAGAGAGAAAGAGAGAGAGAGAGAAACAGAGACAGAGGGAGAAAGAGAGAGAGAGAGAGGGATAGAAAGAGGGGGAGAGAAAGAGGGGGAAGAGAGAGAAAGAAAGAGAGAAAGAGAGAGAGAGAACGAGAAAGAGAGAGAAACAGAGGGAGAGGGAGAGAGAGAAAGAGACAGAGAGAGAGAGGGGGAGAGAAAGAGGGGGGAAGAGAGAGAAAGTGAAAGAGAGAAAGAAAGAGAGAAAGAGAGAGAGGGAAAGAGAGAGAGAAAGAGAAAGAGAGAGAGAAACAGAGGGAGAGGGAGAGAGAGAAAGAGAGACACAGAGAGAGAGAGAGAGAGAGAAAGAGAGAGAGAAAGAGAGAGAGAGAAAGAGAGAGAGAGAGAGAGAGAGAGAGAGA
>JBBPCX010000011.1:11004209-11014311 GCA_037974365.1 Hydrocynus forskahlii | reverse complement strand
CCCCACCCCCACCCCCACCCTGATTAGTCATATCAAACTGATGCTTCTGCACATTGGATAAAATATACATTCATGCCACCAATGGAAAGCTTCACATTACAAATGATGCACTTTACAGCAAATGTATTTTACAACTACAGACAATTAACAACTCATTATTTATTAATGAAAGGGTATATTGGGTATCATTTACGAATATTTGTACATTTTATATTTCTGATTAACTAATATGTTTTAGCTATTAATGGTCAGAAGCATAGATTTTAAGATTTTACTTTCATTTCTTTTTGGAAAGATATGTTAAGTCTGTCACTGAAGCCTGTTGGCTCCCTTAGATGGGGTCATTTGTAATACATAGCCAAAAGTTGTTGTTTTTTTCTTCCTAGTACTGTACATCTAATCCAAGAACCGTGGTCTTGCAGAATGCAATCAAGAGGAATACAAGTTTTCACAGGCCTTTGCTAAGCTAAAGTATTCCGTATAGCATTTCAGCATGACTTAACAATACAGCAGGAAATGATTTTTTAAAAATATGGGACCGGAAGATCCACCAATGGGAGTTGTAATATTTATTTATGATGATAAAGTAAAGCCACTCAGTAGTAGTGGCAGCATCTTGAAAGGCAGCTTAGCATTCATGGGAGAAGATTTGAAATGCAGCACTTTTCTAACAAGCCCCTGGAGTGGAGTCTCGCTAGGAATGTTTTACTTTCAGCATGGCCGCCAGGGGATCAAATGAGATTGGCTACATTTAGCTTTTAGCCAAGGTCTGAAGAATGAGCCGAATGCCAGTCTCTACATAACTGTAAGTGATATATGCCACTTGACCTTGTTGACGAGTCAGAGTGAAGATGAGATTCAAATCTCTGCCTGTGCTCTTTTATTTTTTCCTGCTCTCTTTTTTTTTCAGGGAGAGATCGGTCTCTTTCCTTCTCGCTGCAGTGCTTGGTCTTTCACTTTTTGTCATGCACATTCTGACTCTCACCTCCCTTGATTTCCCATTCTCTCGCTCTCTCTCTCTCTCTCTCTCTCTCTCTGTAGGGACTTCATAGATTCAGTCCACAGTTTGATTCTGAGCTGCAGCTGAGCTTAAGAGACCTAAGAGCGTGGCAGAACCTCAAAATATGCTGGTATTTCACTACACAGCACATACACACACACCCCCACACACACAAGTCAAAAGCCTGTGGTTTACCTCACTCCATAGGTGCAATGAGCCTAGACAGTTGCCGAGTTGTGCTGAGCCTTTCTGACACTTGCTTCTGCATATAAACAGTTCAAAACAGCTCATACAGTGACAACACACACACACACACACACACACACACAAATACACACACACACACACACACACACACACACACACAAACAGCAAAAGCTACTTCTTCCAAAATCTGCACATTTCTCACATTCTCCCTCTCGCCTATAATCTACCCTGAAAAAGAGATGCAGTGAGTCTACTTCATTCAAATGTGTACATCATTTCCACATTAATAAAATATATTCACCCTAATGCCAAAAATGATTTCTTTTTAAAGAGTTCTTTTCTACAGGGGAAAACCTGTTCTAAACAGTTCTTTTAATATTAGTATGTCTAGCCCCAAAACGGGTTCTAGTACTACTAGATGTCAAAAAATGAATTTCTGGAACTATGTATATCCAAATCTTGCTAAACTCTGTGATTGGCATTGTTGTGATTTTTCTGTTTTATTCATACATTTTCAAAACCAACATTAGGTGCACATTGTTTAAGCTATTACTGCATTTTCACTACAACATGCCAAATTGCTTCGTTTGGCAGCTGCTGGTACTGGTGGGGTGTTAAGAAAACACAAGCAAAGACACTAAATATGTTTTTTTTTTTTTACTTTAAAATCTAAATACAAAACCTACTAATGTAATACCGTTGAATCTTCCGTGTGTTGTACGATTATGGTCGCATGTTACATGTGAACATACAGGTCAGAACATTTAGAACACCCCAATTCTTCAAGCAAATTCATGCAGTTCAAGTCCAATCAGTTAGTTAAAAGTGGTGAACAAAAGTAAGTAAGTGGAAAATAAGGTACATGTCTCAACTTTTCCTGATTACTCACAACCCCCTCAGTCGGCATAAAAGTAGTGCAGGAACACACTGTGATACCGTACCCTCATGAGAATTATTTGAACATTACTGTACTGCAGAAAGTAGTGTGTTGCTCTAAAATGAGGAGAAAAAGGCAAATAATAATAGAAGAGAAACAGACCATCATGACACAAGTGTAGTTCTGTTGTCCTACAGAGAAACTGCAAAGAAAGTCGAGGTGTCAGTGAGTACAGTCTCCTTCACCATCAAAATGCACTCAGAAACTGGGGGGAACTCTAACAGGAAGAGGTCTGGCAGACCCAAAGCCACAACGACATCATAACACAAGTTTCTGAGAGTCAACAGCTTGAGTCAACCATGGCTCGCAGGACCACAGCTTCAAGCACAGTTTAATAATACAACACTTAGTAGCAACAAGTCTGAGTTTAACTATAAAGAGAAGACTTCATGTTGCACGTTTGACAGATCCGAGTTGCAGCAAGAGAGACATTGCTATGACATCAGAATAAGAAGAAGAGGCTTGCCTGAGCCATGAAACACTGGAAGAAGGTGTCATGGACTGATGAACCAAAATTTAAGATCTTTGTTTCATTGCTGAGTAGGAAGTCCAAGCTATGCCAGAACTACCTTAAGAAAAAAAGAACAAGATGGTAAGCTTGAAAACATGGAGTGGCCACTACAGTCTACAGACCTCAACCCCATTGAGCTTCTTTGGGTTAACTGGACAGGAGAGTGAAAGCAAAACAATCTACAAGTGCAACAGGTTTATGGGAACTTCTGCAACATAGTTGGGAGGAACTTTCTGCAGAATACGGTGGTCCCTTGACTTATGAGTGTCCCAACTTATGAGTTTTTCGAGATACGATTCATCTCTCGGACGATTTTTTGGTTTGAGTTGAGTATTGACTTAAAGAAAGAAATTAGAAAAACATGACCAGTAGCTCTTCTACAGTCTGCACCTTACTGAAGCAGAAGGAGGCTATAACGCCAGCCAAGGGTGTAAAAATATTTTCTAAACAGCAGACATCTATCCATGAAAAAATTGAGAAGCTGCTGATGGTGTGGTTGATGGAGAAGCAGCTCGCAGGAGATCCTGTAACAGAGGATACAATCTGAGAGAAGACTCGAGCTGTTTACGCTGACTGGCTGCAGCAGACCCAGGCACTTCAGCGGATGAGGCATCGGCCGAGCCATTTAAAGCTGGTTCGAGAATTTTAAAAAGAGGACCAGCATTCACTCGGTTGTCAGCCGTGGTGAGGCAGCGAGCGCGGATATGAAGGCGCTGAGGATTATCTCAAAACATTTACTGGAATTATAGCAGCCGAAGCATCTTTAAGTCATCTGATCTCCGAGGCAAATGCTGTATATTATACTTAATAAAACTAGTTTATTGCAGTACATTCTATTGTAATGTGTTTTCATACAAAATTCGTGATTTATAAGCACATTGTTCTTATTTAAAAACATAAAACAAAAAATGCAGTGTTTTTTGGAGGTCTGGAACGGATTAATGGCATTTAAATTCCTTTCAATAGGGAAAATTGATTTGACATACGAGTAATTTGAGTTACAAGCTCCGTCACGGAACGAATTAAACTCGTAAATCAAGGCACCACTATATTTGATTTCCATTGCAGAAAGAACGCCACAAGTGTGTTCGTCTGTTATATCAGTGAAGTTGGCTACTTTGATTAGTCAAAGGTTTTGAATACATTATGGTTTAGACATGGATTCCATGATTTCTTTATTAACTTCAATTCTTTATTTGTTCTATGTTTTTATTTTTAGAGGACAAAGAGACATTGAACTGTTTGAATTTCAATAAAAAATGAATAAATCTTTTGACTGGTAGTGGATATGTGTGTGTATGTATATGTTTGGGTGTATGTGTGTGTGTGTGTGTGTGTGTGTGTGTATATATATATTAATTACATTTCAAATGTAGGTGAATGTAGCATTTAAAATCTTGCTTCATTTTTTGGAAAGAAATCAAAAAACCAAAAAAAAAAGGATATCACTTTGCATGACATTACTGTGTCACAGTCAGGCAGCTTAAAATCTGCACCTCTAATTCACAACCCCTTCCCTGCTTAAGTGTAAATTTAAAGCATGTAGTTCTATGGCTCGTATAAAAATGGTGGAATTAGTGGATTTTGGAAAGGAGATAGGGCTGCAGAGATGAATCTGGAGGAATGGTCTTTGGGGAACAAGCCTTCCACTTTATCCCTTTAATTACACTATTGGATCCAGTATAAGGATCAATTAATTGAAGTGGCTCTGTGCACACTGGATTAGGCTGCTTGAGGATCATAGAGAGCCATAAAGCAGATAATATGAGCGCTTGAGTGGCTCAGGGGAAGAGAGCACACATACGCCTGTGCACACACACACACACACACACACACAGACACACGCATACACACAGACACACATGCACACACACACACACACACACACACATACACATACACACACACACACGCATACACACAGACACACACATGCACACACACACACACATGCACACACACACACTCACACATACACACATGCGCACACGCCGACGTACACACACACACACACACACACTCACTCTCACACACACACAATCACTCACACATAAACACACACAGACACACACACACACACACACAAACACAGCTAACACAGCTCTTTTACACTGGAATTCTAATGCCTGATGTTAGCTGGGTGTGTATTCAACACAATAGCAGTGTTATGCATGAGGCCGGTGAGGTTGCTACCTGGCTAACAGGCCGCTTTTCTGAAAGACTACAGTGAGAGTTGTGTTAAAGAAAGCAATAAGCAAGAGAGTGTATTCGAGAGAATGTACCACTTTTAATGGGTGTTAGACGTGACGAAAAGATTGAGTTGTAAAATCACTGTAAATAAACCTGATCTGCATTGAATCTTACACACAGCACTGTCAGTGTTACACTGTTTGTTACAGTATGTTCTTGTTGTTGCATTATTGTTTATTGTCTATGTTTTTTTATTTTCTTATTTTATTGTCTTCTTATCTTCTATTCTTTCCTATTGCACTGAGCATGCTAATTACGCAAGCATTTCCCTCAGAATAAATAAAGTTCTTTCTTATCTTTACTTACCTTGTTATACAGCCTTGGTTTTCTTCTAGTTTTTTTTTTTTAAATGATGCAAACTACATTATGATAAAATACACTAATGTACCAAACGGTCGCTTGTTTACAATAGGCTTTGGTTGCCACGCAGCAAAGCTGTTGAAGAGCTTTCCATGAATTATAATGTTTTTTTTAACAACTTGCTGCATTAATGCAGAAATCGATTGATGTTTGTGTATAAAATATACTACAATCGCTTTGAATATGTATTAGCACTAGAACGGCGGCTAAATGGCTATACCTATAACAGCTGCGTGCGTCAATTGACGCAGTGCCCAGTTTCGCATAAGACGCTTCCTGATACGACGCTGCTGCGGTATGTTCATGCAGCCTGCTGGCACACATCCACGCGAGCTGCAGCCAGCAGACACAGCAAAGAGCCCGTCGTACAGCACCAGTCGCCATTTTTGAATCAGAATCGTGTTTATTGGCCAAGTATGTGAGCGAACACACACAAGGAATTTGATCCCGGGCCGATGGTGTCTGTCAAGCACAACAGTATAAAACAACAATAACATGTAATGTATGTGTGTACATGTGCCTCCACCACACCCACATGTCTCTTACAGAGCATGATTGCTGCTCCAATAGGCCAATAGACACGATTCTGATTCTGAGCCTGATGAAATTACGTCAATTGACGCCGTCAGCTGTTCTAGTGTTAACCATCCATCCATCCTTTAGCTGAGCTGCTCGTCTTTAACCAGGATTGTGGGTGTGCTGGAGCCTATCCCAGTATTCACAGGGCGAAAAGCAGAGGAACACCCTGGACAGCTCACCAATCCATCACAGGGCAGATACACACACTCACACAGTCACACTTAGGGGCAATTTAGGAGCTCTAATTCAGCTGACGTGCATGTCTTTGGACTGTAGGAGGAAGCTGGAGCACCCGGCAGAAACCCACACAGACACTGGGAGAGCAGGCAGACTCAGTTTGCAAAGATCCTCAGCCAGCCAAGTACCCAGGAGAGTGATCGTGCTCAACACTGCACCACCGTGCCGTGGATCAACCTGTCAAAAACTGAAACCATACCTAAAACTAAAGAGGATGCTCCCTCTGGTTCATTTCAGAGGGTTTTAATCTTATGGCTGATTGGTGTAATGAATTCCAATACACAATAAGAACCATAAAGCAGAATTATTACCTTTCTGACAGTGTTAATAAAAAAATGTATTAAAAAAAATTATAAGCACCATAAAAGGAGAATTCATGCCAACGCTGTTGTACTGGAACCCATTAAGGTCAAGTGTACCTCATGAAGTGGCTGGTGAGTGTATAGCTCTCCTTAAATTTGTCCTTACAGCAACACAAGATCTTTACTGCATCACTTGAAACTGTTGTGGTATTGTGGTATTATGGAAATTACATTCTTGTTAAAACTGCAGACAAAGGGCAGCTATAAAGGTTTGTATTGTTAGCTGTTTGTATCTAATGTATATGACAGTTTCTAAGCTGTATGATAGGCACACACAATAAATACTCCATGAGAAAAAAGAGGGTCTTTACCTTGTATCTCTTTATCTTGAAGGTCACCTAGTGTGGGCTGCCCAGTCTGTTGTCCACGTGCATCCATTGCTTCTGAAAACAAGATTTATTTACTAACATTTGTTCAGTGTTGTGGTAAAGGCTCTTATTTGGAAGAAAAAAATGATTTAAAAAATGACCAAAAAATTCCCAGAGTTTTAATATGGCCTAAAGTAATATTTAAATAAAACAACTTCTTTTGAAATAAAGTCATTTTTTAAGACTATTTCCTGTGAGCAGATGCATGGACCAATCAAATGTTGACATGAAAAGCTTTATCAATGCACAGTGGAACATAATTTTCATGCATTTGCTATGCACTGGTGTCTGTGGTCACTGAACAAGGTGCAAATGAATAAGTATGTAGAATATTCAGAAACAACTTTCTTTGCACTCAAACTGGGCACAAAAATAAGGAAAATACATTAAAATATCTGTGAATAAAATGCCATGAACTGATCATGAGATGTAGAACTCCACAGATGTTTTCGATCACCTTTTTTTTTTGTTTGTTTTTGAACATGCTAGCTTCACACGTGAAAAAGCAGAGGATGAACTAATCGTTTGGGCTTTGCCGTGAAGTCCAGATGCAACCCGTCTGTAATCTTGTTGCTGTGCAGATGCAACAGTGGGTGGTGGAGTGAGCTAAGCGTGCCTATAAGAATCCACTGATATCAAACGGAGGACAAATAAAATGATGTTGCATTTTCACCATCCAAAAAATCGCGTTTGGTGTGAAAGGCTTGATCAGTTATGCTTGTGTTCAAATAAATGTACTGATGTCTGAATCAACTGTGTTTGACGTGTTAAGGTCTTTACGGTGTGTAAAAAGCCAGGAATGATGTATTGTCATACTAAAGAGACTACAGCTCTATTTATAATATCCTGAATTTGTGAAGTCTCGGCTGTTTACAGCACTGTCTGTTCTCTCTGAGGAATTAGGTCCCAAGGCACAGCCAGGCCACACACACACACACACACACACTCACACACACACTCACTCACACACACACACACACACACACACACACACACACACACTCACTCACACACAGCACCTATCTACACCCCCTCCACTTCGCATGTCTGCATGGTTGTCACGGTTAATTAGCAATGCCACACACAGGCGCACTTGTGCACTACACATGTGTGCATATGAACAATTATACAAAGACACACCACCGTAAGAGAATGTAGTATTTAATAAAAAGCACAATGTGTGGACCGAGCAGTACTGCTTAGAGCCTGTACTTCATTTAGGTCCGTATGCAAAAAATAGCTTATTGCAGACTTGACAGCCTGCATTATGCCAATAGGTCAGTGTGGTACCACAGAAATTTAATTAATACTAACTTGGCCTCCGATGCATGCAAATGATCTTTTATACTTTGAACGTTGCTCATTCCATCCAGATGGCTTATTCACAAAGCTTGGATATCCAAAGCTTTAAAACATTTGAATATCACTGAAAAACATGCAAACATTTTTGGTGAACAGCAGTGGATACCCATCACTATTCAAAGAAAATCACTGCTAGTGTGAATGAAATGGAAAACAGGAAGAGCAGTCAGAGATGTCATTGGTTTTCAGTCCAAACATTTTCAAAACAAATGTGTGACAATATCCCACCCACAACAACTTCACTTGCTTCTGGCTGTAAAATGAAACTCACACAGTTTGTGTTAGTTCAAAAGCAGTAAAAAGGAAATATCACAGGAGTTGGGTAATGTCTTTAACTTATTTACCTCGTATCTCAAAGCCATATATGTATCCATAGCTAATGGAACCAATGCCACTCTGACTTCCGGCCAGTTGAAAAAAAGGAAAAAAAATGGTTTTGTGCATACGTTTCTGTTTTTCTGCATTATTTGATTGTATTGTGCAAAGCTTTGGTGCTGAATAGATTAATATAAATTCTGCAAAATTAAAAGCATGTCATGATACCTTACATAAGCAGCTAGACACATTTTTGCCTTCTCCTCTAATATAGCCACTTGACAATAATATGGAAAACATAAGGTTGTTAATTAAGTATTAATGGTAAAATTATGTACTTAGCTTCCAACATATGTGGTGTGCATATGTGGTGGATGTGGAATGTGTGCATATGTGGTGGATGTGGAATGTGGTTCCTGATGGAAATTTAGCTGTGTTAGACTCTACCATGATGAAACTAAGATAAGATAATCATGATTTCATCTCAAAGTATTGCTGGAAAAGGCAGAACTTTTTTTTAACTTTACTTCTAAGTTAATATATATTATACATGCTAGATAGCAAGCAGGTTAACCAGATTGCATGCAGGTTTACAGATCATGTCTTATTGTTAATACATTCAATTATTTCGTTTTTATTAAAATGCAGCTATAGTGTTTCAATACCAATCTAATGTTCTGAAAGAAATCTACCAAGTCCAATGTACAATCATTTACAGGAGCTCCTGGTCAGACTGCCAAGGTTCGGTCTAAAGGAAAACACTTCTACACCCAGTAATGCACACGAGCACACGAGGACTGCACCTAATTTCATTGTATCTGTTACAATGACAATAAAGATATTCTGATTCTCATTCTGATTCACTGAACTTGCAGTTTTTTAGCCTTTGCATATGGCTGCTAATCTAGAAGGGTCTCTAAAGTGGGCCATGAAGTGATCAAAATGTGTTCATTATGAGTCATAAAATTTTGGGAAAAGTGTTTAATTGCCAAAGTCATTTATTTAGATTAGCTTGCGTCATCAGATTCACAGTAAAGTTATCTGTATGTGCAGTTTTAGGTCTTTGTTGGTTGTGTGTCTGCATGGACCAGAATCCAGAATCTCTCTCTCTCTCTCTCTCTCTCTCTCTCTCTCTCTCTCTCTCTCCTATTTCATAAAATAAAATATGTGAGTCACATGGCCACGCACGTACGCTCACATGCCATACATCCATTCTAGGTATGTAATACAATCTCATTTTTATGGTGGTGCTGGCAGATAACTATAAGTCTAGTCATATTTGTTGTATGCCTGTCAGTCAGCACACCCACCCACACACAGACACACAGACACATTGACACACACACACCTACACACACACATACACACACACACACACACACACACACACACACATATATACACACATACAGAGGTACACACATAGAGTCCTGTCTAAATGAGAAAGCCGAATGTTGTTGGTCAGTATTTTTGGTGACAATCTGTGCTAGCATTCCAATGAAGCTGTTAAAAAGATTGTTTCAGCTGCACCCAATACCCTCAACACACACACACACACACACACACTCTCTCTCTCTCTCTCTCTCTCTCACACACTCTCTCTCTCTCTCTCTC
>JBBPCX010000011.1:10986771-10997515 GCA_037974365.1 Hydrocynus forskahlii | reverse complement strand
GGAGTAAGACAACATGCATAAAGAGGATGATGTGGACAAAATACTCATTTGCCTAATAATTCTGCACTCCCTGTAAAGTCCAAGCAAACGGATGTTGTGCACTGCCAACATATAGCAGCAAGACTACACCAGTGCTCCAACGCCCATCAGAGGATTTCAACCGTTTGCGTGATTGCTAGACAGCTGCAAGAGTGTGAATGCTGCTTTACACTGATTGTACTTTTTATTGATTTTTCTGTTGTTTAAATAACTATTATTCACTGTAATATACAACCGACAAATTCATTGCCAACTGCATCTAACTTTGTATCAACCACATCACCCACCATGGTAGCGTAGCAGTTTAAATCAGGGACTCACATTGTAGTGTATCTAAGCCCAAACCAAGCTCCAGCATTCAATTCAAATTCCTTTGTTTGAACGGGATTTCTTTCAACATTATGTAAAGCTTATCCAAATGCTGAAGAATACTTGTGACTGTATTTTAGAATTGTAATTGATTTGGTATAAGTCAAGTCAGTTTATAGTCATTTCAGCCATGGGGTGGAGTGTGAGGTGGTGTGTGTGTGTGCGTGTAAAGTTTTTGATTCAGTCTTGATTGAGAAGTACGATGGCCTGAGGGCAGTGGAGGTCCGTTTGCTACGGAAACAGACAGGGAGGCGGGGCAGGAGGGTGTGTAAGAGATGAATGGGGTCATCCACATTGGTGGTGGCCTTGTGGATGCAGTGTGTGGTGCAAATGTCCATGACAGAGGGGAGAAAGACCCTGATGATCTTCTCATCTGTCCTCACTATCCTTTGGAGGGTCTTGTGATCCAAACTGGAACCATTTCAATATCATGGAGTGATGCAACTACACATGATACTCTATCTGTGGTTCCTCTATAGAATGAGGATTGGGGAAGTGGGTGGGTTCTCCTCAGTCTCCCCAGGAAGTAGAGACGCTGCCGGGCCTTCTTGGTGATGGAGCTGGTGTTGATGGTCCACATGAGAACCTACATTATGTGAACACCAAGAAACTTGGTGATATGGATGATCTACACTGAAGATCCATTGATGAGGGAACCTCCTGAAATCAACAATCATCTCCTTTGTTTTGTCCACATTCAGAGACAGGATGCTGGCTCCGCACCAGTCCTCTTTAGATACCACCTCGTTGTTCCTGCTGGTCAAACCCACCACGATCGTGTCATCAGAGAGTAGCAGTTGGCTGAGCACAGAGCCCTGGGGACTACTTTGCTCAGTGTTGCTCCCAATCCTAACTGACTGAGGTCTCCTTGTCAGGAAGTCCAAAATCTAGTGAGGTGTTCAGGCCCAGAAGTCTCAACTTCCCAATCAGATGCTGTTTGTATTGACTGCTGAACTGAAGTCTATGAACAGCATTCTCACATAATTGTCTCTTTTGTCCAGGTGGGTGAGGGCCAGGTGGAGAGTCATGGGGATGCAATGACCATCAAGCGGTTGTGACTAGACACATTTTTAATGTGCCTCATGACGAGCCTCTCAAAGCACTTCATGATGATACATGTGAGTGCTATGGGATGATAGGACACTGATGACTTCTTTGGCAAGGGGTGGTGGTGGTGGCTTTGAAGCATGTTGGAATGACAATGGAGAGATATTACATATGTGTCTGTGAGAACATCTGCCAGCTGGTCTACACATCCTCTGAACACGATGACCAGGAATGTTGTCTGGTCCGGCAGCCTTTCATGGGTTGACTCTAAGCAGAGTTTTCCTCACATCACACCATGGTCAGACAGAGAACCTGGTCATTGAAGGGCTGGGTGGTCTTCATCGCTGTCATGTCATTTTGTGCTTCAAATCAGGTGAGATTCAGCGAGTTTGCAAGGGATGCCCTGCCACAAACGTCGCGTGTTGCCGTCCTGAAAGTGGCCATGGGTTTTCTGGGCATGTGCACAGTTCGCTGCTCTGATGGCCCAGGACAGGACAGCCCTTGCTGTTCTTAGCACAGTTTTATCACCTTATCTGGCAGTGTTACAGGTTCTCAGCGGTGAGCACACTTCCACAGTCATCCACAGCTTCTGTGGTAGTAAGAGGGTCTTAGGAGCAGTAATATCACCAATACACTGGCTGATGTAGCCAGTCACTTATGCCATGTACTCCTTCAGGTTGGTAGAGCCATCATAGGTTGCAGTCTCCCTAAACATTCCCCAGTCAGTCCTGAATACCAGAGATGGCTCCTGGTAGTCAGGTTTTCTTCTGCTTCAGAGCGGGCTTGGCACCCCTGTCGAGCTGTCTGTATGCTGGATCAACATAACAGAGATGGTCTGAGTAACTGAGGTGGAGGCAGGGTTCAAACACAGTCTAGCACATTCGCCCCCTCATCATAAATTCCATATACTGATATAATTTAGGGAGAACTGACTAGAGATTTGCATGCTTAAAATCTCTGGGTGAGAGTTTCGAAGCTTGCTGATGGTTCTGTAAAGTTCAGCCAGCACATTGTTATTAGCGCTGAATGGGATGTAAACAGCCACAAGCATGGTGTTGAATGGCTGAGGAAAAGAATATGGTCTACATCTAACAGTCACCAGCTCCAGCAGCAGTGAGCAGTAACTAGACGAGCATAGCATTCATACATCAGTCAGTGTTGATGTAAACACACAAAAACAAATCTGAAGTCAGCTTGTCCAGTCTTGCAACAGTTGTTACAAAAATAAGCAGTTTCAATCCTGTGGTACGAAGTTAAATTCTAGGTGTGGGTTTATGTTTGTGTAAAAATCCATTTGGCAAAAACTTCATACTCAGCATAAGCTAAATATAAGCTAGTAGCTGTCCGAATATGTCTTAGAAGCCTGCCAATTTGTTTGTTTAAACATTCATTCCTTTAATATAAAGATATGTTTAAATATTTTGTATGTTTAGATATTTTGACCCAAGTACTAAACTTACAGTTTTAACTGAGAAAATGTTTGACAAAGTAGTCATACTTCATATACAGGGTGGCTTGACATACAACGTTTCGAGTTTACAATGCTCATTCTCACTCGACTTATACTGTTAGCCTCGTACTTACGGAATATGTGGGCGAACTAGTTTGGTTGTGCGTGGCGGAAGAATATGCAGTATGGCAGCATATGAGTAAGGGAGTTTTTTTTTTTCCTTTGTCTGTGGCTTAGTCATGTTTTTATGATTTTACAGCTGTGTTAGGATCGGTAAGTGACTTAGGTTAGGGTATGCTTCACCTTACACCAAAAATCAGGGTTACATCACTATCGAAGAAACGGATCTGTGGCGTAACTCGAGGATCCCCTGTTAGTATTTTCTTGCACTTTTGCTACCCCTCAGCTTGTCCAGTTGTTACAAAAATAAGCTTTTTCAGCACTGTGGTACTGAGTTGAATTCTAGGTGTGGGTTTATGCTTGTGTAGAAAAACATTTGGCAAAATCTTAATACTCAGCATAAGCTAAATGAATTATAACAGGAATTCCTCTCTCAGTTGTGATGTCCGCAGAATGACGCTGTCTATATCCTCAGGGCTGGGTCTCCTGCCTGTCCTCTCTCATGCCAAATCAGAAATCTCCATCTGCCAGAAACACACACACAAACCCTCTATCAGCTTCACTTAGAAGCAGCCATTATGTACATTACCTTGCCTGTCACTTAGATTTATTATTTACTTGGAGTGGGTACATAATGTGGAGCTTAAGTATAGAATCTAGCTTTGTTGTTTCCTTCAGGGTGAATCTTATGCAAGGCTTTACATGAAGGGGCAAACAGAGTTAGGAATCAGGATGATTCATGTTCCTAAGCCACAGATTAAGGAGGTTCAGGAGGTTAGCTGGTTTTGTTCTTTTACAAAATTCACCACAGGCCTGACTTTGTTCTGTTGGTTTTCATGACATCCCAAGAGAAATGATCACAGAATGGGCTGTTTTTGTACCTTGATTATTATTAATAAACCATTCAAATTGGGGACTGAATGGTACATTCTGAACTCTTTTTACGAACTACATCAAACTACTTTTAATGTGCCATGAGCCATAACCTCTCCATGTTCTAAACTTTATAATATTCCATCTACCCATTCAGCTCCATTCCTAATTCAGCCATGGCACGAAAGAGGAGAGAGCAGAAACGGTGCAGCTCAGTGATTAAGTGGGAAACATAGGGTGCACTAATTCATGCACAGAGGTGGTGTTGTTGCCACAAAAAAAAACAAAGCAAAACAAACAAACAAACAAAAAAAACAGTAGGGAAGAGTGTGAGCAGGAGAGAAATTCAAGCTTTTTCTTGCAGACGTATGAATCCACCATGGTATTATTCATTAAGACAAGTGAAACACAGGCAATGTGTGAGTATATCTCCACATAGAGCTTGCCATATGTTTAGTGTCAATATGACTTCACGGTCGCCCGAGTGGAAAATAGCTCGGAGGCTGCAGAATGCACTTGGAGAAGACTGTAGTCTTTAGATAAATAATCTTCCCCAGATATGGAATATGGGAGAGAAAAGTAGAGAGAGAGAAAAAGGAATAAAAGCTGAAAATATATGGCTGGGGTTTAATTACAGAAAGATGGTATGTTTGGTTTAGTAAGAGAAGGCAATGTGGATGAACTGCTATGCTGTTAATCTTTGCACGGGAAAGAAACTGAACCTGAGTATTTTTTTTCCCCTTATTCGTGCTTGCTTTTAAAGCTTCCTTAAAATTATTTGCACAAAAAGAATTATTTTATAAGCCTGGTCTAGGATAGCCTAAGACTACATCTTGGATGCTTAACACCTTTGGTTAAAAGTAACAAATTTTTCTTGCATTTTATTTTTCTACTGAGCTTCACTTCATTTGCATGACTGCTTTCTGATCTCTCTTTACCCTTTGGAATGACGCATGCTGTTGTTGTTTCTATGTTTTTAAGATGATATATGGACTTTTATTCTGTTCTGACTGGTTGCCATCTATTATACCTCATTCAAAAACCAGTGCAGGCTGAAACACCCTTTACAGTTTCAATAAGGACGGGTGGCCTAAAGTGCTGCAGGTGGATATTTGAAGAGCACTGATGTCTGTTGTGTAAAGAAAGCCGACTCCCAGGAAATGTTATGTAAAAGAAAGAGGAAATTCATGAAAATGTCAGTTAATGATCCATTCAAATGTAATTCAAACAGCATTTTGGCCATATGAATGGGGAAATAAATTGTATGTTTACCATACAACATACAGATAAATACCAATACCCTGTTTTACATACTACACTGAACTCCTTTCCTTCAAAAGCGGCCATGGCGTGGAACCTTTAACATCTTCCAGCATTGTTAACAGTGTGTTTTATGGAGTGGTCTTTACTTGCAGTCCTTTGGTGTGTCTGACTGTTTCTTTAACAGAGCCAGTCCTTTTAATAGCCTTCAGTGCCGATTCACAGGAGGTACATTTACCAAATGGGTCTCTCAGCCTTGTGAAAACAGAAGCATTTGGATGACAAGCAAACGGAAAGCTGTTAATTGGACTGACATTTTGTAGAACACATTTTCATATGCTAATATGACACTATTTACCTAGGAAATGTCCTAGGTGAAGCTATTAGGAGAGGTAAATGGGGTAGTTAAACTCCACACAATGGCCCGGTGTTTACGTTTGAGTCAATGGAAACTTATGTAGAAATGGATGTGTTTCAAATGCCCATACAATCGCTGATGTAAATGTATAAATCAGAGGCAAAGAGAGCCTTGTATCAAAGCTTAGAACTTGTTTTACAGGTGAATGTTATGTAACAGACTTGGACATTTTCCAGATACGCTTCTACAAATAATGTTTTTAAAAAGGTTTTTAAAGCTGTGCCAAACTTTTGGTTCCCTATAGGACATGGCAGTGAATGGTTCTTTGGAAGAACCGTTCTCATGAACAAGTTGTGTGTGAAGAATGTTTTTGACAACAGTTAATGCTACAGTAGCTTTCAAGCCACAAACCGCTTAGTAACCTTAGTAAAATGATAAGATACATGCCGAAATTAATCGTAGTTACTGTCGTTGCTCAAACCTAATTTTCACAAAACTTGAAAGCGCAACTCACCTTTATAGCAACTTTGACACCAACTACAGTTCCTGTACCCTTGTCCTCTTTCTCTGTCAGGTAGCCCAGACTCTCCCAGAGTCGTGACACTGTCCTTCCCCATTGACACCATTGATTTCACCTCAACTGGTTTAAGATAGAGTGCTGGCCAATTAAGCACATAGTGGATCGCTGGCTGAGTGATGTCCTCGCATTGTTATCGAGTTGTGTATTCTTCCCCCTCGGCTGACATTGGAGTGATCGACCCAACATTTGAATCCCAATTTAAGAAACCAGGAGAAATGCAAACGTGGTCTTTTTTTTTTTTTTTTTTTTTTTTTTTTTTTTATAAGGGGGGAAAAGAACTGTAATTTGTGACCACAAACCATAACACCCAACTCTAAGCACTTTGTTTCACCCTCCCCTGCCTGACTTTGATTAAGATAGATTTAGTGTGATGTCATGTGAGAAACTAATTAATCATTTTTGGAATGAGGTCTGTGTCGATGTAGCAGTGATAAGTGTTTGCACTCTTTAATGCAGCCACATCTACTTGCTTGAGCGGAGGATTGATGGCAAGCGTAGACTTTTTGCTGATGCTGTTAATATTACTGCACCTCTTTGTTGAGCCGACCTAACACGCTGGCCTGATGGGAGTATTTCATGAATGCATTAGAATACTACTTCACAGTCTACAGTTGGGTATTGATTATGGTTTAAGTCAATCATTTGACTCATTACAAAGAGAAAGTCTCTTTGGCGCAATGGCGCAAAGGTGCCTGTGTTCCCGACGTTGATAACATACTGAGTAAATTACGAGAAATAGTTTTGTTTGAAAAATAAGGCCTTGAATGGAGTCAGTGCATGATAGCATGATGTTGTTGTTCTGTAGTAAACAAACCGCCTCCCTGGGGGCAAACACAGGGCTAACATCTGGCTAGAACAGTCGGGTATGTCCACTCTGAGTTCCTCTTAACAACTAATTAGTGAGGGAGAGCAAAGGAGAGGAGTGGAGGGGAGGCACGCTTCACTAGAATTTGTGTTCCAGATCATTTTTGCACTGTAATATGTGCGACCCATATACCTCAGCAGGAGCGGCCAAATCAAGCTAAGTAACAGCATAAGTTGGAAAGTCAGAGAAGATGAGGGGTAAATGGAAAGGAACTCTCAATTATCTTGAGCCTTTCACCTTACAGATATTATTTCAAGCTGTTTAATTGTGCTTGTCATTAAAGGCTCTAAAATGGTTCTGTGCTGAAAACAAATATTCTGGTTATTTGCTAGATTACCAGAAAGACAAATGGAAAAGTGTTAGAAATTGGTTATTGAAAGTTAAATATTTTTTTCATGAATAGCATACATGCATATTGTTCATTAGTCAATTTCAAAATTACTTGTCAAGCTGTTAGAGAAGTATGGTAGGTGCCTTACGTTTCAACTGGCGGTGCAAAATATTGATTGACGCCTTTCAAACAATCAGTCTTCTCCAAGCACCATTTCTTCCATTTCTTCCCCATTTCTTACAGGTTAAAAACTCTTAGTTAAACTCCTCAGAACAAACCATGTGAGAGAATTGAGGTTGCAGTAAATCAGGCTGAAAATCCTGGGGTTCCTATCCAGGGTATATATGTGTGAATGTATGTATTTGTTTGTTTGTTTGTTTGTTTGTATCCCTGAAGCAAAAAAAAAATATTTTTGTATGAAATTACACAGTCAAAACGATTAAGAGATGTGGCTGTGTTTGCTCTAAGGTAAGCTGAACTTTAGCTTAGTTGCTGTATTTATTAACACTCTTTTTAGCTGTTGACAGTTTGATAAAGTGAAACTGGACTGTACAGGGATTAAATGTGCTAAGTAAAGATAAATCTTAATGCACTCACAATTTCATTAGTTTGCTGAAAGACCGAATATTGGAGATAGCATTTCCTCCTCAGTGTACACTATGTGGACAAAAGTATTAGGAAACACCTCTATTGGATGTGTCCTAATACTAGGCCCCTTACCTCCAGTGAAGGACAATCTTAATACTTCAGCAGACCAAGACATTTTGGACAACGCCAACATTGTGGACACAGTTTCCGGAAGACTCTTTTCTATTCCAGCATGACTGTGTCCCAGTGTACAAAGCAAGCTCCATAAAGACATGGCTGGATGAGTTCGGTGTGGAAGAACTTGACTGACCCACACAGAGCCCTGACCTCAACCCCATCCAACACCTTTGGGATGAACTGGAACGGAGATTGAGAGTCAGACCTTCTCATCCAACAGAATGAATGGGCATAAATTCTTGTGAAATCTTGTGAAAAGCCTTCCAAGAAGAGTGGAAGCTGTTATAACTGCAAAGGATGACAAATTCTGTATTAAAGTTTATGTTTTTAAAGGCAATGTCATTAAAATCCCTGTTGATGTAATGGTCAGGCATCCCAATACTTTTGTCCATTTAGTGTATAAAATGCCTTAATATTAGCTGTAGTGCTACCTCATCTGAAGGGGTACCATCTGCTACTCAAACCTCCGCATTAAACATAAAAACCTGCTGCTTTAATGTCCAGTGACAAAATATTTCCCTGCTTTGATGAACCTTTAGATCCAGAGATCTACATTTTGAGGGCAGTTTGCATTGCAGGTTCTTGGCTTCATAATTTGGGAACAGTTTACTTTACAGAAATGGTACACATATGAGAAAGGCCTGAGTGACACAACCTCTGTAGCTATAGCACAGCATCAGTGAGTGATCCATCTCAGGAAAGTGACCCAAAATCCACTTCTTTATCACTGAAATCTATATTTTTATTCTCCCTGAACATCACACACTGTGTATGCTATTGTCCAGACCTTTGTGTTGTGTCTCTGTGTGAGTGTAGCAAGTGATCCAGTGCATTTATACAAAAGAATTTACTGTCACCTCACATGTACAATGTAACTACACACCCTTGTCTTTTAGTTTCAGTCAACTTCAAGTATTATAATCAGCAAAGGATAATCAATACTTAAATCAATATAAAAATGAAAAAACATATTTTAAATGTACTTATCTTGGCTCTGAGGGAAACACCCTAGGCCTGCCTTGATGACTACCACATTTTTAGCACTCAGTATAAATCCAAGAGGAGATAAAATTAACAAACCATGGCTCCCTTATGCTACCCATATTTTTTCCATAATCATTAGCCACAGAATGAACCATCCAATTTTTAGTATTTTCAGCTCCCAGATGCTCTAATCTAATAATGTCTGTGAAAAAATCACAGCTGAAAACTTGTCTGACAGTCTGTACAAACATAAATTCTGCTTCATAAATGGCCAAATTCATGCAGATATCAAATTCTATTTAGATTTATATTTTAGCCTTATTATGTCAAGTGACACACAAAAGTAACTACTTTGGAATTGTAATACCAATTGTAATTGCCATTCCCCAGAAGGATTCTAAGGATTAATGTTATGTAATGTAATGTTCCTCCATTTTTTTTTTTTTTCATATTTTTCATCCATATTTTCATCCCTGCCCTGTTTGCCCTGAACATCTTGCAAAGCCCGTGTTTTTCTTTAATAATAACATTACTCCCCTGTGCGGTTCTAAGATTTTATTTGTGCCTCCGAACTTTTGAGGCTTTTAGTGCTAGAGGCGCTGCAATGTAGCCTTGAAAAAGTTGAAAGTTTGACAGACATAGCAACAGGGAGGCAAGACACAATAGTCTGCATTTATTTATAGTTGACCATTTTCACAGTGTCTCTCAAAGTCTATAAGCACAAAAAATAAGCTGTATGTTGCAGACTCTATAGCACAAAGAATAAGTCTGCAGCCTAGCCATTTGGTCTGTTTAATTCTGCCACAGAACACTCATTTGGTCAGTATAGGTATAGGTTTTGAAAATTACAGACTGATCTTACTATGAAATGACCTTGTCACCGTTTAACTGCATGAACCCCCGCACATCAAATGCAGCTTAGGCAACTTATCACAGAAGATCTGCAGTGAATTTTCCGGCACAAAGGTATCTGTAGTCACAGTTCTGTGTGAATCAGGACTGTCCATTGCCATTCATGATCAAATGTCAGAGAAATCAACTGATAACCTTTCTGCCTGTATTAAGAAGATTACCCAGCGGTATTAGAGCCATTAGACTTTGTTTGGCGAGATCAACGTTAAGAGGCTAATTTGGCTAATTGGGTTGTCAGCGGTGGAGGTCCTGTATCTGATGGCATGTCCTGCTGGGTGGTGGACACTGACGAGACGGGATCTCTGTGAGGGGTGATCAGGGAGCACCTGAGTATGTCATCAGAACGCAGAAGGAGGGATGAGCACTGATTTTTCACTGAGCGAGTGTCATCGGGGCCAGTGGGTAGCAGAAAAGGACAGGAGAAGGGCGACTGGGCAGAAATAAACTGACCCGAACTGGTCTCTTCTGTGCAGTGGGTGAAAACACATAGGAAGTCGTCAAACAAAACTAAAGCCAGAGTGGAAGATAGCGTAAAGTGACAATATTCTCTATTTTTCTTGTATTTTCTCATTTTTTATGTATGTATGTATATATATATATATACATATATATATATATATATATTTCAAATTTTTATGTATATAAAAACTGAGGAGGACCCACACAATATTACACAGGTGTTTTTGAAGTTATGACTGTTCAGTGTACGTATAACCAACAGAATGACAATATTTGTTTAGAAATGAAGGCAAAGTTTACTGTTGCATTATGTGTGTGTGGTGTGTTTTATA
>JBBPCX010000011.1:10958019-10977976 GCA_037974365.1 Hydrocynus forskahlii | reverse complement strand
CGTAGGTCACTGTGTGTCTTAACCAACAGAAACATTCCTCTGAAACTGGTCAGGTTCAGGGACTGGACTGAAAATGAAAGACTTTGAAAGTCCTTCAGGAAGCCTGGAGAACTGTTCCTCAAGAACACATTAACATACAAGAAAGTCATGAAGAAATGAGGGGTGGCTCAAGACTCTTGCACTGTACTGTACATATTTTAAGTGCTGTTTTGTTCTGTACTGTTGTGTGCCCATGTTCAGCACAAGCATGGCCTGGACCAAGAGCTTCACATCTGGAGGAGCGCAGGGTTAAAAGTCAGCAGCAGTGTTTTATACGCAGTGACCTTAGGAACTGCAGCCATCTGTTAAAAGCTCCGTTTAATGCGGTTCTCTGCCGACACTCTCCTGAGAGACTGATCTGGCAAAACTCCACAATAAGTGTACACAATAAACCTATATAAGCGGATTTATTATAAAATAATACAAAACCTGCAGGAATCCTCAGTCTAACAGGCCTCTGGTTGGGTTGGTGAGTAAATCGTGTGATTTCTCTGTGATGGTTCATTAACCCTCACTCTGTGAGCGGTGCGGTTTTGGCAGCCAGATCTAAGCTCGTGGTCTTGAAGTCATTAGGTTCTGACTCAGATCTGCGGCCTGCGAGCGCAAATTCTCCTCCGCCACGCGCCTGCGAGAGAAATTAGCACCAGTTTGTAGACCTGAAGCATTCTCACCTCTTAATGAGGCGGAGAGGGCATCTTTTTCACGTGCCTGGCATTCCCTGGCATTCGCTTTGGGCTATACAGAGTTTTCCTTTTTTTTCGTTTATCGTGAATTTTAGGCAGTTTTTGAAAGACAATACACAGATATTACTTAAAGGGCTGATATAACAGTTGAGTTTTACATTAATTGTGATCCAGTTTCATGGACCAAACACAGTTAATTTATTTTACCATCACTTCTCTAATGGGCTGATTTTCATTCACCAAAATTAGAGAAATAATTAAATGAAAATGCGTTTATTAAGCAAATAAATCTGCCATCTGGATTTACCTGAGGTCAACAACAGCTAGTTTTTCCATCTCCACAGGCCTGCTAAGAAAATACACAACACGTTGCAATTCATACTCGAGTCGAGTCTCAGACTGCATCAATATAGTCTTACTGCGAGACATGGAAACGAGAAATGTATATTGAGTTCGTCAGTCTCATTGTGCATAAAAACAGTATATTAGATGTTCATTTCATGTTTAAAATTCACAGTTCATCAGAAAACTGAACAGAACTAGATGCTATGGCTTGTTTCAAACAGGTTTATTTAGTAATTTGCTTTTTGCCTCATTTAAAAACTGTTGACCTATTCTTCTGAGAATGTCTTTTTTTGCTGTGTGTGTCCTCTCAGTAACACAGTGACGTTAAAGCTATGTCTTGAACAACAAAATAAAAAATGACAAAAAAAGGTAAAATGAGTGAGGCTGTAGGTTGCTATGGCGTGTCAGACATTTTCTAGGAGATTGATAGGACGTTCTGGAAGGTTGTTAGGTTATGTTGCGATGGATACACATTTCTAGATCACCAGGTGTCTACACCACTGATAGGTGGCGCTACAGGGTTGGCGGGCGGTGGCTGCTGTACCATAAAGTGTTATGTTGGCGTTTCTTCTCCGAGGTGGTTGCTAAGGAGTTGCATGTGGTTGCTAGGATGTCGCTGACGGTGTGTCCGAAATCGCGCACTTGCACACTTTTAGCGCGCGATTTTAGTGCGTTCACACTGACAACCAAGCTAAAACTCAGTGCACTGAAAGTGCCCAGATGGTGCACTAATAACGCAGTGTGGATCGATGGACACGACTCGGACACAGAACGGACGCCATTTTGATCATGTAGTGGAAGGGAAGGGACTTTCGGCAAGTTTTCAGAGTTGAATAATGGCGGCCAACAGTGAAACGCAAGCCCAAGCAGAGGAAACTGGTTCGTATAAATGTAAGTAATGTTAATAAAATGATTTTACTGATGTATACTGCGGTATAACCGGCAGATATTTTGGCGGGCTGGAGAATCGCAAACAAATGTTTGTCTGTCACTTCCGCTAAGTGCAAAACGTTAGTGTTCCATTTCAGACAACACTCACCCATGGCAGCGCGCACTACAGGAGGAAGTGCTCAGTGCGCACTGGGCACTACATTACAGTGCACTCACGTAAGTGCGCAATTTCGGACACACCCCAAGTGGCTGCTAGGTGATTGGTAGAGTGTTCCTAACCAGTTGCTATGATATTTCAGGTGTTACTATTGATCGATGCTTGTAAGATGATTATGGTGTTCCGGGTGGCTGCTATTCCCGGTCGGACAAGACTATGACCCAACAAAATAGTAACAAAAGTATCCCAGTGCTAAAGTAGCCATATTTTAAGGTAACTTATGACCCAGCCTGGGGGATACTGATAATTAAGCAATGCTGGGTCAGTTTAACCCAGCATCTTCTCTGATATAGAACATGGAACAGACCCAAGTTAGTTTGTCTTTGGCCCTGGATTTTTAGAATACTGTAAAAGTAAGACTGATACATGTTTATTTATTTGTTCTGATTGGCAGTGTTGTGCCTCATTCAAAATGCTATACAGACCATATAAGAAAAAGAAACAAACCTCAGTCACTTCTGTCGGATTCATTTGCATACCAACAGCCAGGAACAGCCCAACGCCCCTCCACCCTCCACCCCAGTAACCGTGCTACACAGGAACACCATCACTCCACCATGAAGGGGCCGCTAAACTGCTGTAGACTGTGCTTCTATGTAAATGTACAGCTGGTTGTGATATCATAGCCATGAATTCAAAACAGACTGCTTTTCTACTCGTTTTCCCGTTAATGGACTACGTGGACTGGGATGTGTTTTGAAACACAAAAATTGCACAACACAAAAATATATGGGATATGGATCTAATACAAGTTTCCTTTACCAGCACCGTTCCAGGACACACAAGCTGCTGAAGCATTCTGTAAAAATCTGTCTACCATATTTAAATGCAAAAAGGCCTCAGACAGGAGCTATTTAAACCATTGACAGCATGCGATTTGGTTCCACGCGAGGAGTCGGCATGTCCTTCCTCTGTTAACGTGTTATTGATCACTGCAGAGGTCCATGTGCGCTCAGGCAGTTTGATCAAGAACATGTGCGACGTGAACATCTGCACAGAGACGAACACAGGGATATAAATAGTGACCCCATAATGGAGGCCAACTGTGAGCCTGCAGTTTGTAGTAACACGACCCTAAATGCTCCTCTTCATGAATGCTTGACCACGCTGCCATATCCATTCCCTTAACAACCATCTCTCCTTTTCTTCATCTAATACCACCAAACCTCAAAGCGTTAGACTGAGTCTGCAGCCTCTGAAAGACTCAGGCTTCAGCTGGTCCAAAACTCTGCCGCTCGTATCTGTGAACTTCACTGGCTCCCTGTTAAATACCGCATTCCAAAAACTTGCTATTAACATTTAAAGCTCTTCACAACCTGGCACCTTCATGTCTGTCTGATCTGTGGCATGTTTATACACCCATTCGTACTCTGAGGTCTTCTTCCTCTCGCTCGCTCGTCCACTGTGGGGTTTAGGTCCTCCAGCTTCGTTGCTCCTCGTCTTTGGAACTCCCTCCCTCTGGAAATCTTTTCAAACTTGCTTATTCCCTTTGATTGTGACTGTATCACTTGCGGTTTTGCACTTTTTTTTAAATTCAGATTTTATTTATTTACTATTTGTCCTTGGTTTGCTTTTTAAATTTTGTAAGGTGTCCTGGAGTGCCTTGAAAGGCGCCCTTAAATAAAAAGTATTATACTTATCAACCTATTGAGGAAAACCAGTTTTTAGCAGATGTGACCCAGATCCATGCACTCCTCCTTTACGCGAGCCGATTATCCCCAGCCAGGATTGCGGGGGGCGCTGGAGTCTGTCCCAGTGCTTTTAGGGTGAAAGGCAGAGAAACACACTGACAGGTTGTCAGGCCTTGGCAGTGCCCAGATCCACCTTGGAATGAACTCTATCCGGTGAATTGTGCAGTCATGCCCTGGGAGACCACGTTATAACAGCAGGTTAAAGTTAAATGTTAAATACCTGAGCTTCAAGCACCGTGTTTATACTGCACATGCAAGATTTTATCCTCTTCAAGAGTGGAAAGCTTCACACAAGTGCACAAACACCTGTTTTGAGGGGTGGACACTTCCGTTTTCTACCTTGGCTTCAGTTTAAACTGATCCCTGCACCCAATTCAACAATGCAACAAAATATACATGCTTCTGATTGTTTTTCTGTATTTAAAAAAAATTACATTGTCAGGATAATGTTTTAAAGAATCCAGAAGTCAGCACAAACTTGGCAGCAGGGTTGCTTGTAAAACAGCAAGTGTAACAGGTTGAAATATACACTTATCAATATATATTGAAATATATTATATACATGCATGTATTATATATATAATTGCACAATAGATCTAGTTTGTATTATAGTTTTCGTTTATTTGGCACACTGCTTGTGATGGTCCTGGTGGCTCCTCCTCCTCCCCTTGTCTTATCAGTCTGTACCCCCGCCCCCTTCCTGCTTTTGGATAGAGGCTGGATGATGTTAGCTAAAAATCAATCTGAGAAATATTAATATTCACAGGTGTTTAAGTTTATTTGCCCTTATCTTAGTTATATTTATTTTTTGTACAGTATTTGTTATTTTTGTGATGTAAATTTGGTAAACGTACTTTTTATGTCCCGCCATCTGTTGGGGGTTAGCCTCACAGAGAATTCCAGCTATGTTTACATCGGCTAGCTTAACTAGCTGTGACACTGTTTGTGGGCTGTTTTAGGAGTTGGAGGCGTAAATGTGTGGAGGACCAAAGTATTCGTTTTTGTATGCTTAGTGCAGGTATGTCATTTTATTATTTCTCTTAATTGCGGAGAAGAGGAGAAAAACATTCGTGTTTTTGTCTCCTTTACAAGTCAGATGTTTCCAGCCACAGTTTTTGTGGGGTACAACTTACAGTCTTGTACTCAGTCTATTTTGTATTTAGTTCCCCTCAACTTCAAAACACAAACGAGCGAGACAGCTGTGTTTTTGGGAAATAACACACCATACTTGGATTTTTTTTTTTTCATTGAATGGCATTCCTAGCGAATGCAGAAATAGGCTGGATCAAATCAGCGAACATGTTGCTCTCTGAACTCGCTCCAAATGACTGGAGCAACATCTTGAGTTTATCATTCTGTCATGGGCTCCAAGGACTCATTCCAAACGTAGCCGTTTGTGCAAATAGATAAAGCGCGAACTCCATTTGCATCATGTCATGTCGGACATGGTTTCCTGTTTTTTGTTTACTTTTTTCCTTCGCTGCGAGGAGCAGAGAGGAGCTGGTTTCCAAAGTGAAGCCCAAGTTCGCGTACTGAAGAAACAACAAACAACACACCTCTGCCTCTAACTGCATGTTCCTCAGTGAAAACCGCCCCAGTTCACAGTCTGGTGGGCTTCAGCATGGATCACAGAGCTTCATCCTTCTGAGTCTCGGTTCCTCCCGAGGTTTCTTCCTCCAGCTTTGGGAGTTTTTCCTCACCTCTGTTGACTTTGGCTCACTGGGACCTGGACTCTGTAAAGCTGCTTTGTGACAAGACAGGTTGTAAAAAGTACTATTAAAATCAAATCAAATTGAATCTGCTCTCCTGACTCATCATTACAACAGTAGAGATAAAGCTACTACCTGACAGAGCAATTGAGAAACAGTTACATGATTATTTTCTAGATGCCATACAGACTGATAACAGTCGGAAGTTTTGACACACCACACACCATCCTAAAAAACATTTTCATCTTTTTTTCAAAGACTACAAACTGTTTTACTAATTAGAAAAGTATGCTGACAAGTAAAAGAAACATACCTGAACTTAATTCACACACTAGTACAGTATATATATTTTTCCCCGATTTATTTGTATTATTATCAGACAATACACCTAGATATACAGTACAATAGTAGAACAATGAATATTGCAGAGGTATTTACAAAATACAGTATATTTTTAATGTCCACTAGCAGACATCTTAAGCAGGGTTCTTCAGCATTGTGTCCTGCACAGTTTGGTCATTTTCCTGCTCAAATACACCTTATTTAATTCATGTGTTCATTGCTGGTTCATGTGGGTTTGACCGGGAAGGAACACTGGCCACTAGGACCAGACCTGAAGACCCCTTATCCTATCAGAATCCAACCAGAATCAGAAATCTTTATTAATCCCATAAGAAATTGTTTACATTTCGCCTGCACAGGCACACAGACACATGGAGATAAGAAAAATGCATTCAGTCTAAATGAATCCATTAAAAATGAAATAAGAAAAATGAAATTCACTATGCGTTATACACAAATGCTGGGTATAAACACTGTAGTTAAATAACTTACAGTTAAATGAATTATTAGTAACACTAATAGTGGTTACGAGTCTGTTATTGCTGTAGTAGATCAGTAATATTGATATAAATAGTGATATTTCACATGGTAAAGACTATTGCACATAATATTAAGATATTGCACATAATTAAATAATTTAGCACCCAAATAAGGCTACTGCACACCATAAGACATTGCACATAAGGCTGATGTTTTAGCACCTGATAAGAAAACTGCACATGTTAGACTGTTATATCTAACTGCTATGTGTGAATGTATTGTCAAAACAAAAAAAGTTAATGTGTTAATAATGTGTCAACTGTTTAAATTGTCAACAACACATTTTTAAAATGTCATCATCACATGTCCTTAGTTTGGCTGGGCACATAGTCTGAGCACTCTTGCTATAACTCTGCAACTTAGCCATCATGTTCAAATACAGCAATGGCTATTACAGTAAAGGCTCTCATGAAGAAGATTATTTCCAGATACAGCTGTTGTGAATTTATTTGTCACTGAAGTGAACTGAATCTGAAGAATCATTTACGAGCCAAATAAACCACTGATGCTAGAAAGGCCAGTGATTCAGCAGATCATGCTGGACGGGGCTTATGAGAGTCATCTGGAAAAATCAACAAGCAGCAAACTAACAAAAGCAACAGCAAAATGGAAAGTTCCAGTTCCCCTCGAGAGCCCCCCACTTCCACACAGATCAGCAGTCGTGGTTTCAGTCCATCGTGGATTTTCGGACCTCCCTCCTCTGAGAACAGCTGGCCGTGACTCTGGGTCTCGCGCGCCACTCAGCGGTTACCAAGGCAACCAGCCATAAACAACCAGCACAAGGACGAGGGGGCGTGGCCCAAACATAAACAACCAGCACGAGGACGAGCGGGCATGGCCCAAACATAAACAACCAGCACGAGGACGAGCAGGCGTGGCCCAAACATAAACAACCAGCACGAGGACGAGGGGGCCTGGCCGATGAGCCCCGGCCATCACAGTCAGCTGTACTCAGAGGCGGGAGGTTTGAAAGTAGCCAATCCAAGAACGTTATTTATTTCTCCTTGCTGCTGATTGGGTGCTGCCCTGTGAGGCTGCAGTCCAGAATTTCCCCTGTGGAGCATCTCGAGTGTGCTCATGTTTTTCATTTTGTTCTTCTTAAAGCCGTGTATTTTTATTACTGTAAATTATATTACTTACAGTGCAGTCTATACAGGGGTAACATTGGTGTTTTACATTCTCTCTCTCTCTCTCTCCTCTCTCTCCTCTCCCTCTCTCTCTCTCCTCTCTCGCCTCTCCCTCTCTCTCCCCTCTCTCTCCTCTCCCTCTCTCTCCCCTCTCTCTCTCTCTCTCTCTCTCTCTCTATATATATATATATATATATATATATATATGCATGAATGAATGACTGATGGCAAACAGAACAGGAAAACTCAGACTAGAACTTGCTTGCAGAAACTTCCACAAATGCTACAGAGTGGCATGAAAACACAGAAAGCTGAATAGTTATGGAAGAGAATTTGCCGGATGCTTGCAGGCTGTTCTGTTGGGTGGCCACCAATAGGTCCCTGGCTGAGTGTTGTGCACGGCTGCCTCTGCCTGGCTCTGCCTCACTGTCTGACAGATGCCTGATTGGGGGAAGACTGACAGGCCTTGAGATGGGACATATCTGGATGCTACTGCGAAACTGCACATATGGCCACCATGTGGAAGAACTTGGGCAGGGCGCAGCAGAGTCGAGGGGGGTGACGGGGTGAAAGATAGTGAGAGTAAGGGAGGGGGGAGCAGTGAAAGGAGAGAGAGAATGCAAGGAAGAGGGATAAAGTGGGATAGACATAGGGAGGACATGAAAGATTGGGCAAAGAAGAGAACAGAGAGAGAGGAGTGAGAAAGTGGTAGAGATTTAGGCGAGAAAAAAGAAAGAGTGGTAGGAAAAGAGAAATTGAGAGAGATGTCAAAGGCATAGGGAGAGAGGGATAGAATGAAAGAGAGAAAAGAAAAGGGAGATATAATAGAAAGCATCAGGAAGAAAGAAGGAGACATATAGGCAGAGGGAGAATAAGGAGAAAGGGGAAAAGAGAGACAGGAAGAGAAATAGAAAGATGGAGAGAGAGAGAGAGAGAGAGAGAGAGAGAGAGAGCAAAATTTAGTTTTCTGATTAAAATGAATTAATAATCTTTTCAATTTTAAGAATCCACTTTATGTTTGCATGGACTGTCACTGAGACTGTGCTTTTGTTTTGCAAATCACAGAGTGGATGGCCTCCACTGTCCTGTTTTCTGTGTAAGCTGCCTTGAGTAGTCTTCATGCCTTTGTGAAGTAGAGAGACTGTTAGACCATTGAGAGAAAACCAGTTATTTTAGGCAGTTATTCACGTTTCATTTTTCAAAAGACAATATGTGGATATTCCTTCAATTAACTTAGTTAAGATTAATATTTATCAGTGGCACATTCTGCCTCTCACACACATGAAAGTATTTATATATGAGCTCATAAAAAATACAATTTATAACATTTCACACTTTACTGCTGAAGCAAGTAGTGGCACTCAGTAATACTGTGCTTAGACCATTTATTCATTCATTCATTTTCTGGAACTGTTAAATCATTAGGGTCGCAGGTACCCGAAACCTATCCCGTGGTCTAGAGGTGCGAGGCAGGGACTAAACCTGGGTGGGGCGCCAGCCCACCACAGCGAGTACATCCTCATACACTCACACCTACCGTCAATGTAGGATCCCCAATTCTGCTTAGACCACAACAGTGGCATTAATGGGATGCTATGGTTTGTAGGGCAAAAAACTACCCCCCTAAAAAATTACCATTCAGGAATTACAGAACAAGACAATGTAATTTGCTTATGCTCTAAAGCTAATTTTCAACCTTGTCAGAGCTTTAGCCTCATAATCATTAGTGGTGCATTTTCCTTTGAAAAGTTTTAACACCTGCTCATTAATATTCCATAATAAGGGTATTTTCAAAGGTATTAATAGTGAGCCCCTCTTTCGCCCTTGCAACAGTAACAGCTCTTACTCTTCTGGAATGTTGGAACTTGTTGTGAGGATTAGATTTGCAAGGTCAGGTACTGATGTTGAATGATTAGTTCTGGATCAAAAAGACCACTCCAACTCATCAAACATGTATTGGATGGTGCCCTGCCACTCTAGAGACTAGTTTTAGTTCTCCAACACCAAATACTGGAGGGCATTATACCACACTAGCGAATACTTGGCAATGGATATGGCGACTTTAGGCTCAGGTGTGACTTCTCCAGAGCGCCCCATTCTAATGAAATCCTTGTTATATGAAGATTACACAAATTGTGTGTGTGTGTGCAACTGAACTCCTGTGTCAGCAGTGAGTGCACGTTAAAGTAACTGAATTCTCTAAACAGGAAGGCTGGGTTCTTTTGGACATGCAATACATTTCATTAACATCGCTGACAGGCACCTCTCAGGCAAAAATCACTGATTTAGTCTTCAAATATTCACTTGTGAGATCGAAATGAAGAGCAATGTAAATTATACTGTATGAGTTGTGCCAGTGGGATGGCTTCTGTTGACCTTTACGCGGACACAGGCCTGGCTCTCTACATCCTGGTTAGCTTGGACCGTGGCCAAAAAGCCAATCACTATTATGGGTTGTGTTTCCAACCCTCCTCCCTCCCTCTCCTTGCACCATCTTAGCGGTCCCTCACTTCCTATGGTTGTCGAACATGCAGGAATCTGGGATTGACAAGGTTGAGGAGATGTTCTGGTGGAGAGCCAGGGCTGCACACAGATGGAGCAGCATGAGAAGAGCAGGGGAAAAAAAAAACAGGGCAAAAACACATTGCATATATCTGGCTGTGAACACAGACATATGCAAACACACACACATAGAGTGGGAGGGCTATAGCTGCTTAGCACCACTACTGACTTTTCATCCCTCATGGAATATAACAAGGCATCTAGCTAAGGGTTCCTTTGTAACCATTCCAAAAGTTCCTGGGCATTTCCTATAGGGTTTGAAATTATTGCCACTGGCTGAAATGCGCACGAAGGGCCACGAAGTCACTCACTTAAAAAGAAATTAGCGCTCCGGAATGACACAGAGCAGAGTCCTGCTCATAACTGGAACCAAATATTTCATTTGAGCTTAAATAGTTTTATGGTGCAGGGTAATATGCAAATGTGCCACTAATGAAGCAAAGGCATTCTCTTTATGAGAACTGATTAAGCAAGGGTGGGCTCTCAAATGCAAATTTACGGCGACACGAGTCGGTGGGGCTTGCTCTTGAGTCACAAATTACAGTGCGTTTCTGGACCAATTATGCTGAACAAGTGCAATATTATCCAGCTCCAAACAGCACACATGTACAGTCTGCCCCTTCATTTTCTCAAGAGGGGTTTGGAGAAGTACTCAGAGCCAGGCAGGAGAGGGGAAGAGAGGATAGAGAGGGGGAGAGAGAGAGAGAGCGAGAGAGAGAGAGAGAGAGAGAGAGAGAGAGAGAGAAGAGGTAAGAAGCAGAGAGAAGGAGAAGAGTAATTAGTAACACATTAAGGGTGGGAGACGGACAGTGAACCATAGCCCATCAACAGGTAACAAATGAGTGTGGCCTCAGCAAGATGGATATGAAGAAAATGCCCTCCAGCCAGGAGGGATTAATCATGGGGAAAGAAGGCAGACAAAGATGAGATGCTGTCTCATAGAAAAGTGAAGGAAAGTGTCAACATAGCATGTGCAAAAAGACTATGCTGGTGCTGACCAGAACTACAGTCTACTGTAGTTGACTCAGGTCTGAAGACTGTAAAATCTACCAAAAGAAATGCATAATTTTGTATTAATTAAAGGCTACCGATTATTGTCTGCCGTGTTAGCTATTAGTTATGTAACAAGATAAAAAACATAATAAAACTGAACAACAGCAATAATTTCAAATTCTGATCAAAATGTCATTCAGTTTGGTTTATTTACTGCTGAAGTAGATTTGATAGAGACAATAGTTGATAATCTGTTGTTGATGTGATTTATTTGACACGCATCCTATGACTCATTGTTCAGTTCAAGTAGACTACACCCACGTCTTTGTTCTTTTCAAGGACAAAGCACTTCTGAGATTTTCCGAAGATCTCCAGCCAAACTATCCTGTTGGAGTGAAATCAGCTCATTGTGTCCAGACCTGGAAGCCAAGGAATATAAATCTTAGCAGTGTTAAGGATGTGATTCTAGCTTAATTGCTGTTGCTAATGTGAGAATGTACTTGGTTGAATAATGTCAACCACTGACTGTTTTTATATATACAAATGTACATATATATATATATATATTAAGTCTGTATGTATAAAAGTCTTGAGCCACACCTCATTTTTTCATATTTCGCTTCCAAAGAAACCAGACTTTCAAAGTTCTCCAGGCTTCCTAAAGGGCTTTGAAGGGCTTTTATTTTCAGTCCAGTCCCTGTTCCATTTAAGAGGAATGTTTTTCATTTGATAAGCCACACAGTGATCTACATATGAATCATTCAAGCAGAACAAAGCCATCTGACTTAAGGCATAAACCAGTGAAGAAACAGATGAAGATGATTCCAGATGATCAGGCCAGTGAGAAGTATACTGGTGGTGCTGAATCCTGAGTAGTTGGAACACCTTTATCTGTGCACCTTGCATCTTTTGCAGCCTGTCATAGTAAAACATTTCTTCCCATTTCTTTCTTAAACTGCTCAATAACAGCCAAGTGTAAGGATCTGAGGGCTAACTGTGATGGCTTGTTGACTGATGACAAGAGAACATGTGTGGTATTCCCATTATGCAGTGGTTAGTACCTACCAAAACTAGTCCAAGGAGATACAATTGGTGAACCAGCAACAGGGTCATTGGCACCAAAGACTTGTGGGTGTGTGTTCTGATGCCACAGAAGTGTGACTGTTGCACAATTAGCTGAAAAAGCTCATGCTTTATATGTTAGAAAGGTGTTAAAACACACGGTGCATAGCTGCAGATCGGTCAGGTGCCTATGCTGACCACTGTCAACGGCCAAACATACTGTACCCACAGTGGGCATGTGAGCATCAGAACGAAAACAGGCAGCAACTGCCTTAACAGTTTTTGTAGTGTGACAGGGATCATTATCCTACTGAAAGAGGTCACTTCCTTTTACATGCCTTGGTCTGCAACAATGTCTTCCTTTCTATCCATTGCATAACGTATAGGAAATTGTGATTAATCAGAACAGACTACCTTCTTTCATTGCTCCATGGTCCAATTCTCATGCTCACAAACCCATTGCTGGTGCTTTTGCCAATGGACATGGGCGTGCTGACTGATCTGAACTTGAGCCTCATATGCAGCAAGTTGTGATGCACGGTGTGTCCTGACACCTTTCTATCATAGCCAGCATAAAATTTTTTCATCGGTTTGTGCTACAATAGCTCTTCTGTGGGATCAGACCAGACAGGCTGGCCTCACACGTATTAATAAGCCTTGGGCTCCATGCGAGAAACGTCCCAGAAAATCTGCTGTTTTGGAAATTCTCTGGCCAAGTCATTTAGCCAACTGAATTTGACCCTAGTCAAAGTCTCTTAGATCCTTACGCTTGCCCATTTTTCTTCCAACACATCAACTTCAAAAAGCCAACTGCTTACTTGCTGCTTAATATACAGAAATCAGGTAAACCTATTAGCTAGTCTGCTGTCTCCGTTTGTCTCTGTCTCTCACCTCCATGGCAGTTAAATGAATGACTGGGGCTGCACTTGGTTTCACAGTCAAAGCCACAACCAAACAAATTAATGTGGACACCATTTTAATAGATTTTGCCAAGTTGTCTTGATTCAGTTATTCAAAGAAAAGGAATGACTTCAAAAAAGTCAGATCATGTCTGTGTTCAGTGTTTTAATGCACAAAGTGTTTTGTGTTGTTTAATGTGTTAGCTGAAGTTACATGGCTGTGTCATTACTATTTTATAGAACAGTATTAAGAAGTGATAATATTCGGCAGAATCAGGGATGGCAACCGCTGGCACAGAAGCTTTATCATACATGGAGGTTGTTTAAACTTTACAAAAAGACTCCTCACATTAAAGGTCCCATGGCATGAAAAATGTCACAGATTTTTTAATATTGTGATGAGCCAGCAGTCACACTGGCTCCCATGAGCCTTTGCGGGACAGCCAAATTGGCCAGTTGGCCTGTTTATGTGTGTGTTTGGGGACATTTGGGTGGGGTTGTGTTGTTTATGTGTTTGTGTTATTGTGGGTGTGAAATGTGTTGTTTGTGTGGTTTGAGCCCTTTCTTATCTGTCGCCATCCTCTGGAGTGTTATGGGCCGGAGGGTAGTGAGAGATGAGAAAGGAAGGGTGTAGTGGAAGTCGAGCGCAATGCTCAGCTACGTCAGTTAGGGGCACAGTACAACTTTTTGAAAGTTTGTGTTTGAAGACTGTGAAGCTGACAAATAAAATTACTGCCATCTGCGCCAAACATTTAGCTGATGACTGTTTCCTCAACTTGTGCCAATACAGAGCTGGTCTTGCTGAACGGCTAAAAATTAAGTCTGGATCAGTACCAACTCTCCTTGGCTCAGCTACAAACCTTGGACAAGTAAGTCAACTTAATGCTATATAATTTTGCTGCTTTGCTGTATTTGTTTACCTAGCTTTTTACCCTTAGAATGTGGCCGTAACATTAACTCTGCAGCTAACAGCCCAGTTAGCAGGCTACTGTTGCAAATGTAAAGGTAGACTGCATCAGGTATGTGTGTGAATACATTAACTTGCGTGTTGTACTTCTTTGTTATTTGGATAACTGTGCTGCTGTTAGTTTTATGGCATGCGATATCTGCCTTTCTCCTCATTGCAATGACTGTGAGTGAGCACCTCTGCAAACCAGGGGGGGATGAGCTGGCCCCTCCCCCACCCTCCATCTTGCCCCACCTCTCTCCCACCCTCCACCTCGCCCCGCCTCTCTCCTCCTCATTATCATTGAAAGCTACAGACACAGAAACGGCACATCTTAGGGAAATCTCATTGTGGGTCTTGCTCGAAGTGGCTGTAATTCTGCACCAAGGCTGAATTTCGGAAAGAGACATTAGATACAGTATTAGGGGACCACTAAGACCTATATAAAAGCGTAAAAAATCAGCATGTCATGGGACCTTTAAAACATCTCATTTTCCAGGAAAACAACGTGGTTCATCTATGACATTCCTCCAAGAACTGCTTTGACACATGCAAAATTTCAATGGTTAAATAAATACAGAATGAAGATGGCAGTAACTGCAGTGACAGATCGTATAGCATCACCACAGTGTGCCCTGTGGTTTCATTCACACTCCCAAGCACTTTCTGCATTGGCAGACATGCTTGTGCACCTTCCATAAGTCCATTTTCCCCCTCAAACTTTTGCCTGCGCTACAGCCGATTTCACAAATGATGGGCTGACAGTAGCGAGACGGAGGAAAAATGGGAAAAGATGAGAGCCTCATGAAGTGCCAGGCTCCTCTCTCTTTGTCTCGCTCTCTCTCTCTCTTTCTCTCTGTCTCTCTAACCCTCTCTCAGTTAAAAAAAAATAAAACAGGGGCTGATTAAAATACAGGCAAGGGAAGTAGAGCCATTAGGGTTCAGAGATTCTTACCTCCAGCAAATCTGTGTGTGTGTGTGTGTGTGTGTGTGCTACTTTGGCCAGGGCACAGCAACACAAAACACAAGGGAGCAAACTCTGACAATAACACACCGCCTGGTTTATTTACATATCCCTTAGACCAACACACTTTGACTCTTACTCACACTTGAACTCCATCCTCTACAGCGTTCACAAATGTCCACACTTTTGTGTCTGTGTCCATTTTTATGCAGTCTTGCTGTGCCAGCATTTATTCAAATGAAGGCACACTGGGCATCTTTACTCAGTCATGTCGATCAACCATGACAAAACGTTTACACCTGGTCACTTTTTATGTCTAGTATCTAGAGTGCATCCTGATCAGATTTTAGCCAAATGCATTTACACTTGGTGGTCAAATGCATTTTCAAATCAATAACCAATCGCCTGTGCTGCTCCTCATTTTTGCTGTTCTGTTTAGGCTGCTAGGAATAATTATCCTTTTGGGTCATTGCCATCGTAAACCATGTGCATTAACACACTGCAAATTAAAGTTTAACCAAACTGGTGCTTTATTTTTGATAACTTGCTCGTCAAAAAAGAGCTACTGACTTAAAACTAAACTAAGAACAGACATCCATGTCGGGAGATAAACTGGGGAGCAGTGATGACTGTGGCAGCAGTCTGTGGGGGTTGTCACAGGAAACTGAGGAAGCCCACTTGTTTAGTCAGTGTAGCTGAGGGACTGAGATTAACTGGAAAATGTAAAACATCTGCTTTAGCTGAGGATATAAACTGCCACTTTAATTTGATAAAAACTGGTATCGGTAGGTGACACTGACAGGGCTAATGTTCAAACTGTTTTTTCACAGGTTCAACAAGAGGCTGTGAAAAAACTAGCATCTCCTCCAGCTCCAACATGGCCTTCGTCGCGCCCAGTGCTCCTCTGGTTTTCTCCTTCAGTTCCTCATCAGGATGTGGCTCTTCATCGTACCTCTCTCCTTCTCTTACCATCTCACCTGCTAGAGCCTCCGCCTAATTTCATCCTGCCAATGATGATTCTAACAGCCACGGACCATCCATTACCATCACTGAGGACAAGGTGAGGAGAGAACTATGCAGACTCCATCCTGCCAAGGCCCAGATGACATTAATCCATGGGTGGTCAAGTTGTACTTCTCCCAGCTATATGGAGTACTGCTGAGCATCAATATCAAGAAGGTACCTGTGCTGTGGAAAACATTGTGTCTGGTTCCTGTACCAAATAAGGTGCCTCCCAGTGCCTCATTGGCCAGTTGCACTCACCTCATACAGCATGAAGGTCCCTGAGAGACTGGTCCTGGTCACCCTTCACCCTGACAAGATCCCCTTCTAACAGACCAAGATTAGAGCGCATGATGCCATGATCTATCTGCTGCACTATTGCTACAGCCATGTATGCAAGCCAGGATGATCCCTAAGGATCATGTTCTTTGATTTCTCCAGTGTCTCTGACACCATTCAGCCAGCCTGACTGGGGAGAAAGCTGCTAGGCAGGTTCATAATCCTAGTCTCATGGATTATGAACTATATGACTGAAAGGCCACAACACATGCAGCTACAAGGCTGTATGTCTGACACACAGTCCTGTGTAGCACTGGCGCTTTTCAGGAACCGTTCTTTACAATCAGACGCACTAGGCATGGCTATGATATATATACAGTACAATGGCTGTGGACAATTTTGCTGACTGGTGTGAGCTGAATCAGTTGCAGCTCAACATCAGCAAGACTAAAGAACTGGTGGTGGATCTGCGGAGATCACGGTCTCCTGTCAGTCCCCTCTCTATTAGGTGTGTAGATGTGAAGATTGTTCAGGACTACAAATACCTTGGTGTGCACATGGACAATAAGCTAGTCTGGTCAAAGAACTCTCTGGCCACTTACAAGAGAGGTCAAAGTAGGCTGTACTTACTATGGACACTCTGATCTACAATTCCATGTTGCAGATGTTCTCTGAGTCTGTAGTGTCCAGTGCCATTTTACATGCTATGGCATGCTAGGGAGGCTGTATGAAATGGAAGACACCAAGAGACTCAACAAGCTGATCAGCAGAGCAGGCTCAGTTGTAGGTTAGGAACTTGACAACTTGGAAACTGTGGCCGATAGGAAAACAAAGTCTAGACATTATTCTGTCATAGACAATGCTAATGACCCTCTTGTGCCTGAACTGAGAGGCACTTTTATCTGCAGACTCACCAGCATAAAGTGCACCAGTAACATAAAACTCTGTGTTTTCTTGTGCCTTCACAAGTCCGCCAAGCCGCCATGGACAATGGACAAATCTATCATTTCACCTCACTGTGTCAGGGCATCTGTGCGTTGGAACATGCCACAGTCAGGGATACTCAGCAAGGGGAAACCCTTTGCCTGATTGCCCTTCCCATGTTCCCACCTCTGTTCAGTCAGCGATGCTGCAGTGGGGTCATTTGTCCTGGTTTGCAGCCCATCCCGGCATACAGTGGACTCCTGAATTCATTAAGAAATAGTATTGGTGGCCTGTGATGAAGAAAAATGTTGAGGACCATGTCAATGCATGTATCATCTTCTGCCAAAACAAGGAACTCCACTGCACACCGTCTGGTCTCCCGCGCCCCTTATACACGTAGACAAGGTTGTGGTCTCACATGTCATTATACTTCATTATGGCGTTCCCAATGTCTAATGGCAATGCCACTGTTCATTGACCATTGTAGATTGCTTTTCTAGAGCTTGCCACCTAATATCATTGCCCAAATTACTGTCAGCCAAAGGAGCTGGCAGGAGAGGACATTTTGTACAGCATGTGGTACGGTTTCATGGGTGTCCCAGTGATGTGGTCTGTGACTGTAGGTTCTCATTCCGCTCAAGGTTCTGGAGAGCTTTTTGTCACCCCACTGGTACTTCAGTCAGTCTCTCATTGGGGTTCCACCTCCAGTCTAAACCAAGAGGGTCAACCAGGACCTTGAAAGGACTGCATGGTGTTGGTTAACCCTTCTTCCTGGTTTTCACATTACGGGTGGGTTGAAAGTGCTCACAACACTCTCCACTACTCGACCCTTAGAATGTCACCGTGCAACGATTTTTAACCACCCCCCCTTTATTTGTTGCCTTCCTCTCACCTGCGTCTAGGTGCCATCATTATGGCTTACCCTATTTAAACTCCACACTAGCCTCTTTGTAGTGGTCAGTAAAGAGATCTCTATGTCTCACCTTCTGTTGATGACTAATATTTCCCTTATTCTTCAATTCTTACTTAAGTTTTCCTTCTTACCCCTCTCCATTATTCCTCCTTTATGCCTACTTCTGGTCGTTTCTCTTGAACTTTAGTTCCTCATGCTTTTGTACTTCCTTTTACTGGCACAATGTCTTCAGAAAGTTCTGTCTTATTTTCTCACATGCATTAGCTGTTGTTTCCGTTTCTGTTTTCTTTTTTTCTTTCACTACTCAGTTTCCTTGCACCGGTTCTGCTTCACTCCATTCCATGCACCCAGTGTAAGCTGCTCCTTGACATCCTCATGCTCAGTTTAGTTAGTTTTATTGGATGCTTTCATAGCTTTATTATTCTCTTCTTAATTATCAAAGTTTAAGTTCGTCTTTACTAGCTCTAGTTTGGTTTCCTACTTGTCTTACTTTCAGTAGGTGCAACACAGTTTAGGACTAAGTTCACCGCTTCTCCGCAGACCTGTGTGATGCAGGCTTGACTCCTACGTGACAGACATAACATTAGATAAGCACTTTGCATGATGTTTACCTGGTGGCTTATTTTATATCGTTGCTGTCTGGCAGAATCCTCGTAACTCCACTTTTCATCTCTGTTGTTTTTTTTCATAAAAGTGTTGAAAATAGTTATACCAATTTTAATGACACAGTATTCATTTATTTAGAATATACATCGTTTTTTGAGTTTCCTGAAAAACAGCCGTTTTGAACATATGAGGTTTCCGCCCGACAGCAACGATATGTAAGCTACATTAGCCCTGCAGCTCCAGTGAGGGATTAAATAAACAAATTTAGGACATCAAATATCCTTGCAGATCAGTATAGATTTGACTATCACTTTAGAAAATAAAGGCATATTGAACATGTTATCAGTCCTGATCCTCTTTCCTATCCATTCAAGCCATTCAGCAAGCCTCTTCCCATTTGTGTGATCAGTGCAAGGCCCTGTTCATCACTGAATCTTTTAATTCAAACTTTGTACCTCATGCTCCTTCATGATGCCACCATGCAAAAGACACAACACCCCAAAAATGTTCTCATGATACATAATCCATCAACACATAAGGGCCACTCGTGGAATTTGAGCCCCAAGCAACTTTGAGTTATGAATGGACAAACCCTCCAATTCATCACATGCTAGTTCCTGGGACTCTGCTCTGTGCAGTCCTTTGAGAGTGATCTGATCAATTAGGAGTGAAAATAAATGCATCCGGTGTCTTGCGGTGCTGTGGGGGAATCTCAGTGGGAGAAAAGGACATTATCCCAGAGTAAATCCAATACATTTTGCCACATCTTCATTTAATGACGCGGAATCGTTCAGATGGAGGCTAATGGAACGGAAAAGAAGAGGAGAGCTAGGGGCTAGGGGTGGGAGTGTACTCAAGATGGTACTTTCCGGAAAAGTAAGCACTCCTGGCTCTTAAGGTGGAGTGTACATCATGAATGGAAAATATTAGAAGGCTGACCTATACATAAGGTAGATGGGTCAGTTACAGCAGTGCTGTGAATACACACAAGTTTAACTTTCTTTTCATTATTTGTTCCATAATGTTATCACACACATACACACACACACACACACACACACACACACACACACACACACGACACATACACACACACATACACTACACATACACACACACACACACACACACATACACACACACACTCACACACACACACACACACACACACACACACCTCTGGGGGGCAGTTTAGTATCTCCAGTCCACTTGAAGTGCAGATC
>JBBPCX010000011.1:10914678-10943576 GCA_037974365.1 Hydrocynus forskahlii | reverse complement strand
TGCTCGCTCTCGGCAGAGGCTGAGTGGGTGGAATGGTGACCTCAGTGCAGTGCTTCATTTGCAGTGGGAGAAGAGTACCCTCAGGAGGGAAGCTCCTGTTCTGCCCCCTTGGGATGGTGCTAAACTCAACCCCCTGGCACACAATCAGCCTCATCTGTGGCACATACCTTTTTTTTTCTTTGTTTAATACCTACACACTCTTACTGTTTCCATAAGCTCACAGAGCAACATGGCCAGCAAAAGAGACCAATTTCTTGGTTGACCACCCGTCCCAAAGTTAAACTACATTGTTATAGACTGCTCCTTTTGGTATTTTTTTCTGGCTAAGAACTTACTATAATTTAAATTATGTATACATTTTTTTAAGATTTAAAATTATTTTAAAATTATTTTCAGATTTTGGCTCACTAAACAAAAATGTACCAAACAGCCAATCAAAATTCAGCGGTCCATACATGCCTGTGTGAATGGCCAATCTTGGTTAAAATTTGTGGACCCATTCATAATGGCATGGAGATGCTATTTACCCACCATTAAATAAATCAGCCATAAAGTCATAACAGTGAGCTACAACATGTTTTTCTCTGTCTCTCTAACATAGTTTGGTCTACCTTCAAAATTCACTTGGCCTTTAAATCCTTACGTTTAATGTTTTAAATGTTGAAAATTCAAAATTGCAATTTCCACTAAGAATAAAATCATCAACAAACCTCTCAGCCTTTTGTTACTACAAATATCAACAATCATAAAAACACAACATTCTCTCTCATTCTCTCAACTTTTGCAGTGGTCATATTTTACATAATAATATGGTATATCTAGTTCAGTTGTTACTTTTTATTTGGGGGGGGCACTAAGACATTATTATTCAATAAATAATATGTGTACTTATTCATTTACTCTAGGTTTGTGTCAAGTTGTTCATGAAAAGATCACCACTTTTGAAATATAAGGCATTTTGATTCATGTAGTTCTTTATAATTTTTTTCCATTTCTCAATTTTAGAGTCAACTATAGCTCTGCTTATCAATACAGATTTTTCACAAATTTGAAACGATTGGCATCTCAGACTGCTTTTTCACATTTTTCACAAATATTTCACTCTTACATGAAAACTTACAATAATTTTAGCTTCAGCATTTCATGATGGACGAACCAACAGAACTAGTCCAGATTTGCTGGGAATACAAGCTTGTTACATGAACATACACTAACGTTGAGAACATTCTCATTCTTCTACTAAATAATGTTGGGAGATGGAAGCTTTGTTTCAACAGTGGAAAAATAATGAAGTCTAAAAATATTCTTGTGTATGTGTGATCAACTCGAATCCGTAATCTTTCTGAAAGGCCAGTTATGGGCAGCTTTTAGGCCACACTGCCAGGACTATTGCCTTCTCTCTCTCACACACACACACACACACACACACACAGGCCACTAATCTCATGCTAATGGACTTTCCACCCCTCGCGTCAACTGTCTCAAACTATTAGGGACTACCGTGCAGTGGGGGTTTGGCAGGAAGAGGGCAGGGAGAGGATCCTCTGCACACCTTACAGATGCTCCCTGTCCAAGCCGTGCTCTCTCAGCTCACACAGTTACACACGATGCTCCTACTCAACCTACTGAAGGAGTCAGCTAAGAAAAACCTGCTTCTTTCACTGTTCCTGCATTTCATACGTAGTCATATTTTGGGCACTGCTATTGCTCTTAACCGGGAAAAAAATGTTTTATAACTTTAATGTATATCATTTTTAACTAATATTTAGCTTCATCCATTCCTATTGGTCTGTGAAATATTCACATAAGATAAAGGACAGCTGGCATTTTTCAAATAACATAAAGGTAAAATGTAGAGACGACCATGTAAGAAGACAGTATCATATCACCTGAATTAGCACAAAAGGTCCTAATATTTTTGCATTAGGTACAGAATGTTCTCTTTCTTTTCAGTGTTTAGGTCAAGCTGTTCCAAGAAACCCCTGCAATAAGTTGCATGTGAAATGTACCTTGCATAAATGGTCCAAAAAAGATGACGTTGTGTTATTAAAGGGATGAAAAAAGGCCAAATTTGAAGAGGCCCTCTAATTAAATTTTCTAGCGTTTCCTCCATTTTGCCAGAAAATAAATCGCTCCTTCAATCACATGAGAAAGAGCAGCACATTGCATGCTATTAGTCAGCCCATTCTAATAACTCACACACAGCCATTCCACTGCCCTGCATTAATGTTCTCCATTTTCACTCTGCAATAACTAGGGAGAGGTAAAGTGGCACACTCCCTCTCTATCTCTCTTTTTTTTCTACCATGTAGATAGCTCTCTCCTTTCTCTTGCTTGTGTATGACTGATCGCAGTGGGTACCATTCAGGGAGAGATGCATCCTGCAGGATATGGGAAATGGACATTAAGGAAGAAAAAAAAAAGAAAGCTAGTGCACAGTTACGGATCGATGCCTCTTTTAATTAGCATGCCTGCTAATGCATGCTCGCCAGGCAAGATGTGCCATGAGATGCGTTATATATGCAAAGCCCTAGCTTTAGTTATATAGCATGCATATAGCCTTATTGCTTTCCTCTAAGACATTTCACGAAGGTTCACACAAATGCTGAATTATTTGTTTTATTGATTCCCCTCTGAATATCCTTTGGTGGTTCGGTCTCTAGGTTTTCTAACGTTCCTACCTTTTTACATTTGATTTCTATCCACTGACTTTGCAAGCGGTATCCCAGGCATGGGAATAAGATTATGATAAGGCGATTACTGATGAACGGGGAGAGAGAGAGAGCAGAAAGAAAAAAGAAAAGGAAAAGGGAGAAAAAAGCAGTCTTTCAATAAAACGGGTGAAAATAGAATATTGTTCTGTGGTGCAGACCTGCTGTCTGTTTCTGCCTGGCCAGGCCTTCTCACCTACAGTGAATGTATTGTTTCATTTACCTGAATGACAAAGTTATTTTTGCTCAGGTTTGGGCCTTGTTACAAGGATACAAGGGAGCAGAGGGAGGCCAGGCTTTTTACTGAGCCATCCCAAATTGACTGTGATTCAAGGCATTTGACTTCCCTGGAGAAACAAGGCTGAACTCTTTGTTTGGTGGCTTACTCCCGCTCAGTACTGCAGACTTTCTGATGTGGGTGCATGCACTTTGTTAAAGGAACCGAGGAGTGAATCTGAGATCTAGATTCAAAGTCAGTGCTGAAGTTTACCAAAGAACAGAAACTACAAAGTTATGGTGTCTTCACTACACCCTGTTACTCTCCAAGCCTAAGAAGCTACAAAAATTCCCCTGCCAAGTGTATCCGAAGGAATTCACCATCGTTACAAAAGCACAAATTTTGACAGTCTCATCAGGCAGGAACAAATGATCGACGGGAGAAAAGAGGAGGATGGAGAGGGTTAAATGGATAAATCTACCCCAGATTAGCAGGCATCAGTTCAGTATTCGGGGTTTCACCAACATCAAATTAATCCACTCAGTAAATGAGCACACCAGATGGCTGCGACAGAATCCAACCACACTGACAAAAATCCAGCTAATGATCCTGCTAATCCTGCAGGAATATAATACGAAATAAATGAGCGGAGGAAAGAAATGCAATGGGAAACAAAAAAAAGTCCATATCTGGTTCATTTGGCTACTTGCCTAAGACTAGCACAAGCATCTTGTGTACCCCTGTGTACCCTAGATATTGAAGAATTCAATTCAGGTGTGAAAGTTACATACTGTTCATAGTGTGTATCCCTTGAAAGTGTGGACCGGGTCATTTTTTGGCTTGGTCCACCTACTGCCTTACAATTAGCCTCTATACCGAATTTTGAACCCCCAAATCTTTTTATTTTCCGGGAACACTTTGATTCTCAACAATAAATGGATTAACATACAATGCTAAATCATTCTTTGAAAATCAACCCCTTTGTGGCTGTAACAGCCTCAGCTCTCTTGGGTAGGCTTTTTCTACACAGCTTTGGAGCGCCTCTATAAAAATTTGTGCCCATTCAGTCAAAAGAGCATCCGCGAGTTCAGGCACTGATGTTGGATAAAAAAGCTTGGCTTGCAATCCAGTTCCAATTCATCCCAAATGTGCTTGGTTGAGCTGAGGTCAGGGCTCTGTGCAGACCTCCACAGTCTTTATATGCTGTAGCATTGACATCACCATTCATTGTAACTAAGGGGCTGAGCCCAAACCCATTTTCCCTCCTCCACCAAACTTCACTGTGGGCATTACATGTTCTGGTAGATTACACACTCTTGGAATCACAGATTCAAAATCTTTAGGTCAGAAGAATCAGTGATAAATGGGTACAGGAATCACAGTGAGCTAGAGACATGCACCGCCTAAAGGCGAATTTGTCATAAAAATTGTGTAATTTTTAGTGACTATTTGATACAGATGGAAAATACCGTAGACCCCCAAAATTCACAGGGGTTACGTTCCAAGAGCACCTGAGAATTGTGAAAACTGCGAATTTGTGACGTAGTAAAAAAAATCCCTAAATGCCTATTTTTTCAGTGGGAACCCCAAATATGCCCCCAAATATGCTCCGCAAATACTTAAATTTTATTTTCAACTCAGCTTAGTACATTACATTTAAAAATAAAGGGAAACCCATATACATACTGTACAGCTTACACTGACCTGCTGTCTATTTTTATTAATAATTTAGCACTAAAATCATATCACCACGTAAAAAGTAAAAAATTGCGGAGGATATTTGTGGTTTCCGTGAACGACTGAAGTGGTGAACTCCGAACAGCGACTTTGTGGGGGAACACTTGTATTTGAGGCTCCTGCCTCCATATAACCACTGTGTATGCTGCTTTTTTTGAAGAAATTCTTTAAACAACCTGTCTTTTGAGACCCTGACACAAATTTAAACCAGGTTCTAAAATACAGAGTAAAATTGATGCAATCCAGCCTCCGCAACTTCCTCAAACTTGAGTGGAATATGTAATCACTTGAACATGTAACATTTCCTCGCACTTCTCACATGATCCTCTCATTTGTTGTGTGGCCCTCACTTAAATGCGCATGAATAATGGGGATAAAGGCATTGTATTTTGCTTTTAACCAAGCACACTGTCCATAGACTACTAGGGCACCAGTTTTCTGGGTACAATGCCTCTGAATCGCACCTGAAACTGATGCGAGGGTCAGCATGGGCATTTTTTTCTCTAAGCATTTTTTAAACTATTCTTACACTTACTGGACAAAACAAATGCTGCTAGAGTATCTCTCAGGAAGCAACTAATCCCACTTCAGCAAAATTGTTGCCAGAGGGACATTTATCCTCTGAGATGAGGTTAGCAAATATGTGCTGCATTACCTTCCATACTTGATTAACTCCAAGGAAAGTGTATTTGCTTTTTGCCTCCCCATCATATACATGTGCACTGCCTGCAGCTAAACTGCACCAGCAGAGTACAGAGCCATATAGTGAGTGCTGCAGATACCAAAGTCATGTATCATGGCTGTGGAGTTAAGTGTGTGAAATGTAGCTTGAATATTATGCTTCATGACACAAGTGTCAGAAAGCTGCTCTGATATTGTGTTTATAGTCCGTCGCTCGAAGGTAGAAGCCGAAATGTCTTTACAGCACTGTAGTCAATGAATTGCTACAAAGCTCACTCCTATACTCCATCACCATAAGCCTTATTCAGCAAGACCAGAATACAGCCAGTTAATTCAAATTTAAGATTAATATTATTTGTAAGACAGTGTGGTCACTTTCGCTTCACATTTTGGACAACGCTGTGCTTTCACCTTTGTGGGCACAGTTCAGGAAATAACTTTTTCTACTCCAGCATGACTGTGCCCAGTGCACAACACAAGCTCCATAAAGACGTGGTTGTATGGTTTGGTGTGGAAGAACTTGACTGGCTCACACAGAGCCCTGACCTCAACCCCATCCAACACCTTTGGGATGAACTGGAACGGAGATTGTGAGCCAGGCCTTCTCGCCCAACATCAGTGCCTCACCTCATAAACACTCTACAGGATGAATGGACACAGTTTTCCCCAGAAACATTCCAAAATATTGTGGAAAGCCTTCTGAGAAGAGTGGAAGCTGTTATAGCTGCTAAGGGGGGACTGATTCCATATTAAAATGTAATAGCCAGGTGCCCCAATATTTTTATCCATATAGTGTATGTCCAAGAGTTTGTAGACACCTGTTCTTCCACTGTTCTTCTAAGATTATGGGTACTGACAGAAATCCACCTATCAAACTAAAGCACCATGTCATTTTCATGTAATGTCCTACACATTTCTACCGCTGCCTCCCATTTCCTGTGATAAAGGTTTTCCACATTTTCTCCCTGTGCCTAAGTTCTCTTTTAGCCCTGTCACTGTTCATCAAAAGGGAGGGGTGGTGTCTGACCTCATGCAGAAGCCGCCCAGAACTCCAGCCCTGGTTTTCACTTGCCCCACAGTCACTCTTTTCTTATATTTCAGTCATAAATTGAAAGCTTAGTCCAAAAATGTAGATTACACGAGATACACGTGAACACATGTGGCTAATTGAATTGACTATTTAGAACATCCTTAATCTAAATGCTTTTGATGTATGCTGAGAATTAGCTATAGGAACATGTTACCATGGCCATGAATAGGAATATGATGATGATCTGCCCTGAACAGATTAGGAATTCCCAGGTTATGTTGAGGTCTAGGGTCCAGAGGCTTCTGCTGTGGACAATAAACAGCTTGCATAATGCCTTTAGACCTTCTCTTCTTCTTTGTAAACAAACAGACAGACCTACACTGCTGAATAATTCTTTCTAACTTCAGCAAACAAAAACAACCATCCCCTATTCCCAGACTTTGGCCATGAGTCTTTTTTTTTTTTTTTTTTGAAGAGTTTGATACTGAGACTACTGAAGGACTAGTTTCTCGGTTTGGTTGCTCGGCTTAGCTAACAGTGAAAATGCTGTGGCAGCAGGGATTTACCCAGTACTGAAAGCCAAATGCATTCACATAAAACTGCTGGACTTCAACCACTATGGGAAAGAAACAGCAAGCAAGCCACCAGAAGCTGTCACAACTTTTCAGACGATATGACTTCTTCACGTTTTTGAATGTGCACATTTTGAAATTACACTATTGGATCCGAGATTCACTGCAGAGGAAAGTTTTAGGCCATTTGTCAGAGGTGATGAAAAAAAATAATGATCATACTATAAAAGGCAGCATGGAGGAACATGGAGGGAACTAAAATGGGCATGTAGTACAGGTCGAATGGGGAAAAGGGAAGCAAAAATGGTAGGCATTTCTTGTCTGGTTCAATAAAAGCAGTCATTTTGTTGTGTGAAAGAACAGGGTTTCTCAAACCCCCGACACACACACAAATGCAGCAGAGTCAATAAAAGATGACACTCAAGCCCTTTCACCAGTAACTTGACAATTTTACACATGGATAAAAAGATAAAGCAAAGGCTATGACCTCTCATCTCATCTTTCAATGCCACTCCTCTCACAGGACGAGTGTGATCTCACCTCGCTCTCTCTCATTCATACTCCCAGCAGGGTCATTCAGAAAAGCAGACGTTCACTTGACCGCTGCACACACCTTCTGTACTCAAAAGGAAGGCATACCCATTAGACCACAGGTAGAGGAATCCCAGATATGATCTGTTATAGCCTTCTTATTTCTTCTCCCCTGTTTAAAATCAACACAGTCATCATATTCTCACACATAAAGATCATGAAATAACAAAGGCAACAATTCTTTGATTTGATTTTGTTTGCTGCGAACCATAGTTTCAAGCAAGCAAATTATAATATCAATAGATACATATATATATATATATATATATATATATATATATATATATATATTAACTTTCTATTCTTCATTTATCTGACCTATTTTTGATCCAACATGTATCCAATATCTCGTCTTTGTTGGGGAATTAGAATGGATGGAATGACTGTATGTTCATCATTGTTGTGATTAAAGTCCTGATTGGGTCCCAGAAGAGATTCCGATTTCAAATTGGGCAGCAGCATTTTTATGTTGAGAATAGCTGAATACAGTGAAACAAATAATAATAGAAAACAGTAGCACAAAGAAAGGTTCAATGCAACATGCTGATATATTTTACCACACATGAACACACTGTAAATGCTCTAGGGGGTAGAATGAGTTGAAAAAGTCAAAGTCCCTGAATGTATCACTAATTACACACTAATTATGCCTGGTTATTCGCAGAGCTGTCAAAATGTACAGACCTAAGCTCATATCACACTCAAAAACCTGTGCATTATCAGCATTTTACTGGTACATTTTGGCCTAATATCATCTTGTATGCAGCCTTTAAATTGTATGTTACCGGCATCCACATATTCATACATACCATGAAAAGTTCCGCTGTGCAAGACGCAAGGTCATCAACAACTCCTTCCTTTCTAAATCACGCACAAAATACACCCCACAACTGATTAAGTCTATTAATGACTTGCATTAGACGTGTTCAGTCAGAGTTGGAAGTTAATTCTTCAGGAAGCAAGACATACAGGAGCAGGGCTGTTGATCTCTGAAATAGAAAATACACTCACAACGCTAATCTGAAGATGGTGACCACTGATGTACAGAATACACTCACAAAACAAATTTAAAAAACTGTATAAAATAAAAAAACACTTTTTGTACAAGTTTTTGTAGTGTGATCTAAATTTCTTTGTGTTCACACAAGCCCCTCCGGTAGTTTCATGGGTGTTGCAAATTGTAAAGTGGCCATTTTTGTTACGTGTGAACACACCACAGCACAGCACACAGAGTGAATTCCTTCTCTGCATTTAACCCATTCACTAAGTGAAGCAGTGGGCAGCCAGCGGCCCAGTGCACGGGGAACAGAGTGTGTGGATGGTACCTTTGTCAAGGGTACCTCTAGAAGTCCTGGGATTTTGAACCAAAGACCTCCCTGACTACCAGGCCACCAGCCACCTCAAGCAGGTACTAGATCTCATGCAGGTAAATTACTGTGTCAACTTTACTGGGATTTTAATTCTGGAACATTTTAGCCCATTCCTGTTTAAACATCATTGCATTCCTGAGTCAGGCACTTGAAGAAATCTAAGAATGACATTACCACTTGAACTGAAATACTGTTTCGAGGTGACCACAATATGTGCCCACAATGCACCTGAATTTAATATTCAGTTTACAAAGGTTACAGCCAATGATGCAAACTGTGCATAACCTTGCCCACTAACTGCACATTTTATGAGATGGAAAAGGATTGAAAGGAATAAAAGTTTCCACATGTGTCTAAGGCTTGTGCCTCCATCTAGCCACTGTTTCTTTGTTAAAGTAAGTCTCTCAGTAAACCATCTTCTGAGACTCCGTTGCGAATTCATGCCTTGGTTTTAAAAAGTGGAAGAACACTGATGGGGAGCCAACCACCATGAGTTGTCCTAACCCAAGCAAAGTGGAAAACATACCCATTTAATACACATTTAATATCTCCATATTTTTGCGCTATTCTACCAGGTTTTGTGTCTACCAGAAACGAGTGTGTGTGTTAGACCGAGAGAGGGAGAGGGAGAGAGAGACAGAGAGAGAGAAAGAGACAGACAGACAGACAGACAGACAGAGAGAGAGAAAGAGAGAGAGAGAGTGTCTAAGAGAAATCTGAAGAAAGGAGAACGGCTGGTAGGAAGCAGATGTCCACTGGATTTGAAGTCAGACTCCACATAGAGATGCTGAGACCGAGATCGATAAGTTGTGTTTGAAAAGAGCAACAGTGAACTGGGGACTACAAATCGCTACAGTGTTGGTCCTTTGTACCGTGTACTGATGGCATTATTTTGCGGGTGGGCTAGCATTTAGCACAGTATGTACCACGTAGGCAGCCCGTCCCTTGTGGACCAGAATACAGAGGTCATTAAGTTCTTGCTACAGTTCAAAGAACTGCAAAAGGGACACTTAGTTGGAGAATGCTTGTTGTAACCCCACTAGTTAAAGAAAAAAAAAAAACTTAATCACATCACACACCTCATAGGGCCATATCTTTTTTAGATTGAAGAGTACATCGTTGAAATGTACCACATGCTCACTAGTGGGCATGATCCACATTTGGAAGCTAATTTACAAAAACAGTCTGCTTTGAATTCATAGTTTTGTGGGGTCACAGAAACCAACACATTTACAAACATCTGCTTGTTTACTGTACAGCATTTTGATCCACACATTCATGTTGAAATTATAAGGACCATTTCATCCTGGATTGGATGAGGCATGACAAAGGGCAGCCAGTCATAAAAGAGGTTTTAAAGTTAACTCTAAAGTCATCTGTTTATTTGTAAAGAATAAAAAGAGGCGGAAAAAGCGCACAGCACCCCTGGTGACCTTAGTTAGGATAAGTGGGTTTGTGAATCAATGAATGGGTGAATGAATGAATGAATGAATGAACGAACAGTCAATTGTTCATTTGTTCGAACAAATGAACTTAACAGAAATATCAGGTACATTTAGTTTGGATTTTTTATTATTACATATTTGAAGCAGTTGTCATGCACCTAATTGTCGCGCATTTATTAAATCTACCATAAGATCAAGAGAAACAGGATTAACACATTATCACACCTCAGCATTTTATAACCACAGATATGGTAATGTTTCACTTAAAATGAATTCATTGCATGGCGAATGCATATCATAAAAGAGCATATTAATTCAGCTTCAGATGCTCTGCCCTTCATTTTACTCTCCAAATTCTCTCTCTATTCTAGCCCATATGAAAGGCCATCGGTGCAAAATCTCTGGTAAGAATTACCATAACAGTCTATGGCTTGGATAAACCAGTCCATTTTACTTCATTTGAGCATAAGATGAGCTATCTAAGCTTTGGAAATGTGAAGAGTTCCATGCCATTTAACAGTGTCCGTAGCAGGGCCAAGAGGTAAAACGTTGAAGTCATAATAAATTTACCAACTTTATTTTGTTAACCTCATTTCGAATTTTAGATTCAAAATGTTATTGTTTCTTCTGATCAAATAATGGGATTATAGAGCCTAATCTTGACACATTTACTGAATGGCTGAAATTTAATCTGGAGGACATATGAGATGAATTCTCCTAGAACTTTTGGGGGTCAGTTAATATGCTTGTGTTGTCACAGTGATGATCTTTTCATTTACATTTACATGACCAAAGAAAGTTATCTAAAATAACAAAGAGTGTGTTGGTTTATGTATTAGAATCCTGAACATGCTGGCCAAACATATAACCATTCCAAAACCATGGGCATTAATATGACGTTGTAGCCACAATGTTGGAAACATATAATTGTGAAAAATGTATTCATAATGGATGGGTTAACATTACCCATCACTGGAACTAAGGGTGACAGCCTGAAAACCAGCCAAATCCATTATCCTTTCTCTACAAAACTTTACTGTTGGCACTAGGCATTTCGTTATTTATCATTCTCCTGGCATCCGCCTAACCCAGTTTCATCCATTACACTGCCAGAAAGTGAACCACTTTCATGTCACAATACTAGCACTTACAGCTGGCCAGAGACTATCCTACAGAAATTTCACAAACTGACTTGTGGCAAAGGTGGCGTCCTATGACCGTGCCACATTTAACATCACTGAGCTCATTTTACTGCCAGCGTTTGTCTCGGAGACATCACTATGTACTTGATTTTCTACACCTGTTGGCGACAGGTATGGTTTAAACACTCGAACTGAAAAATTAGGCCATATACTGAGGCCACATACTTTTGGCCATATAGTGTATTTCCCTTAAATCTGTGCATTTGATGTGAGAATTCTTCTCACACAAAGATGTAAATGCACCCATGACAGGATCTGTTATAAGTAATAATATAAGTCATAATATATGTTATTTGTACCGTATAACTCATACAAAATACGTTATACACTAATAAATATGTGATTAAACCATGTGGCACCAAAACCCGAGATGCTTGAGAAGAAAAGATCGATATTCAGGTTCTATTTCAAGACAATAACAATGTTTTAAGGGCTGTTTATGTGCACTATGCCTTGGACACACTAAATGACTAAGTTGCCAGATCACTGTACTGTTCATTCCTGGTAATCAGGAATCCTTTGAGGTTTGCACACAACATGACTGAACAGCAATAGGGGTCACACATTACAAGACCATTACAAGAGAACTCCAAACTCTGGTCTTCAGTCTATATTTGGTCACAAAAATACACATTAGAAGTGACGTGGGGGACTAACAAATTACCAAGTGCAAGACTGGGCCTGCATCCAGATAGCTGAATAAACTTCTTTTGAATAAACTCTTTGGTCCTTGTACAGTTTTTCTTCCGGTAAGACCTTGCTACTTTGGCTCTGGACAGTCTGAGTAACATTATAGCCATGATGAGGCCCATTAGTTTAACATTTTAGTTGGTGTAATTAAAGGCATCTTTCCAGTCAAACCCTGCCCCCTGCTAGTGTCCCTTATGAGAGATCAAACCATCAATACCTTATGTTACTGACTGATATTACCTTAGATTTCCATCTATTTTATTTGTCGCAGTTGGCTTTGGGGAGAAAGGCAATTTACTTGCTTGAATATGAAATATGCATATATTTACATTGCGTATGGGAAATGCAAAATTAAATCCAGTGCAATGAAATTTACATGTCAAAGCTTGAGGTTAGAACTGATTAAAAATGTGAGATATTCCCAGTAGGATACACTGCAGTCATTTGTTTGTAGGGAGAAGTCATAAACATTAAACATGAAGTGCAGTTAATGAAGGAAAGTAGAAAGCAATAGAAAAACGGCAAGATTAGAGCATATTTCTGGGCTTTAATTACACCATTCTTTTAATAACAAATAGCTTTATATGCACTTTCATTTCTCCAGAGAAATCTTGTTTTTTTAAGACTGAGGAGCCACTCTCTCTAACCTTTCTTATCTTGGTCCTTTTTTGTTCAGACTGCAGAATAAATTCATATTTGATTTAGCTCGATAAATCACATTTGATGCAGCATTTTTTTTCTCTTTTAAAGACAATCACCTTACCTTCATAAAGTACTTTCCACCTCTAGGGGTTCTGCTTACCTTCAGAAATGCAACCATGGTCTGTGAATCTGCAATACGCAAAGGTCCTCTAAATCATGGGCAGCCTGGCCAAGAATGTGTCCACCTAGAGAAAATGCGGGCACTGCAGTGAGCTCTCTCGCTCCTTCTTATTCGCAAAGCACAGATGTGATTTTCTGGCTCCAGTTCTTCTGATGCATCTGCTTTCACCTTACCTTGCACTTAGTTAACAATGACTTTAGCATACTGTCAACAGTTGCCAGACCCAGTAGTGTTCCATTTATGATATACGAAGTTCATTTTGTGTTATTACTTTATACTGTTTGTCATAAAATGTATAAACAGCAGTGGATGTTTTCAAATTATAATAAAACATAAAAAATAGAGATACAAGATTTTATTCCAACAGTGTCGACACATATACACTCCATGACCATACGTTTGTAGACTCCTGAACCTTACATCCACATCAGATTCTCATTTCAAACTAATTTCTCCATAGATTTTGAGGTCATTGCCATTCAACAGGAAAGTGCCTTCCTTAAAATGTTGCCACAAATTTGGAAGAACATGATTCTCTAGAATGCCTTGGATGCTGCAGCATTAATATTTCCCTACACTTGGGTTCCAGACCAGACTGCTAGAAAGTGAAATGTGTTTCATCAGTCCAGAGAATCCTTTTCCAATGCTCCAGAGAACAATGGCAGTGTGCTATACAAAATCTAATTGATGCTTTCATTGCCCAGGGTGATTTTAGGTTTGTGTATGGATGCTCGTCCATGGAAATCCAGCACATGAATCCCAATAAACATTGCTTGTGCAAATGTTTCATCTAGACAAAAAAAGTCAGTTTCTACATCATTCAGGAGTCCTATTCTGTGATCTGAAAGCTGAGCTGTTGTTACTTCTAGACATTTCTACTTTCGCAATAAATGCACTTGAAAAGTTGACTGGGGCAGCTATGAAAGGGAAAGAATTTGACCTCTCACTTGTTAGAAAGGAATCTTATTGAAAGACACTGGTCTCTTCAATATCCATTCAACACATACTACTGTTAGCTTTCATCTGTGTTTCTTTTTTTTCTTTTTTTTTTTTGTTGATTTGATAGAAATGGGTTCAAGTGAAAAAGTCAAACACACAGACTGTTGGCCATAGGGTGTATTATAGCTATCAGAACAATATTGTTTGCTTGTTGATTTGCTTGTTGATTTGGGAAGCAAAGGCTACCCCATCTAGTCCAATCTTACAGAACAGCTACTGTAACACAAATTGCTGAAAAAAATGAAATCCATTATAGAAATGTGTCGGAACGCGCTTGTTGTGTAGAGGTCGCATAGCTGCAGACCAGTCAGAGTGCTCATGTCTACCAATAAAAGTGCCTACAGTGGGCATGTGAGCATCAGAACTGGACCACTACATAAAATTAGACAGGTGGTTTTAAGGTTATGACTGATCAGCATATATTAAATGTAAAGCTGCAAGTTGTCCAGTAAACATTTATTTGTTTACTGAAAAAAATTAGAATTAAACTACTAACATTGTCTGTTCAAGTATGTTAGCATGTAAGCTTAACCACTGCAAACATCTTCCTCAAAGCAGTCCCAAAGCAATACCCGCTTGAAATAATCAATGACGTGTTGAGCTGCATTGCATTAAGTAATCTGGTGCTGGGACAAATGCATTATGTGGTAGAAAGGGAACATTAAAAAGAAGGGTAGCAAAATTTGTGCTCCTTGTGAAAACAAACCAAAATGTGTCACTTCTGTTCTTCATTTGTATGCATTCTAATGTTCTAAAATTGTTTTACAAGAAGAGTCACACATACAGCACGGATTAACAGTCAGCCTTATAGGTGGCCAATATTTATATTTTTTAAAGTCATCAAATAATTTCCATGTAGTTTCACATTAAAAAGAATCTTCCTAAATTCTCACTTTCATCACTTTCATCTATAATATGCAAGGGGATAAATGTTCCATCATAGCCACTATTTGATTAAAGCAATAATTCTTTATTCATAAAAAAAGAACTCTAAATGATTCTAAAAAGCTTCAGGTGAACCTAAACTCTGGGACTTTTTAAGATTTAGCAGCTGAAATGAGAAGCGGCAAACAATTTTTGTGGTTCAAAGCTTCTTTTTCTCGCTTCTGAGAACATTTTCAGCAGCCTCTTGCACTGAACCCAAGCTGTGTAGGAGGAAAACTTCAAATAGCAGCAAGTGCGCTGAAAACGGTGCGTCTTATTTCCCTCCTAATCGGTAGGAGATGAAACGGGGAGTGAGTGACGGAGAGGCCTAATTTAGCGAGGGACAGAGGAACCAAGGTTTTTCTCTCTCTCTTCCTTTCCTTCTCCATGATGGATCAACCTTGTATGGGGCCTTCTCAAAAAAGAGATGGAGAGGGGGGAGAAAAGGAGGAGCTGGAAATTATCATGTGCAGACTGCCAAGCAAGGTGGCTGGTGTTGAAAAGTGAAAGAGAGAGAGAGAGAGAGAGAGAGAGAGAGAGAGAGAGAGAGAGAGAGTGAGAGGGAGAGAGAGAGAGAGAGAGAGAGAGAGAGAAGAGGGAGAGAAGGGAGAGAGAAAAAGAGAAGAGAGAAACCACAAAGGAATCCATCAACCCTCTGAAGTTCTGACATTGGCTTTGAACTTTCTTGCATGTGTAATCTATTAGGAGTGCACATCAAAGTCTTTTTAACACTTGGTCTATATTATTGGACTGACAACTGGCACCCCAAGCCTGCATAGTTCCTACATGGGCTGTCCTCACTATTTCAATGCAATATCCAGTCCTCCTATATACTACATCAAACCTGTGACAGATTAATACTTAAATAGTAAATAAATAAAAGCACTGTTACTTAAATAAGACATTTAACATTTAGGTGCAATGTTTTAATGAGCTCTTTGTAGTTTTCAACACACGTATGCACACATAAGATATTCTGAATCGATTTCATGACATTAGTATGTATAAATGCATGCCACATACATACCCCTGCACACACTCTCTCATACACATACACACAGACTCTTGGATTATCTGTCACATGCCTTGACAGAGGTCCCTGACAGAGAGATATTGTCACTGTCTATCTAGGTGCAGAAGGTTAACACCCAAAGCTGCTGACCCTGATCCCGAAAATGACCCAAACAGCTGTTCCACTACAGACAGACAGACAGACACACACACACACACACACACACACACACACACACACACACACACACACACGCACACACAACACACACACACCCCTTGCTCGAGATAGGCCAAGGTCTATGATCAGCCTGTGACAGAACATGAGAGATCATTCAGACCATGTCTGATGCTACCCTACTCAACACTACACCCTACTCAACCCTATACACACATTTATTGCTGCTGTCTTCCAACTGTTATTTATACAATAATACACTTTATAACTGCTGCCTTCTGCCCTTTGAACAATACTGTACATGTTGCTTTTATTACTTTAAATAGGGTACTGATTACATTTCACTTGCATTAATCATTAACTGTATGTATTATAGATCTTACCTGTCAGACTCCTAAAAGAATCTTTGCTTCATTCATAAACAAAGGATTGACATCCAGCCATCCATTGTGATGGGTAGACAATAAGGAAGCCAGAGGAGAGTTTAATGTTCTGGGCTTAAGTTCTTCTGGGAAACATTAGGCCCTTCATGTGGATGTCATGAAACTTTGTTATCAACCAAGTAACCTCCTTTCATGTCAAAAGTTGTCTTCCAAATGGCAGTGACCTCTTTCAACCTTATAATGTGTACTGCCACACTGCAAAAAATGTTCAGGAGCATAAAGAGTTCAAGGTGTCTTTTTCACCTTCAAATTCACTGACTTATCTCTAAATCAGCATCTCTATGAGTATGACAACCATTCCATGCCAGTGTCCTACACAAGCACCTCATTCTGTTTATGAATAGTGATCACCTGAATCAAATCTTATTCAATGAGGAAAAGTATAAAACCACTGCTGTAATCAACACTCTCCTCTTGCAGTGGGACCAGTGGATGGCAAAACACTACTAGAAGTTTGTCAAAGGTAATTATTGCCAGTCAGATTGCAATAATTACAATAATTTTAAAAAATGACATTTGTTTTCTTTGAATTATTCAGGTTCTGAAAACACTGCATCCTTTCTCTTATTTTGATGTATTGTCATTTCATTTAAAATTATGCTTTAAAGAACAATATGTTTATTTGGAAATTAGGAGAAATATTGTCAGCAGTTCTTTAAAACTAAGGCAAAGCAGTTCAGTTCAAAACTTGCAACTATAAAAGATCAAACCTGAGAAACTGAACATTTTTGCAGTGGTCTCTTATTTTTTCCAGAGCTGTATTCTCTTGCATATTTTACTTTCGTGGATATTCCAAGACTTCTTGTTTCAGCGGAGTATAAATATGAGGTGACATTCTGATCAATGAACAAACATGAAATGAGACAATGACCTTTTAAGGCAACCTTAAAAGTTGACCTTTAAAACCAAGCAATGGCAATTAAAATTGCCTTCACATGTGAAATAATTAAGAAGTTTCAAACAGTGCAATTTTATTTTGACCTCAAAAGGAAAGGAGGATGATGCGAGAGATAGAATGTTCAAGGACAGCAGTTAGATAGCTGCAAGAACCGGTTGACACTGAGCTTACCAAGTCTCCATAATTATAATACGACAATTAGAATGAACTTGAATAGAATTTGAATTAGCCTTGACAAAAAAATCCACAGGTTGGTTCATGTACATGTAACCAAAGGACAAAAAAATACCCACAGTGAAGTGTAGGGGTAGAAGAGTGATGCTGTTGGACTGTTTAATCAAATGCTGGCCTCCTGTTTTGGGAAGCGCTGACTGGTCAGGATTGGATCTTTGAGCAGGGCAATTAACTAATGCATGAGTTGAAGTCCATCAGATGTGGTGAACTTTCTACAGAATCAGGTTTTTGTATTTGCTGTCTTAGCCCTCTAATCTAAATCCTACTGAAAACCCACTGAGTGAGCTGAAGAGGGATCATCTCAGATTCCTGTATGTGTGTTCTTCCATTTCATCAACAAGACTGAGTTGTGTAACACTGGCAAAGAGAACATTCTAAGCATTAAATGCAGGGTTGGTGGTAGTTTTTAAAAGATTTTTCACCAAAATAAAATTCACACTTTTTTTTTTCTTTTTTGAATTACTTTTTTGACACTGAAAGGTTTGAAAAATCCTTTCAAAGCTTTTTGCACACAAGTATGTATTTTTTTTAAAGGATCCAATCATAGGTCAGAACAACTCACACGTGCAAGAGTGAATGAATAGAAAACTGTTACTTACCCAGAACATACACTGAATGCCAAAGGCAACCCCTTCCCGTGTCAAAATTACACATTATGGATCATTTGAGCTCTTTTGCATGAGTGAAGGACTTCAAGGTTGCTCCCAAAATCAAGGCATATGCTGCTAACAGCGTGCTCAGCAGCCTTGTTTTTAATGTGACAGCTGGCAATGTCCAAATATCAGAGCAAAGGAAATGTCAAGGGGGGAATTTCAGCCAATAACAGCAAATGTCCACAGGGGACACGACACACAGGCCCTATGGCACCACAACAGGGTCCACAGTTTGGATGTTGTATGTGTGTTTGTGTGTGTGTGTGTGTGTGTGTGTGTGTGTGTGTTAACAAGAGATATTACATAGGCCCATGTGTGACTAATGTGGAAGACATTCTAGGGAGCAGTATTAAGGAATGTATATCTATGTGATTGGAAGAATGTAAGTATGTGCAGATTTCTTTGCAACTCTTTACATGGTAAAACCTTCATGTAAATTTAGCTAAAAACTGACACAAACTAAATTTCACTTGTCTTGCATAATGTACAGCTTCCTACCATTCATTTGTCTGATACATATCTGAGACAAGTTTTTTGTAAGTGTCCTAACAAGCATTTTTACTGCTTCTTGGGACACAGCCCTTTCAGCCTATAGCTAAAACGTGCATTGTACTGACTTGACATGAAGATGTATAAAAAATAAAGAATACAGATGATATTGTGTAACCAAAATAATATGTGAAATCTACCAGTCACTAATATTACTAACCAGTGGAAAAATCAAATATGCCTCTTACTTTTGTGAAGGTTTCAGCCTTAGAGCAAGACCTGACTTTTGTTCAGTTACTTGTGTTCTATACAGAATTATAAAAATGCTGTCTCAAAAATAAATATAAACAAACAAACAAAAAAACTGTTGTGTTGTTAAGCGTGAAAAATATTCCAATCATTTTCTCTTTTATGGAAAAAGCATAAATGCATAAGTACTTGCCTCTGTAAATGATCATAAATAATAAAATGTCAACTCTCAGAGATCTATACGCATGCCAGGACTGGGTCAAGTGGGCTTAGACATTTAAATATTGAGCAACTCTAAACAGCTTCTGCAGGGACCGCACTCAAAAAAGTACACAGACTATTGCCATATGTCAACCATATATATGTATATACATACATATATATATATACATATATATATATATATACAGGGAAAAAGAGAGAAAGAGAGAAAAGAGAGAGAGAGAGAAGTGCCTTGTGCCATCCACAGTGCTTTGCTTTTCAGACTGAACAGATACTGTGTGAATCACTTCAACACAACCTCTGATATTCAGCTTTGTGCAGAGTAAGCATTGTTAAAATTTGCTTTCTAAAACAATTTACTAATTCATCCCAGTGTCCAGACTCCCAGTTTCATATCTGTCTAAATACATTAATACACCTAAATCACTGTATAGAAAAGTAAGTAAAGTATTATTAATACAGAACAGACCCGCGACGAATAAGCTTTTAGAGAAAATGAATGAATGAATGAATGAATAATACAGAACAGATCCCTCAAACGTGTCCTGAGGTAACTTTTCTTAATCCCTCTTTGATAAAATGGAACACCTTCATTGTCAGAATGGGATACCTATTTGTTTGGAGTAAACAGAGGGAAATGGAAGAGGACAAGTAATTTCAATATTTTAATTAATGTCTTCAAATATTTATGAAAGTAAATAAAACAGCCAATATATATATTTTACTGAATATGAAAAATTATTTAACAACTTCAAAATATTTGTTTTTTTCCGGGGATGGCTGGATATGGAATGAAATGCCCCTTAGGTTGTTTCATTTACATTTACGGCATTTTGCAGTCACTTTTATCCAAGGCGACTTCCATTCCCTAACTACAGGGGACAATCTCCCTGGAGCAACTTGGGGTTAAGGGGCTTGCTCAGGTGGTACGCTGAAGGTAGGTTTTGAACCCATGACCCCTTGGTCCAGAGGCAGATATCCTACCCATGAGGCCACTTCCATCCCCATTGTTATACACTGGAGCTAATTATTTTAGCCCACACTGCCCAGCCCTATCGTTCTGCATCCTGTAGTATGTACTATTGGTCAGTTTAGTTGGCCAGCCATCCAATCAAAACCAACCCAAATCAGAGACAGGAGTACCTATTCAAAGTCTGTTGAAGTAACAAATTTTGCATGTGTGAGAAAAGGGCTTCTGAATCTGTCAACAAATTGGAAGTATGTATCAATAAAGTATTAGTCTATGAAGATAGTTAGTAATGTACAATTTACTCTCGTAATATTGTCTTACTAACATTATCCTAGATGATGTTGCTAGCTAGATCAGTCATCCCTGATGTGAACCAGCTAGCCAGCTAAATGCTAAAGCTAGCCAATGGCATTCAAATTTATTTAGACAGATGGCATTGTCAAAACTAGCTAGCAGGTTAAAGTGGGCATAACTTTGTGATTCTGGGCTGTTACCCCATTCTTGCACCATTGCATTTTCTTATCATGTCATGTCAGTTTTCCCTTTCAAGCTACTGTTGTTCCCTCTTGTTACACACAGTCATTAGCATGCACAAAAGAAAACTGTGTTTTCAGTGGAGTTATAATGCGATGAACTTGTAATGCATAACGTGTTACTTAATTTGCTTGAGCTATTAAGTAAGAGATAATGGACAACACTGAGTAAGGGTAGCAGAAAATAATGCACATTGGCGGTGGTAATGTAGTCTTGTTGTATTACAGGATATGAATATGTTTTACACAGTTTAGTGTGTTATGGGGTTACACTACATTATACATTAAAACTACATTGTACATTAAGACCTGATATTATTTACATACATAAATAAAGGTAGAAATGCAATAAGTTATTTGGCACTTTCACAAATTACTCATGTCCATCTTTTTTAATCCCCACTGCCCACACATACTTTTAAAAAGGACTGATTTGCCAATGACCAGTAGTCCCTTGTTATGGACTTTCAGTTAAGATATTTTTTATTGTTTATATTGGTGGTTTACAGAGTACTTCAGTATTGATTTGAAGGGGCTTTCAAATCTGGTACTACAGTGAGTGAGCACAGAATTTTTAGCACTTTCCTATGTTCTCTCAGTCATCAATGTGTAAAAATTACACAGGGCAAATGCAAATTACTCATTTCAAATATTTCCAAAGTAATTTAATAAGAACATCCTATTAAAATTAGAAAGCAATTAATAAACCAACTTTTACATGAAATAATAATATAAGTAAGGAATAAAACACTGTGAGAGTAGTGGAAGATTCATAATTCATAAGGTAAAATTATGTTGTACACTTATGTTATTATTATCCTTATTATTTTTTAAATTAGAGTCATTATTTTTCTTCGTCTTCTTCTTCTTCTTATTATTATTATTATTATTATTAAACATACAAGAACATGTGTGAGGATAATTAACATATTTTTGCATGTTTATTTATTTATTGACATAAAATGTTTACAATACAGCTAGAGTTTTTATTGGTAGCAAAATAGCTAAGGGGACATATTAGGCAAAACTCACTTTAGTTATAATAGGTCTAGGGGCTATAATAAACATGTTCATGAAGTCCTTTGCATAAAATCACTCTCACGTAAAGAGATCTCACCAGCTCTATTCTTGACAGTTTCAGTCCCTTTCTAAATGAGTCGTTTAAGGGCTCTGTCACGTTTATGCAAATAAGCTGTTGCAGGCCACGCCCTACCCATACCATGCTTACGAAACGAAATGAAACGAACAAGCTAGTTCATACTTAATTGCTTAGAAACACAAAAGTCATTATTTGAAAGTACTTACATCTCCCTCATCCTCTGACTTGTAGGTCCTCGGACAGTAGGTACAGATCCCCCCACAATGCTGAAGTTAGCTCCTTATTCACAGCTCGTTATTCAAATTTTTCGTTCCACCTTAAATACAGCTATCCAGGCTGCAATATCACTATTTCGCCTGTAGAGGGGAAACTTTACTGAGGTTTACATTCAGAATTATGTTGCCTTTTTCTGGAAAGAGATCATTGCCATGTAAAGATTATAAACATTTTTATTTCTCTACATGCATTTCTGAAACATTCCATATAAAAAGGCAACATAATTCTGAATGTTAACCTCAGTAAGGTTTCCCTTCTACAGGTGAAATAGCGATATTGCAGCCTGGATAGCAGTATTTAAGGTGGAACGAAACCGATTGTTGCTGGGACATGATCTCTTTATGTGAGAGTGATTTTGTGAAAATAACTTAATGAACATATTTTGAATGTTTTGTATGTTTTGCATAGACCTATTATAACTTGTTTTTAAAAAAGTGAGTTTTGCATAATATGTCCCCTTTAAGAGAAAGTACATTTGTTCCAGACACAGGTTTCATTTAGGACAGCATGCATTTCATGATCTTCAAAAACACCCTTTGTCAAATGACTTAGGGCAATGTCATATTTTGCCAGGTGTCCTGTTTTAACTATATGCACCCTATGTTCAACCAAAATGTAAAAGTTAATGTAGGCTTTGGTTTGCTTTACAAATCTGCACATTTCTGACACACTTTTGAGAATTTTATTTTATTGCTACCATTTCATCCACTCTCTTCCTCAACATACATGTTTCCAGTGCCATTAAAGTAAAGAGCCATCTTTAGCAAAACAGTCAGTGACTAATACTGTGATGGAGGTGCTTCATCCACATTACACCACGTGCCTGATGCTCAATGCATTAGGCCTGAGTTGTTCAATCAGCAGCTATATTAAATCCATGTCTGTTATGATAAATAATGTAGCAACTTGGCATAGCTCTCCATGCTAACCAAGCACACAATTGATTTGCATGCATTTTTTCAATGCTGGTCTTTCCCCTTAGCTCACTAACCTCAGTATGTTTCTCCTACCTGTAGAAATTCACAAAGGACTTCACAGAAATGAATGATTATGGGGAGCGAAGAGGTGAAGTGAAAAGGACAGATATATAGGTGGTGAAGGAATGTGTCAAAACCTTGCTAAAATAACACAGAGCTGAATTCATTAAAAGATAAAAAGTGGAGCCAAACAAACATAAACGTGGGCACCATGGAGGTATTCGTATTCTAACACATGACTTGAAATTGCCTGAAAGAGTGATTAAGCATGCTTAATGAAAAGCCATTTGTATTTGGATAAACTATTTATTTGTTAGTAATCTTCACTGCACAAGAAGTGCACTATTATAGTGTATTAAAGTGCTTATTATCATGTAATAACACAGGTTGAACATGAATAGGCCGGTATTTTATTTGTCATCGACAACTGAAGCGTGTTGTAATTTGAAATTAATTATTTCTCACTCATCGTTCATGGAAAGAAGCAAAGAAATTCTCTTAAACGTTTTGTGCTTACTATCTCTTTTGGTTGCTACATTTTATGCGGTTATGGTTGGAGTTTTGCGGAAAAAAGTTAATGCTATTCATGCAGTTTATTCTGGGGAAAGAAAAACATATACTTTACTTATTTGCCTTGTTCTGACATTGAATGGAACCAAAAAACTTGTACAGCAGTAACTGGTAATACGGACTGTAAATCAAATGTAAATACATGAATAATTAAACGAAGAATTGGAATTTGAACATATTTGAATTGTATAGCAAAAGTAATAGCTATACTGAGATTTTAAAACTGAACAATCGATCTAGAGTTTAAGAGGGTTGTCCAATCTTGAAAAGGTTAGCGTCTAGAATAGACTGGGTGTTATAACTTTAAGAGGGTTTGATAAGTTTGCGGCTGGCGACATGCTGACAGTACCTTTTTCAACAATATGGTAAGTGTCACCTTCGAGATGAGAGAGAGTGGGAACGAGGAAAAAGAAAGATAAAGACGAAAATGGAGTGAGAGGAAGACACAAAAAAGAAAAAAAAGCTAAGAGTAAGAAAGGGGAAAAACAGATGGAGAGATGAGGCGCAGATATGAATGTTTTTCAGGAAAGTTTCCTGTCTTTGTTTCATCTCTTGGTAGTGCTGACATCAGCACGGATTAATGTTTGCTCTCTATGCACTGTTCTCACTTTCTCCCCTACCGTAGAACACTGCCTGTGTGCCTAGCTCAAAGAGAGAGAGAGAGAGAGAGAGAGAGAGAGAGACCAGCTGTGCAAGCTATCAAGGTCGTAGGATATGTGAGTAATGATATTGCACTGAAATTTTACCTCATTGCTAAAGCCCACAGTCAGCAGGAGCAGATGAGGGCACAAGAAGACAATAGACTATAAAAACTGTGTGTCAGTGTGTGTGTGGGGGGGAAATATAAGTGTATGTGTGTGTGTGGGGGGGTGGCATCTGCAATAAAATTTATATTTATGTAAATAAGTCCAAAAGCAGCCGGATACCCTTTAAGGTTTTACTAAGCTACGTTAATTAAGGTGCACCCAGTGCTGACGCTGGTGTTCAACTGCGTACACACAGCTTTTATAACCTCCATAGAACAGCAGTGCTAATAGAATGGGACTCTCTGGAAAAGTCACATCTGAGCCTAAAGTAACCATGCCGATTGAGTTCCCCTGGCACTGGTCTGTGGAGCAGTGGAACTGAGTTCTCTGGAGCCACAGGGCTCCAGTCAGTACCTTTGGGATGAGTACCTAGGGTCAGTACCTGACCTCACTAATGCTCTTGTGGAGGTATGTGCAATCAAATCCTCAAAGTGAATTCAAGAGCATACACTTTACAAGTGACAAACAACTGATGTGAATTTAATCAAGTAAAACAAGCTACCTGAATTCATTTCGAAAGTATTTATTTGAGTTGAAAAATGAATAAAATCTGCATATAGGTATGTCTGTCTGTCTGTCTGTATGTATGTATGTATTTATTTATATATTTATTTGTTCATTTGTTTGTTTGTTCACTTGAAACTTTTTCATTATTTTTGCAACAAAATGTAAAGCTTTCTGAGCAGAGAAGAGTATGCTACTGTATACTGGAGAGGTGATTTAAGAAAAAATGTGTATGTGTAAAAAAATGTATGTTATTTTGAGCTATTGGTTATTAGTCATCAACAGTTATTTGACTTCAACATAATGAAATCAATCAAAAAGCCAAGGGCATATAGCAAATTGGATTAAGACTATTGACATTTTTTTTTTCTCTGGTAGTTTTGTGGTCAGTGGTGTGTTTTAGTCTTTTGTGACCAGAAGGATTGTTGCAATTTTATTTTGCATTTATTTATTTTGATTATTTTGCAGGGTCCTTAGGAAATATATGCGTAGTGAGTGGATGTGACTGACCAGTTCTGTTGGTAACTCTCATTTCCAACAGTCAGAAAAACAATGAAATGTTTCAAAAATGCAACTTTTCCATCCATTGTGATTATACAGTGAACCCCCGCTTATTTGTAGTTCAGCAGTCGCAGATTTTTTCTTAGAACTGAGCTAATAATTGTTTGTGGAAACTGCCGCAAATTTGCAGAAACCGCAAATATCTTCCACATTTTTTTTTGCTTTTATGACATCCCGGTCTTGTCTGCCATGGCAAGCAAACACCTTAACGGAATGAGCCTCTGCTGCTCAGCATCTGATTGCCCAAACATAAACAACCCAGCACGAGGACGATGGGACATGGCACAACTTTTTTCATAGCAATATATAATTTTTCCTGCATTTTAGTGCTAAATTATTGAGAAAAATATCATTTACTAATTTTGTAACATAAATATTAACGTAAATTCAGCTATATTTCCATATAAAATATAACTTTATACATTTTTTGGTACTGTGGAGAGAACACAAAGAAAGCACATCTTGGGATAGTGAAATACCACTGTACTCAGAGGCAGGAGATTTGAAAGTAGCCAATCTGAAAAGGTAATTTATTTCTCCTTGCTGCTGATTGGCTGCTGCCATGTGACACAACTCGCATGTTTCTCTGAGTGTTCTCATGTTTTTTGTTCTTCTTAAAGCCCTGCATTTTTATTACTAATAATATGTTGAGCACAATATTGTTTATTTTATGTGATAACGCAACATTGTGTATCTCTGCTGGTGGTTGCAAATGTGTACAAGAGCAAGGCAACAGTTATTGTACTCACTGCCATCTTATCTTTATTTACTCTTGGTACTAGTCAGCCGGGCTCATGCTGCTGGCGTCTGGTAGGTCCAACAATCCAGTCCAATTATAGTAGCACTCTTTAGTTCTATTAACTACTAAACTCCGGAAGATTAATCTATTCCGAAAGGAGTATCTCCTCTCCTGAAAACTATCTTTTTGCACTGCTCCCTACATAAAGATTTAGCACAGTCTTGAATCTTAAGTGTTTCCTTGAACTGTAAGTCTCTTCGAATCGAAGCATCTGTCAAATTAATGTAGTGTAATATAATTAACTGTCTAGGTTACATTTTTATTCAATGTAAGTAACAGTTTTAGTTTGGCTTGTACTTGGCTTTAGTGTTGAATTTAGAGTTCAGTGTTCAGTTTTCAGTTTAGTATTCTTTTGTTTTTAATTCTATGATGGGAGATATTTGACAAGGATAAGAAGAACAGTTCCTACGATGCATAATTCCTATATGAACTGCTAAATTCATCAGTGCATTTCAAAGTACAATTCTTATACACAAAATTATATTTTGTTTCTGGGGTGCCATAATCATTTGAATTAACTGAGCTACAAAAGTATGTTACATAAAAAACAGCATTTTACCTTCTGTTAACTACTATTAAGCTCAAAGAACTCATATTTTCAGGCTGTCTGGGCTTTAACTGGACTAAGAACTTGTAGCATTGTTCATTGACCTCAATGAATAATGACTCAGCGGAACACTAATCCATGTTTTACATAGGTTTACCATTACTGTGCCTCTGACCCATTGAGACCTCTGAAGGTGTGCTGTGGCATCTGCATCAAGACTTATGTCATTCAGAAGTGTGGGATCTGCTTCTAAAATCTTTTATGTGTTGAAAATACAAAACAAAAGTTTTGGGTTTTTTTGCTTCATTTGTAATTCTATTTAGTCTTCATTCTTGTTGCATCAGCAGAACTGTTTAATGTTATCACACCTGCTTGGAGAAATACAAAAATGATTATGAAAGAACTTTCTCACTGCACGCCAAAACAATACCTCCAAACTGCTCAAGCCGTCTCTTCAGCACTGTCACAGGAACAACAAAGCAACTTCAGATCTGGTGTTTATGGCACTTATGGTATTTCATCAGTTAGTTTGAATGCTATAGAATAAATTCAACAGCTTATCAATAAAAAAATAAAAACACAAAGTACAAAATACTCAAAAGTTGTTCATTTGTGACATCAATAATGATTTGGGTTTTCATGCTTAAAAAACTCATTAGTCAGCCTATAAAGTTCTCTGGATAAGGAAACTGAGGCAACCCTGCTGCATCCACTGCTTTTGCTATCTTTAGCCTGTATCCTCTTAAAACTCCCCTATCAAATACAATTGAGCTTGAAATTACCTTCAGATAATACATTATTTTGCATCCCATTTGGACATTTGTGACAGCAACAATATGCAAAATCTTGTCAGTGATAGCAAAAAAATGCTACTTAAATGTTGAATCTGACTTAGTATGGAAGAAACACGTTCAGTACAACTGACAAAAATTGAACATTAAAATTCAAACCTTCTACAAACTGCTTTTTTTCCCAATGTTTTGCTAATTGAGATTAATAGTTTTTAGAAGAATGATTATTTAGCGCTGTAATCCGCACCTGTATTAGCACCAGGGCCTGCTGCTAAAAAAATATACAGCTTTTTTGTGTTGTATTACATGTAATGAATCCTGGCTTACAGTTAGTTTTGCAATTGTTTTCAATAGTGACAATTCTCACAGTATGCATACAATCCTGCATAAGACCTTGAATTATAGTTATAAACCTGAAAACATAATTGTTTTAACCCTTTTAAACTCACCATAATTGTAAATCACTTTCTCACACCAAACAAGACACTCCAAAAATATGTACTCTGCTCCCCGCTTTGCATTTACCATCTCTCCCAAGGGGAAAATGCATTACTGCCGGGTGGGGGGCTGAACCACTGCAGAATTCTGAGTGATGTGTTACAGGGATTCAAACTGAGAAACCTTTATGTTGAAATTGCTCTGCACTCACTGGTATGACCGAAAATGAACGCTTTTATTGTCAATGTTGTGCAATCCATGGCTTTTGATTCATTTAAGAAAATCACTGGTAGGACATACAGTCTTGAAACGGTGATGAACTTGCACAGCCTTGCTGTTACATATGTTAAACTACAACAGCTGGTGTTCAAGTACATGTTTAGCAGGTGCCTGATAATAACAATGGTCAAATGTGGCAAAACTAGTGATAATATGGGATTCCAATAGGAATTTGTATTTGCTTTTACTGATCTACTTTCTTCAAAGATTAAGGTGCCAAAAGGGGTCTTTGATGCTATGGAAGAACCACTTTTGGTTTGGGCTAGGCCCCATACTTCCAATGAGGGGCAGTCTTATTGCTTCAGCATACCAAGACATTTTGGACAACGCCATGCTTCCAACTTTGTGGACACAGTTTGGGGAAGAACCTTTTCTATTC
>JBBPCX010000011.1:10886065-10912124 GCA_037974365.1 Hydrocynus forskahlii | reverse complement strand
AGACATTTTGGACAACGCCATGCTTCCAACTTTGTGGACACAGTTTGGGGACGAACCTTTTCTATTCCAGCATGATTGTGCTCCAGTCCACAAAGCAAGTTCCATAAAGACATGGCTGGATGAGTTTGGTGTGGAAGAACTTGATTGGTTCACAAAGAGCCCTGACGTCAACCTCATCCCACACCTTTGGGATGAACTGGCATGGAGATTGCGAGCCAGACCTTCAAACAAATGACACTATCAATGAGGCTAACATCGTCTTATCGACGAGGAGATTTATAGATCATTAGCATCGAGATAAAAAAAAATACATAAATATACATCAGGGAGATGTTAGATTCTCTCTCTCTCTGTATCACTACTGACCTGGAACTGTTGTTGTGAAACTTTCGCAATCACATAGACAAGACCAAAGCAAATACAAAAACAGTTTACAATAAAATGTAACAAATTCTTCAATTTGGGGGTGTAACACTGGCACATAATCAAGAAAATGTATGCAGAGCAATGCCATAGAAAAAAAACACCTTTGGCTCCTTGAGGAATGTTTGTGAATGTTCTATTTTACAATTAAAGGACCCCACTGAATGTTCTATACCAGTTAAAGATTTTTCTGAGAGCCATTTAGAAACCTTAATTTTTCCAATTGTTTATGTTACTTAGCTCTGTCTAACAGCATTCGACATTTTCTCTCTGCCCTTCTGTGTACTTGGTTTGCTCCTGATATACCATTATTGAAGCTGTGGGTTTATAACATATCAATTCGTGCTCATGAGAGATCAGTGAGTGCTGGGTTGCAGGAAGCATGTCATCAGATCAAGACTTAAGCCCTGTTTTAAAAGGCTTACCTGTAATATCCCCATGATCTTTGGGGTTAAAAGCTAAACAAAATTCAATTCTAAACAAAATTCAGTTCAATTGGTTTTCAGACCCAGATTAAGCCTAAGTATAGACTAAAAGTTATTGTCAGTGGAATCCTCACTGGAAGTTTAGTAGAATGTCCGAAAACCTGGCTTTAGGAGTGCTTACGAGACAGTCCCATTCTTTCTGGACAAAGGGAAACACAAGAAAGTCAGAATGTTAAGAGAATATGTGAGAAATAGAGGAAAATAAAGGCAAAAGAGGAAATCCCCTTTGAGCAGGAGATCCAGGCAGCTGCGATAATGCTGTGATAACTTTAGTAGGGTTCACAATGTGCTGCTTGCTGCCTGAATAATGGTTCTCTAGGGGTTTGCTGAGGCGGACGGCTCCTCAGTAAGGTTGAACAGTGTGTGGTAGCCCTTTTCCAGCACCCTCAGCAGCCCCATTCTCCTCTAATGATGCTTCCATGCTTCAAAGTGCTCCAGCATACACACACACACACACACACACACCAAGACTCTGAAAACTATTATATGTGAGTGTGTGTGTGAGGATGTGTTAAAATGTTTTCTAATATTCTTATAATAATACTTTCATTTTGGTACAGCATGTTAATTACATAATTAGATAATTACAGTGCATTAAAAATGCATTTACATTCTGTATCAACAGGTTCCAGATTGTTCTTGGAGTTTGCTGATGTTCATAAAACTGAATCGGCTGGTTCCAGTATATTCCTCCATTTGTTTTTACATAAAATATAACGACAAATATAGAGGGCAGTTTTCTGTCCACAAAACCAGACTGTATGCACAGGACATTCAAATAGTTCCATTTTCCACATACAGATGCCTATGAAGGATCAGTTGGAAATCTGCTGTTTTGACAGGATCCTACTGCTTGTTTCATTGACCTACTAATTAATTTAACAATGAATATTATTACTCCATGTCTATATCACCAGTGAAAACTATGGCGTGGGTCAAACTGTTGAATATCCATCTACTCTGGTCTATCCATGCTTAATATACATTATTATTATAAGATAATAAGCAGTTTATGCCATGCAATAGCACAGTAATCCAATCACAATGACTATGGTTGGCCTTGAATGAATTCTGAATTGGTGAAGTGCTGTTGTCCAATAAGGGGAAAGCTAAGGAATTTTATTGTACAGTCTCACTTTGAGCTTTTGTTATGCAGCTTTCCTGAGAGATTCTTCTTGGGGAAATAGTCACAGTGTTGCTCCACAGTTAAATGTTGGCCATGGAATATGTCACACTTCTTTAGGATCTCACTCAATGCTTTAGTATGGAACAGAAGACAGAGATTTTGTTTGCTTTTTCACCAAAAATAGCCATGTCCAGAACACCTATGCTGACACTATCTTGGCCAAATGTCTTCACACTGGAGGATGCTCACCTTCCATACACCACAACCACTCCACTTGCTTAATGTCAACTCTTCTTCTTCTGTGCATTCACCAGCACCCTGCTCCTCTCTCCGAAAAGGTTAAGAAGAAGAGCAAGTGTCAGAGAGGGGTGTGGGTAGAAAATAGAGAGGAGGGAGGAATATGGAGAGGGAGAGAGAGAGAATGAGAGAGAGAGAGACTATTTGTATGTGCATTTGTTGCTGTGTTTGTACCCTTTCTCAGTATTCAGCTGTGGTTTGATTCTTTGACTAAAAGGTTAAGATGGTGAGGGCCTTTTGCTTGGCCTGATGCCTCCACCACCGCAGGAGCCTTAGGGCATGTTCCTCTCTGTTTGCTGACGATGTCATTTTGCCAGCAGGTCACTGTAAATGTGAATCACCTCATTTGATATTTAAGAACGATGCGACTGTATGGTAAAGGCCACCATGATTTAGTGACCATTAATTGAACTTTTATTTATGTTAATCCAAGTTTCCCTCATTAGAAATCAATCTTAATAAGCAACAGCCTATAGAACTGCATCTATAAAGGCACAGTGCTTGACAGGAGTAAAATCGGGGGTAGACTAGGACATAGGCTGAACACTAGAGCTTGATACAGGTAATACAGACAATGATAGAAATGACATAACGCAGAATAGATACTAGACTAGATACAACCAGGATCAGTTGACCTGATTGTGTATGTGTGAAAGCAGCAAGATCTGACAAAGAAACAAAAGGACCTTACTCAGTGTAGGTTGTGTAGAAACAAGCATGGATTTCATCTCCCAGAATGACACACAAACTGCTTCACATATGACTCATGAAACTGTCCCAAGATATCAAAACAAGCAGCGATTTGAGTGCAATTGATGACTCAGCTTTAGCTGTGTGGAAAGAACCACCTGCTCGCTAGTCCTTTATTTACATATAATTAGCAAATGACACCCCAGTTTACTCTCATATACATATGATTTACATGAAACATGCCCTAATTCATGCAACCAAAAAGACCAGAAGTATTCAGCAGTCTTATGAGCCACACATGACCTCTATGAATTGTTGGTTAATAAAATATTAAACCCAGATTTGACATGAGACATGAGAGATCCTACTGATATGCTAAACATGAAACTTATGCATAATTAAAACCTTAGCCAAATTTGCATATATATTTATTTTAAAATCTAATTTGATGCAAACTTGAAGAATAAAGCTCATTGATAGCATAGAAAATAGGGAAAAAACACAAAGATGATAAATATAGTGGTGCTAGAAAGTTAGTTAACCATTTTCATTAAAGATTTATAATATAATCAGATCTTCAAGTCAATGACAAAAGATAAAAAGAACTGAATGGCATTACGTGTTTTATTCAGTCATTAAGCAAAGCAATCCAACATTAAATGCCTTGGTTTGAAAACGTATGTGAACCTCTGGAATTCTCAGTTTGCTATACAAGCAAATGTGAATGTGGGTGACCCTGTCCTGTTTACAAAACATAAATCTGAGTCTTTATTATCAATGTAAAGACTTTGCTGTCTTCACTGCAAACACTTTTGTGTTTTGGGCAAAAATAAATTTATGAAGAACAAATGGGGAATAGGTTATGAAATGAAATAACCTTTCCCTGGAAGAAGTTATGAAATCATTTTTGCTTATAAAGTGGCATTTAGCAGACACCCTTATCCAGAGGGACTTCCAATCATTAGTTACAGGGACAGTCCCCATGGAGCAACTGAGAGTTAAGTGTCTTGCTGAAAGACACAATGGTAGAAATTAGGGGTTTGAACCTGAGACTTTGTGGTCACCAGCTCCACAGGCAAGAGTTTTATCCACTAGGCTACTACCATATCAAGCACTCTAAGAGCAATGCGTACAGAGATCTCTAAGACATGGATAACATTTAAGGATCTGCAGGCCTCTTTTGAATACACCATCAGGCAAGCACATACGGACAGTGTGTATGGACTGATTTTCCACATACGAACCTCATCCTGATCATGAAACGATGTGATGGCAGAATCATGAGCTGAGGCTATTTTGCTACTATTGGACCAGAACAGCTTACCTGGATTGTATTTGGTATCCATCCATTGATAGAGTCGTTGCATTTGATCACTGAGTTGTAGTGGTGCAAACCACAGATGGAGGGCAGGCAGTAATTTTCTACATAGGAAGCCCTATTCCAAACTCTCCAATTGTCCATGGTTTGCGTGAGAATGGCTTTCTTACCTTTCTTGGAGTTTGTACCACTGTAACTGAATAACAATACATAGCGACGATAACTAGTGCTGGCTAACTACAAAGTGTTTCGCAGGATGCAACATTTTTTTTTCTTTTTTGGCTGCCCTTATGCTTTAAACAATGTTTAATGTAATGTAAATAATTAACTCATGTAGTTACAATTACTTCTGTGTCTTGTTTTGTAGCGATCTACATCTTGAGAGTGGATCACCTCCAACAGTTTTGATTTTCTGTCATAATATTGTCTAAACTAGCACAGTATGAGCTTTCCTCTACATAGCGCATTCCACTTTTCTTTTCCAGCCCTCCCTCTGGATTGTAAATGTCATCAGAATTACATGACTGCAAAAGAGTTACTGAGGTTGAGCAGAAAGTGGGGGTGGCAGAAAGACAACAGCTGGAAAACCACTAGTTAGTATTTAATCCAATAGATAGTACTTAAAGAATGTAGTTCAAGCACGAAAGCCCAATAACATCACTGAAGTTGGTTCTGTAAGGAGGAATGGGTCAAAATCTGACTGATCAGCAGTTACAAGAAACGTTTGGTCATTGCTGCTCACTTGGGTCACACCAGTTTCTGAAAGACAACTTAATTGAAACACCAGTCACTAAAGCGTATTTGCAAACAGCATTAAATAATATCAGATCACTTTGTTCAACAAATGAATTAAAACTACATAACGGTTTGTGTCTCTGCTGTTATGACTCAGATGGTGGGGCAGCTGGTGGTCTGGTGGTTAGGGAGTTGTCCCTGCGATCAGAAGCCCATGGGTTTGAATCCCAGGACTGCTAGGTGCACCACTGAGGTACCCTTGATCAAGGTACCGTCCCCACACACTCCTCCTTTCCTGGCTGCCCACTGCTTCACTTGGTGAATGGGTTAAATGCAGAGAAAGAATTTTACTCTGTTACACTCTGTGCTGTGGTGTGTTCATGGAAAACAAATGGACACTTTACAAAATCCGATTGCATTTAAGGTCACATGTTCAAGTTATTAAAAGAATTAAAGAAGGGTTAACCATCTTTCAAGAACACTGTATTAAGAGGAGATGGAGTAGGCCACAACTGCTGGACTCATGGTACATTCAAGGTCTATTTCCATTTTCTAAGGTACAATTGACATAAAGAACATTCAAAGGTTCATTACACGACCTTAAGAAACCTATGAAAGTTCTTTGAGGCATAGTTGAATATATATTCGGAGCTTCTGAGCTTCTTTAGGGTCAGAGAACAAATCTTTACAGCTTGGTGCAGTTTGGAAGTCACCCATAAGGGAACAGAATTAGACCTTTCTATTTCTCAGTGTATAACAATTGTAGAGAATTTCTTATTTTAGTTGTTATGAGTGCATGGAATATGTTATATGTGTTCAATAGTTTTCAGTCCCAAACAATTATTTAGTGTTATTTAGTGTTGATCAAAGTGTCAATTCAGTCCCAAACAATTATTTAGTGTTGATCAAAGTGTCAATACCGAATAGTCATCCACAAGAAACGTCCATCAGTAAATAACTTGGTGTGTCAATTCAGTGTGTACAAAGGCTGGAAACAAGTTTGTGAGTCACTACAGATGCATCACTGACTGCACATACGGCCAGTGGTTCAAAAATATTGAAAACAGTGGAGCCGAGTGAAAGCTGTTTACTGAAGATTAGTGTAAATCTTTGACATACAAGATAAAATGTGTGTTTATAAGCTTCATACATTCATGTTTAATCTAGAACTGCCAAAAAATGTTAATACGCACAACTGTTAGTTTTACACTGACATACACTCTTAAAAGAAGGGTCAGAGAAGGGTCACAGAATTATTTCAGTTCTGTAAATGAAGTATGTGAGTCTGAAGAACCTTTTATGTTTCTTTGCCAATTTCAGGGTTGTTCCAAGACCCTTTGGGTTTTGTTCTCTACATATTACTTCACACATACATATCTTATTTTAAAAAATGTTTACATAACGTCCCCTTAGAATTATAAGGTTCTATCTACACTCTGACCAGTTTTGAGATATTGAGGTTTAAAGATTTTCATTCTAAATCGCAGAACTGGTATGTGGAACAAGTTTATTTAATATACTGGACTTAAAGACACCTTAAACGTATTCTAAATGTGAAATATTAAAATTCTAGAAAATTTGGAAATGGTGTTTTTTTAAACAGGTCAAATGTAGATAGAACCTTCTAACTCTATGCACTCAAAATTGGCTTGGAATTATAAGGTTCTATCTAACAAAACAGACAAAGAAACAATGATTTTTAGAGAATACTAACAAATTACCAACACAACACTTGTAAGCAACACTTGTGTAGTGTAGAGGAATTGGTGTAGTGGACTAGTAGGCTACTGCATGTATTGTAACATGTCCATTGTAATTGTAATATTCTTTTATCCCATTTTATAGTACGCAATCTTTTCCTTATTCAAAAAGCACAGGAGGTAAAGTGGAAATTATGGTACAGATATTAAATCCAACAAAGGGGTCAATTTCTAATAGAAGTTAGGCCAAGCAGTAATTTTCCCAGAAAGGACAGTAGGCCTTTATACAGGTAGAATTAGGTAAATTATGTCTATTTATTAAAATTATTTCATAGAGATAGCAACAATACATCAGAATTAAAAAATAGAACATATATAATATAACATATATAGAATATATAGAATATAAAGTTTATCAAAAAATTATATAAATATATTTCAATAAATGAATCACAATAATGGACTTGGAATTAATGAGGCTTGTCTCATTTCTTCAGTATAGCCTCATAATATTGTCTGTTTGTTATTGGCATGAATTTAAACATTGACCTAATATCAGTGATCTTGGCCTCACTAGCGAACTTATGAAGTCCTGGACTTTCAGGTTTCGCTTAAATCTTCTTTCATTTAAACTTTTGGTTAAGGCTATATTAGATATTTTAGCTTTCCCCACATTTAGATCGGGACTGTTGACACATAAAGAATCTGAACATGATTGGTCTGTTTCTTTGTATTCTTGAGTCTTGATTGGACTTTTCTTTTTGCAGATACAACCTTTTTATTTTTAAGATTAAACGACCAAACATGAACAAAACTTAAAAAAACACCTCCTATTATGTCAATAAGTGGTACTGAAATAGGAATATGCAAATAATTCAATTTTGAAAAAAATGTCAGATAGAACCTTGTTATTCTAAGGGGACGATAAAGGTCCCAAAATGATAAAACAAACATATAAATAAATATACATACATTCACAGCAGATATACAGGGCCCCACTGGTGACAGCCATTCTCCATGAAAATAGAAAACTAATGCATGGTTTCAACTCACTGAGAAGGAATATGATTCTCATGTTTGTCTACATGTTAGTAAGGTGTGGGAACAAGACAAATACTTATGGTAACCACACATTAGGATTCCCACAACTTAGTACGTTTTTATTAGAATATTTTTTTAGGAAGAAGTGTCAACAGCAGGGCTCGGTTTGGTTTAGTCAAACCAAATAATAAAGAATTGAGTAAATTTCAACATAACATGTGGGCAAAGAGAAACTAAAAGAAGGCAAAATAATCAATCAACCAACCAACCAACCAACCAACAAACCAATAAACAAACAAACAGAAATAAAAAAACATAAGCTGGAGAATAAAGAAAGAAAGAAAGAAAGAAAGAAAGAAAGAAAGAATGAAGTGATGAAAGGGAACAGTAACTTAATTAGTCTGACTAGCATGAGTGAACTTTTGTTTTCAGTCAGTTTTTGAAAATGGTTACTTTCGGGTTAGTTACATGATTACATTGTCCTACACTGCAGTCAAGCTCATCATAACATTTGGAATTTAGAATTTCTATGTACCTTATTTTAAATGAAATCTCAGTTCATATCTCAATATTTGAAAGTACATGAAAAAAGACTGTCTAGCATCTGTTTGTAAAAAAGTCCAACAGTAACTCGTCAGACACAGACAAGTTCATTTTTTGCTGACAGAGTTGGCTTGCTGTGTTTTTCTTTTTTTTTGTCATTGTGCAAGGACATGCAATGACTGAATCTCTGATTGCTGAAGTCTCAGGTGTTATTCTATGCATTTTTCAATTTACAGTAAAGTAGTGATGCTTTCGTTTACCTCCTTTGACATCTTCATTTCTTTTTTACAGTTCAAATGCAATGCTTTGGCGCTGGAATGCTCCCTGACCTGTGAGATTTGCAAACTTGTAATTGGCTGTCACCTAATTGCCCTCGAAATGTTGGCTGGAGAATTGTGGGTCAGCAGCCACTTATAGTAGAGGGTGGAGAAAAGGAACGGACGGGTGGTCAGGAGGAGAAAATTCTCCTGCATATGTCTCTTTTTATCTTGCAGCTCCCCTGAGAGCAATTTGCAGGGCTGAGCAGTCCAAGGCAATGCAGCAGGAGGCCTGAAAGTGAAATCCCCCCCAGCAATGCCCCCAGGAGTGGGCTGCAGGAGCAGTGAGCACAGCAGGTTAGGGGTGAGCTGTCTCTGCACCCTGTACAGTTTCTACTTTGCCCTTTCTCACAGCCTGTACTTACAGTAAACCGGAGGATCTGGATTTAAGGTGAAGTGTTTGCCAGGATTACTTTGACTGTTCATTTGGTTGGTTTCTTTTTTAACTGTTGGAAGGGGATACTTCTTGCGTTAAAGAAATCACCCTAACCACAGACAGTTAGTTTGTATTTGCAGTACTGCTATTTACTAGCGCAATGGATAAAGTATGTTCTACTTAGTTGCAATCAAATGCTTTAACATATGAGAATGAATAAAAAAAAAGAAAGATGTTGGAAATAAATCATTTTTAGGGACATTGTTTTTGGCATATTTTGATAAATGATGATATTCTAAAGTTATATGATAGATGTTGTAGACACTTTATAAATGTTTTCAATAATATACAGCCATGGAAGAAAACTAAGAGACCACATCATTATTTTTTCTGGTTATTGCTTTTGTAATTTGTGGGAGTGTGTCTGTGTAAAAAAAAAACATTGTTTTATACAATATTGACCACACTAGATTCAAAATTCCAAACAAAAAATGTATGGAGAACATTTAAAAATAATACACATAAATAATTTATTGTACATTGGGAATGTTAAACTACACAACACTCTTACATTATTTTACAATTGCAACCATTAAAATAGTAACGTTAAGAGCAGAGTGTGTGCATGTGTGACTCTGTTTCAGAAACTGAATCAGGAGTGAAGCTGTTGGACTACAGCACACAGAATTGCTGCTATACAAACACTGCGGCACTTTCAACACATATGGAGGCGTTTCTTATTTTTACACAGCTCAAACTGCAATAGCAACCTGTACATTTTACACACACACACTGCCACAAATTGTACAAAGAGTGACACATGGTCTCTTATTTTTTTCATGGCCGTCTATATAAATAAGATTTTATTCACACTTTTCAGCCATAAGCCGTTTGCTTAATATTGTTCCCAAGGCCTCTCTTGTGTTGCCAAAACGGTTCTGACCCACCAAGACATGGACTCCCGTGACCTTTGAAGGTACACTGTAGTATTTGGTACTAAGAATTTAGCTGCAAATCCTTTAAGTCTGGGATGTTTCTTCTAGCACATCCCCTGGGGAATTTGGAGGCCAAATCAGCACTTTCAACTCTGTGCCATATTCCTCAAACCATTGCTGAACAGTTTTTGCAGTGTGGCAGAGTGCATTATCCTACTAGAAGAGGCCACATGTTGTCATGAAGGAGTGTAATCAGTCTGTAACAATGTTTAGGTAGGTGGTATGTGTAGTAAGCGATGCACACGCACCCAGTTGTCCACATGAAAACACGGTACATCAGATCAGACCACTTTCTTCCATTTCTTCCACTGGCCCAGTTGTGATTCTTACATGCCTAGTGTAGATTCTTCTTGTGAGGGACAGGCATTGATAATACATCATTCCACACTTGACCATGCATTCTGAATTACAGGCTCCAAACCATCAGTACTTCCTTGTAATTGAATTAAAACAGTTGATGAACTGCTAAAAACACAATGCAACAAAGCACTGAGTACCTGTTCTACCACAAAGAGCACATGCTCTTAATATTTAAAACAGTAATGATAAGAAATAATAATGTAAAAAGTGGACAGTATTCATAATTCTACACTTATATCTTGTATCAGAGTTCCTGATACTGAAGCCTACTTCATGGAAGAGGGTGATAAGTATAATTGTTTAGTATCAGTATTATTATTTAATGTAAGCACTGAATGAATATGAAAAGAAAAAAGAACGGTATATGAAAAGAACTGATGCATCTTTGGTTTTTATAGTGTATGCATATTTTTTTTTTTCAGTTATGAGACAATAAAAGTACTCTATTAGAAACATATGTGGTCTCAAATATAACCCAGCCTAAAACAATATACTAAGACATGCCATGTAGATTAGTGTAAGGCATAGACTCTGCACTGTACACATCACTATTCCATTCCTAGACAGGAACTGGGCTCAGTCTCTATTCTACACTCAGCATGCCACTGGGCAACACACTGAGAGAGAAATGATGTGAGAACCCCTAACCCAGCTAACCCCTAGCCTTGCACTATGTCACTTTAGCTTCACATATGTGCATGGAAAAGAGACACCGAATAGCTGGCCTTGGGCAGCAAGGCTTGTTGGTGCCAAGGCAAGCCAGGCTCTGTTGGTACATGTAGCTCTTGTGCCTGAAGCCAGGAAAGCAGGCATTTTTGCATTTTACAGTTGGCTTTCACTTCTGGTCAGAAATAAAACTCTTGTCTTGCCTGGAGAGAGTTGGAACCTACAAACCTTAACAACCTGTGTACACCAGCTGAATTATAGCTCCAACTCACAAAGCTCATCTATTTGTCTTTAGAATTAGGATTAAGACCAAGACAAAATGTGATCCCAATCATATACTCGTCTTATGGTTGTAAATAGCACTTAAAAGGGTAATTTGAGTTGTAATGAAGTAGAACCTCTTTTGGTCCTACACAAAGCATTAAAGAACCATCTACAACAAGATTTCCATTTATGGAAACCTAAATGTTTACATATTCACAGACCTATATAGAACATTTGGCCCTTGAAAAATACATTTTCTGGGGCAATACTGTGTTTACAGGACCACCTCACAATACACTCATTAATAAAGGTGGAAAAAAAAGGTTCTTGTTCAATTAAAGGTCAATTGACAAAAACATATTAATTACTTACTTTACTTTTGATACTATGTGTATTTTAGAAGCTACCTATGCTAAAAGTCCTTGTTACTCCATGTGATTTTATATGCTGCTGCAACAAAATAATTGTCAATAAGGTATGATTTGAATCTAATCCAATTATACGTGAGAACTATTTAGGAACCTTCATGTTTAATGGTATGCAAGAAAACAGCCCAGAGTCAACAAATGCTTCAGTGAAACAAGTGCAAAACAGTGCAGAACTATGATCAAAGCCCAACGATAAATACTGAACTATAAATACAGAGGACAAGACAGGTTATCTTTTGCAGTTCTGTGGAATGTAGCTCTGAGTATATTAAATATATTACATTAAATGTCACTTTTAATGTTATTTAAGGTAACCTTTAATGCTAGGTGTTCTAAATCCTTTTGACCAATATCCATTGCTTTCCATGGTTTGCGGTGTTAAACAGACCGTTTTTGTCCACCAAAATCACATCTTTGGCTCAGTTTGGCTCAATGAACACCATGAATTACAACATAGCCTGAGGTCCAAGCTTTGACACCAAGAAATCCTGGCATAAACCTTGCCAAAACCCAGAAGCGCCTGTGGAAAAGTGATTAGCATGGAAACGCACTAGCTCACATGGCTTAAGCCTGGGCTGTGCGAAAAGGGACTTTTTTTTATTCAATGATAGCACTTAGGAGGCAAAAATGAGACACTTAATGGCCTGAATGACAGAAGTGAAGGACACTCCGAAGACAAGCATGACACAAGAAGCAACTAATGGCCCTGCTGGTGGTGTGCTTCATGTGAAGCGCTGCTTGTTTACTTACACTGTGTCAGCCTGCATGTTTATGAGCGTTGGTTGGCCACAAGCACAATGACTGAGAGGTTTTGTAGGTGGGTCCATCTGGCTCCTTGATTTTTGGGATGATTCGGATCGGTTGCCCCAAAGCAGATGACAGCTGTCAGAATTTGGTGAAGGTAGAGATAAATAAGACAAGTTAAATGAATAAATAAGCAAATAAATAAGTGAAATGAAAGAAAAGGTGTGTAGCCAATCCACACGCCTAGTCACTTTGTCTCAACATCTGCCGGAGTTTCCTTGATGAGCAAATGAAAAGGAGAGAGGGACAAACGTTAGAAAGAGAGTGGAACACAAAAGTGATGCGTCAGCTCCTCAGGGGTACCAACCTGTCGCCTGTGGGGACCTGAACCCAGGTCCAGGCCAGACAGCCTGCGCTCAGCATTTTCATCGGCCTGCTGTAACAGGAGCCTTGTGCAATCTGCCATTCCTTCAGCTCTCACCCAGCGCCTCCCCTGCCTCCCTGGACCACCCACGTCCGCTATTCTCAGCGCCCTTCAGACACATAATACATGCATATTTCTATTGTTAGAGCCTGAGGAACTGATTCACTCAGCTCTGTTGGCATGTAGAGTGGTGAGCCAGCCGCAGCAGAGCTGAGATAAGGGGAAAAAAATACAGTAGGTGATCTGAGAAATGCAGGTGACTGCAGGTGATATGGAAGAGCCATTATAAAGAGTTTTAAAGCAAAGGATAGGAAGAGTGTGAAACTGCTCATCACACTACTGACTTATTCAGAAGTGTGCACTTGATACTAAATATATTATTACTCTAATTTTGATATTTTACATTAATGTAATTACATGTTTAATTACATGTTTAATTAGTGTTTTCTGTGGCATAATCTCTTATCCAGAAAATTGTACAATTTTAATAATGTTACAGAGGTGGACAAATGTAGCATTAGTCCTTGTCCAAGGACTTTTATTAGTATAGTGAGATGAGCTAGTACAGGTGCGGAACCAAATCTTAGTCTGAGACAAGGAGGAGCGTGGTATTCCTACTACACTATTTCAGGATTGTAGCATGGTAGTGAAATGCACTTCGTATTCTGTATTCACAGGTTCTGCACTTTTTCTCAGTTATTTTGAAGACAAAAATGTTACAACAGCAGAAGGGATAAGGGGTCCATTAGTAAATGGATGATAAAATATCTTCTAATAACAAACATAGATGTCTTGAATGGAAATTTAGAAGCCTTTCTGACAAAGCTTATCCTCTTTCTTCAGTTTCTAACTACAACCTCTAAAGCTGATTTTACATCAGAAGCCTACACTGCTTCATGATGTTTGCTATTTCACCCTGAGAACAACCCATACGTCTTCAAGCATTTGCTGTTTTCCAGTAATAGAGAAATTAAAGGGGACATATTACTGCATCCTTTTGTATTTCCATTTGGGTCTCTACTGCTCCTATAAACACTCCAAGCACGAAAAAAAACATCCATCCATTTTCTGTGAGTCAATTGAAAGATTTTGGTGTCAGGAATCATATGCTTCTACGAGCCATTTCGACGACTCCCTTATTCTGACGTCAGAATAATGAAATTTGCATAGAGCCACCCCCACCCACAAGATCAGTTGAAGATCCGCCATTTTTGTCAGCTGGTTTTACAAGCATGCATGAGACACCGAGCGCTATGGCTACAGGCAAAGGCAGGTCACACATTAAGTCCCATAGACCTGTTTTGACTAAACTGAGTTTTGCATAATATGTCCCCTTTAATATAACCTGCAAATGTCTATATAACACTCTCATAATAAATAATCCTTATGTAGAGGGCATTCCAGCATAGCTACAAACTATTTGAATGGGGTCTTTAGTGACGTGATTTTACACATTTGTTTTTCTTCATCACTTTATTGTCTTGATTCCTCAGTTATTTGAAGAATGCTTTGGTGCAGTAGACTAAAGCGATAAAAATAGTAATGAACTGCACGTGGTAAGACTGAATCTTAAATTGCATTCTACTAATACCTTTCCATCCAGCATTTAGCAAAAGTACTGCTAACCTGCAGATATGAATGTTTAGGGCTAGTTGCTGAACTAGTTGTTCTGCTTGCTTGATGTTCATCTTAATGTATATCTCTTTTTATCAAATCCATTTCTTTTCAAAGCCAGCTAGCACAGTATGTGCTTGCTAAATTCTCCGGTAAGGTTTGACTGATGCATTTCTGAGCCAAATTGCACATACCTGATACATAGTGGGTTATAGGCATGCCAGCTCATGCCTTCTTACTTGAATGGACACACAGAGGCGACACAGAGATGGTAAAGGGTGGCCTTACTGGAAAACAGATGATGTAGACTTTCCCTTTCTGATATGAGATGACTAGGCACTCACTGATGCAATAATGCCTTCTTCACTGAATGTACTGCATTTTTAAAGAGCAAAACATCACGACATCTAAGTAAGAGGTCAGTAGGTCAGTTTCAGCCATATACATAGTACCAGTGTTGTCATCTTACTTTAAAAAGTAATTAGTTACAGTTACAAATTACTTCTGCCAAAAAGTAATTGAGTTAGTAACTCAGTTACCACACTGTAAAAGTAATTAGTTACTCAGCTACATAACTGACATTATTTTTTATGTTCTACAGCGCTATTATGTTCTATAACATCTTTAACGTCAAAGATGTTTACAATAACTGATTGAAGAATAAAAACAGTATTTTAGAACATTTGGTATTTATTTGAACTTAGCTTGCAGCCTGTCATATGATATGCCTAGAAATAAAAAACATATAAAAAATAAAAATTGAAAATAAAATTCAAGTGCAAAATTAAGACACACAAATGTAAACTTGGGTAAAAAGAAACAAAGGAAAATCTAGCCTTTAAGTACTGCAGTTACTCTGTAACTGTATATAGGCCTACTGCACAATAAACGGAACACTGTCCTCCTCTTAAATATTCCAAAAAGTAACCAAATTAAATATTGAAAATAAATAATGTTAACACACTTTGCATTTAAGTGCAAAACTAATACACACAACTGTAAACTTCGGTAATAAGAAACAAAAGAAAATCTGGCCATTAATTAGTGCAATTATCTGTATCTGTATAATATTGCACAAGAAACAGAGCACCATTCAACTCTTAAATATTCAGTAAAGTAATAAAAATTAAATATTGAAAATAAATTCAGTTATTCACACACTTTGCAATCAAGTGCAAAACTAGGACACCCAAATGTAAAATTAGGTAAAAGGAAACAAAGGAAGATCTGGCCATTATGTAGTGCAAATCTGAGTAACTGTAAGTTATTGCCAAATAAACAGAGCACTATCCAACTCTCTATGTAGATTAACATGTTGTACATTCTCAGTGAAAATGAACAATACATTGATCTATATTAAAATACTCCTCTCATCTAACGACTAAACCAGTGGTTGTAACGTAGGAGGAGAAGCCTCTCAAATCTTTTGTCTGACAGTCTGTTCCTCTTTGGAGAGAAGACAAGCTTGCCCAGGCTGAACAGTCTCTCAACAGGTGCACTAGATGGAGTCGCAGCATTGTAACGTAGTGAAATTTTCTTGATGAGAGAAAATCCACTCAGAGAGTTGAAGTTTTGTGCTGAAGATCTAATATAGTCTGTCACCTGGTTTTCTGCTAAGGAGGTGTCCTCCTCATCCTCCTCAAAAGAAAAGAAATCACTCTCTTTGGCTGAATCTGTGTGATGTGAAGATGTGCTGGTACCTTACTGTGGTTCTTCGAGGACAATCTTCCGGCACTCTGCAAGCAAACTTGCCTTAACCTCATCCTGTGACCGCAGCCAGCGAAGTTTAAATTTTGGAAGAGTTACAGCAGAGTGAATGACTCAGATTCCACGATGGACAGGGGTAGCATGTTTTCAACAACATACCTTGCAATCAAAGTGTTCAGCTCGGTCTTAGTCACATGCTGCTGACCCGAAAAATCGAGCGATGCTTGTTTTAACGGAGTGTCTCCGTCGCCTTCGCTGGAGCTCACACTAGCTGCATTTGGGCTTGGGGTTGGGTTAGCAGCAGCAACAAGTTTCGTGTTAGCATGTGTAGATGTAAGGTGCTTCATAAGGTTAGAGTTGCTTGAGGTAGACGTGGATAATATCTTTTTTCCTGGGCATAGCGTGCATGATACATATACATTATTGCCTTTAATTTCGACGAGGGTGAAGTAGTACCGGTATTTCCAGTTTGGGAACACTACCTTTGAATTTCCCTGGCTCATCGCCACTGTCGCTGTCCAGGGTGTTCAGAGGGAGTGGAAGTCAGAGTGTCAGTGAGCGTGCAGTGAGACACGATGAGCATGGCATCCACCAAGTGATGCAATTCCCAAACTTTAGAATGTGGTGAAGATGAGGGAGTGAGCTTTCTTGGCAATGGAGCTGGTGTTGAGGGTCTATGTGAGGTTCTCCAAGAAATGTGGTGCTCTGGACAGTCTCCTCAGAGGAGCCGTTGATGTTCAGCATGGAGTAATCACGTCCACTATAAGAGAAAAAGAGTTGCTTCTGCACATGTCCTTTAGCTGTAACTCCTTTCTGTATGCTGCTATGGTATTTCCAATTATCAAACCCATGCTTGTGTCATCAGCAAATATATTCAGGCCCAGCAGTTTCAGGTTTTCTATCAGATGCTGAGAAATGATAGTGTTGAATACTAAACTGAACTCTATAACCAGCATTCTCACCTAGGCATCATGTGATACATGATGCTGAACTTTACACATACAAAAAGTCAGTGCTGTTCTGTGATTAATGCATTTTCCATTATACATCAGCTGGTATTATTTGTATTACTTTTTGTAACTAATGGATATGTATACATAGACATTCAGCATTTTGGAATGAAACTATGTTCTGAAGGACACACTCAATTACACTTATTATTTTGTCTCATATTTATTTCAATTTTTCCACAATGATCCTTATACGCTATGGCTTGACTGATTTAAAACACCAGTGTTAAGCAATAAAAAAAATCATAATTAGTGATATCAAGCATTCTAATATTACATGGTGAACAATGACACAGATTATAATAGACTTAGTTAAACATCACAGTTCTCAGTTGTCCAGTTTTCTTAAATTAACAGCAGGAACTTTAGCATTAGAAAACCACAGGTGTTTAAATGGGAATGCTGGTTTTGTTGCATGGTTTTTAACCATGATGCAGTTCAGCCAAAAATGCCTATATTGCTGAAACCTCACATTAGAGTGTGCATTCGTAGTACTTTGAACAAACACATTCAAGAAAGTGCTTGGTGAGATATTTGCAGAAACAGAAATATTTGTGAGTTTGTCCTGTTTGTCTGGCGTTTTGTTTGTTTGTTTGTTTGTTTGTTTTCAGCCAACCAAACCATCTGTCTGGCTCAACTAGATATCCTACCTGATCTAACAAAGAGTTTGTGAGAATTAAATAGTTAAAAAAAGATTTAATTGGTATTCATTTGAATCATCATCATATCGTGTGCCATCACAGCAAAGTCCTCCACTTCCGGACACTCAATCGCTGATTCATTATCGCTGCTTCAGTATCGCTGCTTCATTATCGCTGCTTCATTAGCTTCTGCCAGATTGTTGGCATTGCACTGTTGTGCCAGTGTTGGACAACAGAGTAGGTGCAGCATTATTTGTATCTCCCTGCAGTCACATCAGTCCGAGCCTTTAAAAAGGGTCGCACAACATCTACCAACATCAGTTCATAAGCGGCTCAGTGCGGGGATCATAGCAGGACCGTGCTCGTCGGGATCCCTGCCAGGTCTTACCTTGAAGTGGGTGTACCTGCAATCCTGCTACTCGCCAAAACAGCAAGTTAAAAGACTCTATGTCAGGTAAGCCTTCGTCTAGTCCTAATCTCAAAACATCTAGCTCTAAAATGACAGCTTCTTTTTAAATGAGGTAATATATTCTTAACATGCTTCCTTGAGGTCCTGCTGAGATATTTATAACAATTATGGAATTATGTAAACTTCCTCAGGGATCAGCCTTTTCTCACGACTTTTCATCCAGCCATCACAACATAAAATCTATTCAAAAACATGCTGCAATTACGCTTTAGGCCTTTTTTTTCGTACTAGGACAATGCTTCACTACCCTATGTATTTTAATACGCAGTGCATAATACTGCTAGTATCTGCGCTAACTGGTGACAGTTAGGGTTAGGGTTAGGTTTAGGGTTAGGTTTAAGGTTAGGGTTAGGGTTAGGGTTAGGGTTAGGATTAGGGTTAGAGTTAAGGTTAGGGTTAGGGTTAGGGTTACGGTTAGGGTTAGGGTTAGGGTTACGGTTAGGGTTAGAGTTAGGGTTAGAGTTAGGGTTAGAGTTAAGGTTAGGGTTAGAGTTAGGGTTAGAGTTAGGGTTAGGGTTAGGGTTACGGTTAGGGTTAGAGTTAGGGTTAGAGTTAGGGTTAGGGTTAGAGTTAGAGTAAAGGTTAGGGTTAGAGACTTTCCCCGTCTCACGGCATTTCAACCTGTTTCAACCGCTTTGCAAACAAAAACGATAAGGAATCAACTCACTATTTCTCTCCTACTGTCACTCAGTTACCAATGCTGATACTGGTGGTGTTACACAGTGCGCATTAAAATGCGTAGGGTAGTGAAGCGTTGTCCTAACATGAAAAAAAGCCCTAAAGCGTGATCACAGCACGTTTTTGAATAGATTGTATATCGTGATGGCTTCTCGAAAACTCATGAGACTGGGCTCCAGGGATAATATTATATTACGTAACATAATACACGTGTAGCCAAGATGCTTTCTAGCTATACTTATTTTTCTTTACCACACACAAGCAAAAATGCATCCTATGTCGAAAATTGAAGAGACATAAAAATAAAGTGGTTAGTGGCCTGAGGATGTTCCCATAACCAACCTTCACCCCGATCACACTAAAAGCAGTATGTGTTACATGGTAATTTCCTACAGATTCTGGCTCCCTTTTACTTTCTTTCTCTCCTGCTTCCATCTCCTAGCATAGTAGGTGTTGAGATACGAAAGGGCACCCAGTTTTTCTTGTAAGTGCAAAAGGAGACAGCTGCCTGCCCCAGGATGTAATTTAACTCATGGTACAACCTTCAAAGCCACCCCTGTTTCGAGCTACTGAAAAGCCTGGACAGTCTTCCTTAGCAAAGATCATGATTTCATTAGCTCACTGCATGCTAGGCTACAGTATAAATATTGAGATTCAAAGACCATTCACTTATTCCAGTTTGCTAGAGAGAGAGCATGTCCTGTTGGATATGGCTGCCATAGTCGGGGCAATTGTAATTTTGTATTTGTATGCAGGAAAAGCTGTGTGCGTGTATGTGTGTGTGTGTGTGTGTGTGTGTGTGTATGGAGTTGCAATCTGAAAGCAAAGCTAGGAAAATGCCATTCACCTTATGCGAATTAATGCCTGCTTTTGGCTTATCCCTGCATTTTCCTGGAGGAAATGCTAACATGCCCATGTAGCCCAACGCTCCTCTCTTGCCTTCCTTTTTCAGATAGCTGGACATGTGCTAGTTTTTAGGCTGCCTTTATGCATGCGGAAAAGCACCTAGCTGAGTTAATAGCATTTATCTAGTGTGGTTAGCATATCAAATACCTGCTGTCAGTGAAGATTTACATAGCCTCTTGTCTTGTGCCGTCTGTTCAGAAGGCGTGTGCGTGGGACGAAGAAAAAAAAAGTGCGCATAACATGAACAACAGGGGCCACAAATGCAATGAGGGCATCAACTTTGTTTGATGTTCATTTCTGAGTGCTTTCCGGTGTCTGTGCAACCTTTTACCTCCCCATTAAAAGTATTTATCGCCTCAGCAGGGTCTGAGAATGGATGGGATGAAAGCACTAGAATGCTGAGATTTTAGCAGTTGTGTATGTAAAGGCCTTAATGAGTACAGGTGGTATTAACTGTGCTTTACCTTAACCCTCTGCTTAACCTTGAAGAAACTGCGTTTGTCTACAAAACAGTGGACTGAGTAAGTGTAGTGTGTATATATTGTTGGGTGCACATGCTTGCTAACTACGGGTATGTCTTTGTTTATTTTATTTATTTGTTTGTTTGTTTATTCATTTATGTATTTACTTACTTCTATTTACAGCACATTGAATCTGGAATAATTATAACTTTTTTTGCACCTTATTGCAAGACGCTAAAAGAGGACATTTGCAATTCTTTCTCTTTCCTTCTTCTATTTTTTTCTTCGTCCTTCCCACTCAACAGTGCCCATTTGCACCATAATCCTGTCACTTGGCTTTCTCTGTTTGATGCTGATATTTTAATTTACGCTTGGCGTGCTGCTTTATGGGCCTTGAAGGCTCCCGTCCAGGGCGCCACAATGCTCTCTTGTCACAATAAAGAGTGCGAGGCACAGCCACTGTACTGATTTGCAGGTTATGTGAGGCAGCAGAACTCCAGCTAATGCAGGTCTACTGGGCTCACAGCTGTTCACTGCAAGATAGTGACCCTTTTCTCCCCCAGAAACTATTCGGCAACACCAGCTAGCCCTTTTTTTCACCTAACCATCAATGCAATTACATTTCAAACACATTACCGTACATGAAAGCTTCTAGAAAATCGTACCAGTCAGTGTCTTGGCTATAATCTTACAGGCGACCATTTAATGAACCCTGAGTGATTTTGTTATTTGAACCATATTCAGGGTGAAATTCTGGTTGCCACTGAATACAGAAAATCTGTGCACCTCCAGTTTAGCAGCTCGGTGCAGGCAGCACAGCGATACATTCTGAGGGTAATCAGAATCTCTCTCTAATGGCCTGAACGTGCCACAGCAGCAAAAGTAGTGATGAGGCTCCTGATTAAGAGATGCATGCACCAGTGCTATAAAGGATCAGAGTCACAGCAGCGTCTCCATTTACCCCTCCATATGGCGGCAGGCAAGACTTCATAACTCACACTAATAAACAGAGGGAACGATGAGGAGATATAGGCAAACATAACCAGATGCAATAAGATACAGCATGAAATGAAAGAAAGACATCAGGGTGAACACAGGAAGGATATAGAACGTGACTGGCTATGGAATCCTATAGGACTGTTGTATTTTTGTCATATACACAATATTGACAAAAGTATTGGGACTCCTGACTATTACACCAACAGGGACTTTAATGACATTGCATTCAAATACATAGACCTTAATATGGAGTCAGTCCCCCCTTTGCAGCTATAACAGCTTATATTGTTCTTTGAAGCCTTTCCACCAGATTTTGGAGTTTCTTGTGCCCATTCATTCTGTAGAGCACTGATGAGCTCAGGCACTGATTCTGGACTTTTAGTCTGTCCAGTTCATCCCAAATGTCTTGGAAGGGGCTTGAGGTCAGGGCTCTGTGTGGGGCAGTCAAGTTCTTCCACACTGAACTCATCCAACCATGTCTTGGTGTCATGACAGTTAATGCCACATGGTATTTAGTTTTAGGATATCAAACATTGTAGTATGGCCAGACCATTACTAGTAATGCTAACATGAAACTGTTATTTTAATGGGCATAACCAGTTATGATGCCTCGTGGCAGCATGTGACTTCTCCCATGACATGTTAATGGTATAATCATGTAAAAGGTTTATAGCAGTGCTTCAGTAAAGTAGTAAAAAAAACTGGGTTGGCCTGATCAGTTTTACAAAACTTCATATTTATGCTCAGGTGAGTTTGAATGGACTTAGATTTAAAAAAGAAAAAAAGATGTTAGCATTGATAGGTTAAAAAGGCAAACTTTATGAAAGCATTTAAAAGTATTGTATCAATGTGTGGCATTCAGTGCATACCTCTTGATGATGTACGCTTTGTGGCCTAAGAGAACCATTCTAGCGGTCTAGTGGCAATAGAACTGCTGACATATCTCCTGCTTCTAATTTGCTGAATGTTTACACACACACGCACACACACACATGCACACACACAGATAAACACAGCAGATGGCATCGGACATTGTGTCGAGTTGCACAGGGACCTGCAAAGTCATTTGCCTTAGCAAAGGTCAACTCTCTCCCTTATGACCAATTATCAAGGATTTTGCCTCTTGAGAGGGGAAAAAGGCTGCAACAACAACAGCAAAGCCATCTCTCTGAACAATGAATCTTATTTATTCTAATGTAAACGTGTGGGCTGGAATAACCAAGAGGCCAGGAGGGTCACACATCAACGATTCACTTTAGCATTACTGACTTACTGTCAGTAACCATATCTTTACAAATCTATTTGGACGTTATGCTGTCAGCTGTATACTGCTAACCCTGGTGATTTTAGCTTTGCTAATGTGTCACTCATGTTTAATTCCTATGTCACTGTACACTTCCAAACACAGCAATCACTGTCTGTTATGTTGTATGGCGAGCAACCCTCTGTCTTCCGAACAGTTTTTAGTAAGTTGAATGCATAATAGTGTATAGGTGGCTCAACTAAGGAACTGTATTTAATACACTGATATATGGACAGCAAGTTTATGAAGGGTTCAATGTTATTTGTTATTTGGATACTTTAATCCTTAATCCAGTCCTGGTGGGCCACAACACTGCAGACTTCAGAGTTTTGCCTCATTAAACACACCTGATTCAACTCATCAGCTAATTAGCAAAGCCTTCATGAGCTGAATTCAGAGTGTTAAAAGACGTGAAAAAAAACCCCAAATCTCTGCAGAGCTTTGGCCTGGAAGGAAGCCACATTGACATGCCTGGCATAGTCTAATGATAACATGAAAATGAAATTCAGACATCCACAAGAACCCTCAAGCAAGCACTTTGTCTTGTGGGGCAAGGTATGATCATATAACAGGGACATCTAGAGACAACCATGAGAAGTTTTTGGCCAAATGTGGCTGAGAGCTTATAGGCTTATAAGGGAGGGAACAAAGTAAGTGTAATTTTCTAACCAAGCTCCATCACAGCTCAGGACTGTGGTGCACTTATTGTTTGAAGGACAGTAAGCGTGTTATTTGCCCATGGATGCAATGTAAGTTAGCATGGCTGAAAAGCCCCGGTTAGGCATGTTTTACATGTGCAGAGAACATATGCTTGCAAGGGAAAAAACGAGTTCTGTTCAAACAGAGGCTCAGAAGATTCTCAGATCACATCTTCAAACCATGAAAAGAGGTTTTATGGAATTAATGGAATGCATCAAGTATGATTATGTCATTCTAGTCTAGATTTTTTGAGGTGGATTGTGGAGGTTGGTTGCCTTCAGATATATATTCTCATTGCAAGATCATGTCCGCAAAACTTCCAAGCATTATGTTCCAGGAAAATTATTATTTGTCACGTCTGGTCTGTCTCAGTTACGTCCCCAACAGAGTCCGTCGCCCGAGTACTAGTAGGTACCCAGCTCTGGGCACGGGTGTGTGACATCTTGGGTTAACCACTGTTTCCTGCTAGTGCGTCCTTTTCCACACCAGCCACGACATTATTGTGATAATAATGAGAAAACTATTCTTGGTTTAGTAATAAACATACTATTCAAAGTCATTATAAAATGATCATAACCAGAGAAAAAAAGTTTTAAATTTGAAATCCAATACACTAATTAACCAGAGGCCTATCTGTAGATTAGTTAGATATCTAGGGCAAGTACTGAAGATTGCAATTATCTCATCATAGTCTAATGACTCTGTTCATTACTGTTAAACTGAGAAAAGTGAGATGTTATCCAGGCGCAGAATCACCATTGATGATCTAAAAGCTGCTTTGATTAGGCTTGTCGTCAAAGAATGTCTCTTGCTGCTATGCCACTAAAAGATGTAATATGAAACTTTTCTACTCTCTATGACCACAGTCAACTCCCACACCTATGATCCTTTTTGTTATTATTGTTGCATAATCATATTGAGTGACATGATTTAATCTACCGTAGCAACAGTAAAACCACTAGTTTTGTTTACGCCACATTTTTTTTCTATAGACAAAAGTATTGGGACGCCTGACCATTACATCAACAATGAATTTAACGTGGAATTTTACAGCTATAACAACTTACATTCTTCTTGGAAGGCTTTCCACAAGAGTTTGGCGGGGAATTTGTGCCCATTCATTCTGTAGAGCTTTTATGAGATCAGGCACTGATGTTGGACGAGAAGGCCTGGCTCATAATTTCCGTTCCTGTTCACCCCAAGGTGTTGGATGGGGTTGAGGTCGGGGCTCTGTGCAGGCAAGTCAAGTTCTTCCACACCAAACTCATCCAACCATGTCTTTGTGGAGCTTGCTTTGTGCACTGGGACACAGTCATGCTGGAATAGAAAAGGGTCTTCCCCAAACTGTGTCCACAAAGTTCTCTTGGTATGCTGAAGCATTAAGACTGTCCTTCACTGGACATATGAGCCACAATACTTAAGAGGTGTGTCCCAATACTTTTGTCAGCATAGTGTAGGTGTGTCAACAGTCATCATGCATGCATAATGTTGAATATTAAAACTGAAGCTGTGGGTAAGACAGGCTGAGTTTATCCAGTACATCACCAATAGCATTGATTTGGGTTGCAAATGGCACTAATAACTATAGTTTATGTCGGCCTGCTTATATGAGATTCATTATGTGATTAATCATGCTTTTAATGGGTGGTTGAGTAAAAAAATGAGAAGCAATGATATTATCTGTCCCTGTGGCATTTGTTCACAACGAAATTAAAGTCCACAGCAGCTGTAAATATGAACTTTGTCATGGTTATGGGGATCATATTCCCCTGAATGTGCCTTAAGGGAGAAGGATATATGAGGGTGATTATGTGGCATGAGCAAAGCAATGCAGAAGGAGATTCCTCTCCAGGTGTTACATAGTCACAATGTATTGTAGTGACCACAGCAGACTTGTCAAGGTGACAGTTTTCGAAAAGTCATTTAATTGGTATAGAACCACTACACTACAGGTTCTTTATTTTGTTGAACAAATCTCATTACCAAAAGTGGCTTTTCTACAGCATTGCTCCAAAGAAGGCTTTCTAGTGCCTAAAAGTGGAACAGCCGTTTATCTAATATAAAGATAAAACTGTAGCCTTTGCAGGACTCCTGTATTGTTCTGTATTCACATTCTGTAAATAAACATTCTTTGCTGGCATCACTGGTGACACATTGAACTTGGCTTTTATTTTTGTGCTGCTCTGAAACAATGCTCTTTCATGGCACTCTGTCCTGCAACAAAGACAGCTGCTCTCGATATCTAATGAAAGCGTCCTCAAACAGGGCACCCGTTATAGGTTTTGTGTCTGTGAGGGAAAACAAAGAGGCCCGACGTGTTTTCGGCTCTCTGCAAGTGATGAGTGGCTAAATGTCACAGTGATGTGGGATCTATACTAAAGCAGTATTGGCTAAAGCTGGAATGCCAACAGTAACCTCTGTTGTCTTCTTACAGTGTGCCTTCTGAATGAATTCCAAACCACTGATTATTGTGCTCTAATAGAACTGCAACCAGAGTTAATAGCTTTGTAGCTTTGTGTGAGTGTGTGTCTGTGTGCACGGAGAGAGGGAGAGAGAGAGAGGGAGAGAAAGAGAGAGAGAGAGAGAGAGAGAGAGAGAGAGAGAGAGAAAGAGAGAGAGAGAGAGAGAGAGAGAGAGAAA
>JBBPCX010000011.1:10844663-10868024 GCA_037974365.1 Hydrocynus forskahlii | reverse complement strand
AGAGAGAGAGAGAGAGAGAGAGAGAGAACCTCTGCACCCTTATTGCTAAGAATCATTTAGGAAGCTAATTAGGACTGCAAAAAATGTGTGGTTATATTAAGAAGACAGTATGGTTCTGATTCAGACATGCTGCTGTATTAAAAAATGAGCCTAGTGAATCAACACGTCTATGTGAATTACTTGCTCGTGGCATACTTAAGCTGTCATATGCATGTAAGAATCCCATTAAAACACCCAGCAGAAACTGTGTTCTAAAGACAGTGTTGAAAAATGTAAATGTTAAGTGCTGAAAGCTGTAAAAGCAGAATTTATGCACGTCCGATCAGAAGAGGCCACTGGAGAATAAGATTGATGCTGCTTAAAGTTCAGCATCTCTCTGATCCATGAATCCTGCTTCTAGTCAAATTAAAGTGAGCACATAATGTTCAAGTGAAAAGGCCACACCAGACATGCAAGCACACCCAAGAATTAATCATAAAAGGAGGTTAAATGCAACGATTTGGGGTGAATTATGCTGTTGCACATGGTATGCTTGCATGCATCTGTCACGTGCAATAATGTGTAATATGTTTGCATGTGAGTAAGCGTATGAAAGATCACACACACACTGATTTCATTTATTTATCTGTTTATTTGAACATGTTCAGTATCGTTTGTGGTTGTTATGAAATGTCTGGCTTGGGTAATCAGTGCTTCACTGAGTTAAGTCAATGTGTGAACTACCTCAAAAGATTCTTATATATATATATATATAGATATATATATATATATGTGTGTGTGTGTGTGTGAGAGAGAGAGAGTAGAAAGAACACAAAGCACATCCCTCTGCTTACATGTGATTGTCTACATTGCAACTCTAAAAAGCAATTTAAAGGTACCATCTTATTAATGAGTTCTAGATCTTTAACAGCAAGTTAAAATCGATTTCTTGCTTGACCTGTCCGTGGGTGTCCGCAACAACCTCCCCTCTTACGTCAAAGCAAGGCTTCTCGTCCATGTGCTGCCATGGCAACCCCTATTGCTGTGATGCATTTGAGGCTGATAATAGCTGGCAGTGTTTCAGTGGTGCAGGCAATCATGAGGGGCCGTCCGTGAGAGGGTCCAGGGGTGCCGCTACAGCTGACCCGTGAGCTCTTCATCAGCCAGCCCGGAAGAGCTGCTTCAGCCTGGACACCACGCAGTCGTGAGGCTGCAGCAGAGAACATCTTTATAGGAGTCATTCTGCACATACTCATACTGACCACAATGGCATTTTGTTTCTGTTACTGCATGTATAGTACTCTAAAATGTTATAACTTTATAGGAGAAGGGAAAAAAAATGACTTAATGTACGTTAGTATTCCAGGTTATTTTGGACTATTTTTGTTGGCATCTTATGAGGTGTTATTACAATAGCAAAATACAGAAGTGTTTTAAGTTGTAAGATTGAAAAAAATAACAATAAATAATCATAATAATAATAATAATAATAATTATTATTATTATTATTATTATTGTTGTTGTTGTTATTATTATTCATGAAAAAAATTATAGTTTAAGGTTTTTATTTGAGTCATCTGTTAAAAGAACAAGAAGTCACAGCAGTCAAATACCAAAACAAAAACTTTAAGTAAAAGGAGAGTGTTTAGTACTAAATAGTTGGAATTCCTGATGCATCCGTTCAGCGTCCAGAATCGTCTGTTATGCAGAAAGAGAGAAGAAAACAAGCCAAAGCTGACAGAACATAATTTTGTTCGTGATGCCATGCAAGGGCGATGGATGACCCACACAATAACATGTTTGTGCATGTGTGTGTGCATGTGTGTGTGCGAGTGGGTGTGTATGTTTGATCTCTTCATTCTCACAAACACTGCCAACACAGGTGTTGCAACTAGTGTGCCAAAACAAGTTCTAATTGGCAATTGAAAATCAGCCACAATAAAGGACGGGAGACTGCTAGAAAACCAAAGAGAAAAAAAAAAGAGGAAATCCAAAAAATACTGATAATTTGCCCTTTATCAAGTTCAATATGAATTTAATTTTCCTGGCGCAGGCTGAATTTATAAGAGAATGATGCAGGGAAATGGTGTTGCGGATCTGTGGAGAATAATTGGCTTTTAGCTCCAGAGGCAGACAGGGAGGGGTGGCGGTGGAGAGGGAGGGAGGGAGAGAGAGAGTGAGAGAGAGAGAGAGAGAGAGAGAGAGAGAGAGAGAGAGAGAGAGAGAGAGAGAGGTTGGCATCGGTGCAGCTGTGGCAGGAAGCCTGCAATGTGCTTGTGCTGATGACAAGGAGAAATAATTATTAACGGAAGAGACATAAGAGCCAAGAAGCCAATTTATAACTGCTGATTTTGGTGTGTGTGTGTTTGTCTGTGTATGTGTGTGCATGTGAGGGTGTTTGTGTGTGGACACATATTTTTAAAGCTAAGGAAGTTTGGACTGGCTTATCAGATTTGTTTCCCTTTCACCATCTGCATTTCAGGATATGCAATAATTCAGTACACATCACCATTATTCCCAGTGAACTAATACTAATATTCTAATATTAATTTTTAAAAATATATTCTTTAATTATAATATTAATTATGAATTGCACTTACTAAAAGTGCGCAATATGAACCCCAAACTATAATATATTTTAATATATTTTGCGATATATTAAAAATGCATGGCTACATCAAGAACACATTATTTTGGCAGGAATCAAAACAAACTGATTAAAAAAGAAGCCATACGTGGAACTGTGTCATGTGGTCGTGCTGTCAGTTGTTGTGTCCACCCCAGCCCTGCCTTATCCCTGCCCGATCATTAGTGTGCGCACATGTGTGTGATCTGTAGTCCCCTCCGTCCCCAGGTGTTTCTAGTCTCATGCGGTCTATAAATATCTCTGTTTCAGTGGGTCTTTTTCTGGGCTCTGTGTAAGTTTCCACGTCACAAACCCTAACTGATGTCTCCCTAGCCCCTTTAACAGTATTTCTTTACATATACAGTGTTTATATATTAGTCATTTACATGTTCCTCGGGTTTTATTTCATCTTTTTTGCTTCATGCTTGTGTTCCTAATTAAAACTCATTTGCTCACTCATACATCCAGTTCTACTCCCCCATCATTACATATACATCTTTACATCTACCCTCCCCACCATCATGCTAATAGAGACACACACACACACACACACACACACACACACACAAACACACACACGCCGAATAATAGTGCACATTAGATTCAGGATTCAAACCGATATCATTCATAAATTTGATAACTCGGGCAGTTATCATGATAATTGCAAATCAGCTGTGACTCCCCCGGTTCACAGGAGTGGACAGTTTTGTTTGCTCCACTGGTTGGACTCATGGAGGGAGGTCCAGTCAAATATTTACAATAGCTGAATTGCAGAGCATTACCAAGTGCCTTCAGTCTGTGCCCAATACCCCTGGCATCTGCTGCTGTTGGCACCCGTGCCAAAAACCCACCCACATCCACCTCCCACGGCTTCTGTCATCTATGTGTGTGTGTATGTGAGTGTGTATGTGTGTGTGTATGTGTGTGAGAGTGTGTGTGTGTGCATTTGTTCGGGTGTGTTCTCAAGCCTTTCTGACCCTTATCCTTAAATGCATGAAAATGTCACCTCTTCTGCTCTGGCCACATCCCCACACTGGTTCCTCTCCATCACCAACGCACCACGGCGTTCCGTGTTCAGTGGATGTCAGTGTGTCAGCAGTGCTACGAGGCTCTTCTTTGACAAGGCTCTTCCCTGGAAGCCGGCACATGGCTGGCACCATGGTGGGATACACTCCCGTAGCTCACACTCACAACACTCAAGCTGCCATGGCTCTGAAAACTGTCAAAAAGAAAAAAGTAGAGGGAACCTGAAGACTGTGTAAAACTCCACAACCAGAGTTTCATTTAATGCTTGTGTAACACAATTCTTCTGTTGACCTGACCAGTCTGACCTGTTTCAAGAAGGAAAGAAAGACACATTGATGCCAGCTGCTCTCAAGGTCTCAACATTTCATAGTGAATGGCCCAACAGAAAAGGTAAAAAAAAAAATAAAAATCATTGGAATAAAATGCACAAAGAATGTGTCCTCTTTGTCCTGTTGAAATTCTCATTCTGGGAAGACAAGGCTGTGTTACAACTGCAACAGTGATGAATTTTGAATGGACATGGAAAGTTATTACAAATGTTCAAGGCATGAATTTTCCACTTCAAGTTAAAAACTTTTTTCTTGCCCTATGAAGTTATATCAGTGACATAGAAGGGGAAAATAACTTTACAAAAGTTACATGACTTTAACTTAAACACCGTTCACATTTATATTTGAGATCTGAATGAGATTTAAAATGTTTCAGTGTTTCAGTAATTAGTATTTCAGGCTAGGATGGAAACAGCTGGGATATATGTGTTTAATCTATGGATAACTAAACTTGTCCACTCTAAACAGCACTCAAATAAATAGACTCACATATTTTATTGTATAACCTTAGAACATATCGAGACAGCATTGATACCTTTAGAATCCATAATGCAGCTTTGGTGTAGTTCATTTGGTTGAGAATAATGCATTGCAAACATTTGTTTGAACAATTTAACGACTCAGTGAGATGATAGATGAGTCATGATTTGACCTTGGTTTACTCTTTTAATGTTTAAGGGTAGGATTAAGACTACCTCCACTTTATATAGCCTCTGTTGTTTTTTAGACATACTTCGTAGTGAGAGTGCCCAAAAGCATATCAAAAATGTAGTGATGTCTTGGGATGTATGTTTAATAATACACATCTCACACAGCTAATTTGCTTCAGGTTAATCTAAAAAAATAGCAAGTCCAGTTCAATTGTTCTAACGCACCACATATTCATTTCATATTACTGCTAATGTAAAACTCGCGGAAATAATTTAAACCGCAGAAATAATTCAAGTGAATACAAGCACTCGGGAAGGGAGAATAATATTTTATGCAGGAATTAGGTGTGTAGTTGTGCACTCATTTATCTGTTCAATTAATACTGAGCGGCACATTAATCATTTCCCTGATTCATTTTTGCAAGATACTCTCGTTTTTATTAAATTTAAACAAACCCATTAACAAGGATTAACTCCTCAGAATAAGAATTTTTGGTAGCGTTCCCAAAGCTCTCAGACTTGCATACTTGTTCTGGGGAATGGAACTGGAAAGACTGATGGCTGCTCTTCAAGACAATTTAGGGAAAAATGAAAATCAAAACCAGTTTTTCTTAGTTGTGCATTAGTTTAAATGTTGCAGTCTGCTTTAGGATTCCTTATTAAAATGTTTTTTGTTTGTGCCACATTTTGTTTTGTTTTGCTGTTTTTGTTTTTGTTTTGTTTTTTGGCTGGAGGGCAGCACTATATATTTGAATCTACTGGCTAATAATTAGCCATTCAGCTTCACTAGCTTCACCAAAACAAGCTCTTATACTCCAATTGCCATTTTGGGACCCCGGTTTCTGTCTGATTCTACATGTTAAGAAAGACTAATTGTAGCCTAGAAGACAATCTTTCCCAGAATATGACCTCACTGCTGAGGCTTGAGGGCAAGAGGAAGAGAGCGAGGGGAGAACAAACGAGCGCAAGCTGTATGAAATGAAAAGCCGAAACCTTTGTAGCTGATTAGGCGGAAGACTCTGAGGCTTTAAGTCATGACCACTTGATGAGAGGATTTCAGCGAGACCTGCGGCGGTAAAAGCCCTACAGGTCTAGGCTCCTTCTGTCTTTTTATATGCATGGCACTGGCATGTGTACTGAGACACAAGTCAGTCACTTTCTGCATAAATTAACATTGAGAAAGACACGAGAATGAACAAATATTAATGCTGGGCAGCACTGATGAAGTTCAATGCCTTTAAATATCTAAAACCACAGACATCACAGTATTGTGGTATCAGCTGATATTTAAGTTTGCTTTGAATTCAGTTTGCACTGAATCATCAGAACTCTCCTTCAACTGTCCCCTTCTCCTAAACACAAATGCATATACAGAAAATGTACACTCCAAAAACACTATCAATTCACATCAACAAAATGGCTGTAAATACCATGTTTTTTATTACGTACTGTACATTTTTTAAATCCTGTTGCTACTGAAGGTAGTTTTGCACAATCATTTCACACTACTACTGTTACTGCTTTTCGTCAGCTGTACTGTTTGTTTTTGTGTGGTCCAGTCCCACCTGCACCTGTGCAGTCCTGTGTTTCTTTGTGTTGCACCACACAGGAACACTCTTTCTTTTCTCTGTTTACTGTGTATTTGGTTAAAATGACCTACTTGACTTGACTGAAGTTAATGAAAGCATCCTTACTTGGTACTGATACAACGCTGCCACAATAAATACTATTTCTATGGCAATTGTAATCCTGCCAGGTTACAAACGTTGTAACGATAAAACCTGGTCCAATAATATACTTGGTTTTACTGGACAAATTAACCTGTCAGAAACCACTTAATATTAATTTTGTCCATACGTATGTTGAACCGTCATTGAATCTGAAGCAACCAGAAAATCAATGAATCATCATAAAAACCTAATTTAGTGACATTCTGTGACATCAACACCAGAATAGATGATGGATAACATATCACTCAGCATTAAGAGAAATTAAATAATGTTCATAAAAAATAAACCCATCTTTAAAACACTCATACAGTCACTCACTCACTCACACACACACACACACACACACCTTACTTCGCTCATTTCATTTCCTCCATGCACCAGTGCCCCACCATTACAGCTGTTTGCGCTATTAGCTATCATTTCAAGCCAGTGCACCCCTACAGCCCCGGTGAATGCTTTAGCTAATGCAGTGTCGGCTCTCTGTATTTCAGCAATATTTCAGACCCAGCAGTGGTCGTGTTCATCCTCCCTTTAAAGAGCACTCTCAATAACTCCCTTATAGTCAGCGCAGTGCGGAGGCATTCACACACTGCTGGCCTGAGAGACGCTCAAGTCTCTGAAGCAGGTGTGTGACTCCATCAGTGAGAGCAACGCCAAAAGAGTGAGAGCTAAAACCAAAAGAGCCAGTCGTCTTTCCATTCAGAACATGACACAGTCACTCTGGTAGATGTCACATTAACCTTCATGAGTTCAGTTTGGAGAACTGAAGAACTGGTATAGTCATTACTTATTAGGATTTTATAGCATGCTATACTAAACTTATACTCCAGCACATGCCTGTAACAGCTTAGCTGCAATACAGACCAAGGCCACAGGATTCTGTTCATTGTTATGATTAGAACATTTTGTTATTGGAACAAAATAAGTATCTTTCCAGACAAAAATTTTGTCTAACATAAGTTGATGCAAAAAGCTTTTTTTCTGAGTCACTTTGGACCATTTATAATGGTCTGTTCATCAGTGGAGGCATTGGAAGCTGGAGTTTAACATAGAAAAAAGAAAAAAAAAAACAAGAGGAAAACATAACACACATGGGTTTACATGGGGTAAAATAAACAGGAGGAAGCAGGGCTAGGACATGGACAAAGCAGAACAACAATAACAAAAGCACAAGGACAGAAGCACATTGGAAATACAGGACAAACAATGCACAAGATGAAGCATGAACCAGTCGTAGGGCATGTATGTTGGGGTTACATAAGGAGGGAGGCAAAGATTAACTGAATAATAACAATTTCATGTTAAGCTATAGTAATTGTTCAGGGCTCAGAAAGCTAATTTCAACTTGGGCTCATGACGACTAAACTAGTGCACTGAGATTAAATAGCAGCAGTTTACATGGAGGCATCACTACCGTTTGAACTCCATATATTTTGATCAAATACCCCATATGTATCTCAGTTCATTTCATTTTCTATCCCTCCAAATCCAGTTTGTAGTCTGAATGAAATAACTTTTGATAGCTTTCGAGATAATTGTGTTTAAGACCATGGTATCACTCCATTTCCATTTCCATTTTAGTGAAATTATCACATTTGGTTGCAGCTAACAGACTCACCACAAATTCACAGTTAAATCCTATTGCTACTGATGGCTGCATTTACACATTAATTGTTATTCCTACCTCGTTATTTTACATTTTTGTACCCTTAATTTCTCTGCTGCCATAATCCAGTATCTGTCATAATACTGTATTAGTTCACACTACTACGATTACTTTTTTTGTCAGCTCCACTGTCCTGTCCTGTAAAATTATGTTGTTTGCTCTTGTGTATGTGTGTGTATGTGTGTATGTGTGTGTATGTGTGTATGTGTGTATGTGTGTGTGTGTGTGTGTGTGTGTGTGTGTTTAAAAAAGTCTTGCAGTCTCTTCTTTTTGCACTCTGTGTAGTCCAGTGCTGCCATGCTAAAAGATGAACTTAGTAATTAATCAGAATAGTAACATTGGCTGAGGTAAGAGAGGATAAGTATTATAGATTGACAGCCTCCTTTGTGACCTACCGTGGCTTGTTGTAGTCTGGCTCATAATTACGCAGTGGCAGTAAAATAATGAGTGTGCTGGCAGTTTCATTGGTGTTGTGTGCACCTTCATTAAAAACAAAGGTTTTCAGTTTTTGGATGCTAATGTCTGGTGTGCAGTAACAATAGTCATCACTCATGCCGATTGGAGGGAACTCGGTTTTATTGATTATACTGATTTCTTTTTCTTTAAACTAGGACCACCTGTAGTCCCACTGTACATGAGACTGTTACATGTGCATCTGGTCACATCCTTGAAAATCCTTTACAAAAGATTCTGAAGACATTTTGTAGTCGATGGGGCAATTCAATGGGTGATTATGAAGATTAGCCATGTTTTTAGTGACTCGTTTTCAGCGACTGCATGATGCCATGATTTGCAGTAGATTAAGCTTATCTGTAGACATGCCAAACTGCACATGTGATGTCTGACTGGGGCATCTGCCAGGAGGGCACACATCATATAAAGAGGCTGTGAATTATAAGGTAACACACCAGCTAGTGGTGCCCCCATGTGTGAAAGAAAAATCAGAGACAGTGAAAGAGAGAGAGAGAGAGAGAGACAGAGAGAGAGAGAGAGACACACACACACACACACAAACCAGTACTGTACTGCAATTCTCTCTCTTTCTCTCTCTCTCTTTCCCCATGAGCACTTTGGCGAACAAATGCCAAATGATCACGCTTCTGTGAGCACCATCTGCCAGCACATGCACTCAAAGCGCCTCTCTCCTCCGCTCCCTCTCACTCCATCACTCTTTCTATTTGTCTTTTTTCCTCTCAATCTCGCCCTTTTTGTTACACGTTCCATTTCTTTATCCATCTGTTTCTCCTTACACTTTGCTCAGGATCTTAAGTCTCTCTGTTTTCCGCTTTCTTCAATGCTATGTAAGGCTCTCTGTTATCATGTCTCATTCTAATCACTTTTTCTCTCCCTTCTGTAAGCAGGGCTGCTTAAAGTCAAGCCACGAAAAACCCAGTATTAAAAAAAAAAATTGTAAAAAAAAAAATCTAAGAAGCTAAGACTGGCATCCCTAGCCAGCCTCAAATAGCAAGTGTACCGATTGTCTACGATAATTCCTTGCAGCGTGAGAGAAGTAAACAACAACAAAAACAAAACAGCCGCATTATCCCAAAGATAGTAATGATTCTCGTTCCCTTTTTTTTTTTTCATATTTTTGGGATTCATGCCAGAATACATTTGCTGGAGTTTTGTTGATAGACTTGATTTTGGCTGTGGGGGCTCAACTCGATCTTACTAATCTGGTTGCAGCACAGTGCTTCTCCAGACTAGGCTTGGCACTGGGCCTAACTGGCTTGGATCCCCAGGCTCAGTTGTTATAGACCAGTCTTCTGTTGCTCTCTGCTGTGGATGCTCCCCTGTCAGCCCTTGCACTCACACCCACAGCTTGTAAATATGAGAAATAAAGCATGCAAACATATTGCTTCACTCTCATGTCAAGGTTATGTTTGGTGGCTGGGGTCAAAACCCAACTGAAAACATGACACCAAACTCATTGTATAAATGTCTGTTTCTTTGGTGCAAGCCACAACCAGAGAGAAAAGAAAATACATTTTTTTTCCATCATCACTTAACATTGAATGATAGTCTACTAGTGTTTTACACACAAACAATCTTTGGTTAAATATTCATGCTTGCTACTTGCATGGAATGGGGGCTACAATGTCACTGCAGATAGTGAAGCTGTATAGGGACACAGGAGAGTACCGAAACTCTGCTGTGCTAACTTCCATGTGAAGCACCTCAAACTCATTTGCCATGTCATGTTTGCACCCTGTTAACATTAAGAAGTGAAGCTCATTACAGACTCTGTAAGCTGCATTATACAGTGACTGCTGATCTTGAAATGTCTGTTACTGTTGTAAAATTGTGTCCCATGGTGTTCTTGTGCCTTGTCTGTCCCAAGTTTTGATTTACCATGTCCTTCTGTTATTGCTGTCATTCTTTGCCTTGTGTCATTGTATGTTCCTATGAGTATCAGCATGTACCTATGAGTTTAAGGTGATTTTTTTTTACTTCCCCCTTGTGTGTTTTTCAGGTTTTGTGTCATGGCTGTATGTATGTATGTATGTATTTATTTATTTATTTATTTCTATAAAGACACATCCATCCTGCTTTAAACACCTCCCATTATCTTTTGATTTGTTCAAAGTATGCAAATATGGGCAAATATTGAAAAAAAGCAATGCTGTTGTGAAATGTAGCCTGACTGTTCTGTCAGCTAGTCAGTTGTTCGGTAACGTGACACATTGACTTCCAAGGGCATATGTAACATATGTAACTATACAACTATACAACATTATGCCTGACTGCGCATCAGTACTATGGCAACCAATGGAGATGTGGCAAATACAACCACAGCCTGACAATTCAAATATGTATTTGAAAAAAAAAAAATCTGTTCTGCCCTACAGTGCATTCACTTCCAAAAGCTCAGAACAGAGTAGACAAAAAGATCTCCAGTATGCATTTGAGTCCTATACACACATCATTGTGATCTTAGAGCATCCATGGCTAAATTCTACTGATCACTCAGAAAGTGAGACGCCTAATTAAAGTGTGGCCAATGCAGATGAGATGGAAACAAAACAGAGCTGTTCTTGTACTGCAGAGTCTGTAAGTATATAAACATTTACATACCTACATGTCCAAGTGTAACATTTAGTACAATTCTAAATAGAAAAATATATTCCAGGTAGTATAACATTAAACCTCTGGCCAGATATTGTGTAGGTCTCTACTATGCCACCAAAATAGCTCACCTGAAGATGTGTGAACTGGTACCAAGACAGTAGGAGCAGATCCTTTAAGTCCTGAAATGTGCACTATGGGGCCTCAATGAATCGGACTAGTTTGTACAACACGTCCCATAGATGCTCGATGGGATTAAGATGTGGGAAATTTGGAGAACCAACACATGTATCTCTTTGTTATGTATCTAAACCCCTCCCCAAACAATGTTTGAAGTGTGGCAGGGCACATTATCCTGCTGAAAGAGGTCATTAGGGAATGCTATTGCCATGAAGTGGAACACTTTGTCTGCAACAATGTTTATGTTGATGGTCTGTGTCAAAGTAACATCCACATGAACACCAGGACCCAGAGTTTCCCAGCAGAACACTGCCCTGAGCATCACATTGCCTTTGGCGGCTTGTCTTCTTCCTATAGTACATCCTGATGCCATCCCTTCCCTAGGTAAGCAACACACACACACACACACACACACACACACACACACACACACTGGGCCATTCACGTGACGTAAAAGAAAATGTAATTCATCAGATCAGGCCACCTTCTTTCGTTGTACTTTTGATGGTGGACAGAGATCAGCACGACCGCTCTGATCAATCTGCAGGCAAATATTCAGCAAACTGTGATTCACTGTGTGTTCTGACACCTTTTTTGACATAACCAACATTAACGTTTTCAATAATTTGTGTTTCGGCAGCTTTTCTGTGGGATTGGAAGAGACAACCTAGTCTACAATCCTCATACACTTATGTTAGTCCATTTTTCCTGCTTCTAACTAAATAGGCTTCAAGAATTGCCTAAAATATATCACCATTTATTTTGGCATATTTTGATCGATTTTGGCACAGTGATCAATGTTATTCACTTGTTAGTCACTTGTTTTAATATTGTAGCTGTCACATCACGTTGCCAAGGGAAGGAGGCGCAGATGCAGGTTTTCATTTTTGAGTAGACTATCTTTATTTACAAAAGGGTAAATCAAAAGGGCCTATACCCAACAAAAGACCACACTGGATCACCAAACAAAAAGTCGTACTAACTTAAGGGTTAGAATGACAGTGGACCGACACCAGTTCCAAAAAACAAAGAAGCTTAAAAACCCAACAGAACTAAACCAAGAACAAATGAACACACACAAAAACTTAAACCACCGGCCAGCTGTGACCACTCACCCGGCTGGAGCGCACATGTCATAATATAGAGACAATAATCAAACAGAAAGAGTGGCCTCTAGCTGCCGCTGACCATGGACATGATGGTGGACGATTAGCATAGCACTACATATATAACCCTTTTGAAACACAGCATGAGAACAAGCAACAATTTAATTGACTATTTGTCAGTGTTTATGTTAAAGAGGACAGTTTTCCTGCTTTGCGTATGTTCAATAATGCTTATTCTTGTTGTCTGCAAAGCATGAGCTGACCTTTTGACTCTAACGACGGCACATTATTCTGTGTTGTGATAATGGGACTAAACAACCCATGCATTTTTCTCTCTCTCTGTCTCTTTTCTGCTCCATCCCCAACACAACATTATTTCAGTTTGTGCATATCCTTTAATAACACTCGTTGCGAAGACACTGCGGACAGCAACGGCATCGATAAATGGATCATTCTGGGTAATGTAGTTCGCGAGAGGAAGAATGAGTCAGTATAATCTCATAGTGTATGCTGAGGGAATCTGCATCTCTCAGCCACTGGGACGCCATGCTGCTTGCATTAATCACATAATTACATTAAACATGGGAGGGAGGAAACGTTCTCTCTTGCGCTCGCTTTTTTGCCTTCCTCTTGCCCCCAGGTAATTCAATAACAGTTTTAAATATAAAAATGTCAGCGACTCTATTGAGTTATCTATTAATAGTGAAAGGACATGTTTCCTATCTCATTAGTCAAGCAACAATTAAGGCTGAGAGGTCTGTCTGGAATGAACATGAATAATCATTTTATAGAGATCTACAGAGGCATTATGTGAGATATCAGCTTTGAAATGGTTTGTTCTGCTGTAGCACCATCATTTCCCACCCTAACCCTAACAGAGAAGCTGGTCTTAGACTGCCTCATTATGGTCCATTATGAGACTCTAACAGTGAGAACATTGGTTGTGATCAATATGTCTAGCTCTGATAGGGATAAATTGCTGACACGTTATTGGGCTACTGTCACATGCTGTGGCTAAACATCACTCATATTAGCTGGTGTTATTAAATCGGGGCTGTGCTAGAAGACACACACATACACACACACACAGCTGCTAGTTTAATAGTTGAAACCATCTTGTGCCTTCACTTATTGGCCATTGCTTTTATCAAAAACAACTATGACCACCATAAGACCACCTAGACCATCATAGGACCAACTGATGACCAGATATTTGTTGTTAGTGATCTTGCACTGGTCTTTATAGAGGTGGTAGATGTGGGCTGGCAAACTGCATAGAAAAAGGTATTGTGACCTCGGAAACACTTCACAACTGGGGTCACAAAATAATGATTTATTATAATGCTAATGAGCACATTATTAATTATAAGTATTGATAGATTAGTTTACTGTCTATTAAATATGTTACTATTTCGTAACCAATTAAGTACTTAGTAATACGAGATCACTGTTAAAGGTTCACTTTTGTCATTACTTCATAGATGATTTATTCAACTGTGTACTGTCTTCTGATTATTACACTGCTAATGAACAGATAATTGCATTTGCTTATTTAAAAAGTATCATTATAACTTGCTAACACTATGCTATGTGTCTTGGTTTTTGTCTGTTCACGAATGTACTTATTTATCCTTTAATTTTAGCTCTACTGTGGAGTGTTGAATGGAACACAGTCCTTGGACTTTAAAATGCACTTTCCTTCATCTTCACAAATTCACTATGTGCAGAACAGTTTTTGGCTTATGACCTTGAATTAATTCATACTATTATTTATTATCTATTATTTATTATTATTCATGCATTTGTCTTAGTAAGTCTTCACCTGTAACTGTACAAAATACAAATTTAGTAAGTAAATAAGCAATGAACTAATGAAAACCTAAACTTTCAGTTACTATAGTACTAAATTACTAGTATTTACAAATTAATTTAATAATAATAATAATAAGAAGAAGAAGAAGAAGAAGAAGAAGAAGAAGAAGAAGAGGAGAAGAAGAAGATTGTTAATAAAAATAATAATAATAATAATAGTTTATTAAGAGTGGTACTTACTCTGTAATTTGCAATACTCCATGTAAAATGTTACCATTGTTTCTGATAATATGGCCCCTGAGTGTAGGTACGAGCCACCTCTTCAAGGAGCACCTTGGTGACTACCCAGTCCTCTGGCTTATCTCTTAAACATCTTTTCCTATATATTTAAAAAAAAAATACCCTCAGGTACTTACCCTCTTAACTGTTTTTCCTCACTTATGTATAAACCTCTTACTTTTTTCTCTTTGACAGGGTTTCTTAAGGTATGTAACTTAGCTGGCAGTAACTTGGCTAAAACCTGATGTTTGTTTAAGTTTAGCTTTACATGTATGAAGAACAGACGTAGACTACTTAAGCACTAATGTACGTTGCTCTAGATAAGAGCATCTGCTAAATGTCGTAAACGTAGGCACAAGTTGTTTGTTACTAATAAGAGAACTGACAAGTGTATTTGAAGACACACAAACTCATTCATGCATCACAACTCTCAACTATTAACTGAGAAAAACACACACACACACACACTAACCTTTGCAGAAAAGATTTCAAATTATGCATATTTTAGAGGGATATATTTGGAACTGTATTTATTTACACACTGAGGTACACTTAAAGGGGACATATTATGCAAAACTCACTTTTTGCATCCTTTTGTATTTCAATTTGGGTCTCTACTGCTCCTATAAACACTCCAAGTGCGAAAAAAAAATCCATCCGGTTCTGTCAATTGAAAGATTTTGGTGTCAGGAATCATATGCTTCTATGAGCCGTTTCGCTGACTCCCTTATTCTGACATCAGAATAGGGAAATTTGCATTGCACCACCCCTCATCTGTCGAACGCCCACCCACTAGATTAGTTGAAGATCCGCCATTTTTTTCTGCTGGTTTTACGAGCATGTGCATAAGATGCCGAGCACTATGGCTACAGGCCATTAAATGGTTAATTTTGAACGGGACTGAAACTGTCAAGAATAAAGGTGGTGAGATCTCTTTATGTGAGAGTGATTTTGTGCAAAGAACTTCATGAGCATGTTTTGAATTGCCCATAGGCCTATAATAATGTGTTTAAAAAGAGGTATAATATGCCCCCTTTAAGTAAAAGTGTAATTAGCTGCCAAGTATGTATATTACTTTCAAATGTATATTTTAAAGCAATATCTTTTAGATGATAATTTAGTAAGCTGTAGGAAATTATCCTTGAATAAAAGCATAACCTAATATAGCGTGTAAATAAAATATATTTTATTGTCCTATCATCACTAGTGTAGCAGAAGTTCTGACTTAGCAATTGCTTAACCAAGGATAACTGAAGTTGACTTTGGGTTCCTGAATGATGCATTGTGTGAGTGCTGGCTGTTATCAGATGATGATGATTTCACTGGGACATGATAGGAGAAGGGATAGGAGACAGGACAGTAGACTGCAGTGGAGACTGGACACAAAGCCTGACAGGAAACTAGACAGTGCACTAGATCGGAGACATGATGTGGCATGAAGGAAAACTGGACAAATGACTGGATAAGATACTAGACCTGGGTAGATTGGAAGAAAAATGGTAACAGGTGTAATGACAGGAATAGTAACTGAAACAAAATGGAACATGGGGACTGGTACACACATGGTGACTGGGACAGTGGCATGGACAGTAAAGGGAATGGGGGCAGTAACTTCTTGGGATGGTGCAAAACTGATGACTGGGGAATTAACAGGAGACTGAGGGACATAATTGTAAGAGAACTGAGGTGAGGAACAAGAAACGAACTTAGGTCGAGGCTGGGTCTTACATTTAAACTGAAGCTGGGCAAAACACTGAGGCTGAGGCTGGGTCGCAGCCATGTCCTGGGCTGCTGATAAGGCCTCCACCAAGATCTGCTTAGCTGCCATGTCCTTGCCAGCCGACTGGGCAAAGGGCTGAGCAAGCAGTGGTGGCTTCAGAAACTGAGCAGCTAACAGCTGTTCTGGAAACTGCATAGTAGGCAGCAGCTTTGTATACTGAGCAGTTGGCAGTAGTGACCAAGAATGGACAACCAACATTGAGCTGCTAGTTTAATGGCCGTTTCTTGTGCCATCGCTTATTGGCCATTGCTTTTATCAACAACAACTACGAGCACCATGAGACCACCTCGGCCATCGTAGGACTAACTGCTGACCAGATACTTAGTGATCTTATGCTGGTCTTTATGAAGGGGGCAGATGTGGGCTGACAAACCGCATAGCAAAAGGAATTGTGGCTTTGGCAACACTTCACTATAACGGTCACAAATTGATGATTCATTATAATGCTAATGAGCACATTATTAACTGATATATTGATATATTAGTTTACTGTCTATTAAATATGTTACTCCTTAGTAACCAATTAAGTACTTAGTAATACTCAATTGAGATCACCGCTAACTGAAGGTTCACTTTATCATTACTTCATAGCTGATTTATTTAATAACTGTGTACTGACTTCTGATTATTACACTGCTAATGAACCGATCATTTTTTTAAAAAGTATCACTGTAACTGACCAAGAGTGGGTGACCAGTGTGGAGACCATTGGATTGGAAAGCCTCCCGGGACCATAAATGTCGGCCACATCACACAATCCGAGGGTCCCCAGTCTCCTGGTCCCCTATAGGCGACCGCCCAGTCTGGGGTGCTTTCAGATGTACTTGCTCCGCTGTTGACATTTGTGGTTCTTAGGTGCTCTCTGATACACTGCATGGCAGTGTCAACAGTTGTGACTCTGGGGTGCTCTCTCTGATCCAGGTACTTGTCTGGAGGGGCACTTAGTGGATCGGCTTCCTATAACTGAAGCAGAAGGCCTGAGAGAGGACACTGTAGCAGCAACATCTCCACAAAGCTTTGTCCCTTCTCCATGTTGCCAGCTAAATGGTCTGGACAACCCAGAGCAAGGGTGGAGTCAGCCCCTGTGCCATCAGTGTTACCAGCATCACTGCTTTGGTCACGTGGTTTTGCTGCATACCAGCACAGGCAAAGCTCCTTAGCTCCCCTCTAAACATTCCTCCAGGAAAGAAGACTGTTCCGTAGACTTTCAAATGTCCATGAGCTTGTCCATTAGCTGAGCTGCATCCTCGCCCCCATCAAGGGTGAGGAACAGCCTAAAGCACTGCACCAACTCACAGAGCTCATTCATGTCAGCTTCCTCTTCTGTATTGAGCCATTGCTGTCTCTCTGCCAAAAACAGGCTCGTTCACAGGCCCGCTACATCCATTTTGCGTGGTTGGGTCCTCTGTAATGATGAGGTGCTGTAGGCAGGATGTATGTGCAAGTCAGAGGTTTAAGAAACTGCCAAATTCACAGAGGTTCAAACAGAAGAGAGTGATGCAAACAGTAATACTGTTTAAAACATGAAGATTGGGAACGCCTGGGTATAACTTCAGCACATTTAGTATTTATTTATAGTAAAATATGTAGTTGTCATATTATTTGTTTAACTTGTTTAACTGCATTTTTCTTTGAGGATTTTTTTTTTACTACTTAGTGTTACACAAGTTATAAGCTACTCTGGTACTCAGTCAACCAAGGTGTTTGTGTCCTTACTTTGCTTCTTTAGTTTAGCACTGGAGCTTTGCAGCCAAACACTACCACAAAGCACTTCATTTGTGTTTATTTATTTATTTTTGATTTGTGGATATGGTTTAGGACATGGTACGACTAAATGAACAAAACCTCATGTTTTGGGAACACATTTACATTTGTTTGCAACATTAGCCTCAGAGCTCCAGGGCTAAACCGAAGAAGTAAAATTTGGACACCATGTCTTCTCTGATCTTTGTTACATCTGGAAAAAGTGTGTGTGTGTGTGTGTGTGTGTCTGTGTGTCTGTGTGCGTGTGTGTGTGGGGGGTCATTTAGTTCTATTTTCCATCAAAAAAGGGTTTTCTATTGTTACAAATCATAGAACCCCCTTTTGGTACTGTGTAGAACCCTTTTTGCAGAGAATGTTCTCTTTGCTAAGTCTTCTCTACTGTTCGCTCTTATCTCTCTTCAGACAAAATGATGCGTGCACACACACACTCACACACCACACACACACACACACACACACACACTCACACACACACACACACACACACACACACACACACACACACACTTTCTCTATTCTCTTCCTTGCTCTGCACACTCTGCAGTCTCTGTTTGGCTGTTCGTTCCCAGACGGTCTCTCCGACAGGGTTAGTGAGAAACTCCATTACGCCTTCAGCTGCCCGAGCTCTTTCTGCCCTCTGATCAAAGCTGCAATCGGGGGGAGGAAATTGCGTGGTGCTGAGATTGATTAGTAGGCCTGGCTGCAGCCCGCTAATCATTGCTGGCTGCAGTCTCAGCACTCTGTTTAATCTCCTGAGGCCCAGCTGCTAACGGACAGTCATGTGGTCTGGAAAAACACACATGCGCACACACATATCCTGTCTCATCTCATCTTTTCTTTCCCTTACACACCCTTATGCACTTGCCTGCATTCTTACGCTTATTTTTGCCACATTTCTTTTGGGCCTATTTTCCTTTTATCTCTCCTATGCTGTTTCTAGCCCGAGTATTCCACTCACTGTCTTAGTCATCCACTGTTCACCTTTCTCTCTCTCTCTCTCTCTCTCTCTCTCTATTCTTGTAGAAGATATAGAGAGACACAATTTTTTGCTTCCTTAGTTTACAGGATAAGCCAGCTATAGCTGTTGCCTATTTTAATTAACATTGCCCTCTGCTGGAGGGGCTACTGTCAACACCTTGTACTTTCTTCATCTCCTCCAATAGAAAATGGAATGAAAAGGAAATTAAATGGTTTTTGATAAAGTTTCCTTCTAACAAGTAGACATAAGCTAGAGAGGGACATTTTTGACACCAACCTTTGCTGGTCTAGAGATTGTCTGAAGTTTATTTTTGGTAATATCCAAATAAGATTGAAAGTACAACCTTTGGTCTGTATGGTCAATATTTACTGTAATGGTTCTGATGCTCGGTAGTGTTGTAGTAGAAAATGGATTATATTTTGGTAGAACAGATTATATGTAGAGCATTGTCTGCATTTATAAACTATATGGACAAATGTATTAGGACATACCTGTTTTTCAGGGTTTAGACTAGGCCCCTTACTTCCAGTGAAGGGAAATCTTGATGCTTCAGTATGCCAAGATGTTTTGGACAACACCATGCTTCCAACACACTTTGGGGAAGAACCTTTTCTATTCCAGCATGACTGTGCCCCAGTGCACAAAGCAAGCTCCATCAAGACATGGTTGGATGAGTTCGATGTGGAAGAACTTGACTGGCCCGCACAGAGCCCTGACCTCAACCCCATCCAACACCTTTGGGATGAACTGGAACAGAGATTGTGAACCAGGCCTTCTTGTCCAACATCAATGCCTGACTTCATAAATCCTCTACAGAATGGATGGGCACAGATTCCCAAAGAAACTTCAAAATCTTGTGGAAAACCTTTCAAGAAGAGTGGAAGCAGTTATTGCTGCAAAGTGGGGACCAACTCCATATTAAAGTCTATATGTTTGAATTCAATGTCATTAAAGGTCCTGGTTTCATGGTAAGGCATCACGTGACTTTTGTCTTTATAGTGTATCAAAAGAGAAAAGAAGTCTCTCTATTACAATGCCTGAGCTGATATGTTATCCATAGGCCTTCTCCACCTTTCCACCTAGCATCTGCGAGTGATTTTCTGCAAAGTGTAAATATTTGTGCTTTCCTTTCACTTAGCAGAATGCTCTGACCTTGCTGGTTGCTATTTTAAGTCTTTTAAGCATATAAAATGCCAACAGCCATGTTTTATCCTCTTTATTCACTGCTTTTACGGCCAATGAATGTAACCCGAGGAGCATGTTTTAAGGCAGAGAAGGTAACACGGCTGCATGTGATGAAAGTGAGCGCGAGCAAAGAAGTCGAGCCAGCAGGTTGAGTAGGCTGCTCTGCACTACTTGTTTAATTGCTAGGCACCTGGGCCAAACTTCTAATGGAAATTTTGGAGTGAAGCCTAGACAAATGCAGCAGCAAGGCCAGGCTTAGACAAGAGAGGGAAGTGTTTGCTGTAGTCAACAGTGACGTCAGATGGAGAGATCAATAGAGTACACCACTGAAGTACATGGAGATAAAAATGTTGCTAGTTTCACCAGACGTGACTTAGCGTTGGTGGGAGTGAGAAAATGAGACTATAAATGTGGGGACAAGTACAGGAAAAGGAAGTCTGTAAGTCTTCAGAGCATTTAAATCATTTTAAACCTGAAGAATTCTGGAAACTCTTTCCACATTTCCAATGTTTGAGCAGTATGTTTCCTAATTCAGACTAATATTCTGGGCAGATGTTTTGCTTCACTGTGAGGCTACTGCAGCAAACCCCATCTGTCTCAATTAGTCTGGCCTGAACATGTGACGCAGGCTGTGATGCGCTAGGGCAGAATTATCAAATGGCAACAAACCTAAACTCAATATGGGAAATTTTGTCCTTACCCTGCAGGGCCAGAGCAAAACCAACTGGTAAACCCCTACCAGAGGTTTTGTGATGCACCATTGTTCATCTTCAACAAGTCTGAACTGATATCATAAATATGTTGACTAATCGCCAGGCACATCAACTGAAGCCACAATTTTTAAACAATAAGCATATTAATCTTGCGCTGTAATATCAGCATCCCCATTCATATTCATCCATTACCGACAGCGATTACAGCAGGCTCATGTAAAAGCAGTGGCTTTGAAAAATAAATCTAACTTTGTCGCTGCGAATAATCACCTTCGAATGAGGGGCAGCAGTGTAATCATTTTTATGCTACAGAATGTAGAGGGGAGCATTCATCAAAGGATGTCAGAGCCTTGCCTGGGTTATGCACTCAGCATGGAGGCATTACCATACGCACCCTCCATTCTCACCAGCAGCATTTCACCAGAAAAAAGGTGACAATTCAGAAGAGCCCGCACTGTGCAGAGGTGTAGCTCAAGGCTTCTTTTTGTGTGCTAAAAAACTATGCAAATAAAAACAAACCAGTTTGGAATATCAGTGTTAGAGGAGCTCGTGCTCTACACATAAATTCTCAGATGAAATGATTCGTCAGAAATGTACAGTTGTCAAGTACATAAAACATATTCCAGTTATATTACGCTGATATTTTCAGCTCTATCCTGTGGTCAGAAATAAAATGGCCACATTTTGACATATTTTTTATTATTTAAGTTATTGACATATTTTTGTGCATTTAGGTTGGAAAGCTCGCCCAGGTCATAAAACATTAACTGTGGCTTGCATTAATTTATTGGACTGTTTAATGACTTTTATGACCATTATCTCCGAGTGTTACAAATAACTGTCGCATCGCGGGCGTCGCGGCGGTGGTGGTTCCAGGGACCAGACAGGGGGAGCCTTGTAGCTCTGGCGCGACCAGAATGCCATTTTACACTGAAGGACACAGAAGCAGGTTGCACCACACTGTGATTTTAATGAGAGACATCTACAATACACTTACGACGTACAATGACCGGACAGGGGACACGGAAAACAGACCAGACTAAATACATGAGCACAACCTAGAACCCACCAATGAACGGATAGAACAAAACAGGGGACACTGAAACTAATAACAGACAGGACCAGGCATATACATGAAACAAGGAATGCAGGAGACCCCTACTGGCCACCCCAGGAAACAGAACCCCAGAAAATAAACCCAGAACACAGAACTACACAAACCCGAAACCCGAAACCCCACACTGTGACAATAAAAGTTGCAGTGTTTACTCTCCCATTGCTTTTGGCTGACGTGTTCACAGGCAGTAACTGTTGGAATTTCACCTTCTTATTTGTAGCAGAGAGGTATAGAGTGTTTTTGTCTTGTCCTGCACAGTTAGGATTGTTAATATATTATATTATATTATTAATTCATTCATTTTCTGTAACCGCATAACTAGGGTTGCGGGTACGGAGTTTATCCTGGGGTGGACGGGGCAGCAGCCCACCGCAGGGTGCGCACACACACACACACACACACACACACACTAACGGTCAATTAAAACCCTCAATTTACCTGAAGCATATGTCTTTTGACTGTGGGAGAAACCAGAGACCCCGGGGGAAACACACACCACCACGAGGAGAACATGCAAACTCCACACACACTCAAGGCCAGGACCCAGATTCAGATCCCCAACCCAGGAGGTGTGAGGCAACAATGCTACCCACTGCACCACCTCGGGGTCTTGTATATTATTTTATATTATATCATATTATATTATATTATATTCAGGCACTCTAACCAAACATTGCAATCTAGAGTAAATAAGTCATATATTTGATCAAATATGAACTAGTATATCTTATTAAGTAGAATGGATTTTTTCAGCATTCTGTACAACGTGTCCAACCTCAACACAGTCGCTATGCAAAAACTCAAAAGTCAATTACAACTGTCCTGCATCTTGCATTTATCCGCTATGGTGATGCAGCACAGCTTGACCGTGCATTGGCAAAGAGGTGAGATGGATGAAACTGTAAAACAGGGTCAGCACACTAACTGTCTCTGTGTGAGTCTGTGTGTATAAACACTATTACAGGGCTCATTGGACAGTCTCCTTCTTTTAGCCTCTGGACATCAAGTCTGTCTCCTCGATCTCTAACGCAATAACTGGAAAAAATGGCCCCTTCAGACACAGGAGGGAGATGACACACAAAATAAGTTTTCTGTAGGAAACATACATTTAAGAGGATGTCCAGAGGGTACGTGAAATCAACAAGAAAATGTGACTCAAACTTTCAGATACTGAAACTTCTCTCCCTGAAATATCACTTCTGGGTGTTTTGAATTTTTGATAATTCACTCTACATGTCTAATGCTCAGCACAGCAAAATAAGACACTGTGTAAAAATCATATTGTTCCACTCTGGGTAGGGAGAGAGAGAGAGAGAGAGAGAGAGAGAGAGAGAGAGAGAGAGAGAGAGAGAGAGAGAGAGAGAGAGAGAGAGA
>JBBPCX010000011.1:10828629-10844563 GCA_037974365.1 Hydrocynus forskahlii | reverse complement strand
GTCATTTATATATATATACGTATCTCACAGGGCACATGGTACAACCTGCATATGTGGGATAAATCCTCCTATTGTCCTTTTGTTGAAAAATGGGTGTTATTTTTTGGTCCGCTTGCTTGTTTGTACCGAATTAATATTATTAATGCATAAAACGTGCAACGCTGATTATGAAATGTCATTTCATGTGAAATTGAAGGTGCCATAGTGTGATAACGTTTTGTATCCAACAAGCATGTACACTCTTCTCTCTTTCTCCGGCACCAACCTACCCACACATGCACACACCCGCAATTCCCACCGTCTAAGTCACCAACACAAAAAGAAGAAGAAGAGGAAGAAGAAGCAGGAGGAAAAAAACACTAAGAAGCTTATATACTTCATACTTCAAAGAGTTTAACTTCTGCCACAGTAAAAGGAAGAGAAATCTCTTATTCCAAATGCCTCTGCCCCTTTGTGGATTTCACATTTTCAGCAATTTCAGCACTTTTCAACACCATAAAATGTCATATCCCCAGCGAAGTCCACATACACCCCTAATTAGGAAAATCTTTTGCCTCAGGCACTTGTAAACAAATCAGATCTAATGTAATGTTTATTTCGCTGAATTTCAATTAATGTTAGATAAAAAAGCACATTCATAGAGCTGCTTGAGAAAGCATGATGTTATATGTTTATCCATGGTTTCTGTTTCCACAAATGGAGAATGACCTCAAAATTATTTTAAAAGAACATGCTCAATCTTCAGTTGCAGTGCCCATTACTGAAATGTTCGAATATTTCATAGTCTAAACCTTTTTCATAATGTTTAAAGCAGCACAGTTACTAATTGGTGTTATTTTGAACTCTTGAATGCCTTTGGTCACATCCATCCATAAGTGTAATTACATTTCTCCTTCACATGTTGCTTTAAGCTTCTTCACATGGAATCACAGGCTTTAATTACTTCAGAACTTGCTGAGAGAGCAGGAAGAGAAATCTGTAGGTACACGCTTACCTTCACACAATTTGATCAAAATTGACCTTGCTTTGCCAATTAGGTGTACCTACTGTGTATGAATAACGATGACTAAAACGAACATTTACAGATGTACTCTTTCCGATTAACCCCATGAACTTTGGGCTTACTATTCAGAAATTCTGTAATTCTAATAATTATTGCTCACCAAGTACTCTACATTGTTTGGTACTTATTATAAAACTAATGTATAAGTTATAGCTCCAGGAAAAAAATAAGAGACCACTGCAAAAATGTTCAGTTTCTCAGGTTTTCTTTATTATAGGTGCAAGCATAGAACTGAACAGCTTTGCCTTAGTTTTTAAGAACTGCTGACTGCTGACATCAAAATGAGAGAAGTGATGCAGTGTTACAGAACTTGAATAATTCAAAGATAACAAACCTCTTGTTCGCTCTTAAACAAAATGGTAAAAATTACATCTGATATCCTTCTAGGAGTGTTTTGCCATCCAACTGGTCACATTGCAAGAGGAGAGCATTGATTACAGCAGTGTTTTTTATACTTTTCCTCATTAAATAAGATATGATTCAGGTGATCACTCATCAGTACCTCATAAAGCAGATTGAGGTGCTTGTATAGGAATTTAACAGACATTGGCATGGAATGGTTGTCAAAGTCATAGAGATGCTGATTAAAAACTGTATAAATAGAAAAGTACGAGTAAACTCTATAGTGGAATTTTATAATAATGGAATTTGTAAAGCTTAATAGAGCTTGCAAAGCTTGGCCCTTATAATTCAAATGATCAGTACTAGTCAATGTAAATTTTATTGTCTCAGCCAGATACAAGTATACGGAGAGATGAAATGGCGAAGCTCCACAGTGAACACATGCTGCAACAGACGAATAAAAAAAAGTATGAAAAAAAATAAGATAAAAAAGATTAAAACAGAGTAAGCTTTAACCTGTCCTGAGTGTGTGGACAGCTCTCTCTGCATTGTAAATAAATATAAGTAAAATGTGCAATGCTTGAAAAAAATGTGCAATGTAATATAGGACTGTACTAAGGTTTTCCTAGAACTAAACCATTTAGTGTACACTGATATGACTTTTTGATTGCAAACAGTTTATACTGAGCTGTTTAGATTTCAGCACCAAAGACAATGCCTTTCACTATTGTTCTTTCCAGCATGAACAAAAGAGATAGAGACAAGGACAAAGGAAGAGAATAAAAGAAAGAGTTATTTCATGGCTTGCAAATGTTTCTAAAGGTCTCAAGGCCATCACTTATAAAGGGTAAAGCACTAGAAATAGAGTGCCTGAGATGTCATGAATTTCACCCGTTCAGTATTTGTCAGGGTCTTGTGTGACTTGTAACCCGGTGAAAATAAATGCATACCCAGTAACTATTTTGGGAATGTATTGGTGTTTCTCTCGGGCATTACGGACAAATAACTCCTCACAGCACTTCCATCAAGCATCTATCTGCCTCATAGTGCACCTCAAAAAGAATAAAAACAGAGTGGAGATAATATCCAACTCTAGCTTGCCACCTATGCCCATTTAGCCACAAAGCTATATTCTTTATGGGGGCATTTTTTGTTTGGATGGAGCCGTATATCAAAACTGTGTCATGATTGGTGGTTATACTACAGCTCCACACCTATCCCTGAGTACCTGCATTTGTAAGCAGGCACCATTTAAAAGCATAACAACTGACTCTGTGTGTCCAGCACTAGACAGATAGGCCCATGAAGATGTTTATGATACACCCAAGCAAGAGCTGCCTGCTGGAAATGTCAGAAATAGGTCAAAGCCCATTGTAAAAAATCTTGATGGATAGTGAATGGGCCCTTATGGGGCAAAATGTCCTTCCTCACCACAAAAGAAGTGAATTAATTTGTTTTTCTTTTATGAACGAGCTACTTCACCACTTTATCATCAGAATGCTGTCCTGTCATGGCTTACTGCAGAGCTATTGAGCTCAAGACCTTGAGAGTGGAGCTGGTTGAAGGTATACCATTACAGCCAAAATGTGACTTGCATCACCTAGTTAAGCTAGTAGCTACAGGCCTGTTCATGACAGCCATTTTCTTTCTCCTGTCTTTCTTTTTTAAAGACACCATGGACACCAAGTGCATAACTTCTGACCGCAATATCGCTGAAACTGTACAATGGTGGGAGCCAAACATCGGGTTAGCGCTGAACAGTAATACAATGAGATTTTTAGAGGGCTCACATCATTGATTTGTTTTTCCTAACTTTTAAAACTAAAGTTTGAGGAACATAAATTCTTACATATAATGTATATCTAATTTATGATTACACTTTTGAATCAATTTATGAATCGACCCATGAATCAATTTATGAATAAAATTTAAATAATGGTGTTGAATAACTCTTATTACATATGATATCATGAAATTTGTGATGACATTTAGCTCCACCCATGCAGCTCTTTGAATGAAACACATTACAGGGCAGCATATCAGAACACTTCACTTTTTCTGACTGACTGTATCTGCCTATTCAGTTAGTGACATTTACAGCTCAGCAACATCCATTCATTTTTAAGGAGTGTTTCATTCTGGTCCGCTTTTTGAATGAAATGCAATAGAGGGCCAGATCAGAATAGAGGTTGTTCACATATATCAATCTTCAAGACACAGCAGCCAAATAGCCTGTTTAATTCTAAGGGATAGAGTAAATGGTCATGAAAAAAGTAAGTATGACTACTTTTGGTACATAAAACCACACAAAAGTGGACCTCAGGAGAAATACAAATATGTAGGTCTTTAAGATGAAGCAGGACATGAGAAACCTTTTTACAAAGTAATGTGCGTTAACTGTTGATATTAAAGTCCATGTTCAGTGTTGGATACTTACAGTGTTTTTGATAAGGTTAGGGCAATAAAAACTGTTAATTTATTCTTAATTCAACAGATGTGCCCATAAAATACATGACAGCTGTCTCACTATGACTGATAACAATAGTTACATGTGGTTTTATAAGGAAGAAGAAAGTGGAAGAAGATGTTCAGGCTGTGTCCTCAGATGGTTGAACCAATAATACTGATTAGGTTAGATTGGGTTTTTTTAATTATCCAAAAGATACTATAACCGATGACATTTTTAGTCATGTAATTTATAATCAGTGCTGGAATTAACTTCTTATGTAAGCAACCCAGTCCATTATTATCAGAGACCTTTCTCTTCTTTTTGCCATTTGTAACTTTTTTTTTTTTTTTTTTTTTTTTATGTATTCTTACATAAGAAGATTTGTAGTAATTCATTATCTTGCATATGTTCCTGTTCGTGCAGCTGGAAAAAGTCATGGCATTTTCTCAGACTGCTGCCATTCTGTGTATGTTTCATAGGTGTGGAAAAGTAATGTTAAAACACCATAAGAAATACATCCAAAATACCTACTCATTTGTTAATGTATGTTTTTCCCTCCATATTTCAAAGCGATAAAGACTTTTACCATCCACACTCTCTCTCTATTTTACTACTCTCTCAATCTCCAGTTAACAAACACCACAGTTTGAAACCATGCCCCGCAATCTACTCCATCTCCAACTATTTATGCAAATCAGACGTAATAAGGTAATTACGTTCATTAAAGCCCTTAAAATAAAAAGACGAGGGGAAAAAAAGAGACACTGTTACAACGACTGTGGTTCTGTCCCCATCCACCTAGTGGAAACTAATCAAGTCGGAGTAAATTCTACCAGTTACCACCTCCCTCGCTCTCCCTCTCTCCCTCTCTCTCTCTCTAGCACAAGCTGTGCCAGGAAACAGGAGGACTCTAGAACAACATTAAACCAGCCCATGGACCATGCAATTTCAATTACCAAAGAGAATCAAAGAGCTGAAAGGAATTCAAATTGATTCTTCCATTTTAAAAACCCACAGACCCTTGGGTGCCTCAAAGCAGAATCTAATCCTAAAATCAAATCTGCTTTTTGCACATAAGTCCAAACAAAGAGAACACATTTGTTTGTGCTGGAGTCAGGAATCTATGACATCAAAGATGTTGTGCTGTATGAACAGAGGAAGACGGTTTCATTATGCTGACACACTGAACTGGCAACAGGCATGACGAGCAAGACGCATCCTTCAGTGTCATATGGGCAGAGTTTACACAGTTGTCAGCAATGGATGTAAGAGCATGACAGCAAAACACAACACACACACACACACACACACACACACACAAGCACACACAGTGTCGATGACCAGATAATAGATTTATGCATGGCTAAGGAGATTAATGTATACGTTTAAAAATGCACTAGCAGATCACTCGGTTGCTGTAAACAGCTTTGGAGGAAATCAAAGCGTTAAATGGAAAATAGGTTTATTAATCTAAGCGGCTTAGTTCAGGTTGGCCTCGTCCGGCAAATTAAGTTTGCTGGATTTCACAGGAAATAAATAGGGGGAGAAAGAGGATGCGAGTGTGTCAGCAAAAAATATTTTGTTACGATTTATATTCTGCCTACACGTTCAGATGGCCCTCCGTCCTCCACGTTAGCGCAAACAAATGCTTTTCACACAGTGTCAACTGTCACTTGAGTTTTAGATGAATGTATTTGATTTGCTGCAAAAAAAAAAATCCTACCTTTTGCCCATGTCCCACATTTTTTCATGGATTTTATATTTTTAACCATGAGATCCACTTATGGGGATTTGTCTTTTAAATATGAAAAACCAGACTATACATGTTGCTGTGCCATTAGGATCAATAGATGTAAACAACCGTGATTGAGCTGAAATGCTCCTCACGACTTAAATAAATATATAAATATAAAAATATCAAATATTAAACCAGACATAATTGGTTCAGCACAGACTTAAGTGAGAATGCGTACATTTCGCTCTCTTCTCTAATTTAATCCAGATTTTTACATTACAATTATTAGGGGAAAAAAAACAGTTTGAGTGTACAATACAATTTTTACATTAATTTTAGAAATGTGTGGACCCTAATCCATATTTAAATGAACCAGGATTTGTGACAGCATAAAACAATAAATAATGAACGGGATGTTTTTGGCATCTTCGTTTCAATATATGGACATTATGGGCGCAAAAGTATTGGGACACCTGACAATTACACCAGGCGGGACTTTAATGATATTGCATTCAAATTTAATATGGAGTTGGTCCCCCTTTGCAGCTATAACAGCTTCCACTCTTCTTAGAAGGCTTTCCTCAAGATTTTGGAGTTTCTGTGGGAATTTGTGCTCATTCATTCTGTAGAGTATTTATGAGGTCAGGCACTGATGTTGGACGAGAAGGCCTGGCTCACAGTCTCTCTTCCAGTTCATCCCAAAGGTGTTGGATGGGGTTGAGGTCAGCCACATCCAGCCATGTCTTTATGGAGCTTGCTTTGTGAACTGGGGCACAGTCATGCTGGAATAGAAAAGGTTCTTCCCCAAACTGTGTCCACAAAGTTGGAAGCATGGAGTTGTCCACAATGTCAAGGTATGCTGAAGCATTAAGATTACTCTTCACAAGGAGTAAGGGGTCTAGCCCAAGCCACAGAAACCCAGCCCCAGTACTTTTGTCCATATAGTGTATGAGTTTCCATATATGGACTGTATGGATCAGAGAATAAATGGCATGTTTTGAGACTGCAAACATGTTTACATATTATATGAGTGTGTCTGTGTGTGCAGATGCTGAGGGACTTTAAAGATGATGGAACAGAGAAAGTGAGCAAGAAAGAGAGAGTGATATATAGACAGAAAGACAGATAGAGAGACAGAAAGATTGAAAAGTATGGTTTGAAATGGAGTGTGTGTTGAGGCTTCAGACGGATCCCTCACCCAGCGAGACACTCATGAAAGATGGAACACTTCCCACCATTCGCCCTCCATGCTCTCCAGTACCATCTCCTCTTTTTCCTCCTGTCTCTTTTTCTCCTCCCGCTGTCTTTCTTTTACCTCTAATGTTCTCTGAAGTCAGAATGCCTCACCCCAGTATCCTTTACTTAAATTGACCTCTTTTCCTTTGCTATCTAGAGTCTGAAAAGGTGTTGAGCTTTTTCAAAATCTTAGCAAGCCTGCCTTGAAATAATAATAATAATAATAATAATGATAATGATAATGATAATAATAATAATAATAATAATAACACTATTATTGTTATTATTATTATTAGTAGTAGTAGCAATAGCAGTAGTAGTATTTTATTTTTGTAGCCTTACTTGATCAGCTATGTGTAAAATTTTAATCTTGAATAATGAATTAATTTGATTCTGTTTGTCCATCTGTGGACAATGGCCCAAAACAAACCACTCATACAAAAATAAATTAATAAATAAAATGTAAAAACTGTGCTGTGAAGAATGTCAATGCACTTAGCAAGTGTGCTCAGAGACAGCACATGTGTAGATGCAGTAATTGTGTCATCCATCCAAAAACATGGAGAAACATGATTAGAATAATTACATTTTATTTAGTAGTTGTTATTTTCTCTCTTTCATTCCGTTTTCTATCCATCAGTACCCACTGTATACACAGTAAATTTCTATTAAAAAAAAAGTCACAGACAAGTTCTGAGAGTTCAAAAACAATCTATGGAGTTTATAGTCAGACTGGAAGCCCATTTTAACCCTCTAGAATCACAGAAAAACAGACAAAAGACCCCTGGAAAAAGCATGGCCTGAAATCAGCTGCATTGCTAACAAAGCATCACCAAGGAAGATGTTCTACGTCTGAACTTCAGGCAAGAATTAACTACAAAGGATTTATTTGTGTGATTGCATCACACTATTGCTGTTCTGAAGTTTTATTTTTATCATTCTTTTTATAGCCAAAATAGGTGCTGCTTCTTGTCGGAGCTTGTGCTGAATTTCGGAACCACTCCAATGTCAAACCGTCCAGTAATATCTGGTACGGTGCGCTTGCATAAAACGTTGTGATTGGATGATCAGAAGCTGAGTTCTGATCATTTAAAAAATGGTCAGGAGACCTCTGTGACACATTAGGAGGGAGAATGCTGAGCATGAAGCAAAAAGCAAAAAAAACATAAACAGAGAAATAAACATGGAGCGAAACACAAAGCACACTCATAAAACAGACACCAGGACACTAAGCTCAGCTTAAATCTAAAAAAAGACGCGTGTTACTGTTTGTTGTATTTTAATGAAAAATAGTCAGCCCGTGAATGCTGCTACGCACTCAGCCGTACCCATAAATGGCAGGGTAAGAGCCACACCCCTAGTGGCGGAGCGGGTAGAGCGTCTGTTCTTGAACGTAAACATTGCTAGTTTGAGACTGCATGACTGTAGTTTAACTACTAAAAAAACTGTGATAGAATTTTTCTGTATGTGTAAAATGACCTGTGTTTTTTCCTTGTGAGGGGTTCTTTGTTGCTAAGCAACAGGTAGTGGTAGCTAATTGGCTATCTATAATTAGACGAACTACTTGCTTGTTTATTCTAGATCATATAACAAAACAACAATAAAGTTTGTGTGAAACCTCAAACCACTTGGGGTGGTGGTGGCCTAGTGGGTAGGATACTTGCGTCATGGGTTCGAATCCTACCTTCAGCGTACCAGCACGGGGTTCCTGAGCAAGACCCTTAACCCCAAGTTGCTCCAGGGAGACTGCCCCCTGTAGTTAGGGAATGGAAGTTGCTTTGGATAAAAACGTCTGCTAAACTTTTGATTTGACTGGTAAACGCATAAAAGCACTCACAACACGGTGATGAATAAATTAGATGTGCCAGAACTCTCTGCACAAAAAACAGCCAGAACGGAGCATAAAACATGCCTCGGTCTGAAAACAATATAACAAATCTACAAAATAGCATGTCCGGTGTGAATCCCCTCTTCATTTCGCTCATGCTTCCTTGCTCTCCCTGCCAAAGCAGTCAACATGTTGATAAACTCCTTTATCCTCTGTTTTCACATGATTCACCCTTGTTTGATGCATCTGTAGATGATGGAATTGTGGCACTGGGTGGAAAACACAGAGACAGAAATGATTGATGTTGTTGATGTTGCTAAATCATCCTTGAACAGTAATGCATTACTTCAGCTGCCTGCCTGATAATGCTGCACATTTATGAACGAACTGGAATTCTTATCGATTTTTGTCCTTCACTCGGCTCCAACACGTGCTCCTTACAACACCTGATGCATGGACTGATGATCAGTTCTTGTGTGCATTCGTTATTTAATTGTATGAGCGCAACCTGTTTTTTCCACCTGAGAGTGCGTTTTTTTTTGTTTTTTTTTTTTTTTCCTTAAAAAATGCAAGCAACCGTTAAGGGGATGAAACAAGGAAGGCATATTAAATTAATCTGTTGCAGTTCTGTGAGGAATTATGCATTGTAAGTGATAAATAGCTGAAATAATGTGAATGCTTCTACTGCATGAAGAGTAAAATACGAAGCCTTCGCGTTAGCTAATGGGCTTGATGGTCTGGAAATGTAAGAGCGGACGTTGTGTGAAGAATAAAAAAGAGATCTGGTGACACACTGGACAGAAGAGCGTTCTCCATTCCGAAACATCACAATAAAAGAGATAACCCTGGCAACTTTTTTTTTTTCTTCATGCGGACCAGTCTGAAGTTTGCTGAATTCGAGGCAGAACTATTAGAAAGCTAAGAGTAAGAAGCCATTTGAGCAGAACTAAATTGGAATCAGGAACCTTCCTCTTGATGTAATGTGACTCATTATCAAAATCCAATTAGAGTCGAACAGTGAGTGACAATGGAGTCGGAGGAGGGGACAGCTTTATTATGTGTGTATTAGGCCCTCCGTGGCAGGCGGACAGAAATGAGGCTTTTTTCACGTCGTCATTACTCCGTTAATTAAGAGTGCAGATTTTCTCTTTAGCAATGTTAATAGGTTCATTCATGTTCCTATTTCTAAACATCTCACTTCCAAAAACATCTTTCAGATCCATCGGCGGGAAAAGTCATCCAGAGGAAAATGAAAAGGAAAAAGAGGATACATTTGGAGAGAGAGATGAAAGGACAGTGTGTCGAAGACATTTGAGAAGATGTATAAAAGAATCCTCGGATTAATATTAGAGACTCTAATTATAATGGATCCTAAAATGCTGTGAAATAATACCTGGAAACTCCATAGAATTAGAGTCACGGGGTTTAGGATTAGATTTAGGCTTTTGCTTAAAGTTAAGGTTAGGTTTAAGTTTAAGTTAAGGGTAAGATTTAATTGAAGCTATTATATTCCGCTTAACAGATATTTAGCTGAATGTTACTTAAATGAAAGTGAGCATCTACAACCGGGGAATCTGACCGATCAGTTAGAAATGGATAAAAGTTAAAACTATGTTTTCTCTTCAAAATGCCGCAAATATCCTGAATCGAAGTGTGATTTGCACACATAGCTCAGTTTTAACACAAAGAGCATGTTGTCAGCCACTATATTCAATAACAAGAACAGCACAATGTACCAGGTTATTACATTAGTGTGCGTTCAGTTTTAAACAGGACTATGTGTGAGCTCCAGTTTTGGCCAATTGTAGGAAGTTGTTCATTCAAAAATGATGTTAGCTAGGCCATAGATATACAGATTCATGCTGATCTCATTGATACCACCCCATGTCAAAGTATTTCCAATAGGATTAAATAGGATTAAATCCAATTAACAGTCCTATATAGGAACCCATTTAGGAACAGTTTTAGTTTACAGGAGTGTGTGTGCAGAATCATTAGTGTGTGCATCATTACAATATATAGGTTCGTGTCCATGCTTTAAGTTTTAGGAGTGTACATGCAGAATCATTAGAACAACACAGAGCACTTCATTCAAGTCTGTCTCACACATCTGGATGCAAGACAATGAGCTCGAACAGTCCTTCGCAGTACACACACCGAGCACACAGTGAACATACACCTCTACTAATTCCACAAGCTGATTTCTGAGCATTGCTACCGTCCCATATGGAACAAATCCAGAAACTCTGCTAGCTAGCATGGAGAAGCTGGCTGACATTCGAGGGGCATGTTGGACGAGAAAATCACACAGACTGTGTGAAAATATGGACTTTTGCATGTGTTTTCTTTCACTCTTGGTACTTAATTTCCATGGTTCATGTACTTGCAGACTTTTTGGAGAAAATGCAAGTATTTTTTTTATACATATGAACTTATAAACGATCGTAACGTTCAGTCCACACTCTGTCCACTGTTCTAAAACTAAGTGCATTATCAGCAAATCACTATTCTCTCGTTTCCCAGCCACAGCGAGTCCTTCACAAGCTTAACTAAATAATATCTCAATTCAAGCAGGAGGAGCTCCGTCATTGTTCATAATTGGTCATTCCCAGCTGGAGCCGAAATGCCAGTAGTGTCATGTTGGCCCAAAAGCAGCCTCCTCGTCACTGTAGAAGAAGCTGCAAGGTTAGACTACTGCACTGCACGGCTAATTAAAGCCAGTCACTTCCTCTAGCCCCTGAATTATAGATGACAAGCCATCACAGGAGCCCATTCATAATTAGCAGCTTGCTAACAGGGATTGTTTTGCTTTTCCTACTTCTGGGTGTTGCGGCAGCATTTTGTTTGAATGCTGCTTCGCCTTTGATGGAACGCAGTTTGTCTCTGTGAGCTTTGTCTCTCTTTTTTGTGTCTTTTTCTCTTCTCTTTTTTTTTTTAATGATTTTGGAGTCATAGACACATACCTGCCCGCAGTCATGAAGTTCTTTGGCTGCAAGTTTAACTTCTCCCATTTGGATGTATAATACTCGCTCCCACACTCCCTCTCTCACACTTTCTCTATTGGACATAGAGCTAGAACTGGAGGGATGAAGTGAGACAGCAATCTGTCAGGGCCATAGGTTACACTGTGCCATCTGCCATAGCATGCGATTATAGGAGGTTGGGCAGATCGCATTGTTTTGACTGCCTCAGTTTCCTCATGCACCACACACAACACTTTAGGTGCGCGAGCGAGGCAGAAGGAGTGAAAGAAAGAGAGAGAATGCTAACTCTCATTTCTGTCTAAAGATTGCTGATGACTAGTTTCTGTACGTGTGTATGTGTCCGACAGCTAATAACTAATGAATTCTGGCGTCAGTGTCTTGTCAGAACTTTTACACAATCTGAAAACACCAGCTGTCCTTTACATTGTGTGAACGTTTTAAAATAAATGGCCCGATAGAAATGGCCCGAGAAGGAAAAAAGGAAAAAAATGCCATTGCATTAGAAAACACTTCTATTAAATGTGTGAAATTTTGGGGTGTGTTTGTGTCTGTGAGTGATAATTAATTCTAAACGTCATATGCCGAATATGCCTTTCCTTCTCGTGGTGTTAACAGTACATTATTGCTCTATAGCGCATGCTGCCATGCAATGTTTTTAAGGCTGATCTGAAGTTTTGAGCAGGCTCTTGGTATTTGAATTATACTGAAAACTGCTTGATATTACAACTCTAGTTACATGTTCCACTAATGAGTGCATACACCGAAAACCATATAAGAATCAATCAAACAAACAAGAAGTTCAAAACTGATTGTGTTTTTTTTTAGCCCCAGAGGATAAAGATCTGTTTGTTAAACAGCAAGCTGACCCAACCTGCCTTTGTCAATTCCTGACATAATTTTCCATGCGGGCATATTGGAAAAGTCAAGGTATTAACAACTCAACACTTTTTGCTTGAGGCATGCAGCCTAAACAGCTGAGCACTTCCAACATGTTATGGTCGCCATTCTACAGAACATTTATATAAGTGTGTTTGTGCACATCTGTGTGTGTTGGGAAGAGCCTGGCTGCATATTGCCAAAGGCGCAGTCAGAGGTGTGGGTAAAGCATGTAATATAAAGTCTAATCTCATTCTGCTCTCTGTTATCTACAAACTGTTTCAGTTCTACCCAGCCAAAGCATCTTTTGAAGGTGTCTATTGAAAAGCACTGTTGTCTATTGAAAAGCACTGTTGTCTATTGAAAAGCACTGTTGTCTATTGAAAAGCACTGTTGGCCATGGCCAAGGACAGGCAAACCGTTGAAGACTGCTCTATGGAGAATCTCCTCAAACTGTCAGAAAGTTATAGTAATAATGTCTAAGGATTAAATTATTACTTTTGTTTTACTACATCATTCATGTATGAATTTATGTAAATTGCATATGTATGTACTGTATGTAGCTACTTACAATTATATATTATATAGCCAGAAAGCTGGCAAAAATATCATCCAACCTAATAAATGTAGGTGTCAGTGGAATTTTCTACACTGATCAGGGTACTGTCTCTATTGTAACAACAATCAACAGCATGGTCAATAAGGTCTAGTTGTTTGCCTTAAATGGTTTTAAAGAATCTGAACTGACCACATACACTGTAAGGACAAAGGTATTGAGCACAGTGTTTTTCAGGGTTTTCAAGTCCCTTACTTCCAGTGAAGGGTATCATGTCTTCCATCTTAATGCTTCAGTATACCAAGACATTTTAGACAAAGCCATACCTCCGACTTTGTGGCCACAGTTTGGAGAAGAACCTTTTCAGTTCCAGCATGACTGTGCCCCAGTGCACAAAGCAAACTTCATAAAGACATGGCTGGAGGAGTTCAGTGTGGAAGAACTTGACTGGCCGCACAGAGCCCTGACCTCAACCGCATCCAACACATTTGGGATGAACTGGAACAGAGATTTGTGAACAGAACCAGGCCTTCTCGTCCAGTATCAGTGCCTGACCTCATAAATGCTCTACAGAATGAATGGGCACAAATTCCCACAGAAACACCTCCAAAATGGAAAGCCTTCCAAGAAGACTAGAAGTTCTTCTAGCTGCAGAGAGGGACCAACTCTATATTAAAGTCTATGTTTTTGATTGCAATGTCATTGCAATGTCAAGTTCCTGTTTGGCAATACATTTGTCCATTTTGTGAATTAAATTTTAATTATGGACATTAAAAGGTTATGTGTATCCAGACAGGATGTATGTCAGTAAAACTTGAAAAAAGTAGAACTTCATCAGAATATGAATAATTACATTCCCTGACTAAAGGTACTGAGGGTCCCCTGAGGGTTCCACCACAGTGCCAGAGACACCCCTAGGGTACAAATGATGTAAATGTACCTTTAAAATGGTCCTTAAGGTCCAAGTGTACCTTAAATAGATTTTCTATATACTCTACTTTGACTTTCTCATAGGATAAAGGCATATTTATGCCTGTTTATAATTTCTTTTTTTTATGTAGAAAAATCATTTTAAAAAACCTGGAGTCCAGACCTGGTGTATCGAGTTCATGTAGCTTAAAACACATAATTGTAGAGAAATATAGTACAAGGGTAATGTTACTTAAATAAAGGCATTACAGACAGTTCTTATAAGGTACAACCCAAATGACAGCATTAGTGCACGGGAAGGCAAGCATAAATGTTATTATTTTGGCCAACACTTAAATATTGCTGCTGCATGGTAGGATTTCTCATTGGTTTGAATGGAATATTTCCCAGTTTGGATGGAATATTTCCCAGTGTTCTATGAGCTGCAAATCCAACTTCGTAACGGTTGTAAAAGTATGGAGCAGTTAATGTCAAATTTTTACTGTACCTTTGCTAGTACCAGGCATAGCCACAAGGGAAGCAGAGACTACAATGAGGCCAAATACATGAAAAAACAGAGAGAAAGAAAAAGAAAAAATAACAAACAGAAAAGGCACAAAGAACATAATTGAATGTTTACAAACTAAAACTGATAAAAGTCTCATTTCATGCATTTGGAAGATCTAGATACAGATCAGCCTAGTCAGTTCTATGTGTACTGAAGATTTGTTTTGTGAGTGTATGTGTGGGGGGAGGGGTCACAGACATTTTCCATCTGTCACAGTGGATGCGAAAACATCTGGGCTATGCAAGGTTAAAATCGTTTTCTCATGCTGCTGTTTTATTTATATCCTGTACATAAATGCAATATGTTTTTTTTTTCTTTAAAGGTTTATGGATCGTAGTTTAGTGTGTGAAAAACATGTTAGCTTTTATGCATATTTTGATGTTCTAGCTAATTCTTATTCTGCCCAGCCTGTCTTTAAATGGGGATAATGCGGCTACCCCAAAGGCATACAGGTTTTACAAACCAGGCTTTTCACTGTGTTTTACCCTCCATCTCTCTCTGCCCACCTCCCTCTCGCTCTCTCTCATTGAGCATAAGAACACCACAGGGAGGAATCCAAACCCTGTAAACGTGAATGATTAGGTATACTGGTGTGTCCTAATAGCATCGGTGCTGGGCCTCTTCTATGATTTTCTCTCAGCTGAGCAGATGTGTAATGTACTACACCTGCTAAATGACTGCAGTATTTGCCTCCATAAAGACCTGGGCAAAAGGGTGGTGAATCTCTCCCCCAAGGCACAGCACTGCAGATTGGGCTGGGCAACAGGCTTTGGCAGCGTAGAGCGAGAATCAGAAACCGCAGCAGTCACTGCAGTAGATACCGCAATACAGAAGGCCAATAGACACGTGCACGTCTCCCACAACAAGGACAATGCCGATTCATATCAATGTATTAAATGATGCAGTTGTTAAAGGTAAGGAAATGTGTTTGCACTGAACATGTTTTATCTGGAAGTCAACAAGCATCTGTGATTTTGAGTGGAAAGTCTAGTGAAAACTAGCAATGAGCATGAAAAAACTGTAATGTAATCATTTGTCACTGATGTAACTAACATTTCTATCTGTGAAATGGAAAAAAAAATGCTTTAGCAAATGCTAATGTGACAGAATTTTACACTAATTTTGTAAAAGTAATTTTGAATAGCTTCTATTCATCCACTTGTCATGAAATGTTTGCACCGTGTGAAGGGTTGCTGTTGTTTTTTATAAAGCAAAATTGAACCAGGGCTGCATGGCTTCTAGCTTCACATCTAAATTCTCTCTCTCTCTCTCTCTCAGCACTGAGCCAACACACACACACACACACGCACACACACACACGCACACACACACACACACACACACATATATATGTATACATATGTGTTTGTGTGTGTGTGTGTGTATAT
>JBBPCX010000011.1:10802779-10815967 GCA_037974365.1 Hydrocynus forskahlii | reverse complement strand
TCTCTCTCTCTCTCTCTCTCTCTCTCTCTCTCTTTCTTTCTCTCTCTCTCTCTCTCTCTCTCTCTCTCTCTCTCTCTTCATTTTGTGGTTTAACTTGACTCAATTCCAGATCGAGATTGTACCCTTCACCTCCCAAGTTGCCTCCATTAATAGCATCTGCTGAAGCGTTTAATAAGTTTCTGAAGCTCTAAGTAGGCAGCGGACAGACTTCTTTGAGTAAATGGCTGTTATTTTTGTCAGCCATTTTATGTGCCAGCTCTAGCTATTAAGCCTTTATCATCTCAAGGTGTAAACTGATCTCTATGAGAGACGTGTCACCCATTGACCCGAGACCAACTGAAAATGGGCTAAACGCTGCTTCCAAAGCACATAAGGAAAGATCAGTTGGTTTGCAATAGAACATGGATAAATGCTCTCACAGATGACTTAAATGACTCAAAATTGCTAATAATATAGCAATGCACCTCTGTGGTACCTTTATGCTAAGACTTGGGATAAGGTTATTAGATGAAGATAGAAGAAAAACTCAATTAAAAGTATCTGTGGGCATCACTGACAGGTTTTTGTTGCAGGTAATTCTAAGCAATGGTTAACAATGGTTTTAAAATGGTTTGAATATTTTATGAATGATCATTAATCAGAAAATGGGAACATTGGAGTCCCACAGGGTTTGGATTTAGGGTCTTTGTTTCTGCTCTTTGTATCGAACCCCAGTGTAACAGGAGGTTGATTTTCATAGCTCTGTTGATGATACATAATTATACATTTCCATTCCTTCTGAAAATCACATTTCTGTGGGCTTTGCAGTTGTGTGTCAGATATTTCTCGGTGGATTCTACCTCCCTTTACTTTTTATACTAAAGTTTAAAACCGCGAATTCATGTCAGGTTCCAAACTTGGTTTCATCACACAAGTAAACACAATCACGATCTTTGTATTTTATCATTAAAATGCTTCAGTTAGACATTTTCTGCTCCAAATTAATGAAGTGCAACTTGTCTATGGACTTATTACAAAAACTATTGTACTGCATGTGCAAAGCATATAACGTGCACAATGTAGCAGCGTCCTATTGAAAAGAAGGAGAGCTATTGCTTTTGAAAAAAATGTACTGGTCACTTACGTCTGTCAGGACTGTATTTTTAGTTCATTTTTAAAGCTCTAAATAGCCTAGCAGCTGTAAACAACACAGAATGTCTGCCTGTTTATGTTCCACCATCTTACTGACCTTCTACAAACATCCTTTTCCTAAAGTGGAGAGGCCTCTTACTGTTATTGCACTTTCAAGCTGCAGAACTCAGTTTCACTTTTTATTAGGTAGTCAAGCTCTGAACACACTGTAAAGGAACATTCTAAAATTTGCCTCTTAATTTTTGTATTTATCTTTTTATTTAATGTACAAAACCAGGTTATTTTCTCAGATTAATACTCATATTTATTATGTCTGAATGACATTTGCTCCTGGATGACAGCAAATCAGCTGAAGGTAAATCCCAGCAAAACAGAGCTCCTGTACTTTACTGGCCTGTATTCGCTCGCATTAGTTTTAAAACTCTAACGCTCACCTACAAAGCTGCAAATGGTCCAACTCCATCTTACCTATCAGCACTGATCAGACCATGGGTCACAGCTCGCCCTCTAACAGCATCAATCACAGCCCGACATGACCCACCTTTTCTCAAAGGTCGAAGACCAGCAGCCAGACTTTTCTCAGCTTTGGCACCAAAGTGGTGAAACAAACTTCCCCTGATTCTTAGAACTGCTGAGACCCTTACTGTCTTCATTGAGCACTTAGGATAACAACTACATGTTCATGTCATAAACTAACTTAACAACTACGAACCTCTCAAATAACTGGAAAAAAAATCTTCTTCTGTATGTGGTCTGATAGGGCCCTGGTGGAATACTAATTCAATCTCTGGTAGAATCTTAGTTTACTAACAGCTCGTTATTTTAAGTCTAGGTTTACCAGTATGAGGGACATTTACCAGTATGAGCACATCACATGTACATCAGTGTCTTCCAAATACTGTAAATATAACTAATTACAGCTTAAATTTCTTCCATCACTGTTACAAAACATGAAAAATAATTAAAGTAATAATCATTTTAAATAAAAAATGTTTTTTATAATTTACTTTATTAATGTTTTAACATCTTATTGCTATTACTATTTTTTTTAAACTACAAATACTCATTGGTAATTCTGTTCATTCAAATTTAAATTATACTTCACATTAAACTGACATATTTGCCTTCATTACCGAAGCGTTTTAGCTTGTTTTAACTTTGACAAAAACCCCAAACTTGAATAACTCACACACACAATATGTTCATAATGTGCAACACTATTATAAATACAGACATTCACCCACCGACGATAATGAATTTTCAGAAAACCAGACAATGTACGAAGCATCATGGTGACCTCTAGGCTCAAAATTTCATTTAAGCACTTTCCAATATGTTTCTTTCGTACTCAAGCAAGTAAGCTTCTGTGTATATAATTACACCATACGAGATTGTAAATTGATTGCAGTTCTGTCTGGAGGCAACGGTATTTTCATTTTTTTTTTTTTGTTTAACACAGCATCAGGGCTAAAGTTATACAAGAATCTGGCAAGCCAGCAGAGGAGACACTTAAAACATCCAACTTCCTTAATTAAAAAGCCTCCCCCCCTTCCCCTGACACTGTTTGCGATGTAAAAAATGATGCCTTGATTGCAAGTTGTAGAAACACGAGAATGCAAACACAAATACACACACACTCACACACACACACACACACACACATGCATACAGGCTTTCTCTCAAACACAGTGATCGTGACCACCCTCTCTTTGTTCAGACGAGCCCATCAGGCTTTCTGTCATTAGTTTGACCCCTGCTCCCTGCCCCCCGAGACGTCTGAGCAGCACTATGATCTGTCAACACGCTCTTCCTCTGGCTAACTGCTTATCCCTCCATCCCCTGCTTTCCTCTCAGTGCCCAAAAGCAACATCTCTAGGTCTGTCAAACACACACCCAAAAGAAGACACCACTGGGAAAAGCTGGACCTTGTAGAGACATCACGAAAGAGAGAGAGAGAGAGAGAGAGAGAGAGAGAGAGAGAGAGAGAGAGAGAGAGCAAGAGAGAGAGAGAGAGAGAGAGAGAGAGCAAGAGAGAGAGAGAGAGTGTAAGAAAGATTAAAGGATTAATAAGAGCTCTTTCGGTACATATGTGTAGCATAACACTGTTGATTCTATTCAATCTGATATGTATAGGCCTTTCTATACATTCTCAAACTAGAGAGACTATAAAAAAGCTATTTGCTATTTGATACCTGGTGCCTCATTAATTTTAAACCTTAGTTAGTTGATGCGACTGGTGAGTCCTCAAGAAGCCCTGTGACATCATCTTAGACTTGACGAACACATTAGCACTGGAGAATATGGAAGGAATAGTATTAGGAATTATCAAGAATTGATCAGTAGATAAAAAATTTGCAGTGGTTATTGTAATTTGGCATTTTTTAAAATGGCAGGTTTGTGCAGGATCTCATGTTGCGTGTGATGATTCTTTTTTCTTTTCAGTAGTCAGCATGCTTTAAACGTAATAGTGCAGGTACAAAAATACTACTAGGTACTAGATTTGTCTGATGGAAAACCCAAACAGGCAAGTAGAGTGAAGATACCATGCAGTGGAAAAGTGGCATAAGAGTACCTGGCTCGAAAGATAAACCCATCCTCCTCTAGTAGACCCCCGATATCAGTGATACGAAATGAAGTGTACAAAGATCAATTTAAACCAGAGGCTTATTGCAATAAAACCACTCAAACATTGGTTTTATGGACAAAAAAAGTTTGCAGGAAAAAATTTGAACCACAGTCTTCTGATTCAGAGGCTGACGCTTTAGTGCTGTGCCACTGGGGGCTCTTACCAAGCCATTTATGGTTAAGGATGGCTGAAAATGCACAAATTTTAATGAAACCACAACAAACAGTGAGATGTGTCACTGTTTATGAGCCTGCAATATTTTTTGCTCCATGTTTTTTTCTCTCCACGTTTGTGTTTCTCCAATTTTTCCAGCCCCCAAACCAGTGGCAACTCTCTCTCCGACACACATTTTATAGGTGACTTGACTGTCCTCTCTCTCTCTCCATATATAACAGAGGAGACTTGACAAAAAAAAAGATTTTTAAAACGATCGATTTAAATATAAAGAGCACAAATATGGATATCAACAGATATTTTGACGTTGGAACCATTCCAATATTTCAAAAAGTGTAAGAGAAGAAGAGTATAATTCTGGTTCTCACACTGTTCTAAAACTTGAATGTGTCTGTCATGGCGGTGGTGTGGGAAAAGGATGCACAACAAGCACCTAGATGTTTGTAGATAAGGTTTTTAATGAAAAGTCAAAAACGCCTCTCAGGCGTACACATGCACTTTACTGAAACTTAGGTTCTGCTCCAGAACCTCTGGAGAACAGCTTAACACAAAGCACACTTGAGTTTATGAAGACCAGGGACAAGCTCCCTCTTCACAGAGTTCTGAAGGTACCGAGGGCTCCCACACATTCCCACCTATGGGCATAAAGGGCAGAGACACACACACACAGAGGTTTAACAGTTACTCATGCTCGACTGATGAAGATGATTGGAATACAAGTCCTCGTGACACAGTCCATAGTGCGAGCTCTCCAATGCCACTGGAGAAGGTGCTAAGAATGCCCAACCAGCATGCTAGAACTCTCTGCTGTAAAATACACACAGGAGCGATAAGTTTTCTTTTCTATATACAAAACACCCAAACCAAAAAACCCGAAACCATAATGGTGACCATGCAAAGAGTGACTGGATCGGTCGGGCTATAAACACACACACTCATGCGACCAACCAATCACACGACACTGACACTTAACCATGATTACATGGACTTGTGATTAGGTGCCTGGCAACCCCGCTGATTGGCTGACGAAGCTCATCCCAATCACCGGGGTTGTCTAGGCTCCCAATCACCACACACACACTCACATGACGTCATCCATACCTGTCCAGGGCTGTGTGCCACCTAAAACTCCGGCGACCAACTAGGCTGGATGTGCACCCGAGAAACCTCGGACGTGATATTGTCCTCATGTTTCCTCATGTTTGGATAAAAGTGTCTGCAAATAAAGGTAATGTTATGTAATGTAATATTAATAATCATCATCATCATCATCCTCATCATCATCATCATCATCATCATCAACATGGCAGGTAAGCATAAAGGAAGTTTCAAACATCAGCAAACAGGTTACCAATAAAACAAGGGTTGTATCTGAATCAGAATCAAAGAAACTTTATTGATCCCGGAGGAAATTGCTAAGTGAATGAAATCTGATGAAGCTAATTACAATTCATATCAGTTAGAAACACTGGTCAATCTAACTTCTGTTTAAAATCTTTGGAGCATCCTATGACTTTTCACTGTTGCAGAAAAGGGTATGGCAAAACCCAGCAGCAAAACATCAGGACCCCGCTGTGGCGTGACTTTAGATGGCTAAAGGGCATGTACATATCAGCAAATCAAGGCACAGCAGTATGGCTGTAATTAAGGATTATTTCTATAATTGTTTAACGTATCAGGTATGTATTCCAATTAATCCGCTTATCCAGTACGGTTCCTGCTTGCTGCCGTTTAATTCGCATCTTCGAAACCAACACATAAAAACAAAGAAATTCCACAGCAACATTTTTCTATGACATTTTCTATTGATGCAACCCTAATAATAGTCAGACTAATGCGAATAATATAAAAAGAATCATCACCCTGGCCATCAGCAGCAGCAGCAGCAGCAAACTGGCTCTAATGGCTCATCTCATAGAAGGAGAGCCAGAAAGGAGAGTGTGAATAAGAATATTCTAAAACATTAACATCTCTTCATTTCTCCACATTCTACAAGATCTAAAAGAGACAGAACAACAATCAAAACATTTTGGCTTATGACCATAACTCTCAGAGCTGACGAACATACAAATGTGTGCCTTCACCTGAAAAGAAGAATTATGTAAGTGCACTTTGACGTTTACAGTTACAGTCTGTTTCAGTCTGTTCCCCCCCTTGGGTAAACAACTTGAAATAAAAATGCTTACATTACTACTGAAGTTTTTTTGCCATCTCTTGTAAAAATGCTCACTTACTGCAATCCCAGACACGTTTTCACATCCCTATCTCTCCACTGTGTCTTCAAGTGCTGTAGTTATGAAGTCAGCATCTTCGGTGTACATGATTCACAACTAATGAACAGACAAAGGGAGGATGAATCTTTACTTTTTAATATCAAACCTCAATTGCATTGTTTTCCCCTTTTGTTTACCAAATGGTGAAAGTACAGATTAACAGCGATCCAGAAGGCAAAAGGTAATGAAAACTGGGTGAGTTTTCCTCTTGAGACAATGGAGTCTTTGCAGAATTAATCACAGAGTCTCTCTGAAAGAATGCTCTGGGGAAAGGATGCACAATAAACCCAAACAGGGCCTATGAGTTCTGAGAAAGGCTCAGAGATTTTGGATCGTAAACATTAGTAATAGGTACAAACATCCGGTTATTAGAAAAAGGGTACATTTGGGTTCGGAGAGCTATGAGAACTGCCATAGCGTTTAACGTGATTATCAGGACAAAAAGAAACGCAATCTGTCTATTGTATCAAAAAAGTATTTGAAAGTCATGCATGTGGCTTTTTCAATTACTTAAGTGAAGTCCTTACAATAGTGGAAGTCTCACTGGCAAACTGCAGCACAGTGGCAAATGGATCATATCTGATCTGTTTCTCTGAATTCTCAGAACAGCCATTAAAGTAATAAACATAGACTTTTTATATGCTGACGCTGCTTAGGGACTCGTCAGAGAAAGTGAAAGGCAGAGACGGAGGCGGAGAAGGACGTGGAGAGACAGCTCTGTCTCATTTTTGTGGAGAACTGTAGAACAGGGTTCAAGCGAAGCCTTGTGAATACACCCTTAATGTGGGGAATCGGGGCAAAGCTGTCACCTCGGTTTTGTGTCCATCTTTGCTTAATGGGCTCTGAAATCCCCCTTACACTACACCCGTTTATACACAACTCAACGATAGGCAATGACTGGATTTTAGAAAAAAAAAATGCCTGGGAAAGTCTCAGCCAATGAGAATAATGAAGAACTGTCTGCTCCCATTAAAATAATCAGCCTATTATTGTGTTGATCCAGATTTTCCATTAAAAAAAAATCTCCTGAAGGACTGATAGTACAGGTTTATCATCATACAAAACAGTGAAAACATATTGAGCTATTTATATGGCACATATGACAGCTGTCTAGACAGCATCGTTAGCAGACTGGAATTGCAGTGTGTTCCATCATGCATGTGAGCATTACAAGGCCTGTGCCATAATTGGAAGACCGCTGGCATGGTCATAGTCTGCTTTTTATCATTGCTTGTTTGACCCATGTCAGTGTGGCCAAACATTCACAGAGAGGAGCTGTGCCAACGCGTATTCCGATAGAAATTACTTACTTATTGACTCTCACCAACCTTTCTTTCAGTGCAGTTCCAGCACTCACATAAATAAATGCCATTTTCCCCAAACTGCTTCATCAAGAGGCTATTTTGAAGCACATCTCCTCCCGAACAAGGAGAGATCAGCCAAATGGAGAAAGCCACACGCACCTTTTTACCTTCCTAAAATACACAAAAGCTACATTATCTTATACACATCCCAAAAAGTTATCTCTGGCACCGCAATCAATCGTAGCGCCTCACTTTGTGAGAAATCGCTACATCACGACGAGCAGCGGGCGAATGGGAGACTGTCTAAACAGATCGATAGCCGTCTTGCCTAATCACAAGCACTTGTGATTGAGGTTTTTAGCTGCAGACGCTGTGTACCTTCCTAGTGCTCTCACATATAAACCTGCTTTGGGTTCCTCCTTGTGCATGCCAATTGCTTCATTTGATCCTAAGCATACAACGCGACAAACTTGGAACACATAAAGGCAGAGAGTTTGCAGAGAGAGAGAGATTCTCCTCGAGGAGAGAAAGTCTGAGTCAACCCCTCTTCTGTCAAACAACAGAATTGATTCCAAACTTGACCTGAAAAGAATGCATGATCGATTCCTCAGAAGTTGCTTCTCCCACCCATGAATTGACTGCAGAGCAGAGTGAGAGAATAAGGGCAGAATAGATATGGGATTGCAGGAAGGTATCCGGGTAAACAAGTGAGGGGAGTGACACTTCCCCTTGCTATCTCTCTCTCTCTCTCTCTCTCTCTCTCTCGCTCTCTCCCTCTCTCTCTCGCTCTCTCTCTCGTTTTCTTTTTTTCTCATGCTATCTGCTGACCATATATCTCGCCTTCCCATCAAGATTCCAGATTACTTTTTTTCCCTTCGAGACTAGACCCGTTCAGTGAGCTGCCCAGTGCATCTCTGATCATTTCCAATCCCTCACCCGCTACTCTGCATCTTCTAACCTCTGTCCTCCCACACTTCACTACAGGCCCGTTCTATTACTCCTCATCTGATCTATCCCTCAATCTCTCCTCATCACCTTCTCTAATTTCTACTTTCATCAACCGTTAGAGCCCAGCTATGCAGATTCCCTTATTAATCAAACTGACAGCAAAGTGCACTCAGAGTGCATACTCTTAGAACTACAGGTTCCAAAGGGCTTTCTTTTTTTTCATAGCAGAGTCACTTTTGATTGAAGAAGTTTACTGTTTTTAGTTGTTATTCATCTAAAGAACCTATCCATAAATAAGATGTGTGACTGTTAAGACTAAAGTTAAAGCAAAGAAACATTTAGTATCCTCTGTTCTGTAGTCTGAAAAATGTAGGTGTGTCATAATCTTGTGCACATAAACTGATGAACCACTTTATTAGGTACTCCTGCCTTGTATGTACACTTACTGTCTGTTTCATTAGGAACACTTATCATATGGCTGCGTTCTGCAGTTTGTTTGCCCCCTTTTACCCTGTTTATCAATAGTCAAGAGCCCCACAGGACCACCAGTGAGTAGGAATGATTTGAGTGGTGGATTCTCAGTATTGCAGTGACCCTAACATGATAGGGGTATGTTAGTATGTGTTGCAGTGGTACAAGTGGATCGCACAAAGCAGTGTTCCTGTAGTGCACTATGTACACTCACTGTCCATTTATCTGCCTTGTTGGGCAACCACTCTGTGCATCACTCACACCCACTGCCATGTCAGTGTCACTGCTGTGCTGAGAATGGTCCACCACCCAAATAATACCGGCTCAGTGGGGGTCCTTTGAGGTAAATGGGGGTCTAACAAACAAAGTAGAGAAAGAAGTTCACTATGCACTGACAGCGTAGACACAAGGTAGGTGTACCTAATAAAGGGTCCAGTGACTGTATTAATGTCCCACACTGCATTATAAAGGAAAATGTAATTGTTTTAAAAAAAAAGAAATAATAAATTTTGCAATTAATTGCTGTTGAAGCAATCTGTGACATGAAAAAACATAAAGCCGTTTTCTTTGTTCATGAAGTGACTGTTTGCATCAGGATTTCCATCATTTCTTGCTCATACAAGCATAATGAATGACCTAAAAAGTCCCTCCAAAAAAGTTACCTAATCGAATATTCCACTTTTCCACTACACTGGATTCTTCGCCTGAACATGGCTGAAAAAGACTGTCCTGTCATGTTTCATCATGCCATTGTCTGACAAGCGAAGAGGCTAACTAGGGGGGACCACTCTGAAGGAACAGAAGCCTAAACCCCCTGTCCATGCTGCCTAACCTTGCTTCACAACCTTCACTCTCCATGAACCTCATCTAGACAGTGGCTGGAATTGAAAGGTATATCCCGCAGTAAGTTGGTAGAGTATAGTAGAAGACAGTGGGGTTATCTGAACGCTGACTATGAGGAGAAAGCTTGTGAGAGCTCTTGGTTATTGTTGTGGTACTGTTATTTAGAGGTTAATGCAAGTCCCCTACAGTCCCCCCCTAAAAACACTGCTTATGGTGGTAGGAAATGCATTGCCTTGCCCTTTGAAAAGAAACTTAGCAGTTCAGGGACCAACCACAGTGTTATTATTATTACAGCATGTTCCGTAGGACTGAATGCAAAATGGGACAACATTCTAGGGAGCTATTCGTGGTAAAGATCAGTCTATGCTTCGGCGCATTTATATGCTTGACTTTCAGTGTGTATCTAACCCCACCAGACACAGTAATCTATTATATATTGTCAATTTTGCCATTCTTAAAAAATATATGTGCACACCATGTAAAAAAAAATGATTTTGTTAATCCAGTCTGTTGTTCCCTCACCCTGACATTGAGGAGGAGGACATCTGAAAGCCTTTGAGATCCACATCCCTCCATCCACGGCACAACAGAGCTGCTCTCGAACATCCTCTCTATAACTGTGGCTAATTCCTCTATAAGAGGTGCAGATAGCAGGCGTCACATGCTTTTTCTCCAAAGCTGTGGCTTGGCAAATGCTGTCAGATCAGCCCAGGTTCCAAAACAGGGAAGAACAATGTGTTAGAAACCCACAGTTTCCCCCTATTCTGATTTTTCTGAGCATGATGCACAATTCCATGTTTGGCAGGGGAGGACAGCTGACCGGCTTATGTGATGAAAGATTAATTGAAACAAATCATTGAGGGGTTTGGGGGGGGGGGGTGTTTTAGGCTTGTGGTGGAAAGAGGAGGGGGCTTGGGGGATCTAGGTTTAGGAGAGGGTATCCAAGCACATCCTGGGTGCTGACCCCAACTCCAGCCAAGTCAAATTTGGAATGAAGCTCAAAGCATTGGCATGAGGCCCAACTCTTTCAAACCCCTAACTGCCTATTTTTCCCCTCATAAATGTATGCAGCTCAGCGCCCCCTCCCTCCACAAACTGTGATGTGGATACAAGCTAAGCCCTTCTAAAGTCATCTATACACTGAGGGGGCCAGTAAGAAAATCTTTACAACACAAAGGTTTCTTGATTCTCCCTTGCCCACTGTGTATATCGATTGTAATCATAGTGGTGCATGTCAATTAAACCCTCCTTTATGGAACAGCTCAAAGGTGCATAAACTACATTACAACTAGGAATGGTCACTACACTTTTTTTTTGGGACACCAGGGACCTCCATGAACAATCAATGGTGCTGTTTTTTTATAAGACAACAATCTCCTATGACGATACTTTGGTGGTGTTGAGAAATGCTGTTAATACCATACCTTAACAATCCACTGGAGGCTAACTGTAATTACAAACAAACCAATACAGCGAGGAAAAATACATCTCAGAGTCTAATTTCAGTCTGTCTTAATCACTCCAGCTCATTGATTTTTGATGAACGTGCGCAATCTATGCCCAATTGCAAGGTAGCCCCATATCCGAGAGTCCAGAAGGAGAGTCAGTGTTAAAGACCTGTGAAGTCTTAACTTCAGCCCCTTTTCGATCTCTCTCCTTTTTTAGCTCCTTTAATTCCTTTCTTTCAGCTCAGTGGAAACTTTGTTCCATGTAACCTTCGAAAAGAGCCTCCCGGTCTGATTCCTGATTGAAAGCATTGATGGGGGGGACTAAGGATCTATGTCCTGCAGGTGGGAGCTGGTCCCTTTGTGAGGCTAGTGAACAGCCCCTGATCTGGAGAGTCTGCCTGATTTGAGGATTAACGGTGCTGAAGGTTATGTGCTGGCCCCAGGTCAGTGAGAAATGTCTTAATGAACACACTGTCTCCAGCCACAGCTGTGGAGCCAAGTCAGGCGGCACCAAGCACTAATTACCCAGTACCCTCACTGCTTGGGTCAAAGGCTCACTTCCTACACAATTTAATTTAAGAAGTAAGTGAAATGGGAGAAAGAACTTTAAAACCAGTTCTCAAGAAAAAATAAATGGAACCAGAAGACATTGTGGATCGTAACTCTTTATTTGCATTAAGTAATACAACATGAAAAACATCGACTGTGTAACAGAAAGTATCATAGCTAAGTAGACCCATGTGACATGTAATAAATTTACCCCTGGTATTTGTTAATAAGCAGGGTGACTTAAAATCAAATGATGCCTAAGGTCAAAGATTAAAATTGCAAAAGGTCCTTTGGAGTAGAAGGTCCTTTGGAGTTTTCTATCTAATTGATTACAAATGATGATCAGTGTGATCTCTTTCATTATCATGCATAGGATAGATCAGTTGCAAAGTGGTTGCGGTGAGCAACTTTCCTCTAAAAAGTAGTCAAACCTTCTTTGACCAGCTCTTTTGAAAATCATTCTTGCAGTCCCTTTGAAACTGTGGCTATAATTGAAAGTGTAAATTTAGATTGTGCACCTTTCCACTCTGTGACTCCCATCTCTGATTAGGCATGTGGAAATCAACTGTTACCGTCTTTTACCATCTTGTGAAAAAAAAAAAGAGACTGTAGGGTTGTCTTAAGAAGACCTATTTATTTCAGCCTGATCTTAGTAAGAATTCACAGTATCCATGAAGACCAAGGGCTGGTGAGCATGTAGACTAAACACTGGTAGACCATCGGCTAAGGTAATCTTAAGAACATGCAGCATTTCACTGAACATAATGCTATGTTTATATCATCTTTTATAATATACGCATCCTTGCAATAGAAAAGTTTGATGCTATAATCTGGACTGCAATATGCATCTTGTTAAGTATCATAAACCAGCCAGTAAATACGTTAATAAATCTGTTGTTTTAAATGTGATGGGCTGGTGACCTGTATTGCCACCGGAATGGCTCCAGCACCAATCACCTTCTCCCAGAAACCCTTGTTAAAGATAAGCGGCTAATTATTGTTGCAATTATTCTTGTTGTTTTTATTGTGATTTTTATTATTAACCTATTTCTACAGTGGGGGAAATAATTATTTGACCCACTGCTGAATTTGTAAATTTGCTGACTAACAAAAAAATGAACAGTCTCTAATTCATGAGGTAGTTTAATTTTTATGGAGAGAGATAGAATATCAACAAAAAATAAATACATAAAATTTAGAAACTGATTTGCATGTCATTGAGAGGAATAAGTATTTGTTCCCCTACAACCCAGCCAATCTTCTGGCTCCCTCAGACTGGATGTGTGTCCATGTTGCACACAGATTACAGATCTATCAATTACAGAGACTCCTGATTTTAACTCGTTATGTGTATAAAGCACACCTGTCTACAGAATCAGTTTCTTTCATTCCAACCTCTCCACCACCATGGGCAAGACCAG
>JBBPCX010000011.1:10773249-10786165 GCA_037974365.1 Hydrocynus forskahlii | reverse complement strand
CACCATAACATGATGCGTTGCTTAAGTGGTAAGATCTATTTTCAACCTCAAAATTGGTTTTTAATGTAACTTATGTCGGTAATTGTTCAGTGGTATGAAAGATAGAAGGAGAAGATTGAAGGAGGATCAGATAGAAGGACATTGTATTGAAAATGTAAAAAAACAAACAAAAAAACCCTGAACATGAACTAGTTCATTTTTTGAGCTGTGAACTTAGTTCAGCATTTTTAAAAATGAACTATGAACATGAACTAGTTCATTTTTATTTGAGTGAACTGTTTTTGAACTAGTTCTTTTTCAGTGTGAACTGGCACAACATTGCTTAGTGGTGCCACTAGCAGTTCTGGGATTTGAACCCTTCTGATCACAGTCACAACTCCCTAGCCACTAGGCCACCAGTGAAGTGGAGTGAGGATCAATGTATATTGGACAATCAGCTTTTGTAACATCACTTTGGGTCTCAGATGGTTGCCAGGCTTCTTTAAGATTGTATAAGGTTACCCAGGATGCTCTTTACACATTAAAATAATCTTAACACATACTAGACAGCAAAATATTTACAAATGGCATTTTTGTTTAAGGTGTAAACAGAGAGAGTCAGAGTCGGTTTGGTGTGAGATGCTCTGTTCTGGAGAAACTTGTTCATATTGTTGGTGAATAGAAGCAAATGGTCACGCAGAACATTGAAAGGTTATAGCTGGAGGTGCCAGAATGTAACTGCACCATTAGTAACCACCTAGAAACAACCTAAAAGCCATTAGTAACCACCTAGAAACACCATAGCAACCACGCAGTAACAACCAAAGTTACCATAGCAACCACGCAATCACACTTTGCATTTTTGTATCTAGTTGATATATAATATATTGAATTTAAACAAAATGAAATGTGAAATAATATTTATTTAATATGGTGGGATTCCAAACCTTTGCAGTAGTTTGTAGAAGTACCTCTTCAGTGTCAGAAAGCATCAGCCACCCCTAAATCTTCCACAGGCTTTTTTAAGAGTACTTAACATATGAAAATCTGGCTGAAGTGAAGCTTTTGCTGTGTTCTTATCACGTTGACCCTTCTGAAGACTCCTTCCCACAACTGAATCACACCACAGCACTTAACAGCAGCACACAGCGCCTGTACTGCTGATCTAGAATTAATGAACACATGGTCTCTCAGCCTACTGATGGTTGTGGTTCATAAGAGATCATGAGATACAATAGAAAGAGCTAATAGGAAACCATGAGGGCACAGAATAATATAATGTCTAATTTGAATGTCTAACTTTCAATACCCAGTGCTGTAAGTCAAATATTCTTCTCAGTAAGATTTGCCAAACCATTTTTAATACAAATTTACACCCCTTCTGAGCAAGTTTAAAAGTACAAGCATGAAATATGAAGGCATGCATTCATTTGAAAGCCAAGACAAGTTCTTGGCTTTCAAATGAATGGGGGCCCACAGGCAGGAATACCAAAAATACCAAGAAAAATTTCTAGTACTTCATCATTAAAACATCTATAATCAAATATAAAATAAAAAAGACAACGAAGAGAAAATTCTGATATATTATTGAAGGGTCATTACATATTTAGTAATGTAATGAGTTATGTAGCAAAGTACATTTAAGTTTGCCTTCTGTTTTAACAGTGATAGTCTGCACTTTTTCAGTTCCAGCACCGAAAAATATCTATAAAGAATCTCTAATAACAGTTTACTTTAACTCTGCTACATAACAGTGTCATAAACATGCAGTAAACATGTCAAGCTAGATGTCATATTCTGTCATAACAAATTGTGTCATTTAGTATAACAATGTTACATCATCATTACTGGTAACTGTCATGACAGATGCTATAGTGTTTGATTTTATTTTCATATGATAATTTAGCAAAACAGCCACTATCAAATATGATAATTTCTGAAGTTGTAATTAATGGCATATCATTTATGACAACTTATGACAACTCATGACAGTCTATGACATCTGCCATGACATGTTTTCAGTATGGTTATGTCAGTATTACCTTGTCCAACTCAAGGACAGTGTTACCAGATTACATGTACAACAGTAGCTTTTTAATCAAAATCAAATTATGTGACGTGGTCAGCCATGCTTAGTATAATCAACAACATGAACTAACAAAGTAAATATGTTTCTAAATATGTTAGAGGGAAATGCACCTGTCAGTCAAACAACTGTCCCATCTGTAGAGTGTTATGACCACACACTTTGGAAGTGAAAGCAGACTGTAACAAATATTCTATTTTATATATTAAGAATGCGCATGTGCATGTGTGTGTAGAGGCTGGCGTTTGACACTTGTTTGTAATAAAGGAAAGCGATTAGGTAGGAAAGGTGGCTTCACACACAGGCGGATGGCTGAGTGGCGAGGAGCAGATAAGAATGAATGCAAATATATATGAAAAGTGACAGATTAACCTTGGGCAAGGGCGGGCTAAGCACAGCACCACAAAAGTTATAGCGGTTTCATACACGCATACACCACACACACACACACACACACACACACACACACATACACACTTACACACCTTATCTACCAATGCACTCAAGAATGCTAAAAGCAAATGGCTGGACTTGTGTGCCAGAGCTTACAAACAAAGCCGTCTAATTGTGTTTGTACTGTTCTGACTATTCATAACACAACTAATATCACCTCGGTACATGGGCAACAATAACATCTCATAAACAATAATGATTCTGTGCTACATTTATTTTCCTGTTCCTTTCTCTCTCTCTCTCTCTCTCTCTCTCTCTCCTTCCATCCTTTTTTCTTAATCATCTCTTCCTGTCTGACGTCAGCTATGTGAGGCAGCATCTATTCGGAAGTAAAAATAGTAGCTGAGCTGAAGACATTGTGTGCAGTTTCTCTCGGCAGATGGACAGCTGGAGCTATAGAAGCTGGCAAAGCATTACTCTGCCCTAGCAGTTTGTCAGTATGGGATTTTAATGCATGAGAACATATTTTTCATATTCTTGTTTACTCGCAGTCCCCTAGCCTTGTGAGAGACATTGCTTCTGAATAAGGCAGACGTCTTTTTTTTTTTTTTTCAGGACTCAACTGCTGAACTCATTCTGTTGATTTCATTTTGTTTATTCGGTTAAAGTAATGGCCGGAATCAGGGTTTTCAATAACATAAAACAAATCTGGTTTTGGATAAATCTAAAAATATGCATTTAGTGTGCTGGTGCTGTGCGAATAGTAAGAATTAGAAAGATGCTAAAAGAAGAAAATGTGCAGAGAATGATAGATAGAGCTGTGGTGGACTGATGTGTTGTGAAAAAGTCAACATGGCTCATATTTGAAAAGTGACGAGTTAACCCTGATTCAGATAAAAACAAGTATTACACTAATTACGGTGTAGTATAATTTAAATCTAAAATGTTGATAGTTTCAGTATATAGTATGGCTCAATACTGAACACTAAAGTTAAAGTTAATAAAACTCTGGAGGTGAAAACTGAGGACTGGCCACTTATCTCTCATTCCCTCCCTCCCTACCTCGATCCCTCCCTCTCTCTCTCTCTCTCTCTCTCTCTTTATGACTCACATGTCCAAGCCAGGGTCTGTCCCTCTTCTCCACAGCCTTGGTCATAAACACTGTGTGCTTGTCACTCCATCACTGAGCCATTACCTCCAATAAATCTGCAGGAGTCTGACAGGCAGGTTGAGTGACAGAGAGCAGCCATTTATTCAGTCCTGTGATCCTGCCAGGTAGCCGAGAAGAGCATCAAATGACTCTGGGCAGCTTCAGACCTGAAGCTTGAAAAGCCAGGCCAGGTTTTACATCTGAGATGCTTGCAGAGGAAAACTTTACACTTGAAGTTTAACAACTAAATAGAAGTTCATTCTGCGCTTTGGTTTACTAAAGCACACAGGGGGTCAAAGCAGTTTAGGCTCAGGTAAAACAAACTCTGCTCCTGAGGTGTGAAACTGTCTAAATGTTGGCCTCCATAATTGGGAGACTGAGTTTGATCCCTGGTGATGCCATAGTTACCTGTGACCAACACAGTTAGCTTTGTTCACTTTGGGTGGGTAGAGTGTCTGTTAGCTGACGTAATAGAATTCAGAATTGGCAGTTAGCGTTCTCCTTTACAAGTATTAACACCTTAAATCCACCTTTTAAAAAAAGATAATACAATATTAGCAATCATAAAACCAAACCAATAGTTTAATCATCAAAAACATGGTCTCACTTTCAGCTAACTCTAATAAGCACACTCATAAGTAAGTACCATAAGTAATTGTAAGTACTGTGGGCAGCTGGTGGGAGTTGTGCCTGCAATCAGAAGCTTGTGGGTTCCAATCCCAGGACTGCTAATGGCACCACTTCGGTAACCGTGAGTGAGGTAGCGCCCCCCACACATTGCTCCCTGGGCGCTGTGTCGCTGGCTGCTCACTGCTTCACTTGGTGAATGGGTTAAATGCCAAGGTAGAATTCACATTGTCCAGACTGTGTGCTATGGTGAGTTCACACCCTGACTATTACTGGACCACTTTACTTTACTGTTTAGTAAAACTGCACAATAACAAAACCAAGACTGAACTTTATGGTACAGTTGTACTGTTGGGTTTAAACATTGCATTACTATATGAAGTGTATCTGAAGTTATAAAGTTTCAAGTACAACAACTGAATAGGCTGAATCTGACATTTTCTTGTGTAATATGGAGGAAGCACATGCTCAACTTTGTGTGACATGTGAGTCCTAACTAATGGGTGGAACTGGAATAAATGGGGAAGAAAAAACAACTAGAGAAAACTTAGCTGCAGATTTTCTGTGGAGAAGAAACATTTCATCATGAAAAGTTTGAAGCTGTTTGAGTTGCTATGGTTCTATATGAACTCTGGAGGAACCACCACTTTTATTTAAGAATGTGAACTTAAGAAAAGCTGTGTTGAATTTTACTTTTAAACATAAATGTTTATGTACAGAGAGATTTGCGGGTTTAACAGAGTTATGTCATGACATCATAAACTAATCAAATCCCTCTCCCGACTAATTACACAGTTTGAATTTACATAAACCTTACACCAAGATCTTTGATCTTTACAATCAAACTTCTGCTCTAATATTGTCAAAACACTTCGAGGGATGCGGAAGGAAATATGACGGGCAGGGTAATAAATCACGTATGTTTCCTCAGCCCAAATTTTCAAAGAGATTAAAGAAAAATGCCACCCTGACATAATTAGTCTTTATTTACAGCACTTTAATATGTGTAGCCAAGGAAATGTTTCCTTTAAATTAATTAATACAACAGAAACCTACAACGTGGTGAATAAGTTAGAAAAATCATAAAACACCAGCACTCTCTCAATAGGCCAATGTAAACCCTTAGAGGCAATTAGGGAAAGTGAGTGGAGAACATTTCTCACAACGATCCTGTCCAATTTGGCTCCAAGAGACAGAACTCTAATATAGTGTAATTATGGAAACCCACTCTTTCCTCTGCTCACATCACTTGAAAAGTGTTTCACTGTAGACCGATTTGCGCGTAGTAATAGGTGGAAATTCCAAGAGCAACTCTCTGCCTAATACTAGAAGAAAATTGGGATTGTATAATGTGTCGTCAGCATGAGAAATGACTCCCAAAGAGCACCAATGGTATTTCAAAAAGGCAGCCAGGATGAGACCAAGATAAAACAGCGATACAGAGTCAACAACTGAAATTACATGCCAAGCGTGTGATTTTAGATTTAGACTTCATACCTAAAAATTGCCTGTGATTTTGGTGTGCTCTTTTAGCTACGTTTTTTTTTATTTCTAAGTTTTATTAAAATTGTTTCATGAGTCACTGGAACAGCACCGAAACTCTTGCTTTAAAAAATGTAATTAGTAAAAACAAGACATTTGAAATGCCCTTGTTTACTGAAACTCTAACAGTACAAAAAAGTAAGTAGAAAACTATCCAAATGTATCCAAAACTCATGTTTTAAAGTACAGTTGCCCTTTATAGTTATGCGTGACCACACCAGAGCACAGCACACAGTGTGAAATTCTTTCTCTGCATTTAACCCATTCACCAAGTGAGCAGGTGGGTGTCACCAATGAAGGGCACCCAGGGAGCAGTGCATGGGGATGGCACCCCACTCAAGGATACTTCAGTAGTGTCACCAGCAGTCCAGGTACTCTATCCCACCAGCTGCCCATTATAATGTAAACATCATGTTTTCTGTTTTTTCATCTTATTTTATAAGGCTCTGACAGTGTTGGTTAGACCAACGAAAACCAAAATATGTTTACTTGTAACTGTTGGTGCAACTGAAGTGTACCAATATCAGGGCTCACTGCAAAATAGAAGGGGGTCTTTGGTGAGGGGGGAGGGGGTTCTGAAAACTTAATGGAACAGGAATAACCTACTGACTTAATAATATATAGTAAAAGCACTATCTGTAAAAAAAAAAAACAGTAAGAGATCACACTTAGAATGCTCATTGTTTTGTAGAGTTTATGCTTACGTTTACAGCATTTACCAGACACTCTTACCCAGAGCGATGTACATCAGTGCTTAATTAGTCCACATCTGTTCTTCATACGTCATACCTAGTGTGGTGTTCTTTCGTGCTACCTGCTGCTTTTTGTCAAAATGTCAGGATTTGTCCTTTCTTTCAGTGAAGGACCATCTTAATGCTTCAGCATACCAAGACAAAACACCATGCTTCCAACTCTGTGGACAGTTTTGGGAAGAACCTTTTCTATTTCAGCGTGACTGTGCCCCAGTCCACAAAACAAATTCCATAAAGACATGGTTGGATGAGTTCAGTGTTGAAGTACGTGACTGGCCACACAGAGTCCTGGCCTCAACCCCATCCAACACCTTTGGGATGAACTGGAATGGAGATTGCAAACCAGTGCTTCTCGTCCAGTGTCAGTTCCTGACCTCCTAAATGGGCACAAATTCCGTCAGAAACACTCCAAAAACTTGTGGAAAGCCTTCCAAGAAGAGTGGCAGCTGCAAATGGGGGATTATTTCCGTAATAAAGTCTATGTATTTGAATGCAATGTCATTAAATTCCCTGTTGGTATACTGGTCCCAATACTTTTGTCCACATAATGTAGTCTGACTGGACAATAAGCAAAGAATTTGTAAGACTAAGCAAACCAACCTTAAGCCCAGACCAGTGAAATTTGGCAGAATAATCTCCCTCACTCTGCCGGAATTTGTTAGCTAAAGCAGTTAAGATGTTTTAATACAGTGGGGGGAATATTATTTGATCCCCTGCTGAAATTACACAAAAAAAGAAAAAAAAAGTCTCTAATTTATGAGGTAGTTTCATTTTTATGGAGAGAGACCGAAAATCAACCAAAAATCATGAAAAAACATGTTACATAAAAGTTATAAATTGATTTGCATGTCACTGAGTGGAATAAGTATTTGATCCCCTACAACCCAGCCCCTTCTGACTCCCACAGACAGGCTGGGTGCCCATGTTGCACACAGATTACAATCAATCTATCAATTACAGACACACCTGACCATAATGCAATATGTGTATAAAGCACAGCTGTCCACAGAATCACTTTCTTCTATTCCAACCTCTCCACCACCATGGGCAAGACCAGACAGCTGTCACAGGACGTCAGGGACAAGATTGTAGACCTGCACGAGGCTGGAAATGTGTTACCAATGGTTTTCTTAGTGACTGTGGTCCCAACAGCCTTCAGATCATTAACGAGCTCCTCCCGTGTAGTTCTGGGCTGATCCCTCACCTTTCTCATGATCGTTCCCATGAGACAAGATACTGCATGGAGCTCCAGACTGAGGGTAATTGATGATCATTTTATATTTTTTCCATTTCTGAATAATCACACCAACAGTTGTCATCTTCTCACCAAGTTTCTTGCTGATAGACTTGTAACCATTTCCAGCCTCGTGCAGGTCTACAATCTTGTCCCTGATGTCCTTTGACAGCTGTCTGGTCTTGCCCATGGTGGTGGAGAGGTTGGAATGGAAGAAAGTGATTCTGTGGACAAGTGTGCTTTATACACATAACGAGTGTCTGTAATTAATAGATTGATTGTAATCTCTGTTCAACATGGGCACACAGCTTGTCTGTGGGAGCCAGAAGTCTGGCTGGGTTGTAGAGGAACAAATACTTATTCCACTCAATGACATGCAAATCAATTTATAACTCTTATGTAACATGTTTTTTTCTTGATTTTGGTTGATATTCTGTCATAAAAATGAAACTACCTCATAAATTAGAGACTGTTCATTTTTTTTGAAAGTCAGCAAACTTACAAATTCAGCAGAGGTTCAAATAATTATTTAAAGCATGCTAAATATGAATTTATTTTTAATCTCAGAAAAAATCCAGGGCAATAAAAAAATAAGTTCAGTCCAAAGCCCAATAGCCCAGACCTAGTCACTCCTCTTTGTAATAGACATATATTAATATTCAGGCTGTACAGAATATCCCGTCAAGGCAATATTCAATGAAAATTTGCATTTGGGGATGTTTGGTGTAAAACAGAATATTAAAAGTCAGCAAGTGCAGAATAGATATTGAAAATTACTTCCCAAAAAAGCACTTTTAATTTAAAAAGAAGCTGTGACTTTGGACTGATGAAAGTCAAAGTTCAGCCCAATCCGAAGCCTACTTCAGCAGCTTTAGGTCTGTTGACCGCAGCCGAAAGTTTCTCCTGTCCCTTAGTCCTGTCCCAAGGGAGGTTTTAATGAGTGCCACCTATGAACAACCCTCGCTGTTTGAAACCATAAATCAGGGTTTTGGATGACTTTGTTCTTTTTTGTGATAATGAGGTCCCTTTTTTAACTTAAAAAAGTAAAAAAAAAAGAAATTCCCCTGTTTCTTCCTTTCCATACCTCTGTTCTGGGTCAGAGCAAAACACTAGGGTACGTAATAAATGATTGAACTAAAAAGATGCTGACTTTCACTTTTTAGCCAGAGTATGCATTGCAATACGACAGAGCAACATAAAACATATGTCTCTGGCCAAGGAATGTCTCATTCCTTTGTTTAGCCTTGTATTGTCATTAGAAGTGACTATATGTTATAATATGTGCCTACACAGAATATAGCCACATGGAACTGTTTTGCATCTTATGCTCAAATTATGTATTTACTCCCAAAATAAACTGTTCAGCCCTAACATTTGACCAATGTTGCGTTTGGGACCCTCATGCTGACAAAAAAGGTATGAACTCCATAAGACCACTGAAGGTGTGCTGTGGTATCTGGTACCAAAACTTTAGCGGCAGATGCTTTAAGTCCTGTGAGAAAGAAGATAGGGCATCCATGCATTGGACTGGTTCAGGGGTGTCAAACACATTTACACAACGGTCTGAAATTGAAGAGTCTAGTACTGACATATTATGGAGGGTTAGGAGTGCCAATATTAAATATATAAATATGTCAATAATTAAATAATTAAATGTGTCATTAATTGTTTAAAATGGGAAATATAATGATAAACACTTAAATGTGTCATTAAATATTTATATAGTGCACATTTAATTAATTAACAATGTTTCTATTTCCAATTTTAAATCATGAATGACACATTTAAGTAATTATGTTTTTATTTCCCATTTTAAATAATTAATGGCACATTTAATTATGTTTTTATTTACCATTTTAAATATTTAATGACACATTTAAGTAATTATTTCATTTTGGCAACGTTCATGAATTAATTTTATCTGTCAGTCTGGCCCATCAAAGTCAGTGGGCGGAACAAACGCTGATCTGCCGTGATCTCGTTCAGATGATTGTTTTGGTCTGAATCTGTGTCCTTTCCAATATGGCGTTAGCAGTCATGGATGAAACGAACTTGATAAGAAATATTTTCGAAGTTGCAACCAATAATGAAGCAGGTGATGCTGACCTTGAATATGTGGCGGGTAAAGTGGGGGAATTTCTTGAGGCAGTCTGAGTTATTTCGGCCCTTTCAGAAGATGATTTTGACCCTCGAGTGTTTGCAAACTTAGAGAAACGGCTGAACTGATACGCGGCTGAACGGTTCAGGTTTCTGTTCAGTTCACGGCTTCCGGGACCGGGAGACAAGAGTGTTGTGACTGTGCTGCTGTGACAAACACGTTTGTAAAAATAAACTTGTTTATAAATCATAATGTTTTAAGTGTCCTGTCCTATGGTATGCTATTTAACTGGTCTACTCGGCAAATTGGGCTCAGTGGGTGATCCGTTCACTGAACGTATACCCCACAGTACATTCAGTGAAGGATTCACACCGAACATGCACTGTTCCCTCACAAATTGTCGTGATGAGAGTCACACATTTTCTCAAACTGTGGGTTTTGTACACATGCTGTGTCCTACTGTATGTGAGTTGTTGCAGTGGCAATTTAGCAGAGTTTAAAAAAAAGTTAGTTTTCTGCGAGGTACACTTGAACACAACACATCTCCCTCCATCGCTCCTGACTAGTGCCTGCTACAGCTGGTGAGTCTCACTCTCTTCTCATTACTGCCAGCCTAACGTTTTAAGTTTGTTTATCTGGAAACTAAATCCGTTAAAACAACGGAGAACAACAGTCGCCATGAAAGTGTAACCCTCAGAGGAAAATGATTCAGGAGAGGGTCGTTCACTGAGTAATTTGTTAATTCAGGCGTCGGCAAGGCGGCATAGTCGGCGCGCGTGGTCCCTCAACTGAAATAAGAAACGAACAAATCACTTGAGGAAGTGATTCGGTTCAGTACGTTCCCTTAAAAGATTCGTACTATTGAACGAATCGTTCGCGAACGACACAACGCTAAGCACCGATCTGCTGCTCTCACAGTTCACTTTGCCACGCATTTTGCCGCATGTTTTGACCCTATTAATCACATTCTTTAATTAAAACAGCGCATAAATTTCATTCTTTTTATTTTCTGCTTGGTAACACCAAAAGCAATGCATAAGTGGCTTTTTTAAAAAGCAGACATCTTCAAACTCTCTCACTCTGCAAGCTGCTGACTCCACCATTCATCCATCCATTCATCCATTCATTCATCCATTCATTCATTTTCTGTAACTGCTTAATCCTTACTTGGGTCGCAGGTACCAGGAGCCTATCCCGGGGTCTATGGGTGCGAGGCAGAGACTCTCCCTGGGCAGGGTGCCAGCCCCCCAAAAGGCAAACAAACAATTCACTCACACCTACAGTCAATTTAGAATCCCCAGTTCACCTGACGCGCAGGTCTTTTGACTGTGGGAGAAACCGGAGACCCCAGAGGAAACTCATACCACCACGAGGAGAACATGCAAACTCCACACACACACAAGACCAGGACCCAGATTCAGACCCCAAACTTTGGAAGTGTGAGGCAACCGTGCTACACACTGCGCCACTGTGGGGCCACAAATAAAATGTAGCCTGTGCAAAATGTTTTTTAATTTTTTTTAATTTCATATATAAACTTGTCAATAATGTGCTAAAGCACAAAATGTGTTATTAAACTGAAATTTTTGTAGAAGTGCCTACATTTTAAGAGATTTGAAGAGGAGGTGGTAGTAGTTTATTGGGGAAAACACTTGCCTGTGAACCTGGTGACCACAAAGTTGAAGGTTCAAACCGTCTCTTTCCACCACTGTGTCCTCGAGCAAGACACTTAACCCTCAGTTGCTCCAGGGGGACTGTCCCTGTAACTAATGATTTTAAGTTGCTCTGGATAACCAAATGCCACTAAATTCTCTCATAGTGTGAAGAAAAGGCAGTCTCCTGTTTCATATGGTGTACGAATACGAAGTCCAAAAACTGCTCTTCAGTTGTTCGTTTTTGATCTGTATCCATATGAACAGAATATAGCAGGTGTGTGTGTGTGTGTGTGTGTGTGTGTGTGTGTGTATGTCTGTGTTTGTGTGAATATGTATACCCAACTGATATGTGCACGTGCACACAAATGCCTTTCCCGCCACAGCATAGCAGTAGCAAAGGTGAGCAGAGAGGCAGTAGAGTGTATTGAAATTCAGCACCACTTCACCTAGCCCAGGAGAGGCCATCACAAGATTAATGAGCTATTTGGGTAGAGTTCAGACGTTTCTCACGCACAAGGTCCACATTAGTGAAATAATTAATTTTACAACACTGGGGTGTTGTCACCCGCCGAGGCATGGCATGCAGCTATGATAAGCATTCACTAATTAATTGTCCAAAAAAATTAAAGAGAGGCATGATCCACCTTTTGACATTCAAACGCTTTGGAGGAAAAAAAAACAACTTCAAGCTTTTGAGCTGAAAGGTTAGTGGTTTTGTGCATTATGCAATGCACAGATGCTTCGTGCTAGGGTACATATTTCAAACGTAGGCGGTTTGATGGCTTTTGATTATGTGTCAGGGAAACTTCAACAAGAACTCGTCCTGATGCTAACGGACCGCATACCCCACCTCGATCTGGTTGATGATGGATGTCCCTCGCTCAGCCCACCAGCAGCTGCCCTCACACCCAACACCATCTACAGCAACACCAGCACCCCCACCCCCCAATCCTCTCTGCACCCATTACAAATTAACGGTGCAATTCCTAACTTCAGAGGTTAGCAAGTATTAGAGTCGAGTGGGTGGTATGCTAATCTGTGAATGCATAAAACATGCGCCAGGGAAGAGAGCGCCTGTGTCTATGAATCTGGCTCACAGGTAGAAAACACTGTCGTCGAGGATGCGTGAATTTTGATTTTTTTTTTTCCCTCTTTTTTCCCTGTGGAACTTCATGCTGGTTTTAAGGCGGATGCATTATTAATGCCGCCAGCTCAGGAGCAATTTCAAACACTGCATATTTGAAAAGATGGATGAAATAAAATGAGCTTGTTTAAGTCTTAGACTTTTTTCTAGCGTGTTTGAGACATTTTACTTTCTCTGAGGATGGTAGTGTGGCAATGTGTGTGTGTGTGTGTGTGTGTGTGTGTGTGTGTGTGTTTGTGTGTGTGTGTGTGTGTTT
>JBBPCX010000011.1:10757534-10773149 GCA_037974365.1 Hydrocynus forskahlii | reverse complement strand
GTGTGTGTGTGTGTGTGTGTGTGTGTGTGTGTGTGTGTGTGTGTGTGTGTGTGTGTGTGTGTGTGTGTATGTATGTGCGTACGCATGTGTGTGTGTGCAGAAAGCAAGCGTGTGCACACGCGTGAACCAAAGGTAGAATGACAGAGAGAGATGAAACAGAGCAGTGTAAGTGACATTGAGGTATTGAAGACAGTTCCTGAGTTTGCTGTTATTCACTTTTATAGGGGTTGCAATGTCACCCAGGGCAGACTTATGACCTTAGGAATATCTGTTATTTTAGAAGCTCACAAGTGTGCAAGACTATACCTCTGGTTGTGTAGCAGAAAAGGCAGAAGTCCTGTGCTAAAATGTGATCCCACCCGATTCAACTACTCAGCTCATTAACAAGACCTTACTGAGCTGATGCCATTGAGTGGGTGGAGGATTTTTGTTTCACCTTTTATGTTCTTTCATTTAAGTTATGATACTTATGTTACCTGCAGTTACTGAAATTATCATTGTGTTATTAATATTTTAGCTTGAGTGTCAGTCTGTTCTATTAAAGGGGAACATGAGGGGAGCCTGAAGGCTCAAAAGCTTCCTTCTAGTTACAATATTAATTATTATGCAATATTGATTATTATTGTTTAAGTTTAGAAGAATGCTTTGATCTATCTTGAATGACAAGAGGTTTATATTTGGTAATCAGAAATAAAATGTTAGTACTTTCTGAGTGATGGATTATGGTCAAGGGGAGGAAGTGACTAGTTTCACCAATCCCCAGAAAGTTCTTGGCCAATGAGAAATGATCACCTGACAAATGACTTTACAAGTATATTAATATGTGCTAGAATTTCTAGCTTTTCGAGTCTTGGGCCTTTCTGTGGAGTTGATGAAATTCAAAATTCTCATCTGAACCTCCACCACAAGCGTTAAAGTAACTTAAGCTGGTTTGGTATTTTGACCTTATTATGTTGTAAATACACATAAACTATATAAACAGGTTGTACAAAGCCCATAAACTAAAAACCTGGCATGTTTGCAGGATAACCCTGTCAACATATACATAAAAATGAAGCTACAAGGCTGTTGTTTTTAACTGCATGTTTTAATTTTCCCAGTGGGATAAGGCAAACTTTCCTAAGTTCTCTCAGCATGTTAAGTGTCAGACCAGAGGTCAAAACACATCTACACTAACATTAAACATGCATACAGAGCCACACAGCTTCCACCTCTCTCTGCTCCTTGCCCCTGCATACACACCTCTCAGAAGAAGTACTGCTCCTGTGATCAAGTCCATCACCACATGGCCTTTAACACCATCATCCCCGGTCAGCAAACTGTCTGATCTGGAAATCCCACAACTCACCTGCTCCTGGATCAAAGACTGCCTCACAAACCGGCCCCAGACAGTAAGACTGGGATCCCACCTCTCCTCCACACGGACACTGGGTACAGGCTCCCCACGAGGGTGTGTGCTGAGCCCACTGCTGTTCACCTTGTACACCTCCGACTGCAGACCTGCCCACGTCAGCAACACAATAGTTAAGTTTGCTGTTGACACAACACTGGTGGGGCTGATCTCGGGTGGAGATGAGTCTGCCTATAGGGACGAGGTCCTGAGGCTGTGGAGCTCGGCAGACAACGTGGCTCTGAACACAAAAAAAACGAAAGAGATCATCCTGGACTTCAGGGTGCACAGGGCAGATCCACCCCCCTTCTACATCAAGGGGGACCTTGTGGAGAGGGTTCACACCCTCACCTTCCTGGGCACCATGATCTCCGCCGACCTCCCCTGGACTGCTAACACCACGGCGGTCATCAAAAAGGCACAGCAGTGACTGCACTTCCTGAGGGTGCTCAGGGACGACAACATCAGTGAGAAGCTGCTGGTGACCTTCTACCGCTCCATCATCGAGAGCAAACTGACTTAATGCATCCCAGACTGGTTCTCCCACTTCACAGAGTCAGACTGGAAGAGACTGCAGAGGGTAGTCAAGATGGTAGAGAAAATCACCAGCTGCCGCTCCCCTCACTGAAAGACATCTACACATCCCACTGCATCAACTGAGCTGAGGGAATCATCAGAGACTGGACCCATCCTGCTCATGGCCTGTTCAGCCTCCTGAACAGTTTTTTCCCACAAGCCATCACTGTCCGCAACTTTGATGTTTATTTTCTATACTGTGTTTACTGTCTGCACTACGTCACTGTCGGTACTTGTTTGTGCCGTTAAGTAGCCCCTACAATTTCACTGTATGTGTAGTATCCTGCTTCAGTAACAATGACAATAAAGGCATATCTAACTAATTTCCTCTATAAAGAAAAAGAAAAATAAAGTCTAAAGTCTGTTTTGTTTACTACTTATTAATAAAAAGTCATGCAGCTGAAAAGAAAACTGGACTTTGTCCAGTTATTATTCACTGATGAGGACACAGATGAGACATCATGTTTTACTGGAAAGCGCTAATCCAGTTTTGATTAGAGAACTGCAATGGCGGCAACACATTAAGAAATGCACACACAGCATCACTGGAATTTAAGACAATCCTTTGTATTCCCAATTCGCAACAGAACGTTTTGAAACAGAACGTTGTTTTAGATGTTGTTTCTGATTGGTCAACGTCGTACAGTAAAAGTGGGGAGATTCAGACAGTTCATGAAAGCTTAGTTAAAAATAAAAATAAAAATAAACAAAGATAGATTGGAAACAAAAGAGAAAGGATGAAGAAATATATTTCATATATAAAATATACTTCAAATGCTAAAACCCTTGAAAAATATCTTGACTTGACCTTTAGTATAAATCATACCTTCATCCAGTCTACTATCTAGATACAGATACAGAGACAGTTCATTTTGTTGGCTGAACAGATACAGATGTCTGTCCATGTCTAATATAGACCCATTATCAAAGCAGTACAGGAGGTATATTTCAGCAGCATCAAACACAGAGATTCATACATAGAGATTCATACAGTCATACAGATTTGGCCAAATACAAGTTAGTGTGTGGGCTACATAAACTTTGGTCTACCATTCACAGCCTATAACACGAGTTTGTCAACAGACTGACAGTGACTGAAAGCATTACAACAACTGGCAAAATTGGTTAATACTCACTGCATGTCGGTCAGGTTACATACGTTAGCAGAGCTGACCACATAGCATGCGGATGCATATCATGGCCAGATCAGGTAAAATTGATTTCAAATGTCTTGATTCTGCTTGTCCGGTGTTCTCAAGAAGTTTATCTTATGGGGACGTTTAACGACAGTTTCTTTTTTGCCTTTTGAATGTACAAAAGGCATTGCTTTATTCAGCCAAAGGAACAGTTAAAGGAAGACTTTTCTCATCCCAAAGGCAGCCATTCAGCCAAGACAAGTTTGGCATGTAAAGTTTGAACTTTGAAGCTTGCTCTGTTACTTTTTATGTATGATTATTATAAGAATATATATATATATATTCATTTAGTAAAAAAGGCCTTATTTCATTGGCAGAAAACTTTGTCATCTGTCAACAGAGTAAGACAATTCAATTACACAAAACAATTGCATAGTTAATACATATTAGATATACAGACTAGATTTAAGATATTTTCATGGATTGACACATTGTTAATTGTGCAAATCAATGAACATGTGTCTACAACCATGTTAGTTTGTAACTTAGTCCCATATAGACTATAACAATGTGTGAGACATCATGTTTTGAGACACCATATGGACAAAAGTTGGGACATATCTGTTTTTCAGGGTTTGGGCTAGGCCCCTAACTTCCAGTGAAGTTCAATCTTAATACTTCATCAGACCAAGACATTTTAGACAACGCCATGCTTCCAACTTTGGACACAGTTTGGGGAAGAACCTTTTCTATTCCAGCATGACTGTGCCCCAGTGCACAAAGCAAGCTCCATAAAGACTGGATGAACTGGAATGGAGATTGCGAGCCATGCCTTCTTGTCCAACCTGACCTCATAAATGCAGATGGAATGGGCACAAATTCCCACAGAAACATGCCAAATCTTGTGGAAAGCCAAGAAGAGTGGAAGCTATTATAGCTGCAAAAGGGGGACCAAATAGCTGCAAAGTGGGGACCCTATGGGTGTAATGGTCAGGCGTCCCAATACTTTTGTATACTTTAGTATATATCATACCTAAAATCATGTGCTGCTGGTTTTCAAGTGAAACCAAGAGTGTCTTAAACACCCAGATGGGTTTTGGAAGTAAATAGAAGTTATTTTGTGTATTTTAACAACATTTTAATGGTTGTGTGTACTTTTGGGTGGAGCTTTAGTAAGTTTAATAAGCTCAGTGTTCTCTTTTATTCTCAGAAATGTTACCAAGAGAGCTGACTAGCTGGCAGCCCAACTTAAAACCGATTGTCGGCTCAAATCAGTTAAGAAAGGAGTCTCAGCAGCCATGCTTATCTCCAAAGACCCTGGTGCTTATCTCCAAAGAGGTGCTGAGCTGGCTACTGAGTGCTACTAGTGCCAAAGTAGCACCTACTCTAACAAATAAAGGTTTTCACGCATGTTTGATTTCATGCAAGTAATTATTTTACTGTTTAAATATATTAATTATAACTCTATATAAAAGTTTATGTTCTTGAATGCAATGTCATTACAGTCCCTGTTGGTGTAATGGTCAGATGTTCCAGTACTTTTGTCCATATAGTGTAAATTGTACACACTAGTACATGATGTTTTCAGATTACACTCCTGTGCTTCCAAGCTGGGTTATGTTGTAGCTAACTAACAAACAAGCAGGTTTTCCATCTATCCAAATATTTCCATCTACCCCATCCCAACATAAATATTTTAATCACTACCACACTCAAGGTTATAGGATCTAAGTATAAAGTATGAAGCAGTGTAGTGATGTAGAATCCCTCATGTTGAAAAGGATTTTTGATTGTATTTGTGGGCGGAGCCTGGACAGGTCAGTTGGAGAAAGAGAACACCAGTTGGGATTGTAAGCATGACTTAGGCAGTGGTGAAAAAGAATGAGACATCACTTATTCCAGACATAAGCCACATTATCACTGTATTGTTCCACCAGACAGCTCCCATGGTGGGACTCACCTAGACTTGCTAAGGGGAGGGTAATGTTCAATGGTGAATTCTGCAGAAAAGCTTGCAACAAACAGGGATTGCTATGCCTCTGGCTTCTTGGGTGACAGTACTGCCGCAGCAGCCACACACACACACACACACACACACACACATGCACACACCCCTGCAGCCAGCCAGCCAAACAGCCAGCCACACACACACACACACAAACGATAGTGCCAACACCTTGAGGCCCTGCCTAGGCGACAGATGGATATTGTCTATGGGCAGATTAATGTGTTGTGTGGGCCCACTCCTCCTGCAGAAAGGAGAGAGGCGGAGAGAGCTTTTAGTTCATCCATCCAGCCCCCTATCTACCCACCACAGGTACTCCACATGTTCACATACTACCATTACAATATACAGCCAATAAACTATGGCGGGTTTATCATGCTTCCTGTGGTCAAAGACATATGAAATAGGTTTTAAAGGGCAAATATAACATGGGCTTCAATGTGCATTGCTTTATTCAGGTAAAGGAACATTTGAACTTTGAAGCTTCCTCTGCCACTTTTTATGTACGATTATTATAAGAATATTTAAAGTAATTTAGTGAAAAAAGCCTTATTTCATTGGCAGATAACTTTGTTGTCTGTCAACCGAATAAGACAATTCATTTCGACAAAACAATTGCATAATTAACCCTGCTAGGGTCTTCGTTTTTTGGGCACTGGTGGACCCACTGCATTTTGGGGCATTTAATTCAGCATATTCAAACTTTTTTGGTACAGTTCTCAGCAGATGTTTACATCATCCCGTTTGCAAGTAATATAAACAAAATATGTTAAATTTGTTCCCTTTACCTTTGTTAAAACACATTTATGAATAGAAATGCCGCTCATTTTTGTTTGTTTTTTATTAAAATATAACAAAATAAGGAAATGCATCATAAAACAGGCATAACTCGAAAATAATGAACAAATGTACAAATGAAGCAAGTTTTTCCAAATTCATAGTGTATTATTTCTTTGAATTTCATTAGAAATGGCATCAGCTGCTCATCAACGGTCACACTGGGGCCAGGGTTGTAAAACAGGGGGAGACGGGCCACCCACTTGTCCCACACGTCCTGATGGCCGCTAGCTCGTCTCTCTGCTGTCGAGCTGGTCTATCGTCACAGTCATCAAAACGTATGGTCCTGGAAATTATTTTGAAAGATTTCAGAGACATTGTTGACCAGAAAAGTTATCTGTCAGTTTCTTCATCCCACAGGGATTCTGTGACCTCCCCTTTGGACCTGAAAACACCAGCAAGGATAAGAACCCCAAAGTAAACGTCCAAATTGGTTTAGTCCAAAACCTTCCACGTCTCTCCAAAAACTCTGCTTCCTTCTAAATTGGTGCAATCCAGGATTATTTTCTTGATAGGGTATGGCATGAAAAGGTCAAAAGAAGACCTGATGTCTTGTGCATGAGTGACTGCCAAGCATGTAGGTCCTGGTATCATCTGAATCACATTGGCAGCCATGTAGAGGGGTTCATTTCTTGAGCAGGATAACCATTCAATTTTGCCATCGTTTGACATCTATACATTGTTATTTGCAAGCTGCTGACAGTCTGGCCCTATAGCTGGCTGCTCACGGGCGGGTCCTGAGGCTCTTTTACACTTCAGAGCTAGCTGATACTCATCGTCCTCTTCAAACTCAGTGTCAGACTCAGAATTTTCACATTCTGAAACTTTTTCCTCTGTATCACCATCAAAACTCCAATATCAACGGTAAGGCAGTCTGAACAGAGAATCTTGTTGTGGTATAGAACCAGAGATATTTATAGTGTCAGGTCCCCAAGATTCGTTCCCGCAAGACAGAGGGTGAGAATGTGGGTGCAGACAGTGTTGGGTGCTCCAATTTTGCAACTATGTTGCAGCCTTGTACAGGAACAGCACTGGTGGCTCACACCTGAGTCCATTCACCTGCTTTACTCTTTCCTTCTCCTTCTCTCTCTCTCTCTCTCTCACACACACAGGCCCAGAGAGGAGGAAGGGAAAATGAGGGTACACAGGACCGATGATTTCACACTTTCACTAGCCCCGGGTCCAGTGGACCCGAAGACCCTGTGTGCAATACAGACGTGAAGTGGGGAGGTCAATGTGAATGTTTACTTATTTATGTTCCTCACAGAAAATGAGCCAAGGCCAATGAATCTCAGTTAGAAAAACTAATTATTTGTATAATTTTTCTTGAGATAAAAACTGAAAATGGGTCCCACAGACCTGAAGACCTTATAAGGGTTAATACATATTAGATATACAGACTAGATTTAAGATATTTTCATGGATTGACACATTGTTAATTGTGCAAATCAATGAACATGTGTCTTAAACCATGTCAGTTTGTAACTTAGTCCCATATAGACTATAAAAATGTACTGCTGTTTTGTAACAGTGTGTCAGGAAATCTTAAAGCTTTGGACAGAACAAGCCTCATGTGCCTTTAAGGAGATGTTTTATCAATCACGACAAAACAGCATTATGTAAATGACACCATGGCTTTTTGGTGGATACTAGCTTCTGATACCACAGAAGTTTTGCTCGAACTAGTCATTAAATTGCAATAGAACTGTATGCCCCAAACAGAAAGCACTCACTGAAGTTAATGAATTGCAAAAGCATCACTAGCCAATCCCCTAAAAGGCAACATGCAAATGTGTAAGGAAGATGGGACAAGGCACACTCCCCTGTTCTTATTTAATCAACTCTGCTTGCACAGACAGAGTTGTACTGTAAGTGTATATTACCCTGTATAAAGTGCACGTGGAACACAATAAGGTTAGTCCCCCTCCCCTCCTTGCTTCCCCCCCCCCTCAGTTCCATTATGCTGAGCGGTTTGATTTTTGCTTCTCCACTAAGCTGTTTCTTGGCTTACACGCCCCAGTGCTCCGGTATTTACTCCACGCCTTTCGTCTGGGGAATTTCTCTATTAGAGCTCACATATATATAAAAGAGAAAAAAATCAATATGCAGCAGTTCTCCTGGGTCAGAAACTAAGCGCCCGGGCTCCACTTTATCACGCACCCACAAGCTGGTCGCTCAAGCCGGCCTAATGGCTGTCACAACCAAGTGACAGTGGGCTGATCTTGCGGTGGGATGAAGCACCCCCTATCCCCGACCCACCCCCGCCCCCCCAAAACATACACACTCTCCTCCCCACGGATCACCACGAATAAAGTGTATTATCTTAGCTGTCCTTATGAACATGGTGCGGCGCACACCCACACAAACACACGTGTCATATGTCATCGGAGCACATTACAGCCAGGCCTGTTGGCTGATAGCGGACTGAAATGACATCTCTGCCTCTCTACAGGGAGGAGAGTGACATTCTATTACAAAGCCAACATAATACTTCAGCAGATGCTCGTGCTCCCTCCATTCCTTTGTCTTCTTCTTCTTTCTTTCTGTCTCTCCCTCTCTCCACTAAGCTCTGTTATTGTTCCCCTCCTCTCCTTAAAGATTCCCTCCCCCTATGGAGGAGTGGTGGCGGGCAAAATGAAAAATAGCGTTTTCAGCGTGGTGACATCTCATCTGTTTGTCAAACTTTAATTTCCCATGATGCCAGGCCATCGGTGGGCCGCTGGCTTACCAGCTCTAGCGTACCACTTTTGTTCTCGCAAAGTCATGAGTCAACTTTTCTTTTTTCCCCCCTGTCCCTCATCCCTTTATTTTTCTCTCCACCAGTGCTAAGCTACTTTGCTGTTTGCTTGTACTAATGCTCTCTCATTATTGCCATAAGCAGGCTAAATGCAGCACAGGCCGCCATAGTGTAGGTCCGTGGACATGTGATTTGCAGCCGCAAGTGTAAGGGTTTAGCGAAAAAAATTGAATTCACACAGTTTTCCCACTTACCCTAAATGAAGTCAGGCAACCAATCGTGTTTAGTGTATAAAGTTCACTTTCTTAGCATTGTACTGGAGCAATGAGGCTAATGTTGCTAACAAGTAATAGAAGTGTACATTTCACTGATAAGTCATGCGAAACGCACGTCAAAACCACCTCACACTTGCTACAAATCATGCTGACATCATATGACAAGGTTGTCCATAAACATGTAAAAAAAAGTCCTGAAAGAGATCACTCTCTCTTTCTCTCTCTCTCTCTCTCTCTCTCTCTCTCTCTGTCTCTCTTCATCTTCACCATTTATACATCTATCCATCCATAGATCTATCTCTCTCCCCTCAACATCACCTCCAAATTAAATTTTTCTTCTCTCTTTTTTCTTCCTTGAAGGCATTTTTTCCCAGGTGGGTTGTCAAAATGGAATTGCGTTGTCCTGATCTGTCACTACAAGAATGGTAGGAGTTTGGTCCTCTGGAGAGGGAGAGAGCTGTGAGATGGAGAGTGTGACAGAAAGAGAAGAAAAAAGAAATGAGGGAGGGGGAGAGAAGGACAGAGATATGGAGAGAAATAAACAGACAGAGAGAAAGAGCGAGAGACAGGGAGAGAAAGAAGAGGGGAGAGAGGGCGACAGAAAAGGACAGAGAAAAGACAGTGTGAGAGAAGTGTAGACAAAAGAGCGAGAGAGAGAAGTGCAGAGGAAAAGCGATAGAGAGAGCGAGAAGGAGAGATAGAGAGTGGGAGGGAGTTTTAGAGCACGAGAGAGAGAGAGAGAGAGAGAGAGAAAGAGAGGAAGGAGAGAGGAGGAGAGAGAAAGATCTTCATTTTTCAGCCTTGACAAGTGTCTTAGTGGAGATGGCGACAGTTATACAACACCGGCTTGTGGAAGCAATGTGAAACCGCTGCACTCACTGTCATGCACTTTCTCCCTGATAGATATTCACAGGGGCGGGCAGGCAGAAGGGAGGGGGAAGGGACAGCATCAGCATTGCACATGACGGACACGCAAACGTACACAATCGCACATTACCAATCTGTGTGTCAGCGGCAATGACAGGAGACAAACCAATTTTGGACACACAAGTCTCAAAACAGATTTTTACTGTATCCGTACAAAACAGCTAAGTGTATGTGTGTGTTTGTGTGTGTGTGTGTGAGAGAGAGCGAGAGAGAGAAAGAAAAAGAGAGAGAGAGAGAAAACAAATACAGGCATGCTGTATAGACCGAAGAGTCTTACATTGTTGAAGAACTCAGTTTCCATACTACATTTTCTTTTCCACTACAGAAGTTCATTAGCCTATGGTAAGAGTAGGACATTACATCTGGCTTTCACTGGTAAAGTGAATCCAGTTTGTTTAGTAAGTAGAAGCCTATGTTTAATAGTCAGTTATCAAAGGGCCCTAATCAAAGTCACAACCCATTTCCCTTGTTTTTAAATAAAATAATATAGTAATATGCTTACATTTTTTTGATTATCTAGATGTACCATGTACTTAATAGTTCATATGTGGAAACTAAGTTGCAAAGACAAAATATTTTTGTATTCATTATTTTTGTGATGTTTAACACAAACTGTGGCATGTAAACTCCTTTAGTAAAGAGACCTGGCGTAGAGCCGTTTACCTTTTGACAGGTTAGGTTGCCTTTAGTTAGGCTGCCACTTGTATTCACATTCTGTGATGGATCTAGGACTTCCAAAAGGCCTAAGGTGACATTTTCCCTCATGAGATTGGTCAATCACTTCCTAATTAAGTTGATGGTTAATTTGACATTTTAGCTCCTGAAGGCTCAACCAATGGGAAAGCTCATTTAGATATAGCTGCCTAGGTTGCACACAGAGGGACACAACTATATTGGTTCAGTGTCTTTTAGGCATTTTAAGAATTGTACAACAAATGTTTCCAACAAAAACTTAATAATGAAAGATGAGTAGCGCTGCAGAATTAGTTTAAGTATGAATACAGTTCCATTCCGGATGTGCATGTTTTGTTTTCTCTGGAGGCCCTGAGGGTTCCCCTCTGCAAGGTGGAATGAGTGAGATATTGAAATGTGGGCCTACATACAGCCCTTGCTTTTTCAGGCAGAAATTATTTAACCTATTTTACCAAAAAAAAGAAAGCACAGTGACTATACCTTTAAAGTACAATATTGTACACACTCCTAGGAGAATGCTAATCCCCCAAGTCTGCTATGTGTCATTTATCTTGTTCTGTACACTTCTGTAGACTTCTGTACTCTTCCCTCATTGTATATATGCTTGTTTTTGGACTCCTATTCATCGAGAACATATGGCACATGTGAAATTTTCAGCTCCGTTGATATTCCATGTGTTCTTTGCCTTCAAGTGGATTCACTTGGGGGCAGCACTGGAATCGTCTAATAAGTAAGATGTTTGCCAGTGAGAAGATAATATTTTCAGTCCAGACTTCAAAACTCTACTACAATTTCTGGTTTAAGGCTTAAATGTGACTTTATAATTAGGAACCGTCTTCCTTTTTGAATAGTACATTAATAATCAGTGAATTTTGAATTATGTGGAATCTGTCAAAAGTGAGCATATTTGCATTCATATGAAGTGCTCATAAATTTTACATGGAAACGTTACATTTTTTGCACAGACAGTAAAAGGGCTCTACTCAGTTTATGCTCATTTGGAATACATATCATGGTCAGAAAGTGAAACAGAGTGAATGGAGGCTGAGATATGATAACTTAGCAGTCAAAAGGACATGCAAATGGCACACAGCCATGCAGACTGACATGCATATGATTAATAGAACATGGTCAGGGACCTGCAGCTTAGTAGCGGTTTGAGTACTGAAAAAAAGGCCTAGACATAATTTCGCTCGAAGCCTACACACAGCTTCAGCAGTCAGTGGGATTATCATTTTTACTCTCGTAAATTACTCTCAGGTCCAGTAGATCTTGGTTATGGTTATATCCAAGACTGGGGTATTAATAAATAGAAGTGCCTGCAGTTCAAGTTTTATGGTGAATGAAACTTGATGGCAAATGACATCTGGACTTTATCGATCCCTCAGAGGTGGCCATGTCGGTTCTAGCACCATCTATGCAGGCACAAAAATCCCCTCCACTCTTTCCCCGGCTGTCACTGGGAGAGGGATGACAGGTCTCAGGAGGGACGTTAATGTCCACATGGTCATTCTTCCAGTCTGATCCCCCCATTCATCACACCTTCACTTCTCAGCCCAGTTACCTGATTCCTCTGCATCCTGCCACTATTGACACAGGGGTCCATTAGAGTGATCCACAGCCCCTTATTAGTCATCCACCTACAGGGGTTGATAACAGAAGTTTAGCTGTAGGCTTCGCACTCAGGCCTGCCATACACTTGCCTACTGTCCGGAAGAATGGGTTTTAAGATTGAACAGGTTTGTGATCAAGGGGAGAAAATGTAACACCAACGGTGCATTGCTTTTGTCCACACCAATTTAGTTAAAAGAGTAATTAACAGAAGTGTATATATTATTTAAATATATACATCTATTGAAAATGCCAGCTGTGCAAACAATTCACAATGAATGAACCAATAGAAATGGAACCAAATCACTTAAGTTTTGTTCCATTACCATTCATATATAGATTTTTATATCATTTTTCCTTCTTTTATAATGTTTCCATAGTTTTGTTATGACAACGACAAATGAGTTTAAATCAGGAAAAATACTATATACCAGAGATTTCAGACATTTGATCTAGGTAGTCAGCATCAAATTTGAGCCTATAATAAACTTCACAATTTTGACAGGGGGTATGAGTCTCATGGGGGTAATCATACTGCTGCACACACCCCTGTCACACAAAGACATGTTTTAACATGTCAGTGTCATAATGTGGTATGATTTATTTTGTGTTTTGTAGTATACAGGTGAGAAAACAAAAAATCACCATTCATCCTGCAATATAACAGCAATAAAGTGGGCAATATGTTGCTGTGGAAACAAACTCTGCATCTCCAAAAAAGTAACTTTACAAGAGGACCTGAGGTACCAAGCCTTTAGTGTCAGTCGCAGGTGTAAATTGGATCAGGTTACCTACGAGTCTAAATATGCAGTGCAGGCGCCATGGGCACAGGGATGCAAAATACACTTTTCCTTCTCATGAATATGCATTTGAAAGAGGGTCTAGCAAAAGATATTATGGTTACATATTCCAATTTTACTGCGCCTTGGAAAACCAGGTACAAAGTTGCATGCAGGTCTCAGAAGATGGGTTGTTGAGAGACTTTCTTTAACAAACAGAACTTTGGATCATTTCTTTCAATCTGTTCATCGTGAAATTTTGAAATTTTGATAAAGGACAGCTGGAATGTTTAGCTGATGAATAAACAAGAAAGACATGAAAGCTTTCATTTAAACAGTGATAAAATGTGTGTCTAGAGCACTAAAAATGTGATTTTATTATATTATGTGTATTATAGTTCATATTTACAAACGCTTGCATTTTGCAGTTTATACACAGAACAGTCATTAACAATAAATGTACCTAACTAAGACAGATGAATGATAATTCACAGGAATAAATGTTTATTTCATAATGCATTTTAATATTTATGCGTCGTCATAACCAACATATCCACTGGGTAAAAGGGAATGAGAGTTCATTTGCACAGCGCATTTGTCTTTTTCCGTTGCCTAGACATTGACTCATCTAATGCCAGCCAGTCAATTTCCATGTTCCGAATGATCAAAAGACCCATAATGTCTAGGCCTTTGCTAAATCACCTTTGTGATTTGCTAATCACTTATTTTGTATATATTTCAACCACAAAAAATGCATTTGTTCTGTTCTGTTTCCTAAAACAAGCAATTTGTCTGTTTCCCTACATATTGTTTCCTATATGATATCATATTTAGTGACAGACTGGACTTCAGACATTCCCTTGATGACACAGATATTCGTTTCTTCTAATAAAAATTATGGAATACTAAACAGAACTCGACTACTATGCTTAACTTGCCATGAAAATATATAAGTTCATTCTACTGATTTGTACAATACTTTAGTGCCATGTTTTGTCTTGGGCCAAAATGCAGTGCTGGAGATGGAACAAACACCAAAAAGGACAAAGTAATGTGCAAATAATAAAAAAAAAACAGTTAAAGAAAGAGGTAAAAAAAATTATCAGCTCAAACATCCTCATGAGAACTTTGAGAACGATATCTAACAATTCAGATGATAATGGTGATTTTTTTTATTAATTAAGAGTATAATGTGTACATAATAGCCCTGCGATGGGCAGGCGCCCTCCCTAGTGTTGAGTCCCTGATCCCACTTGCTCTCATGGCTTGCAGTACCACCAAAAACCACTAGTTGTTCTTTACATAGCCTTACATTCTAGATCTCATACAGCTTCTACTGTGGAACCAGCCCTCATTCTAGAAAGTTGTTTTTAAAGAAAGTAAATATGCAAATATGCCCTGCTGGGAATCAGTAACCATAAGCAAAGCTAATTAGATTAATCAAATGACTCTGGATAAGCAAAGTACACTTCTTAGCTAAAGCCAATGCTGTTGACAATCTTCAATCTTCAGAGTAATGTTTGATTGGAAGCAATAGACACATCATGCAATCAGGTTCCAGTCTATTCCAGTCAATTCCACAGTTAAACTTTCTTTGTGGAACTTAAGTAACAAGGTATTTGGTGCAAGGCCTGCTAATGAGGTAGCCTTTTCACCCCCTGACTCATCCCTGTGTGAGATCCTTCATAAAGGGGTAATAGGGACAACAAAGGATACAGACTAAATCTCTTTATTAAAAAAGTCAACTTTAATGACAAGACGCACATGGGAGAGCTTCTTCTAAGGCAACCTAAATTTCTCTGGTAGCACTTTCAAGGTTCACCCGGATTTTGCACCAATCAGGTCTGAGTTTCCTTCATAAATGAGAGAATAAACGATAAATGAAAAGTTGAACAAATTCAGAACATCTAAGCCTCGAACCTGAATGCTCAGAATCAGTTCAACAATAATTACTTCAGCTTCTCTCACTATGAGGGCAAATGAAAGATGAGAGATGTCAAAAAAAAATCATTCATGAGAGAGCTCGGAGTCTGATTCCGTAATGATTCCCTTCCAGCACGCACACACTCATTTCTAATGAGTAAAATGTAAATGATGTGACCAAATTACCGGAGAAGTATTAGGAAAAAAGGCTCGCAAGAGTGGTGTAACAGTGTCTCTTATTGGGTGATATCCTGCTCTCTCCAGCTGCACTGATGCTACTATCTTGGGGAATTACTTTATCAAAGACACTTTCATCCCTCTCTCCTCCTAACAAAATTGCTGACTAGGACTTTGAATTCTGAGTGCCTCCAACTAACATCTCGCCGAAAGCTTTTCCATAGTGCCGCTCCTATCTCTGCAAATATGACGGTGTAACACTGGCTCTGTTTGCATTCAATTAAAACATTTACTATGGCCAGCATTACACTCATTTACAGTTAATTCGGCCTAACAGGCACGAGGCTAGAGCACAAGAGATAGTGAGGAGAGAACGAGAGCCAAAATGAGGCGTGAAAGAAGGAAAGCGGATACAGGAAGGAGGGAGTTGTAGTGGGAGAGGGAGAAGGGGAGAGAGAGAGAGAGAGAGAGGGAGAGGGAGAGAGAGAGAGAGAGAGAGAGAGAGAAAGAGAGAGAGAGAGAGAGAGAGAGAGAGAGAGAGAGAGAGAG
>JBBPCX010000011.1:10740690-10757434 GCA_037974365.1 Hydrocynus forskahlii | reverse complement strand
GAGAGAGAGAGAGAGAGAGAGAGAGAGAGAGAGAGAGAGAGAGAGAGAGAGAGAGAGAGAGAGGGAGGGAGGGAGAAGGAGAGGGAGAGGGAAAAGAAATAACCCATTTTTACTCAGTGGGAAAATTAGGAGACTTGTTATCTTGCTGAAGAAAATGCAGCTTTCAGCATTTTTGTACTACAGTGTGCAGATATTGCTTACAAGCTATAAATGACTTTTTAATACACACCAGATTACAGAGTCTAAAAGCAAATGCGAAGCCAGCAACCCACACTTTTTCACATACACACACACACACACACACACACACACACACACACGTCCAGACACAGGGAATACTATATCAACCGCAGTAATCCACAGCAATATTCACTCTATTTATGTGCATACACAACAAGGCAGAATACTATGTAAATAGACATTGCGTCAGATATAAAAATGCAAAGCAATAGTTTTAAGGTGACACAGGTGCTACAGATGGAACGCAGTGGTGGAGTTATAGTATGCGTTGCTTGCACTATTTCCTGAATGAGCTATATACTTTTGTGTTTGCCTGCAATACACTTAAAGCTACCCAGTCTAGGCTTGGACCTACAATTGCACACACACTCACACACACACACACTAGGTTTCTTTGACAGTTTTAGGAACCCTTGTATAATGTAAAGGTCCTATGTCAGTTCTTCCTATAACCATTACCTAATGTGGAAGTTCTTCAGGCCTGAAAAATAAACTCATTTACAAGTATTTCTATAAGGAACCATCATTTGAAAGTTTTTTAAGGTACCAAAAGTGGTCCCTCTTGGTATGGCAACAAAAATCCCATTTATTTTTGTCAGTATGTAGGAAAAACCTTTAGTTGCCTTATGCTCCTCCCACAAAATATTTATTTCATAGCATCATTATTTGACTATTTAAATATTACTGAGCCAAAAGTAGTCCTTGTATGATGTCACTCCAAAGAACCCTTTTTGACATAGAGGTACCGGTGTAGCATCGGTCAGTACAAATACAGCCCAGGCCCAATAAAACCTTTTCTGAAGGTGATTAGAAAAAAAGGTGTGAAGATGAGACAAGCTGTTGACAATGAAGTTCACACAAAATAGAGAGCGAGAGAGAGAGAGAGAGAGCGAGAGAGAGAGAGAGAGAGAGAGCGAGAGAGAGAGAGAGAGAGAGAGAGAGGCTGATTTGCCCTTCCCTTTGTGCTCAGGCAGGTTGCAAGAAGTGCTGATGATGCAATGTGCTGACCCACATGCACACTACCTGTTCCCAGCAGACTGTGCCGGCTGCTCTCTCTCTCCCCCTCTTTCCCTATCTCTCTCTCTCTTCCCCTCTCTCTCTCTCATTGTTAACACTCCTCTGTGTTTGCAATTTACATTGTCTCACCACTATATTTTTTTCTCCAGTGTCTCTTTCTACTCTGTCTACAGTGTGAATCTCACAGGGAAGCAGATGCAAAACGTGCTTTGTTGGCCATATGAAGGTGAGCTAAATTGATGGTCATGTCTTCTTACGCTCCACTCTGTCCCGACTATTGTATCACGGCCTTCCACTCCACTTCCACATGAAAAAACAAAAAAGATAAGCATTTCTCTATTTCAGGCCTTCTCACAGAAGAGGCAATATAGCAATATTCCTTGAACTCACACTCAGACTGAACGTTAGCCCTCAGGAAAGCCCACAACTCAACAGTTTCACAGTGCTGTGCGCAAAAAAGAGCACATAAAACCACACTTCTATTTCCAGGACTCATGTAGTTATTGAAACATAAGCTGTAAAATGTCTTTTACATTTGTGCATAATTGAATGATTGAGATAAAAAGATTTGGAGTGGTTCAAGGAGAAATGCACCGTTCTAGAGAAAGTCACTAACTGCTCACAGTAGTGGTGAGACATCTGAAGAGTGTAATACTTCTTAAACCATCGTCACCGGAAGAATTTCTAGGAAATGGTTCTGAAATGGTCACTGTTTTAAGATAGCTTTGTGATCTATTAAAATCTCTTTTTGGCGTAATGGTACACGCAAGGGATGTTTAATAGCACCCAAAGAAAACTTTTTCAGATTTACCATAATTTTACCATTATTATCATATGTTTAGGGAACTACATGTAGATGGACTGCCCATTTTGGATAGTAAATAAAATGACTATATTTGCACTGTAGAAATTCTGACCCCTGGTTTCCATCACCACGTCTGCAAAGAAATCTGAGTCAATGTCAAAGAGACACACTTGCAGGAGTATGTAGTCACTGAATGTAGTTTTATTTTGACTCGGCAGTGAACACCAATACAAACAGCGGGGGGAGCACACAGTTCTGAAGAGATTTATTGTTTGCAAAATATCAGTCACAGGAATATGCTCACAGACAGTCCAAGACAGAGTGGATAAAAGTCTAACAAGGGTTAAGCCGAGCGGGGCCGAGTGAAGAGTGGTTTGCAGGCTCAGAGCTGAAACACGGAGACGAACACAGACAGAAATGGCTGATTGGTGAATGGATGTTGAATTCCAGGCTGGGCTGGCTTTTACATGCTTGCGAGTAACAGGAAACAATTGAAACTCATTAGGAAGAAACCAAGAGTGAGAACCAAGGAGGAGAGGCCCAGGTTCTGTATTCCACAGAGTGAGATGGTGGAAGGCACAGCACAGGTGAGCCAGCCATGACAGGCTTCAGTCATTCACCGATTTTTCTTAGAACCGAACTAATAATTGTTAAGAAAAATAATTTACTAATTTTGTAACAAATTTTAATTCAAATATAAATTCAGCTGAATTACCAAAGAAAATATAACTGTATACATTTTTTTGTACTGTTGCGAGAGCACAAAGCAGCCATATATTGCCTGCTGCCCTCGTGTGTTCGTGTTTTTCATTTAGTTCTTCTTCCTGAGATGCCGCCCAAATGCCCAGCACCTTCTAAGCCTTCTGGCAATGAACCTGAGATCCAGAAAAAGTTTAAGAGTGCATTGTTCAAGGTTTAGCAGTGTGAGTTGTGGCCTTACAGCAACTCAGCTCATTTTATAAAAAGAGGCTGCTGAGCTCAGTCGCTGTCCAGTGTCTGCCTTAACTTTAACCACAATATGTCCCCTGCAGCAGCTGAAGAAGAGGCGCCGCCCGATGAACTGTAAATCCTCATCTTCAATCAATATAATGCATTATTGGTGATTACCCATACATGTTTTACATTTTTCACGGGTAATGTATTAGGCTGAGTTTAAAATGAAATTAAAGCATTTTGGAAGCATATTTGGGGGCATATTTAGGGTCTACACTTTAAAAATGGGCATTTTTAGACATTTTTTTTCCATATCAAAAATTTGCGGTCTTTCATTATTCGCGGTTGCTCTTGGAATGTAACCCCCCCCCCCCCCCCAGACACATATCAGGGTTTTACTGTACTTTCATATTTTTTCTCAAATACTGGTGAACAGTTTTGTGAATTTGTCTGGTCTATTTAGTAGTTGACTTCTTTGGGGCAGCTGGTGTGGCACCTGTGATTGGAAGGAAGTGGATCTGAATCCCAGGACTGCCAGTGGCACCACTGAGGTACCCTTGAGTAAGGTACCGTCCCCACACACTGCTCCCCAGGTGCTGCGTCGCTGGCTGCCCGCTGCTTCACTTGGTGAATGGGTTAATACAGAGAAAGAATTTCACACTTTTTAGACTGTGTGCTGTGCTGTGGTGTGTTCACGCATGACTATAAGGACCACTTTACTTTTCTCTTATTCTCTCTTGTGCCATCAATCTATACGTGAGAAGGCCTGGGAATGTGTTTGACAGTTTGACAGCAGTGCCTCAAAAACTGTTTTGGCCCCAACATGACTAATCACGTAATGATTATCTTGCACATTCTTGTTCCTCACGAAACAAAATGATGACCAATATTTCAGGCTAAAGCAGGAGACAAGAACAGAAAGAACCCAGGCTCGCGCTGACAGCATTATTAGATGTGCTGTTCTATCCCTGGAGGATGGGGCCCATACGTGGCTTTGCTTCCACAGCATATATGAGTCTGGCGAGATGGCAAATGATTTTGTTTGGGGTTCGGAGATTAAAGTGAAACATGACATGACAGAATCATAGTTCCCTGGGTACTGATGCAAAAAGTTTAGGCCTTTCAACTGCTTGTGGAATGATTTAGTTAAATATACCCTAACACACACACACACACACACACACACACACACACACACACACACACACACACACACAAAACCCTAAAAGGATGGGATCAAAAGGCAAGTTGGCAAGTTTATTTATATCATAAACAAAGGTTACTCAGTGTGCTTTACAGAGATAAAATAGCACAAAAAGAAAAGTAATAAAATAAAAGCAATGAAAGTAAACAATAGAATCAATATAGAATAAAAATCCTAACTTAAAAACAAGTTAAACAAAAGTAAAGAGAGCCCTACAAAAATACAGATAAAAATGTACTGTCACATATTTTTGTCCAAGTCCTATAGGTTAGCTGAAAGCAGCGGAACTTCTTTTTTTAGCTTCTTTGTTAAAACTGGCAGCTGTGGGGGCAGACCTTTATGTGCAGCTGGTTGCAGCAGTGGGCTGCATAAAGACTAAATGCCATTTCACCGTGCTTTGCCACAGCTCTAGGAACCACTAGCTGACCACCTCCTGCTGATCTGCGAGACCTACCAGGTTGATATTCATCAAACATTCATCAAAAGCTTGCTCCCAGTATGTAGGTCCAGCAAATCAAAGTTGAAAAGGTCACAGGACAGGGAAACAAAAGGCAAAGACATGGATAAAACCAGCTTGACACTGTATCATTCATTCCTATGTTCTATGCTTAGTGCAGCAAGGGACACTGTGTAAGGCATATCTAGGTAAATACTAATCAAGTTTGAAAAGAAATGTAAAAGGTGACCTTTTAACCCTTAGAAGCAGCAATTATTGCTAGAAATACCAAAAGTACAGAGAAATTCAGCTAGCTCCAACAAGCTTAACATTTTTTAACCTTCCATTGATAACATTTCTTAACCTTCCATTGATGGATGATTGTAAGTAAAAGAGGAAGTAAAGATTGCAAGTAAAAAAAAAACAACTGACTAATATTGCACAGGTGCACTCATTGGACGGAAAAGTTAAAGGGAAAGTTCCGAGTGGAAAAATTCAGAGTGAAGCACTATGAATTTATGCCAGAAAACAAACCCATTTACCTGAATAACACCTCTCTGAGTTTCTTCCACTTTTCCAGTCAAAGTTTCAGTCACTGCTGCTCAAGCCTAAGCCAAACCATTTCATTTTTATTGTTGAGTTCCAAGCCATCAAATTTGTAACTCCATGTGACTCAAGTCTACATTTCTGGTAAATACCACATAAATCATAGTAGCTGCCGAATAATGCGTCTTCAGCTATTGACTTAATGATAAGCATTGAGTTTGTAGCGTTAACACGAATCAGCCAAAAGTCATTGAGGAAGTAAAAGTTAGAGTGCTTGTTTAAACTTCTTTTAAAACAGCCTAATTCACTTCCAACTTTATCTGAGCTAATTCTGCAGGCAGAGCAATACTCAGTCTATGGATTTGCCATTTTTTGGGTGTGTTATTTGCGTCTCTGTTGTTTTTCCAAGACATTTTCTTTTTTTGCTGTGTAATTACCCAGACACAGTTATTTCCTGCATGACAGATCGCTTGCTATAATTGGCTGTTTCCAAAAGAGAAAAAGAGAGAGTGAGAATCAGGTGAATTGGAACCCTTTCATTATCCATCTTCTCATTTCTTGTGTGTGTGTGTGTGTGTGTGTCGCTGTGTGTGTGTATGTCCTTGCTGGTGGAAAGTTCCACCTCTTGATCAGGTTCAGCTCAGAACAAGGGCCTGAGGGTAAAGGTCAGGAGAGTTTAGGACGAGATAGCACAGGTTGTGTAGGCATATGATTCTTCCTCAAAACTCTAATCCGAACAAGTGTGGGTATCCACTAGGCATTATTATTTGCAGTGTCTGATGTGTTTGACTGAGCTGTGGATGAATTTGATATTCAGCTCCATCAATAATGTAACTTTGGATCAAAAGGGAAAGAGTACTACATTCTCCATTGCATCGCATTACATCTCAATCACACGCTCCACTCACCACTCATCTGCAGTACATCATGTAACTCTCCTTTTTACCTGTTATCCACCTCTACACAAAGCTCCATATTCCTTTTTCTCTTTCCTCCCCTCTCCGTTTTTCCTGCAGTTTGTCCTGTGGAGAGGGGTCGGTGTTTACTTGTCTGGAGAGTTTAAAATCCCCCGCACTGACGATGATGAATATACGCAGCACAAAATCCTTAAACCAGCCTGCATACATATGAAGAAGTGACACAGAGGGAGGCAATACCTGCAATGAGGAAACTCCTTGAAACAGAGGGGCAACAAAAATGTGGGATAATAAAAATCTGTCCACTGTTTATATGCACCCTTCATAGCTTGTCTTGGATCTACAAGTCCAGGAAGAAAACATTTTGTGATTTCGTACTTTTCCATTATTTGAAGATTCTTCACACTCACAAATCTCATTTACAAAAGTGGTTCTTCAATAAACCTTCCATAGACAGAGCATTTAGAGTACCAAAAGTTGCTCCCTATTATTTTTCAACTGTAACTTATAATAAGCTCATCTTTAGTAGTAGCATTAGTAGTAATATTAGTAATAGTAATAGTAGTAGTAGTAGTCACAGCAGCAGTAGTAATAGTAGTAGTAGTAGTAATAGTTGTAGCAGTAGTGGTAGTAGTAGTAGTAGTAGTGGTGGTAGTAGTAGTAGCAGGGATAGTAGTAGTAGTAGTAGTAGTAGTAGTAGTAGTAGCAGTAGCAGTAGTAGTAATAATGTTGTTTAGATATACCTAGCGTGCAGTAACATGACTGAATAGTGGACGTTGATTTAAGTATAGCCTTACAGGCTTAAGAAACAGATGTGGACTACTTGAGTAGTATTTTTGTTCAAGTAAGCCATGGCTCTTTTACAGATAAGGCATAGGTTTTACCCCACCAGTCTAGTTCTCTTCAGCACTCTAACTCTCTGAACTGACACTGTAACAGAGTAGTGTTGAGTGTGGGGACGTTGACGCTGTGACCAAAAGGACACACCTTTCACCCAAACCGCCGAAATCCATGGCATGAAGACTGTAGCAGTAATGCCACAAATAAACACGCCTAAGTGCTGAAGAAGTTTTTTGCAACCTTTTCACCTCACTTTAACACAGCCTCCTCCTCTCCCTTCTGCTCTCCCTCCCACTATCTCTCTTGATCCATCTTTCCACTTGGCTGCTCTCACCTGTCCACGGTCTTTTAAAAACACAAAAGCCAAGCACATCCCACATGCATATGCATGTTTGTCACAAAAGGTCCTCATTAATATTCCATTGCATTCTGTGCAAGCTCATGAATTAATAATTTGCCCACATGCACCGGGGACGTTAGATCTACTTCTAGGTACACAGGGAAGCAAAACGCAGCTACTTGGAGCAACGTTAATTCTCTGTGATGTGTGTGTGTGTGTGTCTGAGTGTGTGTGTTCGTGTGTTTGTGTTCAAGAGGTGGGATGGAAGAATGTGGGATATCTCAAGGGCCAAAGCATACTGGTTCTATTGAAACCGTAAAGTGCAGACAGACAAACAATGGCACAAGGTAAACCCTTCATCTCTGTTTAAATGTTCTGCAGACTAACTGCTAGCAAAGTAATAGTGCTGACCTATACTGTTCTATAAACTCTAAGACCAGTAGGTATAGCAACAGTGAAATGGAGGAAAACAGCTTCCAGATTGTGTTTCAGCATGGATTTTGCAATTTCTACAGCATTCCCACTCTGAGCCAGATGTGCATATGTTAGCAGGTCACTAAAATTACTGTTCAGGTTATTAAGATGGTGGCAAATCAGACCCTGGCAGTGGTAGCCTGGTCTAGCAGAGAGTAGTGAACAGAGAACCAGCAGGCTAATCTGAGTAACGGTTCTTTTATGTGTGGGGGGGTTTACTAACTACATATGTGTGTGTTTGTGTGTGTGTGTGTGTGTGTGTGTGTGTGTGCGTCTCAGTATGTAGAGTAACGCAGTGAAGATGTGGACAGATCAAGCTGAAAAGGCTTTGACTTTCACTGGAATCGTTAGGGTCCTCATCACCCTGCTGCAGCCACAACACCAAGCCATCCTAGAGCTGCAGGAACATCATGCCAGGTTCGAGATCATGATAAAAGAGCAGGACAGTTATTATCTGTTTGCTTGAGGGATGTCAGATGCTAGTCTGCCCAGTCAGATGCCACATTATAAGATACGCTGTGTGACTGGGACATATTCCGGGCAAGCTCTGATGATGTCTTCTGGGGTGACACGCAGTTCACATCCTTCACCGTGGCTATCTTATGTATTTTGCAACAACCGAAGAGAATTGAGAGCATTGGAAAGAAGATGGAGGAAATCTCATCTTAACTCTTATCTCCTCTCTTAACCTTCTCTTCTATTCATGTTTACTACTGAGATACCTGCTGCCAAGTCTTCCTTCTTCAAAGAAAATGCTAAAGAATCTGCATCTAACCTTTGCGCACTCTTTGCCATATTTTCTTCATTTCTCAAACCTCCTCCACTTCCTGCACCTTCTTCCATCTCCTTGGAGGACTTTGCCACTTTCTATGATGAAAAAAACTGATGAGATCTAACGATCCTTCCTGGCAGTTATCAACCCTCCCTCCTACTCTCAACCTACCGACTACCCCCCACTTACCTGCTTTACCCCACTTTCTACACATGATGTTCTTCAGCTCCTGACATCATACAACCCTACCACATCACCACTTGATTCAATCCACTCATCCACACTTCTAACCATATCTTCAGATCTTCTCCCTTATATTGCTCACATAATAAATGGCACCCCGGAAGCAGGACACTTTCCAATGGTCTTCAAACCAGCTGTAGTCACACCAGTCCTAACAAAGACCACACCCAAGACCACTGATGTGAACTACAAATCAATTTCTCAAATTCTCCCAATTTGTAGAGCATTGTATGTTGTCCACTCAATCTATTTCTGTCAAGACCTAAACCAGTGATGATTCAAGGCAGAACATTAAACAGAAACTGAATCTATGTCTGCCCCGCAAAGACTACTCACTGGTGTTCCCCAAAGCTCAGTACTTACCCCTCTTCCCTTTTCCTTATACACTCACTGTCTCTGTGATATAATATCTATACAGTTGACTCATCCTCTACATCCTCTCAGATTTCAGCCTGGATCTCTGCATGTCTGAATGACATTTCCTCCTGGATGTCAGCACGTCGCCTGAAGCTAAATTCCAGCAAAACAGATCTCCAGTACATCCCTGGGGATGCATCTCCAAGACCTGACCTGGTCATCACTTTTGGATTTGCTGTCATCACAACCACATCAAAAGCACAAAATCTAGGTGTTTTTTTAGATGAAGGGCTTTCATTTTCATCTCATATTAACTGTCTCTCCCAAAGCTGAAAGTACATTCGTTATAACATTAGGAGAAGTCATCCACTCAGAAACTCGCTCCTGAAGACCACACGACCTCTACAGGTGATTCAGAATGCTGCAGCACATCTGCTCTTCAATACACCAAAATTCTCACACAGCAGCCTGCGAAGTCTTCATTGGCATCCTGTGGCTGCTTGCATTAGGTTTAAAGATCTAATGCTCAGTTAAAAAGCTGCAAATGATCCGGCTCTATCTTACCTAACAGCACTGATCAGACCACGGGTCTCAGCTCGCCCTCTTAGAGCATCAATCATAGCACGACTTGACCCACCTCTTCTCAGAGGTCGAAGACCAACATCCAGACTTTTCTCAGCTTTGGCACCAAAGTGGTGGAACAAACTTCCCCTGACTGTTAAAACTGCGGAGTTTCTCACTGTCTTCCAACTAAAGACCCTGTACTTCACTGAGCACTCAGGCTAACAACTACATGTTCAGGTCATAAACTTCACTAACACACACTTCTGTGTATGTGATCTGATAGGGACCTGGTGGAATACTAACTCCATCTCTGATAGAATCTTCGTTTACTAGCAGCTTTTAGTCTGAGTGTACTAAGGGTGAGAGTTTTTCTTGTGGACTACAAAGCCCCGGTGTACGTCTCTGTGGATAAGAGCATCTACAAAATCCTTTAAATGTAAATATAAATGTCAACATTTTGGTGTATGGTGACATGCTTCTTACTCAAGCTGATAGACAATACTATTCGTATGGTGACTGTTAAGCCCTTTCCTAACCAGAAACAGTTGCTAATCAGAAACAACAGGACAATACAAAACAAATCTGCGATGCACACACACTGCTGCCTAAAATGAAGGGTTCAGCTCTGGTGACATGTCATTGTATAAGGTCCTATAAACTCAGACACGTGGTGAAAGTGACTAAAAGGTGGTATAGACTTCAGAGAATGAAGGAACGCCTCAGCTGACAGACATAAATGCGGATTTCACACTTTGTATGCAGACTTTAAAACCAGCAGCACAAGTGCCATTTCTAGCACCCCAACTAGTTCTAGCACAGCTGAAGCAGGTGACCTGACTGATGAGGACTGCCTGGACAGATGCTATAATCATGAGCTATAATCAAGTATAATTAATAGCTTTTTCTGCATTTGCAAAAATAGCTTCAATTTTTATCCCTTTTTAATTCAGTTGACCAGCTTCCCCACCCTGATACTTGAGGACCAGTGCTCTTCACATTTGAGTGCTTTTCCGCCCTTAATGCAGCCACTTAAAATGAGCAAAGGGTCGTTAATGAACAGATTAGTTAGATCAGCAGGGAGATCTTTTCACATTAATGTCCATTATGAGTTAAAAAATACTTCTGCTTCCCTTGAAAAATTATTATATTGGACATTCAAGGCTTAGTTCCAGTATCTAAATCAACAAGAACCATTCTGTATGGTGCATCAATAGCATACAGGTAAGAGTTTCTAGACAGCACATGCTCTTTTGCTTTGCTTTGGCGTGTACCATTCTTCTCTCCACCTCCTCTCGGGGGATTGGCACATTCAGAAGTCAAGAGGTCAAGAACAGCCGGCATTCCAATTTCATGCCGCATGCTTCCTTCAGACACTGGGTGATCGTCTCCTACTATTTTCTTTCTCTCCCGCCATTTCTCCTTCGTGCTCTATGCATATTTCTCAGAACCTACTGAAACTTAATCAAACCTTCATTAACACTCGTCTTTCATTCTAATTGGCAGACACGCACAGGGGCAGCACCCCTCTCTTGCAAAGCTGCCTTCTCTCACTCCTTCCTTCTGCTCTCGAGATCCCTCGCTCAGTCCGCACTTGCAGCTAATCAGAAGGGGTCAGTGAGGAGCAAGACAGACCAGAGCAAGCATGCCCAGACCTGTCCTTTAGTCCACTATCTCACTCTCTCCCTATCTTTCTCTCTCTATATTCTTTTAAACTGTATTCATACATTGTCTTTTTGAGTTTAATGCTAAAGGTGGGCTCAAGCCAGTTCTAAGCATACATTGTATATGGCTATACCTTACAGTCTCTTGGACATGGAACTTGGCTGGCTTCTACAGCTTTGTATGTGTCCAAAAAGTGCACTTTATCACTTTTTTTTTTTTAATCTTTGTTTACCCATGACATCAACATCTGCTCACTGTGATTCGATCATAACAATTGGATCAACACCCACTCAAGATACAACACATTTACACTTGCTCTTTTCAAATGTATCTGCCGGCTTCACATACTAATTGGATATTATTTCCCCCACAGCATTGAAATTTTTTAATCAGATCAGTATGGGGCTGGCACAATGTAAGCTGTTCTTTGTTTGCTTTTCTACTCATAGCAGTCAAGTTCCAACTTGCTCCGCGGGCTCCATCTGATGTTACAGAGGAAGAAAAGATGTTAAGTTATGCCTGGTCACAACTAAAAACCCCTAAAGTAGAAAGAAAAATATGGGTTAAACACCAGTGCATCAGTGTTGAATGCTGATGTCGCTCCGTACTGGTCACATGCACCGTAAGCACTCCAAGGCCTCCAACTTGGACTGTTTACCTTCACATGATAAAAATAACAAGAGATTAGAACACTGAAAGTTGTAAGTACAGCTTATGTGATGTCAGAACATGAATGTCAGAACAGAGCTGTCTGCATTACATTTAGGTGCAATTTACACCTGGTCATTTCATCATGATTATTTCCAGATAGGGATTATCCACATAAAAGTGCAAATGTAAGTACATGAAGACATGTGCGAGGAAAAGTAATGGCTCATCCGTTCAGGAGGTGATATGAGGTGAACATAAGCCAGATTGTTAAAAATATGTAAATACATCAGTCTCCCCAACCAAAACTGCCAATTTGGCACATCAGAACACATGTGGTCCATGGCTGTGATAACTAACACAGCTTCTTCCTTTAACTGTGGACCAGCAAACTTGGCCCCTCTTCTACATTTAAGGAAATGAACAGCGGCATACAAAATGGCTATTTCTGAAGGTGGCAATCATCTCTTGTATAGAGGAGGAGAAAATGGGAATGAGGAACATCACTGTTTGTCATGCCCTGAGCTGATTTGCATATCTTTCGCCATTTAGCAATCAGATTTCAGTCTGGCTACTGGAAACATGTTTGACATGTTATAAGTGCAAATGTATGTGTTCAAATATTCTCAGGATACAACCAAGATACAAGTCACAGTAAATAAGTTCATTTTATTAACATCAATCAAGGGTTATCTGAACATAAGTGGACAGTGAGATGTATATCCATATACATATGTGGAGGAAGGCTGGTTAAATGTTGTTGGATCAAACCTACCTGACAGCCTATTTATGTCTCTTTTCTTTAATGTCTGTTAAGAGCTTCGGTTTCATGTATTTTTCTTTTTTAAAGAATGTATGCTGGTCATAACTGGAGTAAATTAAAATACTTTTGGTTCTTGGCAAAAATATCTAGTAAGTCCATGTTTGTGAAAATGTAAGAGCCGGTATATACACGTAGATTGCATGGACTGCTAACGCAGTTTATAAATAAGCCGGATGATAGAAAGAAACATAAAGAAACTGCGACAACACTGTTGATTAAAGTGGTTGTTTGATGTTGTTGAGGAAGCCCTGGGACAGCTTTCATTAGGGCTGGACTTAGAACTAAATTTTGCCCTGAACAGTGACACCATCACAAATACACCACAACAAATTACCCCCCCACCACCCAATGGTCAGCGGGGAAAAAAATCAACAACATTTTCAAAACATACCATTTACACAACTATACACATAAAACACAATCATAAAAGTGACTATATTCCTCTAAAACAATGGATTTCTCAAATGATGTTTTTTCCCCATCTTGTCTCACTAAACTTTCAGTCACTGCTTGCTGTATATAAAGAATGGACTGAAAGTAAAGCATTAGCGCTCACATTTGTCTCTGTTACAGAGAACAAATAAGTCCGCTGTCAGTTACAGGGAGCGGACACATATGTTTTTTTTACAATAAGCACTGTTTGAGCATGAATATGTGAATATGCCAAAGATTCTGTAACTTGGCTGAGAACAGGAGTGACTATTAATTAGCTGGTTAATTTGCTAGACTTGATGTGAGACCATTAACAGTTGCATAGACTGAATGAACTGCCTTACTATCCAAAGTAAGTAACACTGAACTTACAGCTCTGCACATTGTGATTCTTGTTCTCAAATTTCATTTTTTTTTTAAAGACCTTTTACACTTTTTGGTGTTTTTCCATCTCTCTTTCTCTCGCCAGCCTACACAACTGACCTTTTCCAGTTGTTGTCATTAAGTTCTAGGGTTGTGGCATTGACCCATTCGGCCGATGATTACACAGTAAGGATATAGCACACCCAGAGCAGGCGTGTCCATGTAGGTGAACTAGTCAGTCCCCTAGGGCAGCACTTTAGCCAGGGCGGCAAACATTTCATCTGAGGGGCGCAAAATTCTGTTTTACCTAGGGTGACAAAATGTCACAGGCTGGCACTGAGTGGACCACTAACATTTCTAGGTATCTAATATCTACCCAGCACATGCTTGTCCCAGGTGGTCTTTGTTCATTTTATACCGGACTACATTAAAATTGACATGGTGGTATATGTGCATGATGAATGATGTCTTGGCCGTCCTGATGGTCCGTCCCTGGTGTTTACGGTACTGAAGGTGATGCGAGACATCACTATGCATTGGACCCCTTTCCACTTGTTAATAGAGTTGCCCACTTTTGAGCAGATGACCCAAGTGGAATGTTAATACCAGGTGTGAACACAAAGATCTGACAATAATGTGTACCTGAATACCTCAAGATCAAATACATTTTTCTATGACAAATATGGTATAATCTAATTGTGTCTCTGGCCAATGTCCAGAATGTAATGAGTAAACCCTGTTTGAATCTTTGGGAGGAGAGCAGGACAATCATTACCACATGCACTGGGCTCCAGTCACACGATCATATTTTCATCTGGCCTGAGGGGGAAAGCAGTATACCTTACACCCATCAGGTACTGTGAGCTCCACTCCAATCTATCAGCTTCAGTACTCAGCATGATAGCAGAGACAATATCTAAGAGACGCATAACGAAAGAAAAAAAAAGGTCTCATGGAATATTGACTGGCTGACACTAACATGATATATGTACATATTTTGGTGGGGAGCTAAAAAGTAATAAAAAACAATAACGGCTGGGCGCTTTTGACCCCTTGTGAAGAAAAATCCATGCCAAGCCGATCTCATTGTGTGGGCTACGAGACAGTGCAAAACGAATCAATGGAGAACGTCATATCACAGCCGTGTCAGTCCAAAGTGAGTGAAATGCCTGCAGACTTAGTAGTGGCCCACCAGAGAGAGATTTGTGGTCAATATTTCAAATGCGGGCAAGCTTGTGGAAGAGTGGGGGGGGGGAGCAAAATGGAGACTATAGAGGCTGTCTCTGAGGAGAAAATGTGGCTGGAGCAGTGCTTATTATCAACAGAGAGCAGAACTGCCGGCTGCGTCTCTGTGTTTTAACCCGTTATAAGAAGGAGAAAGGAAAAGAAAACAGAATTGTAATTTAAAAAAGTAGGCTGCCAAAACTGGAAATAGTCCAGTAACTCGCAGAGTGAAGTTGAGAGGCCTGTCGACAATTGGTTTTTACCTCAAATTTATTCAAAAGCCATAAAACTAAATAGAAAAAGAGGAAAGTTTTGTGATGATGTAAATGAACTGATGATTAGAGGTTTTAATTCAGATGCAGGCCTGCCGTCCAGCAGACTGTGTAACAGAGAAGAGAATAGCCAGAATATTTTGTGAAATTAATACTTCACTCGTTCATCATGCAAAGAGTGCAATCCATTGTAAAAAGCACACAGAAAGAGACGACATGGTGCCTGTAGCTGTATTCTGATCCCGTCTGAACATGGTGTCACTGAAATCTAAGAACTTGAACTTGGACAACAAAAATCTCATATTGTGCTGTCAACAGCAAAAATGCAGGCCTTGCTTCTCATTGATCCATTACACAGAACCTTCGCTGTTTCCTTGAATGCTGACGGTGAGCGGTGTGAGGGAGCGTATGTGTGTATTGGTGCACAAAAATTCGCCTGCATAACAAAGTCTGGTCCCAAGGACATAGCTTTAGCATTCACAGATCTGAGTTCAACACTCTCAAGTCTCTCCCCTTGGACTGGGAAGAGAGAAAGAGTGCAGGAGTTAGAAAGTGAAAGCAAAAGAGAGAGAGAGAGAGAGAGAGAGAGAGAGAGAGAGAGAGAGAGAGAGGGTGGGGGGGGCACTTTTGAAGTGCCATGCTACACCAGTTTGTCAATAGCTGCTACTGACCCTTCCCACTTTCCCTTATTAAAGCTCCAAGTCTTCAGTAGAGTATTGGCATGGGGCGCTTTGATATGCTATGGTGGTAGTTTGTACTGTCATACAGCTGATAGAGGGTATTTCCACATTGATTACGCCGCTGGGATTAGCCTAAATGCTAATGGGGAAGGGCAAAGTTTCTCCCCCTCTCTGACTTTTTTCCATCTCTCACTTTTTCACTCCTTCATCTCTTTTCCCATTAGCCAAGTGGTCCATCTCAACTTGACAAAACTCCATTGCTGCAGAGCGCTTATCATTACAGATTAAACAATTACAGTTCAACGGCATTTGTATTTACACAACAAAACAAATTGCCCAATTCATTATGTTAGTATTAAAAAACAAAAATAACCAATGAAATGGAGAGGAATTGCAGAAGGCACCAAGCAAGTGGGTTTTATAAATATTTTCCGATAACAAGCTCTAATAAATAGCAACTTAATCACCATCGAGTCATTTGTTAATGATGATAATAATTACAGAATTGTTGTGCCACACACTGAGGTATCATGGCTTACAAAGCAAAAATATTTTGAATGATAGAAACCTAATCATCATTAATAGTTTGCTAACAATAATTTAGCTGATATTGACTAACACATCGATAATAAATAATACTTGAAATATGAAGTGTACAAGCAAGGAATACTCATTATATCTATTGTCAGCAACCTATTTTAAATAATGAAGTACTGTGTGATGTATAAATGGCTTTAAAGTTTGAATTGCTTAATATGGCACAATTAATTATAATTAAATAGTTTGTAGGTCTTAATTGGACCCCATTATGTAATTTATAACATTAAAGTAAGCGCAATGTTATTTGTGTACATATATATACATATATATATATATATATATATATAGACACACATAAGAATCTCACACTTCACTTCAGCATCTGATTAGAAAAGTCAGTCAGTTAGATGAC
>JBBPCX010000011.1:10699025-10709274 GCA_037974365.1 Hydrocynus forskahlii | reverse complement strand
TATATATATATATATTATAAAATAGGAGACCACTGCAAAAATGTTCTGTTTCTCAAGTTTTATCTTTCACAGGTGCAAGTATTGAACTGAACTAATTTCCTAATAAACATATTGTTCTTTAAAGCATAATTTAAAGGAAATGACAATAAGAGAAAGGATGCAGTGTTTACATAACTTGAATAATTTAAAGAAAACAAATCCCTAGTTCACTCAAATAAAATGACAATAATTAGCTTTGATGTACTTCTAGTAGTGTTTTGCCATCCAACTGGTCACAATGCAAGAACAGATTGTTGATTACACCAGTGTTTTTTTTTTTAATACTTTTCCTTATTAAATAAGATTTAGACAGACAGATGCGTAGATAACGTTTCCCCCATTCTTTTTTTGAGACTGCTATTTATGACCAACCACTGTGTTTGTGTGTGTGTGTGTGTGTGTAGAGAAAGACAGAAAGAGAGGTTCTCCTGTCTTGTTTCAGCAGTAGTCCCTCACTGCCCTAGAGCAGGTCAGGACCCGAGTGCATGCAGGAACCAGAGGGTGCGTCTCACATTTCAACTCAGCTGTGTACAGCGCACATCAGAATTCAGCCTGGCTTTGAAGGCAAAGTCAGAGACCAACTTTCAGCAACATCAAAATGAATCAGGCCACACATGTGCACACATGAGCGCGCATACATACAAACATATACTGTACACATACACAGCAGGGAGGCAACCAAACAGAACAACTCTGGGGCATCAGAACCAACAGTGAAAGCTGACCGATAGATTGGGACCTGCTGGTCAGACTGCTTCAAGTATTTGCAGAGATTTTGAAAGGCCAAAAAGTAAAAGCACATGTCCCAACTGGCACCATCTGCAGTCTTGAGTTTCTAATTTGCATGTGACTGTGAGCTAATGTGGGTAGTGACTAATTACATCTGGGGCAGCTGGTGTCCTAGTGGTTAGGGCGTTTATCTTCTTATCAGGAAGTCATGGGTTCGATTCCCAAGACTGCTAAGCACCTTTGAGGTTCCCTTGAGGTACCGTCCCCACACACTGCTCCCCTGGCGCTGTGTTCCTGGCTGCCTGCTGCTCCACTCAGTGAATGGGTTAAATATAGAGAAAGAACTTAGTGCTGTTCACACTGTGTGCGGTGGTGTGTTCAGAATGGTCACTTTCACCTTGGTGACTTCATCTGTTCTCTGTGATGGGTCACGCCTCTTACTTCTGGGGTTTAGCATTTCATTGTAATTCTGTATTAAGCACTTAATAAGATTTGATCTTCTTCTTTTGTTCTTCTTCTCAAATTGTGTTTTTTCCTAAGGAACTTTTACTTTATTATACAGTTCAGTAGAGTATGGGCTTGGACCACGCTACAGACCCCTGTTTGCAAGGACTGCAAGGACTGCAAGGCCGCAGAGCATCCCACTGATTTTTGAAGGAGTGCTATCAAAAACCCTCAGTGCTGCTTTTGTCTCAGCAACAGTTTCTTAGTCACAATCTAGGACCAGTCATAGATTACAGCTTGCTGGAAAAGAAGGTACATGAGCGAAATAAAATTAATTTCGTTAAATGCATAATTTACCTTGTCACTGAGTGTAATTATGCTATTAATCTATATTGAGGCACCATAGAAAAGCGAATGTGGCTAATTAAAAAAGGTAATATTATCTCATAAGGTGTAGAACATGCAATACCCCGTTTTTCAACCCCTCAAGGACTATTTCCCTATACATCCACACATTGCTGACATCACTACAGTGGCCTAAAAATAAGACCACATGAGGGGGGTGGGTATTAATTAATGTATACATGTTGAGTCCTACGAGAAGCTCTTTGACCTTGGCTTCCATTCCATTACGTAGGAAAAAATGTTATTACCGTTTTTCTCAACTACTTATTACTGTTTGGCTCAACATTTGCATTTGTTTTGAAAACACTAAACATCAATTGAAAAATGAACCAAAGCAATGAATATAAATATTATTCAAGAAATAATTAACTGTAAAGATTAGGCTACTTAAAGCAAGAACCAGAACCTGAAGGCCAAAACAAGACATTTGGGTGGTCAAAGCACAATCATCCCCACCTCTAGGACTGACCAGGGTATTAACTGCGACAGGACTATAAATGTGTTTCAGAACACAGTGCCCAAGGATAGGTAATAGTATATTGTAATATGTGCAAGTATGCCAATGTGGAGAATGTGTCAGGAGTAAATAGGAAAAATGAAAAGAAAGGAAACATGGAGACAATTGCTAGAATGAGTTTACAGAGAGCAGTGGCAGCAAGAGGTCACTATTTAGTAACAATGCAAAGTGTTCTCAGAGAAGAGAAATTAAATAGTAAATTACACTATATGGACTATTGGGACTTTTATAAGTTCAGGCACTGATGAAGGATGAGAAGGCCTGTCTCGCAATCTCCGTTCTAGTTCACCCCAAAGGTGTTGGATGGGGTTGAGGTCAGGGCTTTGTTTGAGCCAGTCAAGTTCTTCCAAACAGAACTCATCCAACCATGTCTGTATGGGTCTTGTTTTGTGCACTGGGACACAGTCATGCTGGAATAGAAAAGGGTCTTCCTCAAACTGTGTCCACAAAGTGAGAAGTATGGTGTTCAAAATGTTTTGACACACTGAAGCATTAAGATTGCCCTTCAGTGGCCTAGCCCAAAAAGGGGTGTCCCTGTACTTTTGTCCAAATAATGTACCTCCTTTTTCTCTTTACCATAATATTACATAATCATTTTCAGTCCCAGTAACTTCTGCCCACAATTTATCATGTTCTTACACTGGTCATAAGTCAACGTAGTCATGCTACAAGTGAACTCATCTAGCTTATGAGGAGCACACACAAATCATGCTATAAATAATGTAGATATGCTGTAGTTTGTAGTCAAATCAGTATGTTGTGAGTTGACAGCATCCTGGGATCAGAAATAGTACAATCGGACTGTTATAACTCAGTTTTATCTAGAGTGGAAAATGGAAATTTAATTAACGGCACTCCATTCTGAACTCCACTGAGCTGGTTCTGAGTCACGCCTCTACAAATAGGCTACGATTCTACTCTCTGCCTGTTGGAAACCAAGCTAGAGCATAATCATCTTTACAAATCCCATATGGAGTCCAAGAATATGGCATAGGGCAGTAAAATTTGAATAATATTGATCTGGCTTTTATTAAATGCATTACCGTGCAGGCAGTGGAAGCCAGAAAAGAGATATTCTGCGCTTAATGCTTATCCAAGAAAATTTCATGACCTCTTGAGTCGTGGGAGACATTTTCGCTTGTTTCCTCCCATAATTTTGTCTGAACAGGGCTTTACACTCTAGTGCTTTGTGAGTCTTTCTACACCCCCTCGGAGGCTGAACCGACCAATCAATACACAACCCTCGCAGACACAGCTGAAGCATAATTTGTTATTGTGTTGTGGTAGCAGAGTGCACAAGAAGGAAATACGTGTCCCAAACTGACCGACGCAAGACCAAGCTCTTGAGTATTTATAGCCTGACCTGTATTTATTCATTCCTCATTGCGTTCTGCCATTTCTTGCGAGAACTCTGAGCAGGAAAATGGTAGGGCAGCCAAAGCCCCCCTGCCCTGGACAAAATGGCTTTATTAGGACCCAGGAAGGGGGCCATTAGTGGAGGAGGATAATAGGCAGCTGTTCCAAAGGGTTAGGAGACCTTGGGAAATGTAGCTCCTCTCAAAAGTTTTGCCTCTGCTGAAGAAGAAAGTTGGGGAGGCTGGAAAGGAAGAAAAAAAGTGAAGCCTATAGAGTTCTAGTCTAACGTTTAAACTCTGCTATATAATTGGCAGATGCACACAGGAAGGAAATATTTCAAATGTCATAATTATCCGCTCAGATAAACGAATCAGGGCTTTGCCTGCCTCAAGGCAGCATGCCATAATGTGTGCAGATCACTGTTATTATTGGTAAAAAAAAAAAAAAAATTAACATTGAATTTGATTCTGATTGCACAGTGAGTCTAAGACTCTGCCTAACAGCCTTTCCCCTCCAAAAAAATAGAAAAAAAGAAAAGGATGAAGCACTTGACAGAAGCTACAACAAAATCAGTCCTTAAAATGCCATGACAGGATCTGAAGTGCTTTTCACTTGGGTAGACACTTGGGTAGACATTTGCTACTGTGTAAGGTATGAAAGGGTTTGGATTTGAATTAATTAGCTAATTAGTATCGGAGTCTGCATACTAATACTACTTATTTTCCACACAAAGACCCGGTGATAAATGTCAACGGGGCCCTCTCAAGGGCTGGAGATAATGCGAGCGCTAAAGCAAACAAAAATGTCAACATCGCCATTGCATCTTATTACTGGATGATGCACACACCACTGGGAGTTTTGGAGAGTGCTCTGGCTGATTCTTCCTAGAATTGTTTATGCATTTGTTTGTCTGTGTATAGGCTGTCAGCTTTAGCGCTGTTCTTTTCAGTGCTTAAATACTACTCAGAATTAGCTCCATTATGTACTCCATGATGTTTTCCGTATCTTCAGACTGTCATATTTTTAAACACTTCTGATTTACCTTGTCTTCCGCAGTTCTGCAACATTTCAGAATAGTTTACTGACTAGTGTAATCACTGAGACGAAGAAAAGTGTGTTCTCCATCCTGGGGTTGCTTCAGTGGTTGGTGTCTTCTCTACAGTTAGGTCAAACCCCAAACTGAAGGATTTCAAGTCTGTAAGCAGCCTCAACAAGAATCATGCATTGTGTAGGGTCATTTGTCAGGTTTTGGCTTTGGTCACTGGAGTGAGAAATGACATTCTTCCTCAAAGAATCTCTAATGTAATGCACTGTTCATCACAGATATTCACCAGCCGATGGCAAGCATCTCACTATTTATCTCAACCGGTGTCCCTAAAGAAGATTACCAAGTACTTTTGACTGCAAGAGCCATAAAATCTGGAAGAGGACTGAATGCACAATATGCTGCTTTTAAGATCAAACATAGCCCATACTGATTTATTTTTACTTCCTTGAAAGCCTCCAGCATTCTAAATCCAAATTAAAGAGAGGTATGAGGGTGAGTGAGACAACTGAGAATATAACAATATCATAATACATTTACGCAATGCACAACATACATCATGGTTTTGTGGTACCATGTTGAAATGGACAAAAATGCATCAATAAAATTAGTAAAAAAAACTTCCATTTCCATTTCCAGAAATGTCTCCAAAAAAAATGCACCTTTCCATGTCACAAGACTCCATTCTAAGTTATTCTGAAACATTAGTGTAATAGTGTGATGTGTAAATGGCTACTGACATTTGAAATTATGGAAAAAAGTGTAATCTACTCTATAAAATGTATGTTCATCATCCAAAATATAAGTAGGATTAAGAGAAAAACAACTGACAACTGATAAATAATTTAATAAAATAAGATGAAGACATAATGGACTGACATCCAATTATGCTTGTGAATGTATTTAATGTAGTTACTGTACATTGACTGTTGTTGTAGTATCCTCTAATATTGGTCTAAATCTGCACTGTTCTTCTGATACATGCAGTTGTTTAATGTTCTAGAAGTACTGATGATAGCCATGTACACTAATTGTTCTTGTTGCATAATCTAATACTGGTCCAAGACCTCTAAGATTGGCCTAAATCTGCATTTATAATACATACGTGTTTGTTCAATGTTCTAGAAGTACTAAGGATACCCATGATTTACTCAGAACAGTGGACTGTAATGTAATTCATCACAGTATCATCATATTATCTATACCTAGGATCCAGAATGAATATGCCATTAATCATTTTGATTTCTGTATCACAAACTACTGGTCTCATAGTTCAAAATGTGACTTGGATGGCTCTATTGTGAATGGAAGGTGATATAGTGTGGACAAACAAAAGAAGCAAGCTCTGTATTTGGCTCTGTCTTCCAAAACCACTGGATTACAACTCGCCTGTGTCTTTGACTTCACTCTCTCCATCCACGGCACACTTCACCCAGTCAATATTAGCCTGCTGCTAACAGCCATCCTAATGCCTTCACAACTCCCAGTCAGCGTGCCCCTGCCTCTGACTGGTCCGCCGGCAGGATCTGCCAGTGCTGATAGTATTGACTGCTTGCTCTGCACGCGGTCTAATGCACACAGACTTTGTGTGCCCCCCGGTGCCTAAGAGAAATAGGGGGTTAGTGATTTGGCTACGACTGAACACTTTACAGCTAGACTGCTGTGTGCCACACCTTACCATTGGGAGAAACAGGATTACTGGGCCTCTGTGCTGCTGATTGAAGCTTCAGGTCTACAGTGTTACTCCCAGCTGCACAAGTGAATGTATAAAATGTTGAGGCCCTGCATCAGCAAGGTAACTTGCTTCGATTTGCAAAACCCACATTTCAGGAGAGGCCCGACAAAGCCAAAAACAGTAACTACACGAACTGTGAAACTCAGGAAAATAAACTAACTTCAAGGTTCTGTTGTTTTTGCACAGACAGCTATATAAATCAGAGGTTCTGTGGTGACTTTTGGCTTGAAATCTAATTCTAAGAAATCCCAGGTCTTGGATTACAATTCTTGGATTGCATTTACACTGAAGTTTGAAATATTCAAACCGGAACCGTTATAGCAGGGAGGACATATTCTCCCCACTTTTCAAAATCATTAATTTCGTCCCTCCTACTTTTTTGTTTCCCAGACAAAAGCTGAGATGTCCACGTCCCCACACCCAGCGAGACGTAGCCCGATGCATCCCCCCACAGCTTTCCCACTTTTAGCCAAGAATATAACGATAATTAACGATAATTAAATGGAAAGGAGTGGACGCAAGACAAAGTCAGATCTCAGTAAAGCTGACATGGCAGTTTATCTGCAGGAGGACATTACCAGGACATCTAGATAACACCTGCCGAAGCTAAACATGTCTGTGATTTTTTTTAACCGTTGATATTTTTGTTTCGTTTGGGAGGGGAAATGCCACAGGAGTGTATTTTGTACATGGCCTTACTGCATTGGTCACCAACCCTCCTTCTGGAGATCTACTTTCTTTTGTGAAAAGGCCTTTGCAAAAATGGTCAGTGGCAGTATTACTTACATACCTAAAACCGTTGGCGTTTCACCGTTGTTATACTTCCTGCTTTTGTAACTACTGCTTTGTCTTCATGGGCCAGTATAGATGAAAACTATGGGCAGATTTTAGCAACTGTCTGTCAGGATGAAATTTAAAAGCAAGAATAACTAGGCCTGTCTGCTTTTCTCAGACAGGCCTAGACACAGTGTAAATGATGCTAAATTGTTTCTTCATCGAGGTCAGTCCATTCTTCTTGCTGGAGCTCTCAAGGTTTCAGTCACCCCACGGGAAGGTATGACCATTTCGCAAGAGCCTTACCTGTCCTGCCTCACACTGTCCTCCCTCTCTATCCTTCCCATGATAAGGGCTTGAGCATGCATCCTGGAGGGATGTCCGACCTTCCTTCCCTTTTCTCTGCCTTTTTCTCACCACACACTACTTTTAAGACTCACTGCTTCATGTGCCTACGTTTTAGTATCTGCTAATCTTTTCACTAACAGTACATGATACAGCCCCCCAACCTCAGTTAAGGTGAATTTCTACTTGTCTTTCATTTATTTACACTCCTCACCCTCTTCTATTTCTCCTTTCTTTCCCTCTACCGCTCTCTCTTTCGGACACACTGCCAGGCACCACTGCTCTCTTGCAGATTGCTGGGCTTGCAGGCCAAAAGTATAGCTTGCATCTGTGTCATAAGAGGCAGAAAATTGGAGTGTTTGGGGGTGGAGAGGAAGGTGCTGTTCTGAGTAATTTAGCCTGAACAGCTTCCAGGGGAAGAAGGAGGCGAGCCCCGGGCCATTGGGCACAGGCTTTTACGCTCAACTGAAAGTGAGAGTTACACACATACGTGCACACACACACACACACACACACACACAATCACATTCACCGCAGAGAGTGGCAGCATGCTGCGTACAATGAGAATCCCTTCAGTCACTACCACACACACACACATACACACACACATAAGTGAGCATTCTGAATCCCCCTGTTTGTACCCCCCACCCCTCACCAGGCACATACTAAAACGTAATCTCAATCATTAAACCGAGTGCAATCTACATATGAAATGTAATTTTCCAAAATTAATTTCACCACCCATCTGTGTATGGCTTTCAGATGTAATTTGTAGAGTGAGGCAAATATGGTGGTCAACTAAACATGATTGAAAGCCCAATTCTTTTACAAGAGGCGCACCAGAATTGAGAAATGTACACAGAAATGCATTTCATTATCATAAAATATCTGATCAGGATTTTAAATTATGGTAATTTACACCATCAATAAAGCAGGAAAAAAAATCCTCCAAAATCTGGCCTCCCAGCCCTATTTATGCCTCACAGCCGACATATAGGTGTAGACACAATCAGATCTGAAAGTGGGCACTGAGCACAAGTCCATGTTCTTGGCTGAAGCTCCTGGTCCAGAGAGAGCAGTGTGATCAGCCAACGAACTCAGGCAAAGCTGAGGCGGGAAGCCAGCAGGCATTTTGGACGGAGGATTGGTATGGCTGAGCGATAACAGCAGATAACTGCATTAGTAACAGCAGGCTAATGTCATCATTGAGGCAGAAGTAAGGGGCAGGACAGTAATGGCTAAGGGGCAACTATTTTGGTTTCTGCAGAGTGCAGGAGGGAAGACTTTACAAGCATTTACAGAATTACCAACAATCACATTGCACTCTTCACACACTGCACATTTTAGTGCCTAAGGTTAGCTTAAACCACAGAATGTCCCCATATGCATGTTCTTGTGTGTATAGTCAAGTAAATAAATAAATGAATAAATAGAAAAGCTAAATATATTAGCATTGTCAATGGATTACAATAGTTATTTGAAAGTAGTTTCTTTAAAAAGAATCTAAAAATTAAGTAATAAATAAACCATGAAACTATTTTCAGTCCAAAAGGTTTGCAGCCCCTGTTGTCTAATACATTATTTTCCTCCCTTTGCCTTTAGAATCCCCTCCAGCCTCTTTGGGTATCCTCTTGGTGGCTTTCGGATCCTAACAGGTGTAATTTTAACCCATTCTATCTGGCATATTTGTTCCAAGTGCGCCAGATTCCTTGCCAGTGATCCAAGCAAGACCTTCTTAAAATCTATACACAGGTTTTCTATTAGATACAAATCTACAGATTTGGATGGCTATGGTAAATTTTCACCTTATTCTTTTTAAATCGTTTCTCAGCTTTGTTGTCTTGTTGCAGGATCCACTGCCACTTCAGTTTTAGCTTTTGGACTTTACTTTAAAATCTGTTAATAATGGCCAGTGCCTGATGCAGACATACACCCACAAAACATGTTTGACTGTGGAAATGGTGTACATCTCCTCACAGGCACCATTTTCTTTCTTGCCACACATACTTGTATGAATTGTAACCAAATAATTTAACTGTAGTCTCATCAAACCAAAAAATCTTGTTTCAAAACTAATTTGGTGCCTTGAAGTAAGCAGTGGTTTTCTATTTATTCTTCTTGGAAATATTTCAGACTGCGCTTGCCTGTAGAGATGTGGACTTTTATCCAATTTGCTTCTAAAGACTTTTTCGGGTTCCCTGCCTTTAGATCCCCCACCTGGATACTTACGTAGCTGTCATGTAATTTTCCTAGCAATTTTCCTACTTAGTCCTCCACTCGTTGGTAGATTCTTAGTGTGTCCATGTTTCTTCCATTTCTTGCTAATGGTCCTCACAGTGGGTAATGGTATCATTAAACATTTTGAAAGTTTTTTTTTACATCCCTCTCTAGCTTTATGAACATGTACCATTTTCATTTTGAGGACTGCTGACAGCTGCTTCCCTGTTCCCATTGTTGTTGATGGTCTCAGGAGGTCTCTCCTGGAGATCTACCCACTTGCAGCCATAACATGCAGGCCTAATTAAGCACACCTGGTGATACTCACCAGGCATTAAGTATTGACAATGTTTTTAAAAGATTACACCTAATTTTTCATATTTTACATAGTTTATCAAAGGGGATATAAATGTTTGAGCTTGCAATTAAAGATTCATTTGGACAAGCTGTTGTAACTTTGAGGCCATTTGATAAACTTTTTTTAGAGGAGAAACCTCTTAAATGATCAAGGAAGGCTATTCTGAATATAAATTGTATGACAGGTAGATTTTTTAGATTACTATTATTCAAACAGGGTCTTAAGGGGATGCAAACCTTTCACCATTCCCATTTATATACAACGGAAGCTGTTGTAGTTGTTTTA
>JBBPCX010000011.1:10676740-10690411 GCA_037974365.1 Hydrocynus forskahlii | reverse complement strand
GGTGACTCACAAAGTATGTACTGTTTGGGAAATGAAATCAGTTCTGTGTTTGTTAAAACTTTCAACACTGTTGTAATGTTGAACCATTAGGTTTGTACTTAATGCCACACTCATTCTGTCCTAAAAGCACTGCAAATTCATTGAAGACTAAACCTCAGTCTGTCCACATGTACAATTTTTATCCTTTGGAATGCAATGGAATCTTCTCTCTGAGTACAACTAGGGGGCATTAAGAGAGGGAACAAATTTTGTTATAAACGTAGATAACAAAGAAGAATAAAGCTGGCACAAACGGCCATTTAAACATCTGTTATCATTAGCTGGCTAGTTAAAACAGCTCTTTACCAAAACATTAGCTTGAGAAATTTGTTTATTTGTTGTCATGGCTCAGGAAGTTGACTAAATGAAAACTTAGCAACCTCATGGGGTAATGGATCAGGAAGGTCTAAATATTAATCACTCAATAAATGATCTTTTTTAAAATATATTCTTCCATTTACCCAGTTAGATCAAAAGTTGTTTGATATGATCATATGATGCATTATTGGTGGTTTGAATGACCTTTTCACCAAGTTTAATGTACTTGTAGTTGTGTGCGCGCGTGCATGTGTGTGGATATCCTTATCAATACAAACAAATTTGCTAAGTCTAATAGCTTTAAAGACCTACATTTTATTACACAATTCCCATTTACAGTCTATGTAGGAGTTTGATTGCAATTATTTGATTGTTTTATTTAATTTTCTTACTCGCTCTGTTGTGTTTCACCCAAGCAGGAGACACAGATGCAGACTTCCATTCTTTTGTTTTCTTTATTCAAGACCATACAAAAATGAAACAAAATAAGGCACGAGGTCCGATACTCTCACATGAAAATAAAACAGAAGACGAACACACAACAAGCCTAAGGTGAACGGTGAACCGACAAAGATAGAAATCCAAAGTGCACTATTTATAACAGGACCTAAACACAAAACACCTGCTGCTGATAATACCTCATCCCTGGCCAGCCGAGGCACAGGGATGAGGCCACACCCAGTCTCAAAACAAAAGTCAAATACCAAACTTCTATAACAGTGGTGATTGCTGATGATAAAATGCTAAATCCATGTTCGCACATTGCAGTTTCATGCATTTAAAGCACATGCTTAATGCATGCCTAACCTAATCTACATATAGGGCTAACAAGATGTATCTCAAAGTGACCCCACATATGCATGATCAATACACACTGGGGTGTAATAATTTAAATCTGGCTGTGTTGCATTCTGAACACTCACAGGATGCATTCATGAGTCTATGTGATTTGTGTCTAACATGCGACATCCAGCACTGACAAATTACATGCAAGATAAGCTTCACCAAATCATCTTCCCTGGGCTTTTTGCCCTTTAACTCTTGACTGGGATTATCCTTCTATATAATCCAGTGTCTATATTCTATGCAAATAAAACACAACAACAACAACAACAACAATAATAATAACAATAATAAAACAACAAAACAACAACAACAACAATAACAATAATAATAATAATAATAATAATAATAATAATAGGGCAACCATCATAGTTTAGAGGTCATAAACTTAGTCCTTGGTGACACTACAGCTAGATTATATGGACAAAATTATTGGGACACCTCTTAACTATTGAAAACTATTGTTTCAAACATGCCCATTGGCACAACTGTATAAAATCAAGCACCTAGCCATGCAGTCCCCATTTACAAAAATCTGTGAAACAAAATGGGTTGTTCTGAAGAGCTCAGTGACTTCAAGCCTGGTATTTGTATAGGATGCCACCTTTGCAATAAGACGGTTCATGAGATTTCATCCCTGCTGAATATTCCATGGTCACCTGTAAGTGGCATTATTGGCAAGTGGAAGCATTTAGGAACAACAGCAACTCTGCTACAAGCCGAAAGACCACATAAAGTCAGAGCGGGGTCAACGACTGCTAAGGTCCATGGTGCGTAAAAGTCGCCAATGCTCTTCTAATTCCACAGCTAAAGAGTTCCAAAGTTCCACTGGCATTAATGTAAGCACAAACATTGTGTATTGAATATAATGTTTTATATTTAAAGCCCCTGTTGGTGTAATGGTCAGGCCTCTCAATACTTTTGTCCATATGCTGTATGCATCCACCCATCCATCCATCTAATAACAATAACATGAACAACATTGTACTCCAGATGCTTCAGCTCAGATGCTTCAGCCCATTGCTTTTTTTTCCTTACATGCTGTATTATCCTCTCTAAATGCTGTTCAGTGAACGAGTGGAAATAGCACTTGATTGAATGAAGTCTCCCAGGTGTTCCGCAGGCATGCTGGTGATAATAACAAGACCTTTTTGCCAATTTAGAGAACAGACAAGTTTAATAATAAGTTATTTATAATAAACAGAAAATTTATCCTGCCTTTACTGTGCTAAAGAGGATAAAATAGGCTATAAATCAACTGCACAAAAGTGCATAATTGACCGAGGGATAGTAGTGGCATAAAATTGACCATTGGCTGCTTGAGTTGCTGTCACTTTCCAATTCAGCCTAATTATCCCCGCCACATTGCAGTGACACGTGAGACCATTTTTCACATATTCCCTGCTCCACTGTCGAATGAATTACTCTTTCAACTACACCTCTCCCTTAAGGATATTTCATGGTCAAGGAATAAGAACGACATGTGTCCAGATAATAATGATACTAATAATAGTAATAGTGGTATTACCAAATCTTATGATTATAGTCTTAAGTAAAATCTTCCAATCACTATTAAGCTCCAACAGTAAAATTCAACACATAGAAAAGATTCAAGCATTTATGCAATTACACATATGACATTGACAATAAAACAGCTCACTCTCTCAGCTCAGTACTGAATTCAATACTGTTTTTCTACATTAAGTTGTAGTTTCCTGTTTGCATCTGGACAAGCCCTCAATCTAAGTAGGTCTTCTTGATGGTGAAAAATGAATATTATTTTGAAATATTGAAAGCTCCGAAAGCTGATATGTTCTGTTCAGTTCAAAGCTAATATGTTCGGTTCAGTTCAAAGCTGATATGTTCTGTCTGAAACACATCCCCCTGAATATCAAGTAGTAACACCTATGCACATGCAATACTGAGTACACCCCTGCACATACAATTACTATCATAAGAATGAGAGTGACCCGTGATGTCACTCACTCTCTCTGTGACATGCATTTTGAAGGTGACTTGACCGTCCTGTCTATCTCCCCAAATAATACAGAGGGGACTCGGATTTTTAAACGATCCATACTCAGCCCCTGATCATCTGATCGATTAGCTGTGTACATGCGCACCAAAGGGAATATTAATGAATGTTTTGACGTTGGAACCATGCCCATATTTCAAAAAACTGTGGGAGAAGAAGAGGTGCCAATTTCCAGCTATAAAAAGAATAGAGCTATACATTAGGACCCCTTTTGGATAAAGACTGTTCTTTATAATAACTTGCTCCCAACTTGCTTGACCCACCCATGTACCTCCATACACAGAAGCTGCCTTCAAATTACAGAAACGTGAAGGGATACTATGGTGTACAGTACACGTCCACAGAGCAATGTGCTTAATTAGCAAATCTTGACACAGGCAGTGAGAAACTGAGAGGCTGTTTCATTTATTCTGCCCTGTTCTCAATGGGTCAACTCAATTTCAGTCCCGCTCCAAAGCTTCTCCGGGTCTGTTTGAAGTCACTGGCTTTAAGTAATGTCAATGACAGTCTGAAAGAGCATGACAGAAAAAAAGAGAAGAGAATGGGCTGATATTACAGAGAAGCGTTTTTTTTTTCACCTGACTAAATACTTCAGACTGCTTAGATCTGATTTTTAAATATACGGCTTTGAGGAGATTTGGATTTTCACATTTGCACACTAAGTACAAATCAAAATGCTGCACTTGGCAGAATGACTGATGTTTTAATAACATGAGCTGAGTCAAGATTGTAACATTGCTCAAATGCAATCAGTAAAATGTTTGTACATAGACACCACATACATGTATTTCATAAACTATTTCACTCACACACACAGACACACAGACACACACACACACACTTGCACGGCATGTCGCAAATCTGCCTATGAACGGAGTGACAACTCTGGTGCATCACTCCGTTGCCAGCTGAATTTGACAGCTCATTATAGTGAGGGATTTACTTCTTTTGCTGGGTAAAAAGCACTTAAAATCATCCTGCAAGCTCATATATAGCCGTGCGTTTGGCAAGGCGAAATCTTATTTTCAAAAACGCTTTGACGCTTTGAGACCAACTGGTGTGGCCCAAGCTGATAACAGCTGTCCAGCCTGCAGTGTCACCTGCATCGACGGCAAAACTTAGCAGAGGAAAAAGAGCATTTAATGCTTTATATTCAAATACTAACAGCATTATCCTACTGACTTGTAATGATCAGGACTGCCCCAATGATATATAATGAGAGAGAGAGAGAAAGCGAGAGAGAGAGAGAGAGAGAGAGAGAGAGAGAGAGAGGAAGAGGGGCCTGAGTTGGCTTTTAACAGAGAGATTTCAACAGCCTAACAGGCAACTTGGCATATTCAAAATGACAAGAACGACCTACAAAAAAAGAAAAATATGAATGCAATTCCATGCATTAGTTGTTCAGAGTTGGGAATCTGTTGAACGTGACAAACTTTGATGTCTGTGAAGACAGAAAAGCCTTCTGGATCAAAAATGACGCCTGACAGCATCAAGTAGAAGTGGTCGGCTTTGGTGAAGGTTTACAGCGATGTTGCAGTCATTTTATCACTGTGTATGTCATGGTATCATAGCACGTTTTCTCAGGAGGATGATTACAACAGCTTAAAAAGTGCTTCTCTGCCAGCATGGACTCTCCGAGATGAACGTCAAAATCAGTTTCCGTCAGAGTCTCAGAAGAGGCCCACTAGCATAAGCGCTGGCATAAGGAGCAGCAGACATTTCGTGGAATCCAAAGCAAACAAGGGATTAAGTGATGACAATCCAGAGAGTTCTGTTTGGTTCCTAGCTTCATTATTATGACCCACACACACACACACATATAAAAATGGTGTGGCAGATTGGGGGAAACAGAAGAGTAAGACGGACAAATGGGCAGTAATGGAAGAGATTTACACTGCTGGCTTAGCTTAGCAGCAAATGTCAGCACCTCCATCTGTCCTCTTCTGATGACCCATACTGAGTGGAAGGTAGCGACTGCCGGATGCTCCAAGACCGCCTTCTCCCTCGTCTCCAGTGCCAGGTGTTTGGAGCACAATACATGGCACACAAGTGCCCTCCTTGGCCATGCCAAAAGTGATCAAAGACTCCGGCCAGGAGATCGAGATGTCTCATTTTTATCAAACATGGGTCTTTTGGCCTGCAAACTGGCTGTGGGGACAGACACACTTAGCCCTGGACGAGGCTAAGGGCTATTTGATGTGGCGTTTTTAGACTGGCTGAGGCACCCAGGGGGGTTCTGGATGCTCCTCAGACTGATGGTTGTAAGGAAGGTTTTTTTTTTTGGAAGGCCTCACCATGTTCCTCACTCCCTCTGGAGGAAACAATCGGAGCTCCTGGCTGCAGAGGCTGGTTCCATTCCAAACGATTTTCCAATGGGCAAATTAAAGCGAACACACTCTGCGGCCACTCCAGTTTGTTATTTCACACAGAAAACAGCAGATGAATGGGGAGACAAAGTAAATATCCACATGTGTATCAGCAAAAGAGCGAGAGAAAGAGAAAAAAGCAGTGAGCTCAAATGGTACAGCATAGCTACAGCCAAAGGGACAGAGATACGGCAGCTTAAGAAGAATGTACTCTTTTAAAATAAAGGGCTGTTTGAAGTGATGCCATAAAAGAATCCCTTTTGGCGCCCTAAAGTACTTTTCAGTGGGCGTTTTTCTAAAAAGCTCAGTTGAAATCACTCAACTGAAAGAATTCTTTGGTAACCAAAAGTGGCTTCTCACAAAGAACCAGGCTGCAAATTTGGCCTGACAGGGGTCTTACATACAGCAACACGAATGTAAATCTATGTGGAAAAAAATTCACCCGAGGGTACAGTTACATCTAGTTGTTAATATCTAATGGATTTATGTCAGTATAAAAATCAATATGAATAAATAAACAATACGATTAGCCGTAAAAATGTCCTTTTTTTATGCATATTTAGCATATCACTTAGCAGTTTTGTTTCATTGTTTCACAGAAATACACAGAAATAAAGTCTTTGCCTGATCTGCATGTTGCAATAAATATTTCAGAACAACACTTTGATCATGATAAATGTGATGGGGTATGACTGTAAATTGCTCTAATGGCATAAGTCAATGAACAATTATTGTCAGGGTTAAACTGTGCAGGAGCACACCAGAACAGCAAACACAGCTGAGCACTGGTAGTGTCATTTAAATGAAATGTAAATCATTTCCAATACAATCTTCATGAAACTGATGTAATAAACAACACTAAACACTCAGCAACATGTTCTCAAACCCCTATTGAGCTCATTCATTTTGCTGCTGCACATTCAAGTAACACATCCCCCTGTATCGATCTACCAGTTTTCACAATCATGTAAGTACTAATGAATCTGTCCTGGTGGCAGATTGCGAGATAAAACATCATGAAAAATATCATAACCATGCCAGTATTATTTGCCTTTATTTATCCTTTTAAATCCAAAGTAATTCCAAAACATTCTGTTAGAGGTTTACACAGTCAGAAACAGATGTCATGAAATAACTAAATCAAAGAAATATCCGCAATTTAACATGTTTTCTGGATGAAGTGTACTTTCTCTATCACCAGCAGCCTAAAAACAGCAGACAGCTGTTCAAAGCTTGAAATTTAAAAGAACAGGAAAAGTTCTTGTTGCCAAATGAGTGGTAATATTGCTTGCAACAATTCCTTTTACTAGTTTAAGGACTTTAGTTTCACTTTCATCTTTGACTGAAAAGAATAAAAGATAGAGGGGTCCTCGGGCTATGACAGTCCCGGCATACGATGCTCACTCCCATAACTAGTTTGGTTGCATACGGTGGAAGATTATGCAGTATATGCAGAATACGCTGTAACGTGGCGCATGAGTGAGGGAGTTAGAGTCCCCCAGTAAGCTTACCTACACCATTTTGTACTGTCAAAAGAGAAAGTATTTTTACACACATTTTTTGTCTACAGTATAGTGTACAAGATATTTATGACCTTTTCCTTTTTCCGTGGCTTAGCTGTGTTCTAGATTATGATTTTACAGCTGTGTAGGATAGGTAAGTGACTTAGGCCAGGGTGTGTTTCGACTAACACCAAATTTCGGGTTACATCACAGTCATAGGAACGGATCTGTTTCGTAATTTGAGGACCCCGCTGTAATTGATTATAATTGTAATGTGATAACTGACAAAGTAGATATACTATAAGAGGCAAAGTAGCACACATTAATAAATAGAATTTAGTTATTAAGAGTAAGAGACAGGCTATGAGTTTCTTTCATGTTTTTTTAGAACAGTGAACCCCACATTTCATTGCTGAGAACTCCACATTATATTACATAAACAAAACAATATATTCTAAACAGTAGGGTTCCCTCATCTTTAAAATATCTTTAATATTTGATTTATAAAGGTAGGGCAGGATGGTGCTTCAATTTTAAAATGCACATTTAAAACATTTTGTGAAAATCTGATGAAAGTCCAGTTGAAAAACATCTTTCTTGAGGCAAGCATATGCCTGAGGGCATTTTTTGGAGTATGTTCATGATTTATTGTATCATTTAGACTGTTTTATCTATAAACTGCTGGCTAGCCAATGTAGGGTGATGCACTAGTGGGGTTTACTTGTGATGCTTTTTTTCAGATTTTGGTAGGAAACAAAAATTAAGGGGATGCCAAACACCATGTTGCCTCTAATATACAGTCAAACAGAAACAACTCCAGAAGCCTCCAGAAGATGTGGCGCAAGAGACACGGAAATTACGTTTCCACGTGCCTTGCGTCGCAAAACATTTTGTAATTCAAATTAAGAGCCACATGAATAATAATAATAGTAATAATAATCTTCATCATCATTATCATCATCAACATCTAACTGAGGGTGAGTACACTGAGTTTATATCCAAATGTTTTCCTTCTTCTCTTTTTTCAACCAGAGCCACTTGTGTAATGGAAGTGTAACACAATCCTGAGTGGCATATGTCCAGAGCGTATTGAAAAAAAAAGAGGGCCTAAAACTTGGCAGCCTTTCAACAGTTGTTCACCATTCCATCAAATGAATACTGTCTGTAGTGGGAAAAATGAAGTAAATGCTTAAATACTTACTAAATGGTGCAACATCTGTAGTGTTTTCCCCATGCTGTGTTGAATATGAAAGTGTGAAAAAGGTTCATTAGATATGTAACCACTGAATCTGAACAAGACGGCCAAGAACCTAATTACGTTGCTTTATTTTTGTTGCTAGTCTTGTAGAACTTTAGCTTGCTATCCTGCAGGCTGAGAGAATAAAGTCATGTCAGCAGACATGTAATAATAATGATAAGAAGACTGAAACTAATAAAAAGAAGAAAAACTATTAACTATTACTATTCATTTCCATCAATTACTATTCAGAATTCCTATTCCTAAAATAGTAGCAAAACATAGTTTTACATATGAACAAAATAATTACATTTTACATATATAACAGACATGTCTCCTGCTTTATGTAAAAGATGGTTGAGTACTGGAACCGGGCCTAACTCTCCCACTCTCTTCTTTGGCCAGTGGGCAGACCACACTACTGCAGTCATTTGGTCTCACTGTTGGAAGGCAAGGCTGCGAGCCAAACAGGAGGCCACACACACACACACACACACACATACATGTGGAGGCACACACATATTACCACATTATGGCACTTAAGAGAATGTATTATTATTATGAGTATTTTTGATTAAGAGTCAGCTGCAGAGACAGCTGGCCTGGCAAGGGAGCTATCCATCAGAAGCTGCGATTTTGAAACAAAATGCATAAGCGCAAACATATTTGCAAGTCATATCAACACACATGCATACACTTGCATGAGACAGACGCAATTGCTGAAAAGTAACCATTCATTTTCTTCCCCTTTCTCCATCCTCCTTCTTACTCAAATACACATGTGAACACACACACACACACACACACACACAAACACACCCAAACATGTGCATCCTTCAGGAGCCCTTGAAAATGCAGATTGGGTCCGAGCATTAATTTCCTCAGAGAGCACCGAGGGGGGCAGGAACCGGATGCTGAGGGGAGCCGATTTGCTGAAATGGTTCAGAGGCGGGAGCTCAGCTGCATTTTGGGGAAATAGAGGAATACACTGAGGAAGCATATCCAAGCCCCACACCACCTGGCATACACATAAATGCTACAAATACACCAAGGGAGCCTCACCAAGGCGTCTACCGTGTGGTCCTGCTGTTTGTTTGTGATGTATGTGTGTGTGTGTGTGTGTGTGTGTGTGTGTGTGTGTGTGTGTGTGTGTGTGTCTGGAGGTTTGGGCATGTAGATTTATACACTTGTGAATAAGCAAGTATTTAGTGTGTAGGCCTTATATTGTTATGTAATATGTTAATTAAAATTAAAGGTGTACATGACCTCAGTTGAACTATCCATGCTCCACTTACGAACATTTTTTGTAGCAGCTGCTGGTAGGACAAGCTTTACGAAACACTTACAAAATCCCATTCACCTTAATGAGAAAGTCATTCATTTTTAATTGCAAATGATTCTAATCATTTTAGAAATCATTTTTCAGTAAGAACGCACACTAGCCGATATTTCCATCCAAGTATTTTATGTACAAATGATCCCATACTGAGGAAAAAAAGCTTTATGTATTGAATAAAATTTGTACCCACGCCAGAAGTGGAAAACATTTCGCCCAACAACATAAAATGCAATAAATATAGATAGAAGCACATTTGCCATAATGTTAATATAAACAATATTAAGTCACATAAGAAATAATTAAATCAGAGGTCTCTCTTTCTGTACGTAACTTCAAAACAAGACAGAAGCAAGAAAACATCTCACTAAAATAATTTCCACTTAAAATTAAAGCAAGGAAACCTTCTAGTGGGTAGGGTGTAGTGTTTTGTAGGCAATCCTTACAATTTCTCAATGGAATTCCTGAGTATTTTGCAAGGGTAAATCTTGTCCAACCTCACCACAGTTGCCACAATAGAATGCATTTAGAAGCAAAGCATGGCTATATCAATTATGAATTATGAAGTCAAAAGCTATAAAACACACTGAGGGTTTTAAAAGCTGAAATAGTTACAAATTCTTGTGACAATTTCCTGTAGGATTTTGGAGTGTTTCTGTGGGAATTTGTGCCCATTCATTCTGTAGAGCATTTATGAGGTCAGGCACTGATGTTGGACGAGAAGGTCTGACTCACAATTTCCGTTCCATTTCATCTCAAAAGTGTTGGTTGGGGTTGAGGTCAGGGCTCTGTGCGGATCAGTCAAGTTCTTCCACACCAAACTCATCCTGCCATGTCTTTATGGAGCTTGCATTGTGCACTGGGACACAGTCATGTTGGAATAGAAAAGGTTCCCCAAACTGTGTCCACAAAGTTGGAAGCATGGAGTTGTCCAAAATGTTTTGGTTTACTCAAGCATTAAGATTGCCCTGCACTGAAAGAAGGGGTCACCTGAATTCAATAATTAGGAGGTGTGCCCTCATACTTTTCTCCATATAATTCTAAAGGGTAATTCCACCAACTGATGTCTGTTGGAATAAGCTTTTCTAAATGCTAATGTAGGTTTATATTAGTTGTCATAAAGGGTTTACGCAAGTGGCAGTCAGTCTTCCAAATCCTGCCCTTTAGTTTTCAATTTCAAATACTTGCCTGATGTCTAATGTCAGTCACTACACTGTCTGTACCTGCAAGTCTCGCACAAAATACAAAACCCCTTCACCTTGCCTCTAGCTAATGATATCCATTCCTTTATCCACCCTCTCTACTCCTTCTTCTCCTTTCTCCCTTTGTCTCCTGCTTTCTTTCTTTCTTTCTTACTTACTTTTTTCATTCATTCGGTCTTTCTGTCTCCCACAACTTCTGTCATCCTTTCTTCTCTCTTCAGCACTCTGTTCAGACATCAGAACAGAGTATATCATTATCATGCGCCACTACTGATCTCCCTCCTTCTCGTCTCCCTCTCTCTCTCTCTCTTCTTTCTGTGGCTCTGAAAATCCTCTCTACATGAGGTCCATGAGAACACTTGAGATCATGGTTTCTGGGCAACCAAGGTGTTCTCGACTGCAAAGTGAAAGAAAGCAGAGTGAAAGAATGAGGGTAAAGGAGTACTTACCTTTCTGTGCTCATATCCCCCTCTCGCGCTGCCTACTTTCAGACGCATACACAGATACATACTGATGCCGCCACAACCTACAAACACACCTAGAATACAGTATTGTAGGTGGCGTGGCAAAACTGTATGTCTTTGAAATAGGAGAAGCAACAAATATTATTATTTTTTTTTTATTTACGAGGCATTATTGCGAATACTTTTAGAGCATTTCTATTTTCTGACTCAGTATGCTCAGTATACATCAATAAAATAATCAAAAGACCTCTTCGGACTTTTTCATCAATACCTAAATAAAATCTTTCTGGGAAACACGCTGTGATGATGATGATGAACATTGATGAACATTGCAGGCTTGTTCCAAATATATAATATTCTTTTACTGTTCAACTTTCAAAATGTGCCCTTTACTTTTCGGTCCAAACAGTTAATTTATGTAAATGTGGCTGCAAAAACAAATTCCCCCCTCAAAAGGAGTGTTTTAGCCTGGACTTTTTCTTTTGTGAATGCAGCAAAATACATGGCAGCCAAACAAAACTGAGTACATTTGCAAATTTACAAACAAAACAGGTTGTTTATGAATAAGGTTCTGTTTTTTCCTTTCAGAGGAAAGTCTATGCATTAATCTGTCTATGCAGAATATATATGGGCCCTTTCAGATTAATGCACAGACTTTCAAACATTGTAGAAATCACAAACATTTTCCCATTTAATGCACACAAAAGGCTGTGAGAAATATTGAATTGGAATATTAGTATCTTAGTATGGGAGTGAAAGTACAGTAATGGTACCAATACAGCAACAACCCCATGTCTTATGTTGCTCTGTAATACAAAGTAAAGTGCAGTGCAGTACAGTAATGCTATACTCTCCTTTTGTTTCAAAATGCTTCTTTTCATGTTTTCAGTAAGAATGCACCAGAATTCTGATAGGTCTAGTAAAATTAAACATCTCATTATGATTGGTCACAAAAAACGGATAGAACAAATGCTTCTCCTGAAGGCCAGAGGCGTGTCTCTCTCTCTAACTACTTAACCGGGTTTAAAGCTCCTTAATGGAGTCACAGTGTTTAGAGATAATCTAATTCTCTTTATTAAACATGGTTTTATTCAATAACAGAGCCTCTGTCTCTCGCGCTCTCTCTCTCCCTCTCTTTCTCTCAGCATTCTCTAAAGCTGTAATACAGGAGCGTTTTACGGAGTGGTTCACTTGTTAACTCATTGCAGAATGACAAGGAAATGGCTGAAGGATATTGAACAGCACTAACATGTCTGACGCACCACATCGTGCACTGTTTCACTATTTCTGTATTAGGGAGTGGTTCTGAATGCACTCTTTTCACCAAGCAATACAGTAAAAAACACCGTCTCTCTCTCTCTCTCTCTCTCTCTCTCTCCCTTTCTCCCTTTAGTTTTCCGTTTATTCCATACCTGTCTACACTCTGCTTTTCTTTTCTCATTTTTTTCTCTCTACCAGTTCTCCCTCTCTCTTATTCAGTCTTTTGTGCTTTTTACTGTGTCTATTTTCACTCTCTCCTTCTCTCTCTCTCTCTCTCTCTCTCTCTCTCTTTCTCTCTCTCTCTCTCTCTCTCTCTCTCTCTCTCTCTCTCTCTCTCTGTCTCTCTCACACTCAGGAAGCAGGTGAAGTGCTGCACATGCATCTAATGCTCCGCTGCACCATTAATGCCAGCGTTTTGTAAATTGTGTTCTAATGATGATCTAAGTGCTTTTCTGCAGCGACCTGAAAAAGCTGGTCTGTCAGACAGTGAAAAAATTGCAGGCACTTTAGTCAGAGTGCAGTTGTATTTCTCCCTGCTGCCTTATAATGGTAATACGCCACCTCACTAAAACTCACACACTCAGACACGCTCACACACACACGCACACACACACACACACAAACACCGACACACAGACACACACACACAGACACTATCCAAGGGCCCACCCTCAACCCTCCAAAATACGCCTGCACCATTTTGCAGCCTATTCTTTGCAGAGCTTTTGGAAGTGGGGCGGCAGCAGGTTATCTGTCAAAGGCGATTAACATCATTGAACCCGGACGCTCACAGTATAGTTATTTTACAACTGAACTACGGGGCAAAAGAATTGTCAAGTTGCATTATTTTCTACAGTAAGTGCACTGCAAAAAAAGAGCTCTCGGGAATTAGGGTGCCAAAAGCATGTAAGAGAAATGTAGTTTCTCTAGCGAACATGGTTTTAGGGGCTAATAAGATGTAAATGTGTTATCTCTATGAGCCTGTTAGCTTGGTGTGTGTGTGTGTGTGTGTGTGAGAGTGTGTGTGTGTGTGTGTGTGTGTGTGTGTGTGTGTGTGTGTGTGTGTGTG
>JBBPCX010000011.1:10655528-10675528 GCA_037974365.1 Hydrocynus forskahlii | reverse complement strand
GTAAAGCTCCAAATCATCCATACTGAAGGTTCAGCTTCACTCATGATGAAATATGAACTCTGCTCTGTGTTCAGTAAACTAGATAAAATAACTTTAGAATTTAAAGGATGGTACAGTGGTGCAGTGATTAGAGCTGTCACGTCATAGCAAGAGGATCCTAGATTTGATTCCCAGCCGGGGGTTTTTTGTATGGAGTTTGCATGTTGTCTATGCTAATAATTTCACCAGTGGCTCTGGTTTATTCCTACCAAGGGCTGCACATTAGGTGAATTGGAGATGCTAAAATGCCCCTAGGTGCTACTGCATGAGTTTGTCTGTGCGTCTGCCCTGCAATAAACGGGCAACCTGTCCAACTGTTTCTCCATCTATCACCCTGTTAGCTCGAGGATAGGCTCCAAAAGCCCTGCTTAGGATAAGTATGTTGGATACTGATACTTTAAAGATTCACAGCGCAGTGATGCTGTCTAGGTAAGCAGAAATTTGTCGTAAATGTCAAACTCGTCGGGGCAGTGTTTCTGCGTAAATGTGTAGTAATAGAATGTGTGAAATGTGTTTTTTGCAAATCCAACTGGAATATGCAGCTGGTTTTCTGGTGGTTAGGTAGTTGCCCCTACGATCGAAAGGTTGTGGGTTCAAATCCCAGGACTGCCAGTGGCACCACTGAGATACCCTTCAGCAAGGTACCGTCCCCTCACACTGCTCCCTGGGTGCTGCGTTGGAGGCAGCCCCCTGCTTCGCTTGATGAATGGATTAAACGCAGACAAAGAAATTTCACATGGTTCACACTGCACACTGTTACTTTACTTTTATTTTAAAACTAAAATAACCATCTAAACATAGTTTGTGTTGAAACTTGCTGGAGTTTTTTTTTACAGCTCTGTTTAGAAAATTCCTTTGCCAATGGCTGTTACAGAGGAAAGCAGCCAGCAAATGCCACTGTGGGGTTTAGAGGGTTATAACAGTCCCTGTTCTATCACATATCATTGTCCAACTGAAGATAAACTTCTTTGTTCGTAGTTGCCAGTTTGAAGAAATTTCCGGTGTCTCACGACACCTTGGAAGCTCTATATAGAGGAAAAGAATGAATAGTTAGTTAGTGCAGATCCTTCCATGTAGCTCTCGACTCTGCTATTACAGATCCAATCATTTGGCTCGGTACACTCCTTTGGATTGATGTGACAACAGTGCCTTTGTTCAACAATAAATCAGAGGCCCGCCTGAGAATTACTTCTCTTTTATGTTGACAGTCCTGAGAGTTGTCTTTCGCCACCAATATAAAGACACTAGAGCATAACAAAATATCCTGCAGTACAATGATAATTGGGGATATTGCAACAATGTAGGAACAGTGCTCAGTGGGAAGGGCCAAACAATAGTTAGAAGCATTACAGAGGCAGAGTCTGTGGTAGATGTCCAGAGCACGAGGGAAACAGACAATTGTATATTGTACTATTAGTAGTAGTAGAAGGGCGAGCTTGATTCTTCAGCATACCAAGACATTTTGCTTCCAACTCTGTGGACACACTTTTTCTATTCCAGCATGACTCCATAAAGACATGATTGGATGACTGGCCCACACAGAGCCCTGACCTCAGCCCCATCCAACACCTTTGGGATGAACTAGAACAGAGAACTTCTCGTCCAACATCAGTGCCTGGCCTCATAAATGCTCTACAGAAAAAATGGGCACAAATTCCCACAGAAACTCCAAAATCTTGTGGAAGGCCTTCTAAGAAGAGAGGAAGCTGTTATACCTGCAAAGGGAACCAACTCCATATTAAAGTCTCTGTGTCAATAAATTATCATATTAAAGCGTGAATAAATTCCCTGTTGGTGTAATGGTCAGGCATCTCAATACTTTTGACCATAAAATGTATTTTCAGTTCATCAATTTAACCTGTAAGTTGTAACTAAAGCTAGCAGAGAAAGACTCTGTGTTAATGTAAATATTAATTTAAAAATTGCAGTTAAATTGTTTGTTTGTTCATTTGTTTGTTTGTCAGTATTAAATAGCTGCATGCATCTCCATTTTTCTATTTTGAGAAGAATGTATTGCTGCGTTAATAGAGGCGTAATAGAGCAGTTGAGCTCAACTATGCTTGCATTTCAATTATACTGTTATAGTAATGCTACTACAGAGAAAAAAAACTGCAAATCATGAATAATTTCTTTGGTTTTGAAATCGGTGATCATACAATGCTTAATGTGAGGTCTACTGGATTTTTTAAACCCCAACTGATGTGAGACACCCCATGCACATTGACAGATTCCACGGATATTTTGTCTTTAGTTGTCCTTCAGTTATCAAAGACCCCGACGCTACCAAATTTACCCAGAACAAAACACCACACGCTTTCAGATTATGCTCACTAATCAGCGGCCTCATTAATGATCTCTCAGAAGTGGCAGAATTTCATGTGAACAAACGAGACTTTGGATCAAAACGAACGTGGCAGATGACACAGCTCGTTCAGAAGGCACCGCTTATTCAGATTGTTGTGTGCAGTTATTTGTGAATTTAAAAATGGAAAAGTGTTGCTTTTGTTATCCAATGACCATGAGGATAAAGGGATTCAGCCGAACTCACATTGGTTAACAGCAGAGTGGTTCATACGGGAGAACGGGTTTCTCTCGAAGCACAGGATGCTAAATCAGTTGATCAGTGGGGAAAAGATTGAATGAGACACATTCTGTAAGAGACATAATCATTTAGGGGCTTTTTGAAATTGAGACACCATTTGCAATTGTGAGGAGGGACGAATCCACTTCAAAAACGGTCTGATTATTTGGTAGTGGGTGCCAGCTACAACATAACACATCAGTTTAATGTCTTTGTGACCAAGGAAGGCAATTGTACCTCCAACACACAACTAAAAATCCACCGATAAAAATACAATATGGGATGGAGTACAGTTTTACCAATTACAAGCGAATGGTATGGATGAATGACTAAAACAGAATTTTGACATAGTCTTCTTCAGAGAATCTCTATTGTGATTTCATTGGTACCGTCTTGTATGTTATGACATGCCGTAAGTGCACAAGACCAATGTTAATGCACACCCTGGTGAAATCTCCCACATTGTTCACCCAAAATAACAGGTCTTTCCGCATATTTCTTTTTATCCAACATTATCATGTTTATGAACAATAAGCATTACATTAGCCATTACAGCATTTTAAATGTTGTTTGCCACAACTATCTCCTTGTCTACCTCTTTCGGAACCCTCAGTGCCCCCACTGCTGTTCCTGAAGTCCCTGAATGGGTTTATAATGCTTGGGAGCACTGTGCTGTGAAACGCAAGTAGACTGTGCAGCAAGAAAAAGTGAAGGTGATACACAGGTGGAAACTGAACACTCCACTCCAGTAAGCAACTCTGAAAAGTGTTAAGAAAAGCAAGAAAAGAGAGAAGAGCCGAAGCAGCAGCTAGTTATACATGATTCATAAAGACGCTTGGAGAGCCGCTTACTGTTGTGTGAAATTTGACATTAAGCATCTTTTATGTTTTCTCCCATTCTGCAAACCCAAGGGCAAAGAATATGCAATGTGTAATTTTGTTCTTTTGGATGCAGAGTGAGGGAGAAATCAGCAAGCTTATAACACTATCTGGGCTTATCTGAATAAGCAATAATCCAGTGGCAGAATACAAATCAGTCCAGGACGGCGGCACATGGCTGGTCTGCGGGTGTGCAGAGCGGAACCAATTCAGATTATGACAAGGTGCATTTCAGTTCGCTGTGATTCAGTTTGATAGGAAAAATAACTAAAAAAACACTTTTACTTTTCAAAACTACTGTTACAGATTCTCTTTTCGCATATCTACCGATGCAACTTACTGATAAAAAGACTTACACCACATGCAAGACAGTAACACCGCCTAATTTGAAAACCCATGAAAAGTCTCATTAATTCCCTTCTGCAGGCTGAGTTAGGTGACCACTGACCACTCATGGCAGCGGTGGCTTTCACTTGTCAGTCAGAAACCTGAGCAAGGTTCACCGAACACCTCCAGTACTGCATAGCATCGAGCTGACCTGTGTGGCTGTTTCAACACAGACACACACACATGAAAGGAAGCTTCAGATTCATTTGAAGATATGAAGCTATGCAAAGAACCTTGAGTCTTCCTTTGATCTCCTTCAGTGGAGATGAGTAGGTCTCTCTGGTGATCTAAATGGGACGTTTTTAAGAGAAATAATTTGTTTTTGAAAGCCACCGGCTGCGATGGCAGCTGCAAGTTTGTGTGTATGGGTGTGTGTGTGTGTGTGTGTGTGAGAGAGAGAGAGAGAGAGAGAGAGAGAATGTTGTCTTGGTTTGGTTTGGCGCAATCAACAAGGTTTTTCATGCATGAAGATGCAAAACAGGAACACCTTTCGAATCCTTTATGATCAAAGTCGGTGGCTGCTAATGGTCTGTGTGTGTGTGTGTGTGTGTGTGTGAGTGTGTGTGAGTGTGTGTGTAAGTGTGTAGACCTAGCTAGCTCTGTCTATTTATATTACCTAGACAAAATATGCCTGGCTGGTTAGAAAGGACAAACAACTCCAACAGCCTTAGCTCATGCATACTTTAATAGATTGTAAATTAATTGCAGCCTAAACAATTCTTTGTACAGTAATTATAAACTTTAAAAAATAACATGCTATAAATCAACACTTTTTCCTGGTTATCTTGTTATCTGAGAAAACAGTTGTTACACTTTTTGCCATGCAGAAGTCGTGAAATAGTTGAGAAGTAAGTAGTTTAGATTGGGTTGATGCAAAATGCTATATATGATGCAATGAAAAGTGAAAGTGAGCATTCTGTCACATGTGAACACACCACAGCATGAACAGCACAAATTTCTTCCTCTGCATTTAACCCATTCACCAAGTGAAGCAGCAGCCAGCCAGGAACACAGCGCCTGGGGACGGTATTTTGCTCACGCTGTAACCACTAGGCTACCAGCTGCCCCATAATGGCAATCGGAACCAAGAACTGTGACGTCTACAATGCAAATACAGTCATTTTATTTCCGTTCCAAAATGAACAGTGTCTTCATGGTTTTTAATCTAAGGTTGTACAATCATGCTAAATATTATAAATATATTATTTAGGGCAGCTGGTGGTCTAGTGATTGAGGCGTTCGCCCTGCAATCAGAAAGTTGTGGGTTCGATTCCCAAGACTGTAGTGGCACCTCTGAGGTACCCTTGAGTAAGGTACCGTACCCACACACTGCTCCCCGGGTGCTGTGTTCCTGGTTGCCCGCTGTTTCACTTGGTGAATGGGTTAAATACAGAGGAGGAATTTTGTGCTGTTCACATATGACAGAATGGTCACTTTCACTTCACTTTAAATATGGAAAATACTTTGCCTTGGTTCCTATCAGCACAGAATAGCTATTTCTGACTGGTGAAATTTATGTTAATGGATATTTTTTTTATTATTTTTATAAGCTAATATTTTGGAGAAGCAAGATATTATTTTGTGAAAGCAACAATATGGTAGGTCAGTTGATGTAATGGGAAATAATTTCTTATTTTCTATTTGAGTCTGGTACAGCCTCCTCCATTTTGTGCACTTATAAAGGCACCAGCGGCCTTCTAGTGGATCAGCTGCTGAAGCTTTTGCCCTGTCATCAAGAGATCACAAGATCAATCCCCACTGGCATTACAGCCATCTGTGTTCAGGAGTCCAAGGGAGTATAATTGGCTTTGCTCTCTCTGGGTGGGTAGGAAGGCCATCTCTCTCCCTCCATCACCTAGGGGTACTCACGCTAGGCGATCTGTACTTTGCCCGAGTACGTTTGACCTGCAAAGTCCAGTTTGTATGACTAATGCGGTCACTCCATACCGTACCTGGGCATGCTTGAGGAGGTGGGTTCAGACATGGTTCAGCCAGAATCAGACAGTGCGTATCTAGTGCAATCACCAGCCGTGGAACATGTTAATATCACATTTAACAAACATGGCAGAAGTTTGATGACTATGGTCTACGGCAGAGGTGCAATGTGTGTTGGAAATTCGGGCAGCTGATAGTATATAGGAACAACTGGATACCAATAACTCCCAAAGAACCAAGAACAATGTGGTGAAAAGCTGAAAAATACAGGCTTGGTATCTGAAGGTACGGAATCACTTCATAAATCTGACAGCTCATTTGATGAAAGTGATAAAGCAGTAAATGACGTGATGAAGTAAGTGTGCTCTGGTCTGGGACATTAAGTGCAATGTGAGCGCAGGCCAGGGGAAAAGGACAAAATAGTACTTGGACATGATGAAGGGCAACTTAGCAGAGCAGGATGTTAAAATGCAGCGCATGGCACAACTGGAATCAAACCTCGGTCATAACTGTGTGCCTCAGCAGAGCCCTGAGCAGGTGCACCCTCTGCTAGTCTTGCATGTGGGCAACTTATTAATGTTTAAATCATTCTGGTCTATTAGCTGTTGTCATATTATCACCCTCCCTTTAATTTGGCCTTATTTGGTCCGAGATAATTTGATGATTACACTAGAAATGATTCCACGATTAGATCTGTGGTATTACTTGCAGTTTGAGAGTGCAACCTAAGCAGCCCTAGTAGCTCATTTGGGGGTGGGGGGTTAAACAGGAAGGGGTGTGTGTGTATGTATGTATGCGTGTGAGCGCGAGTGTGTGTGAAGACATATTCTTTGAGCTGTAGCCCCATGAGACCCGTGTAAAAGGCGTATGCTTGTTTTACTGGCGCCTGACTCCCTGGTGATTTGTAAAATGTCAAAGGTGGTGTCGGAGGAGTGAAGACGTTTTTCCACGATTGCATCACTCCACTAGCACCCTGAGCAGCAAAACGAAAGATTAAAGACTTTAGTCGTCGCAAGCTGTTTATTGCCTGTTGTTTATATATTGCCAGAGGGGAGAAGTGCAACTTCAGGAGAAACCTAGAGTTCACAGAAGTCTTTGTAACAGTGTGTGTATGTGTGTGTGTGTGTGTGTGTGTGTGTGTGTGTTTATATATGTTTACAGGGTGCAGCATTTTATCTGTCTACGTTTTTCCAAGCCTTTGCGATTGTGTAAAGATGACATCTTCAGGAACAGAAATGCAGCCATTGTCAGAATAACTGTGTCAGGTAATAGAAACAAAAGACCAAAAGGAAACAAAATATAAAGTGCACCTTATAGCCAGTTGAAATGTAATGTTCTGTGCAAGCCATCAGCATTATACTGATAGTCAATAAAAATGCTGAGATAGTTTTGGAATGATTGCAGTCAAATAACTGCATCGGACACAACAACAAGTTTCTGCCCATCATCTACTCTTATCTTGTTGATTAGTCTGCATGGGGCTTCTTCAGTTTTATATTTAAGCTATGCAGGTAATGTTGCCAACCATTAGTACCATGCAAATCCCTTAACTAAATCATCACTGACTGGCCTCAAGCTGTTCTGAGTTGTTAAGTACTCGTTAATTAGGTGTTGTGTGTTGTTTACAGTACATGGAGGGTCTTTAAACTTTAAAAGGGTGCTGTCAGATATTTCATTTATAAAATAGTTCTTCAATGAAACATTCACTGAATGGTTCTTTAGGGAACCTACATTAGTTCTTTTATAGCGCAGCTGTTGAGTGCGCTGTTACTTCTTAATTATGTTGGTGGTAAGCCCACTTCAAACTAATGGTAAAATGATTCTGTTTGGATCATTTTTACTTAGGCAGTTAAAGAAATTAACCCAGGAGTTTCTGACCAAAACAAGACGATGAAACCAATATTACTGCAGTAATGCTGATTTTTAAAAAATCATATGGTAATGAGAACATAAGCCAATGTTTCATTCAAAGTATTCGAGCTCAATAAAAGTGGTCCAAGTACTTATTATTGCATGTAATATTATAATATATGTTATATATTTTGAATAACTTTTGAAGGTTACCAGTTCTTAAAGGTGTAAAATGCAAAACATGGGACACTGTAGAAGTTAGTGTAAAGAGCTTTTGAGGTGTGAATGTATTGATTTGTGTGTTTGTTTGTTTTTTGTTTGTTTTGGCTTATATTTCAGTGCTTTACAAGTATTTACTGGACCTGGACAGGAGTGAACACCAGTATACAATGTTAGTAACATTTAACCAACTCTGTTTATGATGACGTAACCAGTGTGTGATGATTTAGGGATACTGTTTTTACAGCATTAACAATTAGCAATAAGCTTCTATTGCTTTCCAGCTAAACTGGCTGATCGACCACATTTGAGGCGAATTTGTAAATTTGATTACTGGCTGAACCACTGCTTTAATGGAATGGAAATGGGTAGCTAACTCTTTGCTCATTTATTTTCCTCCCTCATGCTCTTGAACTTGATGTCAAGGCTCAGGTGGGGCAGGTACAAATTGTGATTTCTTGCTCTCTATTCCCCCGCTGCTCCGGGTAGAGAGACATGACGTATCGACTGCTAAACAGTACCTGTTGGGAAGCAGTTTGTTCTTATGGGACTTACACACAGTCATGTGCGTACACATACACACACACACACACAAAACCACATACACACATACTCGTTCTTTCTAAATGCGCCACAGATGGGAGAGCAGCTGTAAGCAGTGACTTGGAAAAGGTGCCTCGTTGACGGGGTTTGATGTTTGATTCTCTTCGTTTCGCCTGGCAGGGGAAGAATCCATCACTCGCCTCTTTTTGCTTTTCCTCGTCCTTCGTGCGCACACACACACACACACACACTTGGAAACACGCAAAAAAAAAAACAGGAAAAAGCACCACTTGTTTGCTGGCTGTAACATTTATCAGCTGATAAGCAGGAAGCAGAAAAGACCGGACACGTTTTTCTTCAGCTTTGGAGGGAGGTGTCAGTATTGGCCAGTCATCAAAATCAACAAATTGGACATGTTGAAGAAAAGACCAAAGTTTTATCAATTTAAATGTGTTTGGTATTCTCCTGAAAAAGGAACTGCTGTTACAGCTTCAGCTATGAGGTTAGAATCCAGTGCTACAGTCCATGTTATCATGCAGAAGTGTTGTTGAATAATAAAATAACTAGGCTCATTTCATCCACAGTATGTTGCTCTGCCAGCCAGAATTGCTCATATTATTATTAGCAGTAGTAGTATTTGTGTAATAATGTCCTATTGTCCTAAAAATGGTCAGCATTATCCAATAATTCTACATCTCCTTTTTGACAATTTTTTATGCTGCTTTTTGACAATTTTTTAACCCCATAGCGGTTGGTCCAAACTGCATTATCTTACATTCTAGTGTCAAAGTAGATACTGGATAGTAAATTGTATTAATTGAATAATGAGATTGCAGATTATGGTGTTGCCACATTTCAAGTCTCTCTTCAGTCTCATATACAGAACTTTTTCAGACAAAGCAATTCTAGGGTAAGACCTAACTAAATTGGACAGTATGTGCAGACGTCTCTACCACCCTTCAATTTTGTTATATTTTGATTTGAATTACCTTGATGGTGCAAAAATACTAAGCCTCTCAAACAATTGAGAAAAAGGGAGCAAATGTTTTACTGTGGCAGGCTGCAAGGTGCCTAAAGAGATAAGGTGACTAGCTAAAGGTGTTCCAAGCACTCAGCATTCAGCACCACCAGTACACTGATCACAGCCTGATCATCTGGAATCATCTGCACCTGTTTCTTCACTGGTTCAGGCCTTAAGTCAGATGGCTTTGTTCTGCTTGAATGATTCATATGTAGGGTGTCTTAACAAGCAATAATCATTCCTCTGAAACTGGTCTGATACAGAGAGTCGACTGAAAAATGAGAGTCCTTTGAAAGTCTTTCAGGAAACCAGGAGAACACACACAAGAAAGTCTGGCTCTTTGAAAGCAAAATATGAAAGAAATTAGGAGTGGTTCAAGACCATTAGTTTGATATTAGAAGAACTACATGTTAAAAGAAAATCAACCCACTGGAGATGCTTTGCAAAAGATTTACTCTACTAACTCTACTAACTCTAACCCTCAGCCAAAGCTGGTTCTAACATCAACCCAGGTTCTAACCTTGTGCTAATCCTAACCCCAACCTCAACAGTGTTGAGAATCCACAAATAGTTCCAGCAGATTAACTGAGTGTCTGAATTGGTTCATGCAAATAAAGTGAGACCTTTAACCCTGTAGATCCAAAAACAATTATAGCACATATAGTATATTTCATCATAAAGCCAGAAGAAAAACAACAATTCAAATCAATTTCATTCATGACACAAGCCACACAACCCAGAACCTAAGTGGAAAAACCTTCAGTCACTACGAGTAGCATAACTGTAATTTTGAAAATATATCAACAAAAGGCAATAAAACCATGTCAAGACTTTGTAACATTAAGTATTAGGTAATAATAGAACACAGAGCACCCCCAGGCATGCCCCACCCAACACACACAAACACAAACACACACACACACACACACACACACATACACACACATACACACACAGTTTCAAAAATCAGATTAGTAAATTAACTTAGTGAACTCAAATTATGTTTAAACAAAGGGAAGTGGTCAAATACACACTAATGTATCTGGCTGTAGTTTTGACTGATGAAGGACATTCTGTGAAGCAGCTGAGACTTTCCTCAATCACTCTCTTGATTGCTGTGGAACTGGCAGATGGAGATGAACTGATAGCAGACTAGCTCTGATGCGAACTGACCTCTATAGGAATTTTGGATAAAACATTTAACACTGAATATAAACAAATAAATTAGCAGTGGAGCATAACCTTAGAGACCCTTCAGTGACTCAGCTGAACTGACTATACAAAGATTTACATCCCAGAATTATTGCTTCTCCATAATTGCCACTATCTAGATAAGCAAAAATTCTGTGAGGCACATCTGTCTCTGAATATGCTCTGAATATTACAGCACATCTGAACAGGCTCAATTTTGGGAATGTGTAAAAGTGTACAACTCTTTGTTACTCATTAAAACAGGAATATTTTGATTTTAAAAATCTGAATTCATAATGAAGGTCATTGTAGTTATTCTGTCAGAGTTCACTCAAATAAATTATGGTCGTCCCTGACTATTATAGTGAAGTACAGAGCAGCCAGCAGCAACTGCTGTGGGCTCCAGAGGATTAATTATTATAGAACATCATATAATGTGGAAGTATATTACACTTTAAAATGATTTTACATATGCACACTCACACACACGTACACACACACACAAACAATATATATATACACACACATACTATTTACAAAAATGGTTCTTTAAAAAACCCATCCTTTAAAAGATTGTTTAGGTAACCAGAAATGTTTTTCTTTGTCACTCCAAAGCAAGCATTTTTGGCACCTTCATGAAATATAGTGATATTCATATACTGTTCTATACTACAACACACATAACCAAGCACAATATTTTTAGTCTTGTTTATATCCTCTATATATTTCATTATTCTTGCTATCTCCCAAAGGATGGAGTGTACATATCTTATTTTTGGGACCAGGCTAATCTCAGCACTTTCGTCATCTGTAATTACTGCAGAAGCTCTTCTACATCAAAGGTAGCACCTTATTGCCCTGTTGTTATTCTGTAGTAGAGTAAGGAGTTCATTCTGAGCAGGGCTTGATCCCAAGACCTTCATAAACTGATGAAGTCATCGAAAGCTGCCTCCCTCTGTCCCTCTTTTTTTTTTTATAAAATAAATGCATTCATTAATTTAAAGAAATTGTAAAAAATAAAAGTGAAAAGTAGGGTTTTCCAGAGCAATGTCACTGAAGAACCATATTTGACTTCCTAAAAAACCTTCTGACAAGAATCTAATTTGCAAAGTTTAATGAACAACATAATGTAAAGTTTTAAAATCAATAACTTGTTTTTCATTTAGCCAATGGCATGAGCCATTTTAGATTCTCTTTTTTATTTCATCATTTTATCTCATCAAGACATGTTTAATACTTAATCCCATTTCTCTAAACACAATTGTCGAAACTACCCAAAACAAGTATCTTAAATCTTGATTGTTCAGTGATTCTTCCTAATAATGTAATGGAGCCTCTAGAGATGTGTATAAAGCTAATTCACAACAATATCTGCTGTAAAAAGTTCTAAACCAATAACTGAATTGAACCAAATAACTCATGCTTTTGTTTTGTCAGAAAAAGTTTGTGTTAGTGTGGTTGTGGTTTTTAAGTTTTAAAAAACCCAAAAGGAGCTAATGCAGGGAAGAGATTGCAATATAGCAGTGAGGTCAAACTGATCCCAAACATTACTGCACTGCCCAACATAAGCACATTCATCTCTGCTTAGGTCCAGCTTGAAGCCAAAAATAATAGGATGTACACAAATTGATCTAGTCACCGTTCTGATTTATTTCTCAGTGCTTCTCCACTCTGTATTTTGCTTGCTGTAATAGTTGTTGAGTTTATTTTATAATATACAAATAATGGCCATTTGTAGATGTGACATTCTCCGTTAGTTTTGCAGTTTTGCTTTTTTTTTCACCTGGATTCTTCATTTTTTGTTCCTTGTCCTTCCTCCCTGAAGCGATTAATCAAGTCACGCCGTTTTTTTGAACAACGTTTTTTCAGTCCTCCACTCAGCTGCTTTGTGTATTTACCTTCTGGAGGACTCCTCCATTTCCGTATGGTCTGAGTGAAGTTTAATTTCCTGTAATTTTCGAGCAAGCGTTGCCTGCGGGACAAACACAGGCAGGGTTAATATTGACACTGTGATTTACCAGAGTGAGACAGGAGGTGATCTTGTCTTTTCTGATAGTGTGGCAACAATTGAAATTTCGCCCATGACAAGAGTCTCTCAACAGTTCGGATGGATGTATGAGGGACACTATGAGTGTGTGTAGTGCAATGCACTTTCAGTCATGTAGCACAGGGACTTTCACATTCATGCATCTCATTCAAACATTAAAACATGCATTGAAAGACACTTTTTAATTAATGGTGGTTCTTATATGATCACTCCAAAGAACCCTTTGTGGCTCCATATGACAATTTTGGATTTTAATATGAAAGGTTTGTGTCACGTTCTCCCTCCCATGTCTCCCGAATAAGGGCAGGCGCGTAGACAGACATCAGGGTTCAATTTAATTTCTCTAAAGAAATTAAAACACAAGCCTTTCTCCCTGAGCCCACCGCCCAGCTGAAACACAGACAAACTCAAAACCTGGTGTGCTCAGGATTTCATAATAAAAGTACCTAAACCATAACAAAACCCCAGAAGAACAGAAAAGAGCGGCCTCTAGTGGCCGCCAACCGTCACAGTTTGGCTCCTATTTTTCCGTAAAAAGCGCTTAACTGTAAGTGAGGTACTAAATAAAAACATTCACTCTGTATACCATAGCAAAAAGGTTGAGTTAAAACTTGACCAGGTTAAAAACATGACATTTTCAACCAACTTTTAGGTAATATTTTAAAGATTGGATGTTTTGGCCCACCCTCACAGCCTTCAGCTGATGCCAGACATGTCAAGCATTTAATAAAAGTTTATTTTCCGGTTTTACAGGGTAAACCTGCCAAGCAGTCAAGTCAAGTTTATTTATATAGCGCATTTGTAAGTCTTGGCCCTGGATCAGAGCTAGAGTCAGCGACAAACAGCCAGCCCTCTCCGGAGATCCACTCCGGAGTTTCACACAAGCCCTTAATTAGAAGATCAGGATCATCTGAGTTTTAGGCTAAGGAGTAGATATAGACCAAAGAGAAAATCCTTCTGTGTGCAGTATACCAGCCCTTTCTAGTTACTAAACATTTCTCATTCTACTTTCCAGTGTTTCTCTGTTGTGTTGTCTATGACCCTGTTCTGGATCTTGGATTTCTCTTTTGCCTTGCGGACTTGTTCTTGATGCCTTGTGATTGTATTTACTGGATTTTGGATACTTTGCTACATTTTGGATATTGCTTCTTGCCTTTGCAAACTTTGGTATTCATCAAACATCAGTCCCTTGTACTCTGCAGTTGGGTTCATATCTGTGAACTTTACAACATTATCATACCCAAAGGTCACCCAGTGCACTTTATTTCAACACAATAAAATAAAACTAAAGAATAGAAGAAAGAAAAACAATATATAAAACAAAAATAAAAGAAGCTTGAAAGTGCAGTGGAAGTGTCGATATTTAAAAGAAGGCAGAGGAGAATGGTGCAGCTTTTAGCAGCTTTTAAAATCTACAGTTGGTGCGGATCTGATACTGCTGTGCTGTTTGTTCCAGCAGTGAGCAGCATAACAGCTAAACAGCATTTCACCATGTTTAGTTTCAGATCTTTTCACCACGAGCTGCGCAGCTCCTGCAGGTCTAAGAAACCAACCAGGAGTACATACTTCAAACATATTAGCAATGTATTTAGGGCCCAAACCACTGAGTGGCTTCTACATGATGAGTAATACTTTGAAATCAATTCTGTACCGAAGTTGGAGTCAGTGTAAGGACCTGATAACTGGAGTGATGTGCTATCTTTTCTTGGTTGGCAGCAGTCTTGCTTGGACACAAAATCTTAAAATTTAACTATGGTTCTAAGGCGACAAAATGCTGACTTTGTTATAGCTTTAATGTGGTCCCTAAAACTAAGGTCTTCAAGTAGATGAGACAGCAGGTGAAAACGAGTTATTTGCAAATTTGACATAATGCCACTGATCACTGTTTACTGTCCCTATACTACAGCTCCAGAAAAAAAATAGGAGACCACTGCAATTTATTTTTAAATCAGCATCTCTATGTGTCTGATTACCATTCCATGCCAGTGTCTGTGAAATTCCTACACAAGCACCTCATTCTGCTTAATGAGGTACTAATTCTTTAATAAGATAATATAAGATAAACCTTTATTAGCAAAACACTACTAGAAGTACGTCAAAGGTAATTATTGCCATTGTGTTTAAAAGTGAACAAGAGATTTGTTTTCTTTAAATTATAAGTTCTGTAAACACTGCATCATTTCTCTTATTCTGATGTGCTGTCATTTCCTTTAAAATTATGCTTTAAAGAACAATATTTTTATTTGGAATTTAGGAGGAAATATTGTCAGCAGTTCTTAAAAACGAAGGCAAAGCTGTTTAGTTCAATACTTGCACCTTTAAAAGATAAAACCTGAGAAATGGTCTCTAATTTTTTTCCAGAGCTGTATGTGTGAAGTATCATAAAGTAATATGCATTACCAATGGGAAAGTATGTTTCCAGGACTGGCATAGAAATTGAAGTGTGAGTAAAAGTTAAGTATCAGCAGGCTTCTGTTTTGTGTTTTGCAAGACCAACCCACCACACACTCTCACAAAAAATACCTCAACTACTTCTCCCAAGACTAGGTTGTCAGCATAACACCGTCCACTGACACATTTAGTCTGTACCTATCACATACTGTATGGTTCAATGTGACTCCTTCAACTGTCAAAATGTCCTGTTATCTTCTGGTTAACATGCTGTGGCGAAAAGCACACATGCAGTCAGCACGCAGGAATTAGTTAAAAGTGCACAGCGTCGGCTGGAAAAGAAAACCAACCCCACACAATCACAAGGTGACCTTCTTCCCTTATTTGCATCCAGCAAAATTGATTGTGAGGAAGAGAGGCTGATTTGTGTTTATCCAGCACGTCACGTTTTGCATATGACAGTCCTCTGAATATTCAGCGGCCGTTTTGCATTAATCTTTCCATATAGAACAAAAAAAAAACAAAAAACAATGACCGCATTAAAATCACGCTTTGAAATGAAAAATGCATTATGCAATCAGTTGATTGCCAGGAATGTTTGCACTGTTTCCGCTGACTGTGCAGAGAGTGTTGTGTGTTTTTATTCATTTAATCACTTGTTTTTTTTTCAATTGAAATTGAACCAATTGAGAATTGTGCTTGTACTTGTTAGCTGCTGTGAAAAACAGCAGCAGTGAAAAAGGACTATATAATGGATTATATAATATCAAACCTGTGAATATCTATGTTGTTTTTATTCTTAAAAAAACACTTGAAAACAACAGCTGTCTCACACTGTGTCTACATTTTATGATAAATGGACTGATTCCTTATACAAACAAAAGGTTTGGTTTTGAAAGAACTTCGGTTCTGAAAGCAATGACCTACAGATGTACAGTACAGTCCTTTTCACACATGCACTTTTACCCGTTTTATCCATTTTCTTTTATTTCAGGGGGAACACATCAGCACACCAAAAAAGGCATGTTTTCATTTGTCATTTTCACATGTAGATATTACCATCAAATGCATTAGAACATATTTGTTCACAAATACGTCTTTACCACCAAGTGGAATGACCCGCTTATCATCATGTGAGTGGGAAAATGAAAAATGGAGGCTCTAAACTTGCTTTGTTAATCCGTTTACCCTTTAAACTATAGGGTCCATCATGAATGACCTATTTACCACCAGATGAACAGTGTCAGTCATTTCTGTCATAAGATTTTTCACTTTTGTGTCTCCTCTGTCGGATTCAAGTATACTGGACTATACCGGAAGATGCTGATCCCTCAAAGTATTCAGAAATAGGGCAGAATTTCTATCAGCATCTCCTAACCACTGACCACACCAAACCAAGATCTCCATGACTGACTCTATGGACAAAAGTATTGGGACAAACCTGTATTTTACTTCCAGTGAAGGGCAATCAGCATTTTTTTTTTTTTTTACCTGTCGTGTCCAGCATCTTAGCAAGTAGAATGTGAAGCTGGGTGCCATGAGGCACTTTGCCAAGTGGGGCTTTAACAATATAAGCCCCTCTTGTTATCTGAACTTTTAAAAAATGTATTTATTTATTTATTTATTTGATGAATTGGATTTATTTATTTACTTATTTACTTATTTGATTTATAATTTAGCCAGATCAGACAGGGCTAGAGAAAATAGACAAAGAGATACAAGTGAAAACAAAGAGAAAAGGAAAGGAGCCAATAGAGAGAAAACAGGAGAAAAGAAGAGCTCCAAATGAAAACTGCTGCCACTGTGTCATCGCTCCAAATGCTGCATCTGAAAAACAAGAACCAGCCATACAAACACAAAACAAAATACAAAGCAACGGCAGCACTGTAACAGCGCAGAAACAACATACACACCTACGACCTGTGGCTCTGGGTAGTTTTGTGTTTCTGTACATGCCTATAGCTGTGTGCGTGCTTGTATGTGTGCATATGCATGAGCGCATATGTGTGTGCCTGTGTGAGTGGATGTGTGTTTGTGTGTATACACTTTCCTTGTCAAAAGTTTTAGAACACCCCAGTGTTTCAAGCTTTTTTTATTGAAATTCAAACTGTTCAAGTCCAATGAATAGCATGAAATGGTATAAAGGACAGTGCTGAACTGCGAGAGGTTTAAAAATGGTAAGGTTACCATGAAGTGGGAAATAATTCTGTAGCTCCATGCAGTGCCTCTGGTATGTGTCTAGTTGGTCAGGTTCGTCCTACAGCAAGATAGTGACCCAAAACACAAGTCCAAGCTCTGCCAGAACTACCTCAGGAAAAAGAACAAGATGGTAAGCTGGGAAACATGGAGTCGCCAGAAGTCTCTAGATTCAAACCCCATCCAGCTGCTTCAGGATGAACTGGACAGAAGCATGAAAGCAAACCAACCTATAAGTGCCACACACTTATGGGAACTTTTGCAACATAGTTGGGAAGAACGTTTTGCAGAATGAACAATGAGACATTGAACCGCCTGAATTCCAAAATAAAAAAAAAAAAACAGAAAAAGTGGGGTGTTCTAAAACTTTAGACTGGTAGTGCACGCGTGTGCATGTGCCTATGTGTATGTATATGTGTAAGTGTGAGTGCACATGTAATGTCCAAGTTTGTCATGGAATGTTTTGCACTGAGGGTGAGGGGCCACAACCACGCTGCCCCGGTGCCCAAGGGAGACCGAGCAGCCCCGGAGGCCACAGGACCCCGCTGTCCCATCAGTGGCCGGGGGACCCTGGCCGTACGCCCCAGGAGGGCCATGCGCCAACCCCAAGAGGCGGAGGGGGAGGCCCCAGACATGGACCCCCGCGACCATGGGCCAGGAGCCCAGGCATTTTGGACTACGCCACATTTTGGACAACGGCATGCTTCCAACTTTGGAAGCAAGCTCCATAAAGACATGGCTGGTGTATAAGAACTTGACCTTCTCGTCCAACATCAGTGTCTGACCTCATAAATGTTCCACAGAGTGAATGGGCACAAATTCCCATAGAAACTCCAAAATCTTGTAGAAAGCCTTGAGAGAAGAGTGGAAGCTGTTTTAGCAGCAAAGAGGGGACCAACTCAATGTTAAAGTCTATGTTTTTGAATGCAATGTCATAAAAATGTAATGGTCAGGTGTCTGGAGTGCCTGCTTTACAAAATGTCAATTCTTCAATTTTACAGTAAAACTGGGCTTTAGAGATGAGCTTGTCGAGAGAGCTGGTGTTCTCTCTCTGTGTCTGAGTTGCTGGTCAGAGTTTGCGAGCAAATGAAGTAGACTAACTATTCTGAGTAATGTTCGGGTTGCTTAAATCATTTGTTGGCCTCAGCTAGCTTGCAGTACTTCAGCAAATGCCAAAAGTGATAAAATGGTTTGGATGATTGACCTATTTGCACTAGTCACAAATACATAATCATATAATCAGGGATATTGTAATCGCTCGCAATTGAATGTAACTTTACTAAAATCTGAAATGCCAGCAGAAATATGGTTTGAAACTCTTCTGATCAGGCAGAGAGGTTAGGTAATTGTAGCTTTTACCTATTTTCTTTTTTCACTGAAATTAAGGTTTGGGATTCAAAAACAAATCTGACTGAATGTTTTAAGGTCATTAAGTCACATGTGTTTAGAATAATTGAGACAGGTTTAATATTTGCAGTCGAGTTGCCAGCCAATTTTAGCAGCATAATTTAGCAGGACAACAGGCACACATGCACAACACATTCACTTGAACTGTCTATGCCAGAAACTGCTACTAATGCTAAAAAGTGCAGCATGAAGGGCAGAGCAAAACCTAGATTTGCCTAGTTTCTTTTCTTGTATTTTATTTTTGAGTGAAAAAACATCAGAAGAGTGTAATTGTGCATGAATCTGAAATGAAGAAGCTGTAGGCTGTTCATGCTGTATACAGTAATCCCCCGCTTTTCGTGGGGTTTATGTTCCAAGAGCAGCCATGTATAGTGAAAACCTGCATTGTTGTGTTTTGGTAAAAAAAAAAAAGGCCTACAAATGCCTATCTTTATAGTGTAAACCCTAAATATGTCCCAAACATGCTCCCAAAACACTTTAATTTCATTTTAAACACAGTTTAATACATTACCCTTAACATAAATATAAAGGTAAGCCCATACAGACTGTACTTTAATTCATGCACAGGCATTTTCTTTGGTATGCACTGTCATTTTCTTTGGTATAAACAGGTAAATACAGTAATAAATTAGTCAATTTTTAGTAATAAAAATACAGTAAAATGTAGGGGTAATCACCAACAATTTGTTCATCAATAATTTACTGTTCATCAGCGGCGAGTCTTATTCAGAGTTCTTCAGTAGGAGTACTGTATTGTAGTGACCCGCCGGTTAAAGCAGACATTGGAAATGTAGCTGAATTAATGTTCATATTTATGTAACAAAATTAGTCAATTTTTCTTAATTTAGAAGTAAAATGCATAAAAAAATGAAAAAAGTAAAAAAATAAATAAATACGAAGAATATAATGCAGGTTCCACATTATTGTGGAGATTTCCGCGTAAAACGATCAGTTAGGTTCTCAGATAAAATCCGCGTGTGACTGCATCCATGACTCCTGATCCACGTAAAACCATGGGGTTACTGTATATGTGCATTTTTTTTCTAATCCTGTTGGTGCTATTTGCTATTTTTGCACAATTATTTATGAATGTTTAGCTCAATCTTTGCATTTTCTTTTTTTTTAATACTTAACTCTACAGCTAGAATACAGTATCTATATAAGTACCTTATACATTCACACTGTTACTGCTGCAGTAGCGTTACTACTTAAGCCAACTGCACTGTATCTTGTCTCATCCTCTCAGGGCTTCAAGCACGGCTCGTCTTGAGCCCCCGCTGCTCAAAAGAAGAGGGAGACATGCGTCAAGACTCT